>CM036586.1:110281895-111481895 GCA_020745705.1 Hemiprocne comata
CAGGGCTCCAAGTCTTGACATCTCTGGATGCTTCTTTGCTATCTATTTATTTTCTCAGTGTTGTTAAATCATCAAAAACGGCAGGTAAACTGCCCCTGTTTCTGAAGGAAATGAAATGGAAATGCATCTCTGAGGGTTGCGTAGCTTGGGTTATTGCTGTGACACTGGTGTAGTTGTCAGAGGATAGAAACCTCCAGCAGAAGTCAGAATGCTGAGATTTGATGGTTTTACCAAGCAAGCATAGTCTCAAAGTCTCTTTCAAATCCAAGTCTTTCATTAGCTACAAGCTCTAACAATAAAAGGGATAAATTTGTAGACTCCCTTGCATCAAGGAAAGATGTGTTTTACCACAGTAGTAAATTTTTCCTGAGACTTAGTGATTATATTGCAACCTTCTGAGACTTCCCTCCTCTCCACACCACTTACATGCCCTGTCTTTAAACATCCTGCACAATAGCAAAACTCTGCATGTAGTGTTGCTGTTACTGCACTGTACTGTGTCATCACTGGACAAATTTTATCACGAGAGTGAGATCCTTAGGCATCTTAAAGTATTGTAGGAGTTTTTCATGGACAAGTGCCAACACTTAAAATGTATGTGATGAATATGGTAAAGTATTTCAGTGACTGGCTGAATTTTTCATTAAAGCTGGTAGCGATACTTCCGATTTTGTCTCTACTTAGCGGGGTAAAGATTCCTTTATGAAGCCTGGAGTGTATAGGTTCTTTGGAGTGCCTATTTAATATGAATGTGCTGGCAGGCAGAAGTATGATGTGTTAGTTACATTGACAAGTTTGAGACATTCAGTCATCTCTCCTCAGAAGTAGACAGCTTTATGTTACTTGATGCTGAAACTTCATCTACACGGAAAAGCTAGTTATATATAAGTTCTATGTTTACTGGGTGTAACTGTCTGGTATGAATGCACCATGTTATCAGTCTTAATATACATTAAAAATAAGACAGTTTATTCCATTGAAAGTGGAGCAAACTCTATTAGAAACAGTTTAGGCAAAACTTTTCAAAAATAATTAATTCTCCTTCAAAGACAGTTGAGCTCACACTTTACATATGCTAACAGGGAGCCTGTCCGATAATAGCTGGCTTTGCGAATTCATGCTTTCTGCTTACTGCTCACAGCCTTCCCTATGTAGGCTGTCTCAAAATCCTTAGATTTTCTAGGTAGTCTTTGGAGAGATTTGCCATTTTACTTGAAAGAATTTTATTTGAAACAAACATGCTGACAAATTGAAATGACCATTTAGAGCGCAGTAATTTCTCTATCCACATCTTATAGTTGTTGCCATTTGTAGAAAAAAGGTAAGATGACTTGAAAGGTCGCAGAGGTCCCTTTAATCGTGGAGACATGATTACTGAATGTTTTCGTTTGTACTCTAACTGCTATTTTCTATATTTAACTGTGTTTACAGTTCTTTTAGTTGAAGTGTTATCTGTATTTTTCCTGTGTCAGTATTCTTGTTATTTTTACCATCTCAATATACTTTACTCCAAAATATTTTATTTGGGAATATCCAGCAAATGTGGTGCTTTTGAGCACTACCCTTTTTGATGCAAAAAAGTGTTAAAAGCATGTTTATATCCTTCTTTCAGTGCACCCATGTAAATCAGTTAAATGCAAAAAGGCTTCATCTGTTACTGTGATTGAGAGTTACTAGTTTCTAATGCACTGAGATTTGATGACTGATACTGATACAGGTACCTGTTACAAAGATAAATTTCCTAGACGACAGAAAAAAAACAACCAACTACAGGGAGCTTATTTTGTCATCTTTCAAATATTAAGTCTTGTAATGTTCATTTTCAGGTGAAATTTCTATGCCTATTACATTCATAAAAATGAAGAGTTTTAGCAGCTTTTTAAAATTCAGACCATGTCTGTGTTCTTGCTCGTAGAAATATAAATGTAACTTCAAGGCTTGGTGTTAGGAAGGGTACTTCGCAAATACACATAAAATAAATTGTTACAGGCTTAAAGTTCATTCTTGAAGTTTAGCTGATCTGTGTCTTCAAAATTCACTTAGCAGAAATTTGCATGCAGCTTTCTTGGGAGAGTAATGGGAAGTCAAATGTTGCATTGTGATCGTTTTAGTGCCCTGTTTATCAAGCTCTTCAGAGGTGAGATGTGCACTTTGTGTTCAGTAGCAAAATGCTAAGGACTCTTTCTACAAAAATCCTAAAGCAGCTTTTAATATGATTCTTTTGTGCTCATTGATAGAGGTAGTATTCCCAGTGGTACTTAATTTCTAAAATGAAAGAAGGATAATAAAGGTAGTTTTCTATCTTTATTCTACTTTAAAAAACTGTGGCTTTGTTATAGCAAACAACATTTTTAAAACTTTGTTGTGAGTGACACAGAAGTGTCAGTGCAGTGGCTTTCCTAAGCAACTGTAAGCTGCAGGTGCAGGGCTGCTCCTCCTGTGCTGGACGCTGGAGAGCTGATGCCCAGGCACTGCCCTGGATGCATTTCTGCCACAGCCTGCAATGCCCACAGCAGGCTTTTCAGCAGGCCATAGGCATGGCTGAGCACTGCTGGGTACTGGCTGCTGAGTTCCTGCCTCCACCTTGTCTAAGGAAAGGCAGAGCAAACCTACCTTCCTAAGTCTATTGACAGGCTCCAACTCGAATTTGTAAATTTAGTGTAGAAAGGCCAAGTTTTAAGCATGGATAGAAGCAATAGATCTTTGCCATGACCTGCATGTCAAGTTTCCTTTTTGCTTGGCCAGATACTGACATTTTTCTTTCTTTAACTTACTGGGATGATACCAAGATCCGCTTTAAATTGTACATAAATGTTTCTAACAGTATTCGGGGGCCCTAATTATGAAATGTTGTCCCTTAAAGTGCTTTCTAATTTGGTGGTCACATATCGGCAGTGTCTCACTTAGGTTCATGTAGTCCTTATTTTTTCCCAGGCTCACGTAATTATCATTTTTCAAGGGAGGTAAGCTAAAACTTTGTGCCATGTAGTTTGCAGACAGCTCAAAAAGTGTTAGTTGTACCTTTTAGTTTCTTTGTTATTGAGGAGAGATTCAGAGCTCCCTCTTCAGCCTGTCTGCTCCTTAATTCAGCAAGGCAGAGGACTTAGAAACTGGATAATAAAGAAAGATAAGCAATGAGAAAAGTGGAGGAGATCATATTTTGGGGGGGGAGTGGGGTGGGGGGAGCAATTTGAATGTCAAGCAATGCTTCAGTCTGAACTGGGACTAGTTTTAGAAGTTTAGAGACAGGATCTCTCCTAGTCAAAGTATGCTTGCTGAAAAGCATCTGCATGTGTCTTCTAATAATGGCAAGAGACTGTGAGAAGTTGAGGGACTGGCAACAGGTAACAATTGCAACATTTTTAGTGTAAGCTTGAAGTGCAAAGGCAGCCAGAGAGACAGTTTTCCATATGTGAGAAGTCTGTTGTGTTCATTATTACTATCCCTGACCTGTGCTAGGGCTGGTCACCTGTTAGGGAAAGGTCCTGTCTACATACCAATAGAAATAATGTATCTATATAATATAACCACTATATAATATATTAATAGGGTTTTTTTCCTGCCATCCCTATATGCCTTACAGTTTACATGCATAAAGTTGATGACAAAGCTATCCCAGTCATGTACCATTGATTATCCCTCTCTTTGTTTTAAAATGCATAGAATTTGAAGGTGTGCATGGATGCACGTGACAGCTTGGGAGCAGAGCTCTGGGGAGAATGTGCTTGTCATAGTTACTGTGTGCATGATTGATGTAGGGAAAAATGTCTAGAGGGTAGAATACTGAATGATATACTGCTGAAAGTGGTGCTTATTTGTAAAATTAGTCAACTTTTATACCTAGTGGAACAGAGGATGTTTATATCCTGATTATCAAATACTATGAACTTCAATACTTGTTAACCTTCATTTTAACACAGTTAATGTAATGCAAAAACAAAGAAATTAAAATACTTCCCATAGTACTTATTACATTTGGGTGCTCTCTCCGTAAGTGGTAACTTAAGGTATAAAAGTGAATTTGTGACCAAAAATGTTGATTTTTAGAATTACCATAAAAATTGCAAAAAAGCTATCCACAATAGAAAACCTGTAAATAATTATTTGTTTTGGTTTGTTTATGTTTTGTGGTTTTTTCATAAAAAATGAGCAAACAAAAACCAAAACACCTGTGCTAGAATAAACTTCATGTACAGGGAGAGAGGAGTTGTCCTGTAATTATTAGTTTTATATATATTGGAGCTACACTGGATTGGTCCTTTGTCTGATAGGTTCGTATCTGATACATTCAGAAAGATATTCTGGCTTCATCTCTAGTGTGGATAATTATATTCTGTAATCTTCTGACATGTTCTTTTTGCTGTCTGACAATACTTACGTGATACAGTCTGTTGCCCTATTGTCGTGATGGTATTCTCTAGGGAAAAACAGACATTTTGGCAGGTAGCGGTAGGTGGTTGTAACTTGTTTTTTTGTAGCTGGAGCTCTGTCTTTTCTATTTTCCTGCTCATTATTCTGCATTTGGCTGTTTACTCTATGCTTTCTTCAAAACCAGAGTGTTCGCTACTTGTAAGTCACATTGAAATTCCTCAGAAGTCTATTTGTTAAACAGTCTTTTTTTTCAAATGCTTACAGATTTTAAAAAGTCTTGTCTAAGATAAGCCATTTTAAAAATCTTTTAGACCCTACAGGTTTATTTCTCTTAGAGCACAGAAGACCTGAAATTATTAGCAGTTTGGGAGTAGATTCTACATGAGTAGATTCATGACGTAACTATAATTCACCTACTTAGAGGATAGTGAACTGCAGTATCCTCATCTCACACGAGGGATTTTATCAGGGAACAACACAGTAATACTAACCATCAAAATTTTGGATTTTGCTGTTGCTTAAGAACAAAAGAACATCAGACATATGGAAGTTTGACTTTTTTAAGGTAGAAACAATTATTAGAAAAGGGATTCAGAAATCTTGCATTACAATAAGAATGTGAGTAGTCAGGCAAAATAAATACTGGGAGACTGTAATTTTGGTTTATGTAAACAAGTATTGTGTTAATAAAAGCTGCCTAAGTGAAGCCGTTTGGTGAAAGGAGATACTTTGTATTATAAAATGCAAGACACCTGCCAAATAGAGAACTCCGTGTGATTCTTTTTTTTATTTTTGTATCTGAATAAGTTGTCTTGGCAAATGTTTTGTTTTGCCAAAATCTAAAATGAATGCTTAAGTAGGGCAAGATCATAGAAGAGGTAGAGAAGTTTCTTTATATCCACCTTCCTCAGTGAGGGGGTTAAGGAAATATTGAACAGATACCTGTTCTATTCATGCGGTCAAGTGAGGTTGTTCAAGAGGCTGAGAAGGGGTCAAACAGAAGGTGCTGGGGTAGCGATTGATAGTTCTAGAGGGAGCTCCCCTGGAAGGGCTAGACAGTGAAAATTGAAAAGCTACAAGGACTTCAGAAGTGCAGTAGCTGAGATATTGACTAAAATATGCAAACCTCATTAAGATGCAGTTCTGGTGACCAGTGTGTTCATCTTGTTAAACTGCTGTTGGAGTGCAGAGATGAAAGAGAATTGAGGAGGTGATTCTGGGAAGTGTAAATGTCATTTGGTTAGTCTTTGCTACCAATAAAACTGATTCCAACTGTAAATTTTAAGGTGGTTGTAAAACAACTAAATTATTATATTTGACAGAGTAAACTGTCTAGATAGTAAATTCAATTTATTTAAGCCTCTGAGCAGAATAACAGATAAACAAGTGTACCATTAATTTAATTATCCTTCCTTAAATTCCTAGGGAAAATCCCCCATGGAGAAGATGTCATTTAAAAAAAAAACAACAACCTGGAATAATTTTGAGCATAAGTAAAAAACTGTGTGATTAAAAGAAGTCAATATACTTGGAAAAACTGCTGTGAGTTTGTCATTAGAAAAGCTGATTGTTGGTACTTGGGTAAAAAAAAAAAGAATATGCTGCTTTGTCTAGTTGTATATCAGGTCTCCTTAAAAAGACTGTTATCAAACACTCTTTTCTGTACTCGTTAGGTATCTTTTCCCTGTGAGCAATCCTACTGAAAGGAGAATTAATGAAACGTTATCAGAAGAATTGAGATTTAACACTGGAACTGTTTACTTCTACTGAAGTGAAACCAGCTGTTTTCTAGCTCTGTGTTTCAACTTGTGCATCTTATTAACATCCTGGAGGAGTGATGTTAAAAATCCAGTATTCATCTCAGTTGAGAGTCCATAACTTGCCTTTTCTTAAACCTTTCTTTAAGGAGTGTAGAGAAGTTTTTGAGTTGATTTGTTTTGTTTTTCATGAAAGACATAAGAAATAGGTTAGGTCAGGCAAAGGTCCAAACAAAACTGACATTTGATAATGGCCTAAAGAAGTCCGTGCAACTGGTCTTCAAACAATTCTGAAGAGCACAGCTGAATAACTGGGCAACTTTGTGGCAGCTGAAAGTTAATATTGTTATTTTTATGTTGATTTCTAGGAAGACTAATTTGAAAACTCTAGGGCATTTCTGAACTTGAAAGGTTTACCAATTTGGCGTATTTGAGGAAGGCGAATGAGAGATGTAGGCTTGAAGGTAATGTGTAGAAAGAGGGTTAACATGACTTTTTATAGTTCTTTTTGGTTGGTGTGCAAAGAGGTAAAGTGGAGAGCATCTCTCTTGAGAAGAACAAGTGACAGGAGACCAGGATGGATTAGCTGCCTCTCAAGGGACTTTGTAAAATGATAAAAGTGTAGGATGGCAAACAGAAGATGGTGTGGGCTGAAGACTCTGGAAAAGGCTCTGATTAATGGCCAGCATGTACACAAGCATAGGAAATAAACTTCATGAGAAGGAGTGAGAATAACAAGGCAGAGGCTGAGGTGGACAGACATCCCGTTGCTCAGTGGGCTTTGGTTTGAAGTCTGGGGCAGAAGCAAACTTGGACTGATCTTTCTGAAGGTGCTGCTCCCTGGCAATTAGACCTGCTTTTTGAAGTCAATTAGTGATTCTCTGGTTTGGGAGCGCTGCAGTGGAAAGGCGAAGAGCCTAAATATTTGAGAGGGAAGCACTTTGCAAAGAAAGGAGCTGGATTAGGTTTGTGTTTTGTTCTTAAAAGAACAAAAGCAATTCTTGTTTTATTGGGACATTTCTTTGTCTGTAAGCAAATAACTTTTTTGGCTTGAAGGCAGAATTGTTTAACTGCTCTAAAGGCACACTACTTCTGGAAAGCCAGTTTAATCTTAGCAAAAGTTTCAAGAATAAAATTTGAAATACTGTGATTTCACAAGCTAAACCCTGCTTAGAGGAAGACATTCTGTTTTGTTTCAAAACACAAATACAGAAATCTGCAGATGGGAAGCAGTATTATCTGGGAGTAGAAAAAGGCTTTATAGTTAGAAGAAAGGCAAGTGTATGAAGAAGTTTGGTACCACTTGTTATAATGCTTTTATTACAGAAGTCATTAATGTCATTCTGTTTGTCTTATAGCCTAAGAAAAAGGTGATTAGCAAATGAAACAGAAAGGAAAGATGCAAAAAGTCATTAAGAAAATAAAAAAGGTACATTACTTCTTATATAACATATAATTAACCTATGAAATTCACTGCCAATCTGTCCTATTGAGGTCAAAACTAGAACAGAATTCAAAAATTATTAGAAATACATTTGCATAATGAGAAAATCCATAATTCTATTGTAGGATTTTCTGTTGGTTTAAAAAGATCTCTAGGAACATTGCCAACTAGTACCTGGTTGTGAAAGGCTGGGGTAGAGAACTGCATGAGAATCAGACTGTATAATTATGTGGCATTACTTGCATTTAAGCATAATGTAAGCTTGACTTCTCTATATTCCCCTCGAAGAGCTGCTCATATCTCTTTCTCTTTCTCTCTCTTTGTCTCTCTCTACTGGCTATAGAAGGAGCTTGGGGGGGTGACCCTCAGAGAGCATGAGTTAGGTTTTTGTGGTGTATTTTTCACCTTTCCAAAGTGATGGGTGTTGACAAGTCATTTTGCTCTGTTTTTGTAATAACTTGCAGTGTGAAAGTATTTAATTGTATCCACTAATTTTTAAGAAAGGCTGGGTTTTTCTGTTTTGAATCAGGAGTAGGTCAGGTAAATACTGTGCACATCCCAGTGCTTGAACTGATGCCTTCAGCAGGCACACTTTTAAAGTGTTTCATTCATTTGTCTTTGTAGATTAACTAAGTCTGATAGATTTGATAGAGCATCACATAAATCCACAGTTCCTTACATTCCTGATAAATACGATTTTTATTTGGGGACGAGAGGGTGTTAATTTTGTTGTTCAGCATAACTATAATCTCTTGAGCATTAAAACCTCATTAATTCTCATGTACCTAATCCTCAAGTAATCACTTAAATAGAATGACTTTACAACAAACATAACTGCTTGGGTGCAAATGATTGTAACTTACTGTTTTGGCCTGTAAAGTATACCTAAAATCCAAATGTATAGATAACTGGAAATTGTTCAGCAGCTCTTCATTGTCTTCAAAAAGACAAAATCACACAATTAAAAACAAAAAGGGCAGATATTTTTTAAAGTACTGAAGCTAAGAGTTCTAGAAGACTCAGAAATTAAGTTTGCAAGGGGATAACTACAGCCAAGAATGAAAAAGAAGAAACACAAGATCACTAATGCTTAACGACTGCACAGAGCTATTAGAGTAGTCAATAGAGGAAAGAGAGTTCAGTAAATATTTTTGTTCTGTGCTTGGGAAAAAGGCAGATACGATGTTCACATTATAGGATTTACAATAACACAGTTTTCACAATAATCAAGGAGAAGGTTAAGCAGTAGTTAAATTTGGCGTTTTTAAGTCAGAGGTCTGGATAACATATCCATGATCTCTGAAAGAGCAGGTCAGAGAATTGTGGGTTTTCTTTCATGCTGGTTTTTTTTTATACAGTTCTTGGAAAATAGAAAAAGTTCCAGAGGGCTTGAAAAGCTCTGTGGAACTACTTTCTGAGAAATAAATGTAATTTTTCAGTCTGTCCTTAGTCTTAAGCAAAATAATACAATTATTGAGGTGATTAATTTAATAAATGTGAAGGATAGTTATTGATGATAATGAGTCCTGGTTCTCGGAAAATAAGTTTTATCATGTTAACTTTAATATTTTTGATGCGGTTGAGAGTTTGTGTAATAAAAATAGTTAAAATTAATACAGCTGTGTAACACAGTTGGCTTTAAACTTGCATGGTATCTGCTTTTAGTCAACCAGGGTGACACAAAATCAACACGGTACCTAAAATGCATATAGCAACTCTCTGATAAGTTTCATGTAACTAAATGTTTCAATGATGTCACTTTGGGATCATTTTTTGGTCTCAGTTTATTTAGTTTTTGATAGTTATGCAGGGCTCTGACAAAGGAGTCTCTAACGTCAGAGCAGCTGGAGTCCATCTTCTCATGGGACAGGGGTGTCCCAATGGCCTAGGCAAGCTACTGGGTTGTTAAAGCAGTGGAAATAGTAAACTCAAGTGAAGTGTGGTAGACACATAAAGACATCATCTTGGGCTAAGCAATCAGTTTCCATCAGTGCATTAGAAAGGGTGTGGTTAGTAGGTCTATTCTGCATTGGTGAGGCCGCATCTGGAGTATTGTGTCCAGTTCTGGGCCCCTCAGTTCAGGAAGGACAGGGAACTGCTTGAAAGAGTCCAGTGCAGAGCTACTAAGATGATTAAGGGAGTGGAGGAAAGGCTGAGGGAGCTGGGTCTCTTTAGCTTGGAAAAAAGGAGGTTGAGGGGTGACCTCATCAATGTTTACAAATATGTAAGGGGTGAGTGTCAGGGATATGGAGTTAGGCTCTTCTCAGTGATGACCAGTGATAGGACAAGGAGTAATGGGTGCAAATTGGAGCATAGGAGGTTCAAGGTGAATATCAGAAAAAACTTCTTTACTGTGAGAGTGACAGAGCACTGGAACAGGCTGCCCAGAGAGGTTGTGGAGTCTCCTTCACTGGAGACATTCAAAACCCGCCTGGATGCGTTCCTGTGTGATGTGCTCTAGGTGACCCTGCTCTGGCAGGGCGGGTTGGACTAGATGATCTTTCGAGGTCCCTTCCAACCCCTAGGATTCTATGAAATCCCTAGATAATGCTAACTTATTTGTATTAATATTTGCTGAAAGCACAGACTGGGGAAGGGGGTGTGTTATACAATTTAGTGGACGCTTGACTGTTGTGATGCAAACTGGTTGACACCACTGCTTCTGGTTAACTGTGTGTTCTGGTACAGCAAGAGGGGAAGTTGTTCTCAAGGGCTGAGGGCAGTAAACTGTTTTTAGAAGGTGTGGGAATGTATCCTAAAAAGCAGTATAATGGGGAAAAAAAGGGATGTTTTAATGAATCTGGTGATTAATTATTCAAGCTATCCCTTAATTACATGAAGTCCAGGCTTCTATTTAATCCATAGTGCTTGGTGTCACTCATAAGCATGGAAGTTTGAGCTTGGTCCTCAGAGTAAAGCAGATGCATGGTTGTTTTTTTTACCTACCAAGCAAATTGTTGTGGACTGAGAGCTGCAGCTTTGACTCAGAACGATACTGCACATCAGTGTGCACCTCTGTTTTCACCTTTCTTAGGCTGGCTGACAGCTACTCCTGCCTTCTCTTGCTGCTCTGCAGGAATGAAAGATGTTCTTCTCCTGCATAGTCTATGAAAAGCCAGTTCCCTCTGGAAAGTCAATTTAAATGAATGAAGCCTGTCCTTCTCGTTGTTCCTCCATCATGGTGCCTGGGCATCCAGTGATCTAAATCAGGCTTGTTTTTTCTCAAGCGTGTAGTCTGTTACCAGTATGAAATCCTCTCACAAAAAATACACTCTTGAAACAGAGATGTGTGAGTTTTTCCTTATAGTTACTGTGGTCAAAATGGATCTTGCACTTCCCTTGCACTGGGCATAACTCTGTATTGCCAGAGTTGGAGAAGCTGGCAGTGGATATTCACACCACTATATTTCAGGTGCTTGTAGCAAATCATTTTAGTACTTCTGTGGTGTTTTTCTCATATTGGTTGCTCTGTTCTGCACTCTTATAGATTACAGCGTTATTCTTTAATAGCTCTCTTGCACTGCTATTAAGTTATTCTGATTCATGGAAAAGAATAGAGTGAAACTGGTTTGTTAAAGACAACTTTAAATATTCTACCAATCTGTTTTCTGTGCAACTTTAATTACGAGATTTTTCTCTCAGCTTTGCTTTTCTTTGGCCCTTTTCCTCTCTTGGAATTTCCACACAGGGTTTTAGTAACTTAATAGGAAACTGTGGTGTACACTGGGTAGTATCAGCTTCAAGTGCTGGGTTGATATATCTCTATTAATCTGATCTTTTTCTCTATACAGTCTGTGCTTCTGTGTATCTCCTTTGCCTTTTCAGCCCTGTAATTTCCCTACATGTACAGGAGTTTCTCCTTTCTCTATTGTCCCCCTTCCCTGAAGACCTTGTGTCTCTTGGCTTTACTGAGCTCTGTGGTGATTATCATGTTGTGACTACAGTAGTTTAAGTCATGCTAGTTCTGAGCAACATCCCTTTTTCTTCAGCTTCAGCATTTCTCTTCCTTGCCTGAGAAATTGCCTGAGAACTCTTTTATCCATTCAAACTGAATTTTGTCATAGTTCTCTTTGATTTTTAATACTATGCATTTGCTTTTCACATTTTTATTTTCAGTTTGGCAATGCAAATATTATAGTTACTTCTAATACCTGCTATTCAGATTACGGTTTCACTTTGTAGGTAGCTTGAATCTCAGATTCATGCAACCATGGTTGATACATTTCTTTGGGTTATGGTGATTTTATATTGCTAAGCAGTTTTGTATGGTTTGCGTTTTTTTGGGGGTGGGCACTAGGATCTTTGCAAGAGCTCCATCAGACATTGAGCATTGGTCAGTGAGGTTTTTGTGAAGCTGGATGGTGCCTAATCAAAGTTTCCGCGCTGCTCTTTCAGTTTCTTTGAAGTTGCAGTCTATTCTGGCATTAGACTAACCTAGCACAAGGAGAAAGCTGTGTTTGGTATTTTGACAAACACGTGTCTATATTGATCTGATTTTCTGTCAGAGGAGAGCAATGTATGAGTTAGCTGGCATAAGTTCCTGACTGAATGACTGACTTGTTTGTCGGATGAGCACCAGTTTCTCAGGATGCTGGTCTTTGCTGCATCCTGGTGAGATGTTTGCCCATTCTCTTTAAAGTGTTTGTCATAACAGTCTGATCTGATCTCAAGTGCCAAGTCCATCTTCCTCATGGTAGCTTGATTTGAAGCAGCACTCTCATGTGCCAGCGTCAAGGTCTAGGATGTTTCTCAGTGCCAGTATCGCAGTTACTGTGTTTTAGAGAGAGGCTGTATTGCTACAAGTTTCATTTAATGTAAGTCAAATGTGTTTTCTGCTGAAGACTGTTGTTACCAGAACAACTTCTTTGTAACTGGTGAGTTTTATGAAGATACGTTATTAAATAATGCACTAGAAAGTTCTCATTTTTGTGGGGTGTTGAGAGGTGGTAAGAACAGCTAGTGCATTAAGTGAGGTTGGAAGAAGGATTTGAATGGTGTTTAGTTTGAAGAAGTTTGAAGTAGTTCAATCATTTTTAACAAAAAAAATTTAAGGGATGATTTTGTTAATAAGTATTTCCCTGGTGATGGTGACCGGAAATTGAATATAGATTAAGCTCAGAATGTAGATTTTTCAGGTCATTGATTATAGAAAACGTTAACCCATATACAGTGGGTTACCCACATATGGAAATCTCCTGAGAACAGCTGCAAATACAACAAGCAAGGTTCTCACTCAAGTACAACGTATGGATGATGTTGACAGCAACTCGCTCAGGGTAGGTCCTTTCCTCTGTTGCTCAGACAAATGGATTCTGCAGCAGTGGCTCCTTCTAGCTTAAAAACGTGTAAATCAGGGGTAAATGGGTGTTCAGTTCAGTGTCAATAGTGTAGTTGTAGTTGTTTTTTGTGACCTGGCAGTTTTTTGGCTGAGGCATTGCCATTTTCTGACTTTGTGCTCTGCCACAGTGCTTGCAAAGCTGTACTGGCTGTGTTATCTCAGCTGCTGTGAATTGATCATCCACCAGCCAATGCTGACCTAATAAGGTTCTTCTCTATTTCTTATTGAAACTTCCTTTCTCTGTTAAACTTTGTCAAATGAGTCATACTTGCTTTTGTTTAAAATGGCTGTATTTTTAACTTATAGTTGTGATATTGCTGATCTGACAGGCAGAGTGGGAATTATTTTGAATATTATCAAATTACACACTGAGAATTCTTGATTAAAATATATGAACTTTATTTATACCTTGAATTATGGTTTCTCCTTACGCATCGTTATTTTGCGGAAGGCAACAACACTAAGACAGTATTTTATTTGTCAAGTATTGACAGAGGCAGCTCTTCTTTCTTTTTAGGAATCTGGGTAAAAATGGCTTATCTAACAGTAGTATTCTATTGGATAAATGCCCACCTCCACGACCACCGCCTCCACCGTACCCTCCCTTGCCAAAGGACAAGCTGAATCCACCTACACCTAGTATTTATGTAAGTAAATCTAATGGTAAAAATACATTGCTGACTGTCTTTTGTAATTGTTTGGATATCTGAATTGTAGAATATAATTATTTTTAAAATGCACTATTCACAGCTGAATTGTAATGACTGCTTTCCCAATTATTGTATGAGTGGGAAAAGTGCTAACCTTAAAGAAAATTTTGAACTTAGTTTAACTCTTAAAGTACTTGTAAGTTAAGAATTTCAACAAACAAGAGGAAAAACAGCTTCAGATTTTTTTTAAATACTCAAAATATTAGCAGAATAAACAAAACAGGTTTTTAGATACAATGTACAATATCTCAAATATTTATATAAATTTTTGCAAGTAACAGTGTAGGTATAAACAAGTAATTAAAACCTCCTAGCAATCTCCTTCAAACTATAGTAAAGAAAAAATTAATGAAAGTTGAGGTGATGTTAAGAAAATGTCTTTAGGAAAAGACGGGTTTTTTGTTGCATAGTATTTTCTTACTCAACCATTAAAACTTCTGTTCTGAAAATAAGTTTTGTAATAGCTTCAGAGGAGTTTGAGCTACCTTTATTAGAAATAGAAGAAAAAATTGTAGGATGTCCATGTCTTCCATAACAGAAGAATAAATAATAGTATGTCCATACATTTGGTGTGAAAACCTCCTGTTAGCTTTGCTCAGCCCAACCTGGGGACCAGAAGCTGGTGGCTCTTTGGTGTGACACAAAGCAGTCTGCCTGAGGACTGGATCAGGTTGGAGGCAGTAATGCTTCCAACAGTTCTCCAAGTGTTGCTTCTCAATTAATCTACCTTGTTAAAAGTCCATCACAGCTTTGTTGAGTCCATACAAAGCTGGTAAGTCACCACATAGATCTACCAGCATGGGTCCCAGTATTTGGGAAGTCTGTAGTGTGTTTTGCTTGTTGAAAGAGATGTCTTCAGCATTTTAAAAGATTGACAACAAAAAAACCCAAACCAAACAAACAAAAAAAGATGGGGGAGACTGTAGCATAAGATTGAGTTCATACCTGCTCAAAGCATAAGAAAATAAAATCAACCTTTCTGGTTAACATGAGGTGCACTGTGAGAGTAGTCTTCTTCATTATACTGTTTCTTGTAGAGATTATCTGCAAAAATTAGCTTTTTGACTTTCGTAAAGAAAGTTAATATACTAACTTGCTCTTCAGAGAATTCTGTAGATGTAGGGAATGTGCAAGGCTGCTGTCAGATAAAGAAATAAACTGCAGGAAACCTGAGTTGCAGAAGCCAAAGCAACCTGGGAATAATTCATGCCAAGAAATAAATTGCAGTAACAAATTACTTTCAGGAGTGAACCTAGCGTTTAACATGGAAAAGGTTGTATGAGGTAGCAGTTTATTCCCCACAGTGCAGCAAAATGGAGAACATTCTCGTCTTCTTTCTGTTGTATCTTTTTTTCTAATTACTCTTTCTTATTTTACAAATAAGGAGTCTCAAGTTCATCTGACATCTAATATTCCATTATAATTTTACAGTTGGAAAATAAACGAGATGCTTTCTTTCCACCTTTACATCAATTTTGTACAAATCCAAACAACCCTGTTACTGTAATACGTGGCCTTGCTGGAGCGCTTAAATTAGGTAAGTTTAGGGTTTTTTTTTTTCACTTTGGAAAAAAGTGTGTGTGTGTTAAAAAGAAGTCTTGCAGTTCTTAAAAGTGGATATTTTATTTCTGTAATATTGTATTACTTGTGTATTCCAAGTAATTAGGGTAATGTGTCATTTCTCAGTTTACTGTTTATAATCTTGATCATCTCAAAAAAAAAAAAAAAAGCCACAAAAAAATCCAGCAGATTTTGTCAAGCACAGAGAGGAGCTGAGCTGTGGATGTGGAAGTACAGGTGGACTTTTTTCCTATGAAAAGTATGGCTACATGTCTTTGTCCTTAGATTTAATGATCTATAATCAGACTGTATATTGCACTCTGTAGACAGAAAAATGATCATTGCTTGTAGGACGAGTGTTATATGATGGAAGTGCATTCGTAAAACTATAGTTTGAAAAATACTTTATTGGTAATACATTCAGACTTTGTTTGCAGATTTGTTTACACAAGTCACATAAAATGCTTCTTGGAATATAGTCCATACAGTAGCTGCCAAGTTTTGTCTAAGCTTCTATTGTTGTGTGCAGAAAAGCTTTTTGAGTGCTTAATCATGAGTGTTAATTTTTAACCTACAGGTAGGCTGTGTTATGAATGATAAAGGGGATGGAAAATGCTTTAGTTGAAACCTTTAGGTAAATTTTAAGCATTAATGTTTTCTTTTCTTGAAACTTTGTATTATCTTTTAACTGTTAGTTATTAATTTTATTAGATCTAGGACTCTTCTCTACTAAGACATTGGTAGAAGCAAATAATGAACACATAGTAGAAGTGAGGACACAGCTACTGCAGCCAGCAGATGAAAACTGGGACCCCACTGGAACAAAGAAAATCTGGCGTTGTGAAAGCAGTAGATCTCATACAACAATAGCTAAATATGCACAGTATCAGGCCTCCTCATTCCAGGAGTCTTTACGGGTAAGTCCATTGTTAGTATTTAAGATACAATTTACAAACTTGTGTGCTAGCTCTGGAACCAATTAGCAATGGCTATTGAAAACAAATGGAAGATGTTAAGGAAAAGGAGATCTTTCCATTAGTATGAAGAGCACAGCTAAATTCACAAAATCTGTTTTGAATAGAGGGTCACATAGTATATAGGGTGTTTCTCTCAAATGCTTAATATAAAAATTTTCTTAACGTAAAAAGTGCTATTGTATATTTTAAAAGCTTGTTGGCTTTTATATAGTAATATCAAAGTTCATATTAAAATATTTAGGACTTAATATGCTTTTTTTTATTTGCTTCTAATTTCATTTACAATTTGAAATCAAATTTCTTTGTTCTTTATGGTATCCTGAGTTATCTTGCATGTGGCTTATTAGAAGTTTTCACTCGTACTTTCAGCACAACAGTTTAAAATTACTTGTTTTTTTCCCTGAAAAGTGACTGATGCATTCTGTATTTTTTATTGCTATGTTCCAAATTTAACAGTTTCTATATAGTTTAGAAGTTGTTAGGCATTGTGTGACAGAGTAAAATGTTAGAAATGTTATTTTACTGGTGTTAATTTTTAATGTTTTTGCTCGGAATTAGCTATGGGCGCTCCTCAGAGGCTTATGTTATCTGCTGCTATAAAAAGATTAGGCTAAGGTGGAACTAAGAAAAAATATATTCTTGACCAGCTATTGATTAGAAAATAGGCAAAACACCAATGTGGGGAATTGACTATTGCCCTTTTCATTCTGATAACACAGAAACAGCAGTGGTTTCAGTAAGAAAGGAAAGAGAAGTTCTAAGTTTAAACTCTGTGCATTAGATGAAAGAAGATTAGGATTGAAGAAGGGAATCAGTAGTTGAAGAAAAGAGAAGGGAAAGTAGTCACAAGGTTTCGAGTGAGCCTGATACAGGATGAGGAAAAGAAACAGAAATACCAATGCAAAGTGGGGAGCACTGAAGTAATCAAGAGCTTGGGACATAAATGGGATTTTTCTTCTTCTGCAGTGATAATGAATTTAAGTAGGATATCAGCTGAAGTTTTCTGGTGCCCCTTGAACAGTTGCACTGGCATTGTGTTCTCATACATCATTGCAGAGAGGCTGGAGAACTTTATCTATATAATGTTCCAGTGAAGTACATGTTCAACAATGTATATAATTGATCACATACCAGCTTTTCAGCAGGAAAGCCTCAGCTTTTGTTTTGCACCACGAAATGAACTGCAGAGTTTTCTGATTATTTTTTCCCTCTGTTGCAAATTGGTGGTAAAAACATAACATATAAAATAATTTTTAGAATTATGATTTTAATTTTCCCTCTGGAAATCAAAAAGATGTTGTTTTAAGTGTGCCTTAACACTGCTTTGACCTGTCCTTAGGTGACTTTTCACAGTTTTCAAATAAAAGCCTTGTTCTTCTTTATACAGACAGAGTCCTCTCTCTTGGCTTGCCCTCAGTGATCTTCTTTTTTTATTCCTCCAACAACTATTGCGTTGCTTTTCTAACATGTCTTGCAGTATTTGATAAATCCATCATCACTAGGTTCCTTTTTGTTTCTCTTTCTCCTTCATTCAAAGGATGAATAAGACTTTCTCAGGTACATGGAGCGCTTTGAGATTTAATAACAATCCCATTCAAAGCTAGAGATCTTTGGATAGCCTCCAGGCAGTTCTTTCCTCCTTTTTGTCCTATTCTTTTTCCTTCTATGTCCATATACTTGCTAAAAAAGACGTCTTTAGAGTATGATTTTGAGCCTACTCTGCTAAAAAGATCAAATTACGTCATTTAATATAGGTTAGATTTTCTCCTCCAGTCATGGTCATAGCTACTGCAGTGCTAAAACAGCATATGGCTATGAAAATTTCAAAATATTTTATATAATGGAATTTATAAAATTAATTTTATAAGTATTAGTCATCCTGGTTTCATATCAGAAGACCTGCTTGACTTTGAAAGAAGGTAAATGTTCTAGTCTAAAAAAGTTAATGGTATTCCACAAGACAGGATTCCTCTTCACCTGCATAATGAAGCAAACCAACATACTCAGTTGCAACCATAACGTAGGCTAGCAGAACTGTTTACAGCATAGACATTTTCTGTTGTCCTGGCCCGAGTTTCACCAAATTGGTAGTGATGAAGAATTTTTTGATACGGCTTATGTCTAATAACCGTTGAAAAAAAATTGTTACCAGTAACAGTCACATAAAAATCTTAAATACAGATATTTTTAATATTGCACCAGCATCTTGAAACTAATGTATTTATGTCTGTGAACATGTTATCACTTTATACCTATATATTTTATATATATTATTTTATTATTTATATACGTGTGTGTGTATATATATATGTATATGAAAAAATTTCCATAATTGCATTTTATAGGAGGAAAATGAGAAGAAGAGTCACCACAAGGACCACTCAGATAACGAATCTACATCTTCTGATAAGTAAGTGTGGTATAACTGTGATAATTCTGTAGTTGTTTTTATGTGGTTTTTTATATTATTCCTATTTCCACATTCACCTATGATCTTTTTTAATTGCAGCTCTGGGAGGAGGAGAAGAGGACCTTTTAAAACAATCAAATTTGGGACCAACATTGACCTGTCAGATGACAAAAAGTGAGTAGATGGCAGTTTCTCCTGCTCAGAGTGGTATTCTACAATATGATATTCCTGGAAAACCAATTCATTCTTCTCAGACATCAGTCAGTCTGTTGATAAACCCAATTCCAGTTGCACACCCCATTTCCACAATTAAATAATTACCTGTGGTCTTTGAAGCATTGTTAAGAGTCCTTCTCATCCTATAATCTCCTTTCAAGCTTTTCTTTCCAGGATCTTTATTTTTCCAGAAATAAACATCTGTCAGAAACTGTTTTCCAGTCCTCCTTATAATACTTTCCCTTAGCTTCATTTTGAGAATTTTAGTTGTTGGCTTACAACTTCAATTACTTCTGACAATATCAAATTTTCAGCCTTTGCACAGAAATTGTAAGATGAACGGGGCTTTTTTTTGTTTGTCTAGATTTTCATTACTTGTTTTTTGTTTCCTTTTGTTCCTGCTGTCATCCTTTCAGTTTCCATGTTTTCGTAGCTCTTGCTTCTCTATCCAGGAACAAGGTTCAAAGTACATAGTAAAGACCAGACCATATCTTTCTATGAGTAGATGCAGGTAGCTCAGAAAAACATCAGAAAGTATTAGAAGTAATCTGATAACTTTTTTTTGTTGTTCATTAATTTTTTATTCCACTCAGTCTCTAGTTAGTATATATTTCCATAAAAGATCCAGCATATCTAGGCTGTCAGTCCCGCCAGCTGCAGTACAAAAATGCTGATCTATTTCAATCATTAGAGCAGAAGAAAAGGTTATGTATGGTATTTGAAACTGGAGAATAAAGCCCATGTAACATGCTGAGTTCTTTTGTGGTATAGTCACTGAAAGATCAATGTATGTACGTATATATATGATTAGAGATTGTCATAAAATTTCAAATATTGATGCTATTTTTTTCTAAAGAAGATTCCATCTTTATTCACAAAATTGTTGCTAATAAACTAGCATTCAGAGTAAACTATTGTGAGAGAGACTTTAACCTATGCATAGCTACCTTGAGGCTTGTAGGGAATTGGATTTTGATACTTTTAATAGTTTTTTGTAGGATCCCAGGTAGACACCAGATCTTCTGATCTGCAGTCTCAGCTTTTGCTACAAAACTAATCTTTCCCCTCAACTAGCCTGTCAGATTTGTGATATATATTTGGAAATATTTTAAAATTAAAATAGTAACAGTTACCTGGGTGACATTACAGAGCTCCACACTTAAGGTCTGGGATTTTTGTGTTTGAAGACCTGTGTTTTTCTTAATGTAGGTATTCAGTGCCATAGTTCAAATTTCTGTAGCTGTCAAGTAAGGGTAATGCATTGTCTCAGCTTCCCTCTCAAGAGATGCTAAGTTATATAGAAGTAGGTTGTCTGCTCTTTTATCTCATATACTCGCAATTTTGTGAAAATATTTATATTTCTCAAACACTTCTAAGAGTTTTAGGGATTCATAGTTTGTCAATTTGCTATTTTGCTGCAGGTGGAAGTTGCAACTTCACGAACTGACAAAACTTCCTGCTTTTGTACGTGTGGTATCAGCAGGAAATCTTCTAAGCCATGTTGGTCATACCATCCTGGGCATGAACACAGTGCAGTTGTACATGAAGGTTCCAGGAAGCAGAACACCAGGTGAGTAAATCTCTTTGCATGAAAAAAAACAGGTTTTACTGTTGTGATATTGATGTAACTGCAGTGCGGGTTTTCCATATCTTGCAGCATGCCTTAACATGATAAAATTGTACACACAGAATTTAGTCATTCAAGAAATGAAAAAAACACTGAAAATGTACAAAGTACTCTGTTACCTTATAATGGAAATTTCCGGATTTCTGCAGTGCCACGTAATTACAATACTAACCTCTTGCATGAAATATTAGATTATTTAAGGTGAAAAAGAAGATGGGTTTATATACTTGGACAGTATTTGTATTTTACATGTCTTGAAAGTTTTTATAGGCTTCCAGGGTAGGTCTTGTGCAGTCATAGAAATCAGTATACTTTTACTTTTTAGATTATTGTCTGAGGATAGGACTTAGCCCTCCATAAAGAATAGGGCTGTGTTAGGGCACTGGACTGAGGCTGGAGAAATCTGGACTAAATTTCAGGGTCTGTTTTTTCTGAAGCACAACTTTAGATAATTCCATTAGGGATTATGGCTCAGTTTTCCAGCTGTCAAAAAAAGATAAAATACTGGCATTTCTACATCGATTTTGAAAGCTCTTTGGGACAGATTTTCTTACTACTTGTCTGTTCAGTGCCTGCAGTCATGAAGTTCTGCTCCTGACTGGCACTGTCAAGAGCTATCATAAAATACAAAATCTAAGCTTTAGCTCTTGGAGCATTTATTTCTACAAAAAGGGAACTGCTAAAGTGTTGGTCTGATTTGCAAGATTGGTTGTTCCAGCTTTTCCTTTTACCCAAGCTTCACAAAGCAGAATTGTTACTAGTAGCTTAAATGCATTTCTTAACACTGTGAAGCACCGGAATAGTGTGTTAAGTGTCATATAAAAATATGTACAGATATTTTAAAGAATGATGTAGAGGGTTTTAGTAACTTTGCATTTTCATAGCGTTATTTTGATAGATCAGCCATACATAAAGTGTGTTTCTTTTTCTCTACATTTCAGGTCATCAAGAAAACAACAACTTCTGTTCAGTAAATATAAATATTGGTCCAGGTGACTGTGAATGGTTTGTTGTCCCTGAAAGCTATTGGGGTGTCATGAATGACTTCTGTGAAAAGTAAGCTGTTCTTCTTTCTCAAGTTCTCTGTGCCTTTCTCAGACCTAATGGGGGAAATTGCCAAGGGTGTTTTAAGAGGACGCTATTTTACAGGTTTTCCATGTAGTCAGAAAAGTCTTTTAAAATCAAAATGCAAAATCTAGAATTTATACAAAATATGACATTTATAAGATGTACAGAAACTTGGATTGCCTGTGATGGCTTTACTCTCAAAAATTAGTATTAGGTCCGTTATTTAGTTTTTTGAACACAGGAATGAGGCAAATACAAGAAGTGAGAGAGATCAGTAGTAGCAAATGCTTGTCTAGGTTCAAGATTCAAATTTATACTCCATTAGGGCATTATGGGGGGTCAGAAGTTTAATATAAGCATAGGCTGTCTGCTACCAGTGTGTATTGTGGCATCAATCCACTTTTTGAGTAGTAACATTTCTACATCAGAAAATCCATCATAGTCCTTCTTTACTAGGTACATCTATCTATCATGCATATTAAAGCTGACCTCCCTACCATTACCAAATGTTGATGCTTCTGCCATGGCACCTGGGGCTATTGCAGTGGAGTGACAGACAGAACAAAATTGGGGGTGAAGGAATGGGGTATTTTTTTGCTTTTTTTAGGAGTTATGGAGTGAAGTATTTTCCTGTTAATCTTTTTATGAGTAATATACAAGTTGCACACAAGCGTGTAGAGAGTCATTGGTATTTTGACATGGTTTCCTGCTGCATCTAGAGGGAGAGCTTTGTTTATTCAGACCCCAGGAGGTGTTGCTTTGCATGCTTTGCGTACACTTACATGTGTGTAGCTTACTGGAAAAGTTGAGGTGTGCTGACCGTGGGGGAAGTACTCAGCCAGCTCTAGTTTTTTATGTTGTGCCATGTGTTGAGTGGGTGCTTTAAAAAAAAAAAAGAGAACACACATATTCATGTGCACCCCCTTCCCCTCCCCACCCCCCCCCAAACAAAAAAAAGGCGAGGAGCAGCAGTTGTGTCCCCTAATCATGCTAGTGTTCAAGCGATAGCTTCTGAAGATGATCTGGGAGATTTTTTTTTTCTTAACTTACCCAGTTAAAACTAGACTAAGCTCTTGACTCTCTTCAGAACTTTTCCAGAGCTCTGCAAATTCTTTTCAGTGTCTCTGTGTACTCCATTTTTGGCCCATGTCCTGACAGCTGTTCTTATTTCACCCACCTTTACAAAGATTAGCCATTTCAAAATTGCAGTTTCACTGATGCAGTTTCAATGTTTCTGATGACAATGTGCCTTTTATCCCCATGGCACTGTCCTCCTGAGGGTGAGAGAGAAACTAAGATCTTGGTAAACTCATATAAAATCTGGAGTGCCTGATAGAGGCGCTGAATTGCCTTTGGAAACTGAATTGTGAATGGACTCCCATGGTGCAGCATAAGAACAGTATAAAATTGAGATAAGGGTGGGAGAGAGTATGAATTGTGCATAACCATAGTGGAAGAGGTGTGCTTAGAAAATCCATATGGAGGTGTTTTTTCATGCTTCTCAGGAAGATCAACATTTCTTGTCTGAATAAGCATAAACCTGTGCATCACAGTTGAGATGGTGCCCACAGGTTGCTTGTTGTGTGGACAGGCTTCACGTGCGTACACTGACAGTACGAGTACATGATTGGCATTGTTCAAAACAGAAAGCATTAGTAAGAGCTGGTACAGTCTGTAAATAAAATCAGTCACTGGTTAAAAAAGCAGCATTGTGCACCAGTGTGACACTAGATTTGGCCGAGTATTTCTCTACCTCAGCATTAATAAAATACTGGAAATGTAAAGGAAGATAGAACTGGAAGCCCTAAGCTGACTTTAAATGGGCAGCCAGACGCTTAAGTGATTTAATGTATTTATTGCAAGATGTGAAATGTGGAATTAGGATCTGGAATTTTATAGCTGAAACTTTACGTTTGACTAGTCTTACTGAGTAACTGGTTAGATGCAGAAAGCATGTGTCACGGGGATCAATTTTTATGGGTAATTTCATTGACGTATCAACCACTAATATATCTGTTGATAAATGCTGAAGACTTTCTTTTTCCTACTGTTTCAGGAATAATATGAATTTCCTAATGGGATCTTGGTGGCCAAACTTGGAAGATTTGTATGAAGCCAATGTCCCAGTTTATAGGTTTATTCAAAGACCAGGGGATTTGGTGTGGATAAATGCTGGCACTGTTCATTGGGTTCAGGCTATTGGTTGGTGCAACAACATTGCATGGAATGTTGGCCCTCTTACAGGTATGGTTGAATAGTGCGTGTGCTGAACTACATAATTAGGTAATTTTATACTATATATGCCCAAGAACCTGCCATTTCTTACTAATATACCGTGCTTTACTAGATGAAAAAAATGAATGTGCTGTATTTTAAAACATTATCAGTTGAGGATTTACATAATTACATTGGTAAGAGAAAGCAAAAGCAGCAAGAATGCAGTCTTTGCACTCACCCATTTAATGCACATGTAAAAACTACAATTGTGTAGCAAACATCAGCAGAATAAAATGTTTAGATGAATTCGTACACTCTGTCTTGTAGACCATTTCTTAACTTTTTCTCCTAGAAAAGTTAAAAGTTTTTCTACCCAGCAGACTCTGCTATACCTTGCTGTTCTGCAATCTAACTTACTCAGGACAATTGCTATCCAATTGCTGTTCAGTGAAAGCATCAGGAAATGTGAACAGTCGTAAAATTCTGTTCATAAAGAAGTATTAGGTTTTTCAGACCTACTAGTCTAAAAGTTTTGAGTTTCGAACCATCGTCTTGGAGAGTTTTTAGAAATGAGAGTGGAAGAAAATTTCACAACTAAACTGAGATTCTGTCAGGCATTTGAACAGAATGTACTTCCAAAAACCTCCTGTTTTCCTAAATAGTTTAGATGTGCCTTTATTTCATTATGATGCAATAAACAGTGTATCTGTATATACATATTGTATGATTGACTGGTACAGAGCTCACATGTTGAGTCGCAGTAAACTTTGTAAGACAGTTTTTTTGAAAGGGCAGGGTGAGTAAGCTGCATAATGAAAAGGTCTGACACACTGCAACAAATCTGGCAAGGTGCAGTCTTCCTTTTCAAGACAGATTATATACCACAGCATTGTAAAATTACGATAAAGAGTTAATAAAGCCCAATGCAGACTTTTCAGATTTAGATTTTTATTTTTTTTTAACCTGAAGTATTTGAAAATTAAGGAGCCCTTTTTGAAACACTGCTCTCTCTTCACCATAGAACTCGAACACTTGCCAGTAACTTGTTTTCACAGATGGTTGTTGCTGCTGTGGTACTGTGCATTCTTTTAGCCTCACAAATACACTTTTAGAAAGAAATTCCATACAATTCAAGTACAGTTAAAATTAATGGGTCATTGCAAATGGAGTTTAATTTAGCCCTAAAAGGTATACATTTTGATGATAATAAAATTACTTTGGCTCCAGTTGATTCTTATTTCTTAACTTGACTAATTGCCTCTGTAATTTTGTTTTTGTATAGCCTGTCAATATAAATTGGCAGTGGAACGGTACGAATGGAATAAACTGCAGAGTGTGAAGTCCATAGTACCCATGGTTCATCTTTCATGGAATATGGCTCGAAATATCAAGGTCTCAGATCCAAAGCTTTTTGAAATGATAAAGTAAGTTTTACTTATTTGACCATTTACTGTACCCATTTCCTCTTCAAGCGTAAAACAATAGTTGATTTGAAAGGAATCCTTTGTAAGAGTTTTCCATTCCTGAGAAGCAAGCCAAAAATATTTTCTGTTCTGTTTTTCAAAGAATCCATGTATAGATATCATTTGTTTTATTAAGTTGTTATTATGGCATAGCTTTAGAATTATCTAATTACCTTCTTTGTTAAATACTCCATAGACCAGTTGAAAGAAACAGTTGACTTAGATGGCATAAGCTGTTCCAAGTATGAACTACAGGAAATAACAAAACTAGGTCATCAATCCAAATACTAGAATTAAAGTGTTTAGTCATTTTTACAGCAAAGTTACACTTAGCTTTACATTTCTAGAACTTCTAGTTAGTGCTCACACACTGTCATTTGGAGATCCAGTATAAATGTTTTAAATAAAGGTAAGTAGGAATTTGAAAGCCTCCTTTCCTTTGCTCTTTCGTCTGAACAATTAAGTAATTGATGTGTAAAATGACTAGAGTTTAGTGTCATTTCTCATACGCTTATTCCAAAATGCTGGAATATTCCAGGCTCAGAGCATCTTTAGTAATTTTCTTTGGAGAGTGCATCTTCAAGCAAATATAAACCATATTGCATCCCCATTATACCTAGCTTGAGGAATGAACGGACTTTTCAGCATCTGTCATAGGTTTGTGCTAAAGAAAGTGGGGGAATGAATTCCAAAGCAAATGACTCATCATGAGAATAGTCTGGTAGCAGCACTCTTTGTTTTCCTTAAGCCTACCAAAGGAGCTTCTAGCTTTATCACTTCCTAGTCCTTTCAACATACTAGATCCACAAGCGTTGAATCCTTTTATAATTTGCCTTGAATTGGACCTTTAAAAATAGGTAGGTTAACTTGCAAAAAAAGGGCAAAGAGAGAGAATTTTTTTTTTCCCCAATAGGATTTATTTATGACATCTGAGACATCTTTTTACAGTAGGAGTTTAATTTAGGCTTGAACATCTGCTACAGAATTGATGAAATGGTAACTTTGTAAGGATGTTGGAATGTTGGAAGTTGAAGACAGGGAGGGAGGTTTGTAGTCACTGTAAAGCTAGATTTTGGAATGGCATTTGTGTGTCCATATTTTCTTAAAAGCTGATAACTAATATCTAGGGTAAAGAAAATCTTTTCTGAAGGCTTGACAGTCCTGCCCCTTCAGTTAAGATATTAGTGTAGTAAGGATGCCAGCTGTCATAAAGGGAGAGGAGAAACTGAATAGTTAGAAATGAGAAACTGGGAAAAGACACAGGCTGTGGGATGGAGGAAATTAAAAAGTCCATCTAAAAAACCAAAAAAAACCCCTACAAACTTATTTCATAATTATCTTTATATTCTCTTCTCAAGCCCAGCAGGCATCTATTGTAAAGCTTGAAACAGGTCTGGAATTTTTTTGCCAAATTTTTTTTTTTTTTAATTTTGGCACCTGCATTTTGCATTTACAAAAGTTTCAGGTTCTTTGCCATGGTTTAGGCTTATAAGGAGAAACACATGACTGAGTATAGCATCCTTCTCCAAGAGAAAAAGAGGACAAAATGGTTGTCCTGTACTCTCACGCTTGCTTTCAGCAGCTGAGGTTTTTCTAGTGAGAGACCTTTGGTCTTGAATGCATTTGCTTTTTCCAGCCTACTGAAACCACTTCCAGATTACTTGGATTAAGCCCTCCATTTAAGTTCGTTGTCAGCCAAATCCCAAGTTCCATGCTGTGTGCAGAGGGGAAAAAGATCCGATGATAAGATCTGGTTTGTAGCATCTAGTAGCCATAACCTGAGATTGGTCACTTAATGAGTTATGGTATACCTGTTCCTAGAAATGGGTGTCACCAGAATAAACAGTTTAGTATCTGACCATGGCTGTGTAAGCATCCTGGAAATGCATATTCTTCCATGAATCTCCTTAGGTCAGGAAAACAATTGCATGATTTTCCTATGGACTGCTTGCCTGCAGGAAAATAGCACCAGCTGGCAAGTAGCTATTGTCCACTGCTTCTGGATTTTATTATGTACAAATTACACACGTCTGTGTGTTTGTGTGTGTGTGAGTATACATGTGTATAAAAACACTGGAGAAATAGTAATTCCTGATACAGCTAGTTGAAGTTCATCTTGAATGATGACTTTTCATTTGTCATCAGGAAAAAAAAAAAAATCACTGACACAGCTGTAAGCTTTCTGCCAAAATGCAGGTCTGTATCTAAAGTTGCACGTCAAAGATACCTGAAGTGTTCAGGTAGTTTGACTTCTGTCTCCAGGGCTTCTTAGGTATCAGAATAGTATGAAAGAATAGCCCTCAGAAAATGCTAATAAGTAGTTCATTATTCCAGTTTGAAAGATAAATACAAATATGTCTTCGTAGATTATGTGAGCGTAATTGCTACATAGGCAATAAACTAAAATTCAGGCATATGTATAAATACTGGGAACCAGATTAATGATAAAGAGAAATAGAATAGTAGTAGGGAACAAATAATAGATGGAAGCTTTGCTTTTGGAAGAAATCTGGAGCCTCCTTATATTTTTAGTTAATATGCAACATGGTGCTGTCTTGCTAGATAAAAGCAAAAACTGAAGCTTTCTCATGAAATGTATTATAAAGATTTTATATTAGCAGTGGAATCATGAGCAGGAACACAGGCAGACAGGATGATTTAAAACTTGACCGAGGCACCCTCAAGAAAAATTAACTGCAAACCTCTTAAATGGAAGCTAGAAGGACTTTTACAAATGCATTTGAGGAAGAGAAGAATTTTAGAGGTAGTGGGAATGAAGTAATAAAGGCTTAAAAAATTAATTCCGAAGTAGCTGAAATATTAAGTTCTTTTACAAAAATAGTTTTAGAAACATAAAAGAGCATGGCACGGGAGAAATTACATTGCACAAAATCATGAAGTCAGATAAAATACATTTTGGTGTCAGTAGGGAAAGATATATTACTGAAAGATACAGAGGTCAGTTTTGCATTCCCATAGGGATGGTCTTCACACCTTGAATAGTGTTACTGGGTATCTGAATATTCAAACAGGTTTCTCACTGTGCTTCTAGAATAAATCAGGGTAATGTCCATTTTTAAATCATCTTCTCTTTAAACATTTTATTTTGACTGGACATAATTTACTTGTACTCTTCATGCCGTATCTGTAAATAATTTGAGAGAGATTTATGGTCCAGATTTTATTTTAACTGAATTCTCACTGTATAATAATAAAACCAAGCCTACAAAGCTAAAAGCTGAGAGTGCTTGATTTACACATTGTGACTTCGCTAGACACCTTTTTGGCTTTCTTTAGGCTTCCAATACTTTAGGAAATTGTGAATTTCCAAAGTGGTAGTTTGTATGGTTTCTCCCATTCTTTGACAACATGACATAGTTAACATTTATGTTTTCAAGTGCTATTACTAGGATCTGAATTTTATCCAAGGAGGGGGAATTCGCCTTCTAGCTGCTGTTTTTTGCTTTGATTGCAAATTTGGCAAAACACTGCTGAGGTGTTTTATGTGGATTACATTTTGGGCAATTCTTTCTTCACAACTGTAGCATTAGAAAACTCTATGAAAATAACACTTTGAGAACTCTTTGGAAGTCAACAGTGGAGAGCAATGGTGGCAAGTGTGCAGATTTGCTTCCAGTTGCTCTCTTTGGTGTATCCAAAGACTTTTCCACTTAGCAGCACAAGAAGAATGGTAGCTTTTGAGTTTATCTAAAATCAGGTTGTATTGCACAAAAGAATGCTGTACCAAAGTTACTGAACCTGTCAGAAGTGCATGTACATTAGCCCAACACACTGTTGTTGTACACCATTAGCCCTAGCATCACAGGTCCCGTTAACTTCAAACTTTGACAGTGCTGAAGGAGTTACAGCTGTTTGATTTTCTTGAAATTCAGTGTATGAAAAGACGATGTTTCTCATAGAAACGCGCTTTCCGTTTTGCATTATTCTTACAGTGAGGGTATTAATGAAGCCATAGGCTTGTTCTTAGTGAAGGCAAACAGTCTTGAGTGCAAAACACCAAGAGGAGAGTGTCTCAAAGTAAGCCTAAGATTCTATTAACTACTTGGAAACACATTAAAGAAGCATTTTTTTTAAAAAATACACAATGTATATATTGCATGTTTAAGGCTTTAAAATGGGAGAAGGATCAAGTTGAAAACATTTTGATGGAACTCTTGAGCACTTTGTTTTCTGTCCAATGTTTGTTCTTCCCCTTAAATTTTTTCAATCTTCCTTCTGCATCTGATGAGCATGTAATGTAATCACCCAGTGGAGGAGAAAATTAAAGGCTGCAGCTCAGGTAAATGGGATAGCTGAGAGCTAGAAATGATTGTAAATAACATTTAATTTAGAAATCTGGTGACCTATTTTGCAGAGAACATATGTAGCTCATATAAAGCTACAACACAGATCAGATTATCTAGTACAGAAGAGAACTATATAAAATTGTGAAAATAAAGTTACTTTTTTATCCTTTACAGAAGTATGGCAGGGAGTTGTGGATTTTAACTAAAAAACAATCAACCTGGAGTTTTTTTGTTGTTGTTTTTTTTTCCCCCCACATGAAATAAGATACTTATTGATAGATTTTGTTTCCACTGTGTGCAGAGTGATTTCTGTCAGAACTTGGGTTTCCAGACTTTGGATAACTGAATGTTTAGTAGTGTTGAGGAAGTAAGAGGGTTTTTAGGATGTTAATTAAAACACTTCTTTGGATAGGCTATAATCATTTACACAAAATGTAAACAGTAATTTTGAACTTGGCAGGTCAAACTAACTTTTTGCTGACAAATTCATAGTTCAAACTAAATACACGGATTCCTTAGAAAAACACACTGTTTTATTGTGCTGAAAAGAGCATTCATGTGTTCCAGTAAAAAATGAAAGCTTACAGCGTGTTTGCAGGGCATGGCTCAGTACTGAAATGGAACAATCTACTCAAAGGTCCATAAGCATGTGGTCTAACTTTGGCATAAGTCATGGGTCCAGTGATTCTTATTAGCCAGCTGTTTCTGAAGTCTTCAGAGGAAGAGCAAATTCCAGGTTATTACAGGGTCTTGGAGAAATTTAAGCCTATCTTGCTATAAAGTTGAATATTGAACTGACTGTGCACTTGATTTGGGTTGCAGGTACTGCCTGTTAAGAACTCTCAAACAGTGTCAGACACTGAGGGAAGCTCTGATTGCTGCAGGAAAAGAGATTGTCTGGCATGGGCGAGCAAAGGACGAGCCAGCTCATTACTGTAGCATTTGTGAGGTCAGTAAAATTCTGTGTTTAAAAAAATATAATTTTTGCCCGGTCTTTTGTTGTTGCTATTTTAGATTTGCTTTTAAGGTGCAGTATCTACTGTATGCTGTAAGCACATATATGTGATGCAGTACTGGCTTCAAAGAGCTTATCAAGCTGTCTTTCTAAACATAGGCTGTATTTTGCTGAAGGCTCTTCCACAGTACTTCCACAGCATTGTTACATACTAGGTCAATTTTCAGTCCTCAGTTGTTATAAATTGTTCCTGCATATAATTTGATCTGCTAGGCTTCATTTTAAAGGTGTATCTGTATTCATTTCAGAAGTCAACAACAGCCCCAAAAGAGAGAGAATTTAAGAACATTTTCTTCACAGGACATACCTTTTAGTGACATTTTTTATCTACTTTCTGTTAATAGTTCCTTTAAAGTATTGGATAGTATTTTTTATGAAGCTTAAAAGAAAATTCCTCCCTCCTGAAAATCAGTTTCTAGTTACCTTCTGACTGAGCCTCTTGGACAGGATGGGAATGTGACTGAGTAGTAAGGAAATAAACCACAAGCTTCTTTTGCAGACAAATTTTAAAAAGGAAAATTAGGTATATTTTTTATAAATCCCCATCTTACTAAGTAACTCCCATTCAGAATCCTGCTTGGTCAATATTGACCGAAAGTTTCCCATAGCGCTGTTCACAGAGACATCCCAAAGTATAATATTTCACTTCTCTGCCTGAGCCTTAGTAAGATAGATTTTCCCTAAACAAATCTAATATTTGTCATTGCATGCACAGGGTAAGAATGTAAAAATACAGTTTTCATGGTTTAACTTCTAAAAAATGAGATTGTAACAATTGACTTTCTGTTCCTTATCTAATAGGTGGAAGTCTTTGATCTGCTTTTTGTCACTAGTGAGAGCAATTCTCGAAAGACCTATGTTGTACATTGCCAAGACTGTGCACGAAAGATAAGCACGAACCTGGAAAATTTTGTGGTGCTAGAACAGTACAAAATGGAGGACTTGATGCAAGTCTATGATCAATTTACATTAGTAAGTCAAATTAATAAGCGGGTGCATAAGTACATTATTTGTAAAGCAGTTGTAGACTGTCTTGGTACTTCATTGTATAAGTACCGTGGACTTTCTGATTCAAGTGGAGGTATGGGTTGTGTGTGATATTTACAGAACAAAGAAGAGTCAGAATTGTGTGAAATAGTACAGTAACTTACTGCAGAACATAACCGCTCAGTTTTCAGGAAAAGTGTGATGTTACAATTCATAAAGTTGTGGCTTTAAAAATCCAATAGAGATCACCTGAAGACCATAACTGGATCAGATGGAGATGGGAAGAATCAGGACAGTGAAGCTTGGAGAAACTAGCACCAGGTTCAAGAGCATCTCTAATACATTGGTTGTGGTATGAAGTCAGTATAGCAGCAGAGCATCCTACACACTCAGACCTCTTCCTTCCCCTTCCCCACCCATCCCCCCCCAAATCAGCACTGTCCTTCTGCTTAGCAAGTGGATGCTCTCAAACAGTTCTGTCTTTTGGCTTGGGGCCTCCTTTGCGTTTCAATTTAAAGCAAAAAGCCTCTTTGCCATTATAGCTTTGTGCTATATATGGCAGCCTCCTGCTTTGAACTGTCAGCACAACTGTCCTAACATTTCACCCAGGTTTCATTGTTTCAGGCAAAGATGGCTTGTTTGTAATCACAATGAAAGCAATGCTGGTTTTATTTATAAGCTTTGCCTTTCTGTCAAAGGAAACAAACATTTGACAAAGTGTTGTATGAGAATTTCACGTTGGATTAAATACAACAGCCCAGAAATGGCTGTGCCTTTTGATTCTTTTCCAGGTGCTGCAGAAAATGTGTGTTTAGACAATTATTTTATCCAATGCTAGCGTGATAAGTTGTGACCTTTTGAGCTAAGGCCTCAAGGTTTAGCAGTGGAGGCTGTCCAGAATGCAGGACCATGTCCTCTGAATTTAATTCTCTTCATTGGTCCTACAGAGCCTGAGGTGGTTGAACTTCCATTCGTACTTCTAGGAGCCCACTGTTGTTACAGTTTGTGAATTACTGCAATTTTGAAGTGATGATCTGTTATAGAAAAGCATGTAAATAAACACTTATTCTCAGATACGTCACCCAGTTGAGTGGAAATGGGCAAGAATATTTCTGTACGGAAAGAGGAGGGGAGGGGTTATTTTGTTGTCTGTGTTTATAACTTTATATAGGTAAGAGTGATGATATTGTCCCTAGAACAAGGGTTCTCAACCTGTGAATAGCTCCCTCCCCCACAAAAGCCTGTACCTGCAGCCCTAAAGGGCATCTCTTGTGAAACTGGTGTGCACATAAATTATTTTAAAGGGGATGCGGTCTTGACTGAGAAGAGTCGTAGACTAAAAGCGACATCTGTCAGATCTAGGAGAGTTGAGATTTGTTGCCAGTCAAAGGACGAAGATATTCCTAGATGGCAAAGGTGTAATAGGCCTAACAGAGAGGCTCTTTATTTGGGGTAGAGTGGGGCTGGGGGATCAGCTGGTGGTGGTGGTGGTGTTTCATAGGCAGGTAGTATGGTATGATTTAAAGTGTCTTTAAAGAAGGTGAGCTGCTTCTTGAAGAAATTCTGTATCATGACAGGACAGATGAGAAGGAAATGCCATCAAAGATTCAGTATTTTGATGTCAATGGCACAAAGTGCAATATTGAGACATGGGTATCTTCTAAACCTTGTCTCCTGAAAACAGGCAGGAACAAGACAAGTATCTTACTTGACCCTTAAGTCACTCAGGTGTTGTTTGGAGGATTTAAAAAAAAAATTAAAAATCAACCCAGAAAGTCACAAAAAAACCCCTCCAATGTTGTCCCTATGTCAGAGAATCTGAGACCCTTTCCACAGATATCCTAACTTTGGGGTTATATGTTGCTGTGTAGACATAGGAAAAAAGAAAACATGAAACTGACAAGGCACTTGGAGAACCACAGATGGACAATCACCCCGACTGGTAGAATCATGGTAAACAGGTTGAGAATCACTGTTTTAGAGTACATAAAGATGTATCTATACTGAGCCCATGTAGAGCTCTCTGCTGCCACAGTGGGACTTATTTTGGCAGCTCACATCACATTAACACAGACATCCTCACAGCATACTTCAGTCTGCAGTATATGCAAAATGCTAATGCAGAGTAGTTGTAAAATACATGTTGTATTGGAGTAAGGTGTAGTACCCACTTCGATGGGTCCTGAAGTATAAAAACAGTAGTGTGTATGACTTGAAACTCTCATGGTTACAATTTGTGCAGGTCTTGGTTAAACAATTTCTACACCCTTGTAGAAAAGGTAATGTAATGTTTTCTTTTTCAGGCTCCTCCATTGCCATCCTCCTCATCTTGACATTTTTTCATGGACATTAAATGAAAACTTTTCTGATATTCAGGAAGTGACCCAGTTCTGCACCACTGATTTTTGTAGCTATCCCGTAAGGCTGCTGGCTGAAAGCTGTGTCTATGCAACCTTCCAAGTGCGGAGTGTCAACCAACTGGACAGGAGAGAGCACTGCCTCCTACTCCAGAACTCAAAACAAATAAAGCTCATCCAGCTGTACTTCAAAAAAATAATTCCATGTTTTGTATATATCTGACAAAACTGGCAACATTATACAGACTACTGACTTGAAGACCACCTCTTTTGTATTTCTCTGTTTCTGGCTGATGAGTTGGTTTCATCCATTTCTCCCCTTCAGAATTTCCCTTGGAAAAAGTACTAGCTTAGCTGGTCATTTCTTTGTAAGGTAGTTAGAAATTTTAAGTCTTTCTTTGGGAAACTTTTTTTTTTTTTAAATGTGAAGAGTTAGGTGATAAAAATTTTTTACTGCTTTTATGTTTTTCTGTCTTGTTTTGAAACCATGACGGTTACACTTTTGGTTCCTAAATAAAACTTAAAACAATTAACAGCCAAGTCACAAAGATAAATGGGTTGCACATAGACTAAGGAATAAACTTCAGATTTGTGATTTTTGTTTCTAATCTTGATGTAAATTTACACTATTTATAAATACATATTTATTGCTTGAAAATATTTGTGAATGGAATGCTGTTATTTTTTCCAGATTACTTGCCATTGAAATTTTAAGGAGTTCTGTAATTTCAAACACTACTCCTATTACATTTTCTATATGTAAATAAAACTGCTTAGCATTGTACAGAAACTTTTATTAAAATTGTTTAATGTTTAAAGTTTTTCTATTGTTTGAGTTTTAAAAAGATTTTATGTACAGTGCCCAGTTTTTGTTCTTTTTTGAATCTGATTATATATATTTTATATATACTCTTGTGCTTGTGTATATATATAATATATATAGAAACTCGAATATAAATATGTGTATAAAGATTTAGAGACTAAATTTTTCTCGTTTTAAGTTTTACATCTATGGTAGATTTGAGGTGTCTACTGTAAAGTATTGCTTACAAAAGTATGATTATTTTTAAAGAAATATATGGTATGTATCCTCAAGACATAAAATGACCTTCAGACTGGTTTATTGTTAAATTGCACTTTTTGCAATAACAGACCAATAAATAGTTGCTGCCAAAATGTAGTAGTAGAAAATAAGTAATGGCTAAACTTTAAAGCTCTTCAAGAAGATACCAGCTTTGAGAGGAAGTTTGGCACTAGTTTTAGAGGGGAAATGAAAAAGGTGCATTTGACTTTGAGTGGGGATGTTCTCTAGAATTCAACCAAATTACAACTTACATATTACAATTATGTTCTATTAACAGTTGAAAAAGTTAAGACTGAATCATCTTGGTGTCATTGTTGACCCCAAAAAAGGATGTTGTTTTGTGGTATTCTATTGTATTTTCACATATTTTGTAATACGAATTCACTGATAAATTTTTGAAGCACTAGGTTTATTTAGGACAAGTTTATAATATATCATTGTAACAGTTTGCAGTTTTAATGATGGTATTTATTTTAAGTTGCTCCTTTCTCATTAGCTTCTTGAAAATGCATTAAATCTAAATTTAAAAATGGATAGCTTTCTTATCGATCAGAGTTGACTGATGCAGAAGGTTCTGCATCCAACAATTTCTCATAATTTCTCATTAGTGGGGTATGTTAGTGATTGCATTGTTAATTTTTTGGTAATCAATGTGAAGTGTTAAAGGCACAGAGCATGCTAATAGTTTGAACAAAAAGAGTTGCCTCTTACATTGTGGCTTCAAACAAAGGGTGTTTTTAATGAAGAATCAGTACAGCTTGTCTAATGCTGTTACAACACTTTAACCATAGTTGTAAATTACTTTCTTGCTAGTTCTTACAACAGTTGGACAAAAGGGTATAGAGATAAAAGCATAACAAATGTTCTTGCCAGCAAAATTATCAACTAGCACTTAGGAAGCCAGTATTTGCAGATCTGTAAAGATGTAAGTCTTAGCTCTTGATAACAAACCTACAAATCATAATTTTTTTTACTTCTGTATTTTATGCAGTCATAAATATTGTAATCTTGACAAACCATGCTGCAACTGAAAAGCTACTCCTTTACAGTAGTCTTAAACCCAAATAAAAGCAAGATAACTTACCTCAACTAATGGTAAACAAAAAGTCCTCGTTTCTCAGTGCTGTAAAAGAATATTGCTAACTAGGGAAAGAGCTGCTGTGTGCTAATCAAAAGGGCTTTGTGCCTTTCCTCCCCTTTGGAAAAGAGGATATGCCATTACCAAGGAAGAAAATTCGTATTTCACCAATAAACAAGTAGACCAAACGAGTGGAGCATCAGGCAGTGTCGCTCACTCTGCTTGAAGGTTTTGTCATGAATTTGAATTGCTACAGGCCTTTAATATATTGCAGTTTTCATACTTCTTAATTACACTACGCTCCTAACCGATGGACAGTTTTGATCTATAAGCTGCTACAACTTAGAATGCTTTTGTTTCATTTTATTAAAAAAGCACAAGTTAATATTTTATCAATTGTAGTTATTACGAGGCACGTCTGCTTCTTAACTTACGAAGCGCGTATGAGGCAGGTGAAACGTGTAATCTCTGGGTATTTCCAAGCATTAGTAGTTGGATGGGGTGGGGAGGGGGCAAGAGTCCTAAGCTGAACAGAGGGGAACTGACTGACTCTCCAAAAAACCTCAGTCTTGAGACCCTTGGGCTCCACAGCTGAGACAAACAGCAAGTGATTCTGAGTTGCTCATGGCTCCAAGTTACAATAGCAGGCAAATTAAAGACTGAACTGTAAAAGGATGAAAGTGGCCAAAGATGTGGCATTTGTTGCGAGAATTTTTGAAAGGTACAGCTAACAGCAAAAAGTCATTATTAGGGAGATGGATAAAACCAAAGATACAAATGGGTGTTTAAAAAAAAATAGTAAAAATAATAAACAACATCCACTGTGGATCTGAGAACTGTCCTGGAGGAGCTTGACGACAAAGGGATCCACAGTCACAGGTTTCTGAGCTTAATTTTAAGTTCTTCTGTAAATACATTTAACAGAACATGTAATTTTTAAGCTTTCCTCCAGGTACATAGCTGGGGAGCAATATATCTTTGCCTTTTTGGAGCAGTGAAGTCCTAACCATTACATTTTAGAAGTAATGATGTTGGTAGCTATATTAGTTAGAAGTATTTAGGGAAAAGTCACTAGAAAGTGAGAAGTATCTAGTGACAGAAAAATTCCCAATTTATATGGCAGATAACTTGTTGATCCTAAAGACTTAAGTATCCTGAATCTGCACCTTTCCAGTGGGAAGAAGGACTTTCAAAGGCATATTAAAATGATGTTGCTTTGCTTAAGTGAGTACAGCTTGGCTCAGTTCAGCATAGTATAGCAGATTTTTGGAGCAAAGGTGGGCAAGGACTGGGGAGTCCACAGTTGGTGGTAATCCTGGCCACAAATATGTTTATTGATGAGGAGGTGCAAGAGGCAAGGATTGAACAGAGATCATAGGGAAGAGGGCGCTCATTCTTGGTGGCTGACCTAGGAGGGGGAAGTAAATATTTTACTTGTAGAGGGCTGGGAAGAGGACTGTAAAGCCTGAGCTTCCCCAGGTCAGAGCTTTTTGTCTGAATTCACAGTGGAGTCATGGCCCAACAATTCAATGGCCTGAGATGGGGCTACCAGATAAGGATGGTAGGGTAGCTTCATCTTCTGTGGCTGTGGGGGAACCAAGCAGCACTCTGGTTGGGAGATGGGTGATGCAGCATGGGGAAAAGGCTGAGGGGGGGGGATGATTTACCCTGGGGCAGGTCAAAGCCAACCACTCTTGACTGCTTCCATTGGGATGGTGTTGACAGCGGAGGAAGGAGGGATGCATGTGCTGCCCAGAGAAGTTTAAGCTGAGGCTCAAGTTCAAGCAAGCTCAGTGCAGGGCTGCTACCTGCAGGGCCCCATGGAGGAAGGCACAGAGTGCCAGGGAGGAGGCTGCTAACAAGGCAGCACCACCAGGCCTTAGGGCAGCCTTATTGCAGGAAAATAACGGCATTCCTCGAGGGGGAAGAGCAGGATCTATTCGGTAGCTGGGGGGAGGAGGAACATGACCTATTTGCTGGTTGGTGCTAGGAGGTACATGCAAAAGTAAATTGCAGGCAGGGAGGGGGAGCAGCCTCTGGAGTGCACCCAGGGCAGAGCCCATGCCGTGGGAGGTTATATGGGGTGGGGTGGCACACAGCCACCTGTCTAGGCTAGGAACATGGAGACAACCCCTAAGCCCCACAGGACCTGTCACCCTGAGTCTGGGGTGCAACCCACAGGCTGAAGAACTTGTGTGAGAGTCAGCTGCCTTGCTGTAGAGGAGAGAGTGGTGCTTGGTGGGGTCCCAGCAGGTTGGGTTCTCCCATCACTTACAACACCAGTGGTGAAGGATTGTCAAGAAGTAAGCAGCCATTTAAAGATCCCAAGGATGAGGTACAGGGTGAGGTGCATGTATCCTTAGTTACTGTGGAAAGCCACAAAAGCATACTGGAGGGATGGGAGAAGGGAAAAGGCACCTCATAGTGACAAGAGCAGGGAGGACTCAGCTTCTAGCTTTATCACTTGGACAGTAGTGTCCCCATTCTACAGGTCACTGCCAGCCCCTGTTGCCTTGGGCCTTGTTAAAGCATTAAAATACATCTGCTGCTGCCCCTGGGTGGGGAATGGCAGGGCATTGGGTGTGCACAGCAGTTGGGATGCACACGTGGAGGTGAGGTTGAAATGGATTTATCATTAGAACCCACTGCCTCCCTCCTGCCCTGACCTTGGGCTCCTGAAGGGTGATGGCTCCTCTTTCAGCAGGCAGCGTGCTCTGGTTTCTGACAGGTCAGAGCACCACTCTCAAATGGCACATCCCACAGTTTTTTCTGATAAGAGGTATTTTCAAGCCTGGTTTAAATGTGCGCTGTAGCCCAGGATATAGGAGTGACACATGGTTTGGGACTGAAGTGAAAAGGGAGACCAAGCCAGAAGAGGCACAGGAGAGCAATTTAAATGTAGTAAAGCCTGGGCCATTGTTAATTGATGGGCTGATGGCTAAAGGAATGCTCTAAAGCACTGAGTAGTTCATGGAGCTGGGATATGCTTGAAAGAATCCCACCAAAGCCAAGGCATAAAACCCATTTCCAGAGTCCATGGGGACACTGAAATGGGGTATGAAAGAGTTGGCTGTCGAGTGTGTGCATAAATTTAAAACCAATGGAAGGGGCAGAAGGGGCACCACAAGAGAAGGCTGAGAGAAGTACTGTAAGATATGTCCAGTGACATGTGGCTGGGCCATCATTTATATTGGCCTTCTGGACACAGAGAAGGATGAACAGGAGTAAAGAATATTTTCAGCCCTTTCCTCCTCTGTACTTTTGAGCACCAAAGCAGTGGGAAACTGAGTAGTCCTTGGAGGAAACTGGATGTTAATTGTGGCAGTAGTCAGACATCTTTAGCTTGGAAGGATTAACTTGGAAGGATTGTTAGAGAGCCTGGAGAAGGCTGAGAGGTGGGCAATGGGTGCAAACAGGGTTTGGTCACCTGTCTGCAGGCAAAAATATGATCTATTTAAGAACCAAATGGGACCTCAGATAGGAGTGAATTTTGGCTGATGGAAGGTAAATGAGCCATGAGGTATAGCCTCACTTGGGCTGTGAAAAAAGCCAAGGCAAGTAACTAGCAGCCAGTCACAGTTGCCATAGAGTGTTTTGGGATTTTTTTGGGGTGTTGCAGAGGGTTTTTGAGGGTAAGTAGCACCGGACAAAGTGTCCAGTGCAATGCAAGAAGAGCATCTGCTGCCATTTGGTTCCAGGAGTCCAAGGCTGCCTTGAAGGGCAAGTGTCTTCATAGCTGAAGATCTGGAAACGTATTTCAGGGTCTCAGAAGCTGCTGACAGGCTCGGGGCAGACTTACAGCTCCAAATTTATGTGCAGGATGTTGTCTTGCTCATGATATGCCAGTGTTATCTCTGCTATCCTGGATTAAATGCTAATGATTCAGGGACATACTCATTGCAAACAGGGCAGCTCTGCCAGCTCCTGGGTTGGGCATCAAGAGGAAGCAGGAGCAAGGGGGAGCTGGCTCCACTGGGCAGCAGAGAGCAAATTATGGTGGCCCTGTTTGTATCCTCCATGGTGTCAGAGCCTTTTCGTAGCACAACAGCAGTTGCCCACACAGGGCAGGGCTGGCCCACATCCTCTGGGGCTACCCCAGCCCTGGAGAGGCTGATCAGCAGGAGCTGCTAGATATGTTGGAGAGGGTTTAGGGCAGTTGCTCCTTAATACTTGGCCTGGTCTTTTACTTGTGTGTGCTTCCCAGGCTGATGCAACCTTGCAAGTGTTGTGAGAGCATGTGGGAAAGGGAAGTTTTTAGGTGGCAAAGAGATAATGGTTATGCTTGAGGAGGCAGAAGGGCCTGGGAAGATCTGCTTAGGGATGGTGGTATGAAGTCATCAGATAAGGGGGCAGACACCTGATGCTTCATTGGCAGATTTAAAAATGAAAATAAAAAAAAAAAACAAACAAGAGCAACCAAACAAAAAATCCCCACCCGAAACCAACAAAAAAATGTTTCAGTGAGAGGCTGAATGAGTATAGTGTTACTGAGGAAGGGTCATGTGGGCTCAGCCCAGTGGTGTCCCGTGAAGGGGCCATCCCAAGCACTCCATTGGCATGATGGTTACAAGTTTTGCCACAAAATAACCACACTTCGGCCAAGAACCACCCTACAGCAAATAATGGGCTGGTGGACATCTTAGGAGAAAAAAACCTCGGCTCCAGATAGGGTAGGTTTCCTTCATCATTATCTATCACAGCATTCAAATGCAACAAGAGATTTTGTATTATTTGTATTAAACATGGGTGAGGGAAATTGCTGTGTCTGTGTGCACCGAACCATGTTTGTAAGCATGTGGTTAGAAGAAATGTTCCAGCCTGTCATTTAAATTAAACTTAAATTTAGTATCTTCCAGCTTTTACCTGTGCTCCCCAGTCAGGAGTTCTACAGGGTTATCTCTGAGACAGATACAGCAGAAGGCATTTCCAAAAAATAAAAATGAAAATAACTGTTTTTATGATAGGTGTCTTAAAGGTGCATGTATACAATTTGTTAAAGGTAGGAAACGAAGAAGAGGGAAGGGAAAAATTATTTGAAAGAGTGCTTAGTGATCCTCCCTTAGTTCTGCTTAATAGAGAAACAATAGATATGTTGGTAGTTGATGACAGCTTTGAAAAGTTGCTTCTTCAGCAGTTACCAAGTAAAAAGTAAAGGTGTGGGATGAGGTTTCCAGCACCAAAGTAAGAGTTGGCAAATATCCTAAGTGCAACTTCATCTCCTAGTTTTCAAAATTGGTGCAAAATGCTGTTTATGGAGCTTGAAGCCTTTAGAAATTATTGCTGCATTATGAAGAATACTGTGGATAATGATGTCTGTGGCTTATTTACACAATTACAAGATGGGAGAACATAAGACAGCACATGAATGAAGTGCTGCTCTGTTTGAATAGGTGTTTGATTGCCCTATGTGTGCCAGGAGCTGGCTATTTCAGGGCTATCTGGTGTTTCTCCAGCCTGACAGTCCCTCTGGCCCCTGCTGGGTAAGAGCCTGAGGGTAGCCAGCACAACCCACAGCTTCCTTCCTTCCCGGCTGTAGCCACAAGATGTTTGGGGTGTGATACTGGACAGTATTAAGCTGGACATTAATGCAGACACTGTGCTAAAAAAATCTATTTGGTCATCAGCAAGGAAAAGTTCCCAATGCTTGAGCTCCAGAGAAAGCTGGTCTCCTCCCCACCACCCACCTCCTCCTCCTCAGCAGTTCACCCTGGGGGTGCTGGGGGGTAGGGGGACAGCCAACATGGAGGTGCTGGCTGCTGAACGAGGGTGCTGGGGCAGCCTGGCACCTTCTCCCCCCGCTGCTTACCACTGGATAGGTTGATGGGTGCTGCCAGGCAAACAGGGAATGTGGAGACCTATGAAAGAAAACACTGAGTTCTGCTGAGAAAGGGTCTTGGGAAGGGATAAGGAGGTTTGTGATGGCAGATTTTGGCACCTGGAGAGAGGATAAAATGGTGGAGCATCTTGCTTCACTGTTTCCTTTCCTCCCTGCCAGTAATTACCCACATTTAGTATTTCTGCCTTCAGAGCAAACCCCCAGGGAGCACGGACACCAGAGGTGGTGGATACAGGGCAGCAGTGGGTACACAGTTAAGAAAGTGGGTTTTTCTGTGGCTGGGGAGAAGGGAAGTGCATGTCTTCTCATTTTCCAGAAGCTGGGTGGTGTGTCTGCTTTCAAAAACTTGAAAACACAGAAAAAAAATATCTTACACAGAGAGGGAGAGCTGCTCACCGCTCTGTGTTTTTTTTTTTGTACCTCCTTCCTCCTCCAGTTACTTTGGCAAGCTTTTGAGCTGCCATAGAAGATACTCTCTCTATTCTGGCAAATCTCTTCACTTCTTGAATGTCTTATATGCTTTATGTGCTCATTTTGGTGCTTTTTAGTGGTTGTGCTCATCTCTCCTCCTCAAAATACATGTCACCTTCTCTTCAGATTTATCTCCATGCTGTCACTGCCAAGCATTCTTAGCATAGCCTTTCTGTGCTTTGACACACTCCTTGTGTCTCAGCCATACTCATCGCCTTCTCTCAGTGTGTTTAATGCTCAAAGGGGAGCTAGAATTTGGGTTTGGGGAGTAGGCTGGCATTAGAAGAACCTTCCAGGCCAGAGGATATGATAAAGCAATTAGCTCCATACTGTACATAGTACAATATCTGTGCGTGTACCTGTCACTGACAATGGCAAATCCATCTGGATACAAGAAAAATAGTTCTTTTTAAAATAAGCATTTATTTGTCTTGTTGCAAGGTGACTCATTTGCTTGGGCTGTCTGAGAAATCATTAAGTGTCTTAAAGTTTTAAAAACTGTGAAGGCTTAAAGTTCCTTCTTCACTCCTCCACCCTAGTTCCCATTGCTGAAATGCTTTTTTAAATGTTGGTGTAACTTGAGTTATTCTGCGATTCTTTATTTGGTTTTCTTGTGTCTGCCTCTTGTCAAACTAAAATGCTCCAACTAGAGTCATCGCTTCCCTGTTCCCTTCCTCCATCCTTTACTACCCACCAAGTGATTGACCTGAAAATCTATATGCTTCATCCTCACTTCTTCAGCCAGAGCTGTATGGTCTTTCCCCACACATGGTCACAGTTGTGTTTCCCCCTTTCTGCTGCAACCTGCACATCTTCCCCATGGGAAGCTGCTGCCTGCCCATGCCAGGCTGGGCTTTGTGATCCCTTGCACCACACTCCCTGGCCTTCGAGTCCTCCCCACTTCATAGATGTCACAGTTTGACTCAGGATGAGCAATTAAACCAGAGACAACTCTGCTCTCGATCCCCTCCCACCCAGGTAGGGAAGGAGAGAGAGAATTAAGGAGAGAGACTTTCTGGATTGAAAACTGAACTAGACAGCTTTACTTAAACACTAATGACAAAATAAAAGATGTACAATTATATACAAGTATGGTCAGGAATGTGTAAAACCCCTACTGCCTTCCCCCACCCCCAGCACTCTCCTGAGCTGTGAGCAGGTCTGAAATGTCCCGGAGCGCTGCTGGAGAGAGTGGCAGAGCAGACAGGAGCTGAGGGGAGAGGTATGGGGGTCAGGACTGCACGAGCCTGGGGATCAATGGTGGTGGATGGATGGAGTCCTCCCTGGACACTGGCCATGGATGGAAGAGAAGGGAAGAAGAAGCAGGAAGGAAGTTGTCTTCTGTGATCTCTTCCTTGGAGTTTACATAGATATATGGAATGGAATACCTTTGGTCAATTCTGCTGTCTGTCTAGTCCAGCTCCTCTATGGGGGGGTCATAGATATGACTCTCCTGCCCTGGTAGCCTCTGTGGTGGCAGAGCTAAGAAGCGACCTTGGAGTTTCAGCAGAAACATAAACATTCCAGTGTTATCAGCCCACTAGCTGGAACACTTGTTGCTAGTTAAAAGAAAGTTTACTGAAGGAAAAAAGAATCAGTAAAAGGAAAATTGGTTTCATCCTGGCTCAAACCAGGACATTCCACCCCTTATTCCATATTCTCTGTCATGTAGCTGATCATTTCTGGGTGCTTCTGACCTCCTTCCCTGTGCTTCAGCTTGGTTTTAAGTGGCTTCATGTGGCAAATCTTTGAATCTAATTGTGTGCAGTTGGTGTGACACAAGGGACTTTGAGCTCAGCAGGCAGCAGTATCTCTTGTTTCCAGGGAGCTTGGGAAAGGGTCATGGGACAGGAGCTTTGCTGGAGGGAAACATTATTTTTTTTAAGGCATTTTCCCCTGAGGTCTGCAGTGGTTATCAGGTCAGCAGGAGAAGGAAATTGTGATCCAATTAATAGGAAATGGACTAGGAAGAGGTGCATTTGCATTTTTTGCAGTGAAACTTTCACAGTTCTACCTCTTGTAATGTGTTTGCTATATTTGCTTGGATGGCAAGTTCCTCTGAATACAGTTTATCTCATCTGGCATGGGAGGCACTGGCAGAAGCACAGCATCTTGTGCCACTAGGTCCTCTGCTTCACCGTGATCCCTTAATGAAGTTGGAATTGGAGAACCCAGCAGTTTGGGTGATAACAACCTTTCCCTAATTCTTCTCTTCTTAATCACCTTTCATCCCCTCTGGCACATACCCAGAGGACATCTTTCCCCTGGTGCCTCTCTAGCTGTGGCAACTTCTAGGAAATAGTTTCTCTTCCCTCTTCTGAGCTGCCAAAGCAGCCCAGGCCCAGGCAATGCTGGGCAGAGCAACTCTGCAGCTGGGACCCTGGGGTGAGCAGCGACCTAGCAGCTGGGGCTGGTGGCAGCAGGGACATCCCCTGGGAGCAAACAGGGTGATGGCTACACTTCATCTTGAGGCAGGGAAAGGCATCCTCCTCCCCAGCTGCTTGCCCCCAGGCAGAGCCAGGGGAGCACCACTGGGTTCTCACCAAAATCCTCTTTCATTTCAGTTTAGAAAGCAAAAAGTTCTTCATTTCTGGAATGAGTAATTGCCCCTTAGCAAGACAGCTGGGGTCTGTGGTCCTTCTGGAAAAATGGTTTGATCTCAGCAAACACAAGGGAGCAAGGATGGCTAGAAGAAAAAGCAGTCTTACAGCCACAGACTAAGCTGGTTTGGGTAAGAAAGACATCAAGAGAGCATGATCATGGTTAATCTCTCAGAAAACCAAGAAGGACACAAAGAGATGGGAGGGGGGACAGGTTTCTGAGCTACCAGGTTTCACCTGGGAGAGAAGCAAGGTTTCCAAACCGTAAAAAGAAAACAAACATGAGATCACCTCTCTTGGACTATTTTGAATCTATCAGAAGAGAGAAACTTGTATTAATGCATGTATACCCACTGAAAGCTGTTTCAGATGTTGAAATAAAATGTTTCTTGAGGCTTCCTGCCCTCCAAAATTAAACTGGATTCATTTTTGCCTGATTGACTTGCTTTTGATTATGGCGATGGTTTGTTCTGAATGAACATTTCCAGGCGTGCAAAGCAGCTAGCCTGGTAAATTAATGTTTTAATAGACCTGGGATCTCAAAGCTCCCATGTGCCATTACATAGTGTGCTCTCGCTCCCACTCATAATACTGATGTTAAGATGGTTTCTGTGGATCAGGATAAGCTTATTTCCTTCAAGATGTTTTGGGGTTTTTTTTCCTCCAAAAGGAAATATGAGTGGAAAATTAGGGTGTTTCCTTGAGAAGACAGTGAGTCATTAGTAGCTATGTTGCAATAGCTTTATTCATAAATATTGTTACATTTCTCACATCTTTAGTTTTATAGACATTGCAAAGCTAAAGATTCCTTTTCCACCAGGGAAGATGTTTCCTTGGTCATCAGAAGTGGGCGCCAACCACAGGCTGGGATAGCATCCTGGGAGCCCCAGCCCTCCTTCATGTGTGTTCCTGTGACCTTTGAAATTCACTTGGGCTACCACATCAGGCCAAAACTCTGGTGCTGTGTTTAGGGAAGAATGTAAGAAATAAGACGAAGAGGGATCCTCCTCCCACCAGCCTACATGGGGATTTCATCCACAGTCGCCTCTCTTCAGGCTCACACCGCCATGCAAGGCTGACCTCGCCCCTGGAAAAATCCTCCCAAGCCAGTTCTGTCTGGTTATCCTATTTTCCTCTGCACTGTGCTGAAAGCCCCACTCTTTCCAGACCCCCTGGCAGGTTGAGCTCCCTGGAGCCCCTGCCCGAACCCCTGCTCTGCTCCTTGTTTTCCCCCCATGCTAAGTGTCTGCCTTGAACGGGGTCACACCCACCCTGTATGTCCCCTATGTAATTTGCCTTGGCAGCAAATAACTGAGCAGAGTTTCTCCTCACTTGCACCCACTGGGTAGTATTTCCATCAGAACTGCTATTGCCAACTGTCTCGGTTTGGCACCGAGTTGGCAGTCAAACCAATAACAATAATACTCTTGATTGACACCTCCCTCCCCTAAGGTAGGGAAAGAATGAGAAAAATGAGAAAGAGAGGCTTTCTGGGTTGAAAAGTGAAACAGATTGCTTTAATTATTCGTGATAAGGGAATATATATATTTGTAGAGGGATGTGCAACACCCGCTCCCCTCCCTCCTCCCCCAGCAACTCTCACAGCAACTCTTCTCCCTGGTGACTCCCAGCTGAAGGGGGGAGTGTCCGAGCACACGGACGGGGTCCTTGGATGTTGGCTGTGAAGAAAAAATGGGAAAAAAAAGAGAGAGCCAAAGAGAGGGAGATAGAAGCAACACGAAGCAGAAAAGTGAGAGAAAAAGGGAACTAAAGGCTTGACTTCCATGATGTCTTAACCTATACTGAAAGCCAAATAGAGAAAATATTATAGGAAGGGAATATTCTGATTTTCTGATCCTGCCTTCAGTCTAATCTGCTCCCCTGTAGGGGGGGAGGCTGCAGACAGTCAGAAGTGACCTTGGTTATTATCAGTCCGCTGGCGCTACTAAAAAGTTCACTGAAAGAAAAAAAAATCAGCAAAGAGCTTCACCCTGGCTCAAACCAAAACACCAACTTTCCCACAGAGCAGCAGCTAAGTCTTAGGTGAGGCACATGGCCCCTGTCCTCCCCGTCCCCTGTGTATAGGCTCCTTACACTGACAGATGAGGACACTGGGGTGGGTTTTTCCTGATTTGATCTTAACAGATTCACTTAAGCTATTATTTCTATTTCTTCTTCAAGGCACTGCCTGTGAATATCATTACAAAATCCTGATTCTTTCCTTGGGCCTCCCTGCACTGAGATTGCCTGCTGGCCACAGCAGCTCTTCTGGCAGCCTTTCTGCTTCTGATGTGTTTGAGATAGGGTTTATTGTTGGTCTCCATGCTGTTAGCAAGTAGCTCCTTGGATTTCTCTTCTGGGGCTGCCTTATTGTAGCCTTGCATCTAATTTGCCTAATTTCTGCATTTGATTTCTACTTTTTGAAGGGTGTCTGTTTGCTTTGAATTGCTCTGTTGTGCTGCTGTTTAGCCACCTGGGGTGTCTGTGTATTTTATTTTTTATTTATTGTCAGTACACATTTACTCTACACTTCTAATGTGGTGTCTTTAAAGGGATCCCTCTGTTGAAGGGCTCTTCAAGAAAAAACTTGGGCAGACATCACAGCATATCAAGCTTTCCTGTTGGGCTCCATATAAGGCTTAAAAAGTTAAGTCATGAAGCAGCTCACAGCTGTTCTTGCAACCTGCAGACATGGCCCCCACAAGCCTCCCTCTGGATAGGTTCACTCGTCTACCACATAGCATCCCTCCATCCTGGTCCAGAAGCAGGAGGTGATTTAGAGAGCTGCCTGCAGGAAAGCTGGGGAGGGACATTTTATAAGTAGTGTGAGGATGAGGGGGAATGGCTTTAAACTGGGAGAGGGTAGATTTAGGTTAGACATTAGGAGGAAATTCTTTACTGTGGGGGTGGATGCCCTCTCCCTGGAGGTGTTCAAGGCCAGTTTGGATGGGGCTTTGAGCAACCTGGTCTAGCCCATGGCATTGGGCTTGGAACTAGATGATCTTTAAAGTCCCTTCCAACCCAAACCATCCTATGATTTTATGGTCTAGGGCCTTTGCCTGAACCAGCGCCAGAAGAAGCTGGCTAGTGGCTCAGGTCAGGAATGGTTGTGCTCCCAGATCTGGGTCTGCAGCAGGGAAAAAGAGGGGTTTTGTAGTCAAGATTTTCCATTAATTCTTGATTTTTGCCTCTGTAGTACTGAGAATCCTCTGTCCTTTGGTTCAGTCTGTGTTTCCGTCAAATTTATGAACAACCTTTCTCATAAAATCCCATATTTTGGAAACTCTGGTCCAGTTAAAAAAGTCTTGGTTGTTTTCATGTCTTTGGGCTTTCTATACTTTTTCCTTGATTTGCCAGTGCTGAGGGGTTAGACTTTTCTTTGGGTTTTGTTCGTTGTTTGTTTTTTTTCATGGAACCTCAAGGTCGTATTCATGTCCTCCATTCAGAAGCTACTCTTTTCTGTTTCCCTTCCCCAGTAACTTTATATTGCTATATATATAATCCTTAAGTCATGCAAAAGCAGTATTTTTAGAAAGCTCTGCTTGGCTCCTACCTAGGGGCATGCAACAGTAAAGTTCAGCACTGCTTGGCCAGCTCTGCCCTGCTCTCCCTGCAGCCGGACGTTCCCTCTCATTCGGTGAAACACTGGGTCAGTCAGAAACCCCAACAGCACCATCTGAAAAAAAAGCCAAACAGCTTAACTTTGGAGACCCTTTCTCAAAGCATATTGACAAAGTAAGTCGATAGCTGTTTGTTAGATTTTCTTGTCATTTTGCTCACAGAATTCAACAAAAGTGGTTCCCACATAGCTTTTTCCTTTCACACCCTTGTAGACACAAAGAGAAACCTCTGTCACCTTTTGTCCCCAGACAATGCAGGCATTAGATGGAAAGCCCTGGAGTGCTGGGCATCACCCCTGGCCGTGCTTGTCAGGCAGCTGCTGTGGCCATTGGTGCCTGGGAAGTTTGATCCCACGCATCCTTCATGTGGCAAAGGTGGCCCATGGAGACTCTGTCTCTGCTGGAAGGGGACAGGCAGAGCAAGCAGCACCATGAGTGGAAATGGGAAAGGATAAATAATTAGTTTCCTGAAACCAGGACAAATGTTCCCATCCCTTGCCCACCTCCTGAAGGGATGTCAATTTTCAAACACCAGCGGTGATGCAGCGACTGCCTTCAAGGATGTCTGAAATTGTGACGAGTGCCCTGACTGGGAAAACAGATGTTTAATCCCAGCACTTCCCCCCCAGCAGTATCATTCTTCCAGCACCTTTGTCCTCCTATACTTCAGCAGCACCTGAACTGTATATAAAATTCTGCTTTGTTTTGCTAGTAGGAATAGTGCAAACATATACGGGCATTTTCTTTCCTCCATCTCCAGCTTGAGGTGGTGGAGAAAAAAATGAGTAAATGTTTACAGCTGCTCCAGCCAGAGCAGAGTGAAAATCCAGAGGTGAACTTTTAAGGTTGGACCAGATTATCTTTGAGGTCCATTCCAACCTGGCATTCTATGATTCTGTGATTCTCTTTTGGTCTTCCTGTACCAAGAATACAAAAAGAGGGAGGTTTTCACCCCTGTGAAAAGTCTCTGATCATTCCTAGTGACTTGATTATTTTTTTCAGAGCAAGAAGAAAAAACTACTATTTTAAGACATCACTAGAGGAATGAATTTTACAAACCTTTATCCAACTGAATGTGCAAATTCTGAATAGAAAAAAAAAAGCAGCATGACTGACAAGGTCCTTTTAAAACACATAATACACTGAACCGTACCTGACACTTTTGTGGGTGTTAGTCTAAAAAGCTATCTTTACATGCAACGTAGCAAATGATCTGTGTAAGGCAAGGGTTGTAGCTGTATGCATCCTCGCTGAGAATTACTATAGGATGATAAAACCTGACAAACTTGTTCTTTTAAAGCTCCATGTCCCTAGGGAAGAGGCTGGTGTATTCTTGTTCTTCAAACACTTGAAATGTTTGCCTTAGACTAACCTATGCCGTTTATACTCTGTGGTGCGAAGAAGAGAGCTTGGTCTTAAAAAACCCCACTAATCCCAGGCAGTTGATCCTTAAAGAGGTGAAGGGCTTGGACTACAAGAGGTGCTACATGAGGAGCCAGTAGAGGTGAAGGATGACCTTTGAGCACTCAGAGCTCATCGTCCTTTTCCCATTGAGAAAACTTTTGCCTGCTCATTCCACTCAAAGGTTAGGAGAGGGCTGGGGGTTGTGTAGCCAGCCACATCCCAGCCTGCTGGTAAAGAGAAGTGAGAAACTCAGTGGTGGGATTTTGATGGCCCTTAGAGCAGGAGTGAGGAGTGTTGGCAGGAGCAGGGGTTACTTCATAGTGCAGGCAGCATCCTTTAGCTCCAAGTGGAGACCTGTGGAAAAGGGACACTTCCTCTTGTTGCTCCAGAAGAATAAAAATGTAAAATGCTGCAAGTAAAACAATGCCAGAAACACAGGGTAATTTTTTGAATGAGAAAATTAGCTTATTGCTGCTGCCCCTCCTCTTCTGGTGGTCTATGCACAAATGGGTAACTCCACCGTTTTATCCTCTGGATTCACCCACCAGAGAGCTACCCCTAACCTCTCCTCTTTTAGGACATCTTGCCTCCATGTGAGATGTGTAGACTGCAGCTTAAAGGGCTGACAGCTCATCACACTTGATAAAGATAACTGAGACAAAGGGGACCAGCCACCTCAATGTCCACCCCTTGTATGGGGAAGGATGTCTAGGAGTCTTAGGGCAAGCCTACCGCACAGTACAGTGCCATCTGCAGCCATCTTGCTCTTGTTCACAGAATCACAGAACGTTAGGGGTTGGAAGGGACTTCTGAAGACCATCAAGTCCAACCCCCTGGCCAGAGTAGGACCAAAAACTAGGGCAGATCACTCAGAAAGGCATCCAGACAAACTCCACAACCTCTCTGGGGAGCCTGTTCCAGTGCTCTGTAACCCTCACAGTAAAGTTCTTCCTCATGTTGAGGTGGAACTTCCTGTGCTTGAGTTTGAACCCATTGCCCCTTGTCCTATCACTGGGCACAAGTGAAAAGAGTTTTGAGTTTTAAGTTGTTTTAAGTGTTCCAGTGGTGGAGACCCTGCAGCTCCTCTATCCACTTCCATGCTATTCCTACTGCCCGTTACCACATAAGCTCACATGCAGAACATCTTATCACCATCCTTTAACTGCTTTTTTAAAAGAATTGTTTTAGGATCTTTATCAGCTGTCCCTCCCTAGCTTTTCTATCTGTCCTCTCCAATTTTTCTGGACCTCAGGGTCATCCTCACCCTTCTTTGGGGATCTCTTTTTAGTTGTTCAAATCTTCCTTGAGGAGTAGTGCTAAAACACCCACCAACAGCCTCTGGCTGGGACCATCCCTGTGCCGAGGGGAGCAGATGAGTCTGGTCATTTTCTCTAATCCATAAGGAAGAAACTGCGTATGCCTCTCCCAAGCCCCCAAGGACATTAAATTTTCATTTAATCTTCCTTTCCCTGAAATTTATGTTTGTTTGTTTTTAATGTTTTTTGCTGATGATGCAAAGCTCAGAGGAGCTGTCGACTCCTTTGAGGGCAGGCAGGCCTTGCCAAGAGATCTTGACAGGTTAGAGAGATGGGCAGTCACCAACCACATGAAGTTTAACAAGGGCAAGTGCCAGATTCTGCATCTGGGATGGGCGACCCTGGTGGTAAGCACAGACTAGGGAAGGAGTGGCTGGAGAGGCGGAGAGGGACCTGGGGGCCCTGGTTGATGGTGAACTGAAGATGAGCCAGAAGTGTGCCCTGGCAGCCAGGAGAGCCAACCGTGTCCTGGGGTGCATCAAGCACAGCACTGCCAGCTGGTCCAGGGAGGTGATTGTCCCGCTCTGCTCTGCACTGGTGGGGCCTCACCTTGAGTACTGCGTGCAGTTTTGGGCACCACAATATAAAAAGGACATCAGGCTATTGGAGAGTGTCCAAAGGAGAGCCACAAGGATGGTGAAGGGTCTGGAAGGGATGACTTATGAGGAGCAGCTGAGGTCACTTGGATTGTTCAGCTTGGAGAAGGGGAGGCTGAGGGGTGACCTCATTGCAGTCTATGGCTTCCTCACAAGGGGAAGAGATGGGGCAGGTACTGACCTCTTCCCTCCTGTGACCAATGACAGGACTTGGGGAAATAGCAGGAAGCTGAATCAGGGGAGGTTTAGGTTAGATATCAGGAAAAGGTTTTTCACCCAGAGAGTGGTGGAGCACTGGAACAAGCTCTCCAGGGCAGTGGTCACAGCACCAAGCCTGCCTGAGTTCAAGAAGCTTTTGGATAATGGTCTCAGGTACATGGTGATTCCTGGGGTGCCCTACATAGGGACAGGAGTTGGACTCGATGATCCTGATGGGTCCCTTCCAACTCAGCATATTCTGCGATTCTATGATTCTATGATTCTAATTTCAGAATGGCTACCAAGCTCCTTTCAGCACTGAATTAGAGAAAGAGGACACAGTAGCAGCTAGACTCACCTATTAATCAAATTAATGTGCCCTGGTGAACCAATTCAGAATACCGTGGTGCTGGCTGTGATGATTCCCCTTTGGACATGCAGCATCCTGGCCAAGGGTGCTAGTCAGAAAGTGCTGGGAGGTGTTTGAAGGGCCCAGACTCAATGGGCACAGATGTACCTGTGACTTTTGGGAGGTCACTTCAGAGGCTCTGTCTTGGTATTTCCCCGTCCATCAGCCGTGTATGAGTAAGAGGATGGCTGAATGAAGATGAGGGTGCAGAGTGAATAGGCACTGAGTACATTGCTCGTGGAAAGGAACTGGTTTCCACTTTCTGGATGAGGACCTGTTTCAGCCAACGCTGCCAGGATGCTCCCTCTTCACTGGAAAGAGTGTGTGAAAAATACAATTTCATTCCCAAGGGGCTGTGTGGAGCAGGGAGCAGCAATGCCAGCACCACAGACACGCGTGAAGGTGCTGGCTGAAGATGAGACATAGAGGAGCAGTGAACCATGCTGGGTGAAACTGGGACTGTTGTTTGCTATGGGCTGCCCGTTTCACAGCCCCCACCTCCTGAGAAATGACAGTTAAAATACACTGTTAAACAAGATATGGCAGAGAATACAGTTCTACAGACCTCTCAATGTGAAAACTTTAAAAAACTGTGCACTTAAATAATGGGGCATTTAAGAGATATACACGATAAACAGCTGGACATAAAGGCAGCTGCAAACGACCCACAAATAAAGGAAGCACTGAGGCTGACTGTGAGACTGGTGGAAGACTTCTCCTGTCATCCTTGTCCTGCTGCATAAATGGTTTAAGTTGCTGGCAGAAGGTTTGCAAAGGCTCACACAAAGCCACCATCACAAATATCTCAAACACAGAGAGGAAAAAATGGCTCAAAGGTTCTTTTGGGAAGGATTAGTTAAAATAATTGCCATTTATAAATTATTTTCCCATCCTTTTGGACCTTGGCCTACTAACATTTCAAGGCTTGACTGGAGCTGGCAGCCAGGGCGGGCACTGATTTCAGTGCCTGACTGCCAAGAAAAAGGAAAAAACTAAGAGAAAAAATTGGCAATAAAAATAAAAGGCAGGGAAATATAGGGAAATGAGATTTAGTTTAGGAAAATTATTGTTCTCTGAGCCGTGGGCTGATTTTGTGCCTGGCATATTAGTTGCAGTCTTATGCGAGCCTGGCCTTTGTAATCCATGTCTGAAGAGAAACTGGTGGTGAACACAACTCCCAACACTTTAATAATTTTTAAATCCCTGATTATACTATTTTTAATCATGGGGTTTTTTTAGTTAAATTCATATCTATGTCTATTGAAAGCAATGGGGAGACTACTCTCAGCTTTAACAACTTTGAATCAAGCTGTGTAAAAATAGATGCCACATGCCTCAAGACTGCTGCAGTCTTGCCAACTGAGTCCAAGCAGCAAAGTAAGACCACAACTCTTTTGTCTCTTACACCCAGGATTTTAGGACCATGAGTTATTGGGGCCCAGTTGAAGCCTCTGTGACACCTCTTAGTCCTTTTGCCCAGTACTGGACTGGACTGGAGAGGTCTGGGCTTCCTCCTGCTGTTCTCTGAGGTGCTGAGCATACGCATCTCGGTTTCTCTGGGTTGTTTTGATGGCAAAGCTCCTGGGCTCTGCTGCCCAGGAGACATTTTTGCACAGAGCTGTAGAGTAGATGAATGGCTCATTTCCAAAAGGAAATTGTGCAGGGGGAAAAGAAAAATGCCTGGGACGCAGGGAGGAGCAGTGTGGAGCCCTGTTGCAGGAGCTGCTCCTCCTTTAAATGCAAGTCAAAGCATTGCTAAATCAGAAAGCACTGAATCAGAGGCCAGCCTGAGTCACCAAGCATCTGCAAACACCTCTCTGCAGACCCATGGGAGCAAATCATCTATGCTGGGGCATGGGTGGACCAGGCCAGAGGGGAGATTTCAATTAGATATTAGGAAGAAATTCTTCACTGTGAGGGTGGTGAGACACTGAAACAGGTTGCTCAGGGAGGCTCAAGGTGTTGAAGGCCAGGTTGGATGGAACTTTAAGCAACCTGATCTAGTGGGAGGTCTCCCTGCTGATGGTGGATGGGGTGGAACTAGATGATCTTTAAGGTCCCTTCCAACTCCAACCATTCTATGATTCTGTTATTCACCTTAGTGCTTTTTGAACATTTTATAGTGTGCAATTGTAGTTATGATTGCATGAAGAAGGCTGCCCTCCAGCCCTGAGAGGATGCTGGCATCTGGCAGCCCAGAGTGGGCAGCACCTTGCTTCTAGTCCTAGTGAGAGTGGTGGTGAAGAAGGACACTGTGTGGAGGTACTTGCTGGAGGGCAACATGCCCAGGAATAACACCCAGCTAACAGGTAAAATCACAGACCAAGAGATTGGATGCAGATTCAAAAAATCTGTTGAAAACAGATTGTTAATCAGCCTTATGGATCTCAGCGAAGGACATGTTTTTCTTACTGGAAGAGAGCCATGATGTAGAAATAGACTGAAAGCAAGAAAGAGGGCTGCAGCCACGGCTTAGGTGGTATATTTAAACATTTTTGCTGTCAGGCCATCTGGGCCTGGAGCTAAATTTACCCACAAATTATTTTCAATGTTTCTGCTTCTTGAGAGGTGAAAGGTGCACTTGATACTACTTTATGCCAGGAGGAAAGGCAAAATAAATGTCCTGGGTCATATTTTCCCAGTGTCATGCCTGTGTGTGGTTTTGGATGCCTAATCTGTCTGCTACATTTGCCTTGAACCCCAGGTTGGGTGCTCTGCATGCACAGAGCCCCTCCACAGCCAACACAAAATGTTGACTTGCATTCCTGCTCCTGGTAACTCCATACAACAATTAGCAATGTAAATGCACTCACACATTCTTCTGCTTTTATGCTGTTACTGATTTCTTTTTTGAATCAAGGCTAAAGGAAGACTGTTTCCAAGATGAGAATACTCATGGGGGATCCAGAAAGTCTGGTTTCTGACTTAGCTCAGCCAAATTTTCTTGGTGAGTCCCATGCACCTGGATGCCAAGAGAAAGCCCCAAACTCAGGTGAGGTCTGGCAGTTCTCTAGACATAAGGGAAGTTTTGGTGTGGTCCTCTGATGCCCCACAGGGAGCACATGGGATGGTGACTGACAGATGCTGGGTAAGAAAGTTGTGTTTTGCAACTTTGCAACTTTTGCAACATTCCCCCACTAAAAGAAGCACCTGTGTCTATCCCTGGGTTGGCTACTGCAGTGCAGAAGAGTCCACCACTCAAAACCTTAGGTGTCTGAGTCACTTTTTTTTTAGGGACTGGCTTACTCATTCCTCCTTTGTAAGGCAAATGGATGAGGATGGCTGTACCTCTTGCTAGTCAGGACTTAGACCTTCCCAGCTCTTGGAAGGTGCCTCAGCACCTACACTAGAGTATTGAGTGTTCAGCAAGTCTCACTAAGCTCAGTGTAAACTAATTTATCATCCTCTGCCTGTGTTGTTTCGCCTCTTAAGGTAATTTTCCCATTTAAATGGTTTTGTGCAAAAGGCTCCTTCATTTTTCTCTAGAGAGAAAAGTGTGAAAGTATCTTCTGGACAAATCACATCCCAGACACGGGTTTTTTTCTGATCTTAGAACAAGAACATTCATTAGTCTTCAATTACTGCCCATCAACTTGGGAATGACTGAAAGTAATTATATTTGTAGATTAGCAAAATTAAGTCTCAAGGGACATGGGGCCTTTCAGCTTTTTAATGCTGTTGATTGCGTCTTTCTGTTCTGTGTGCCATAAAAGTAATAAAATTTAAATATTTTATAAAAGTGATTTGTGATGGATGATGATATGGAACTGATCCAGTGGTTCAGTTTATCTATGATTTAAAAATCCCCACAAGGAAAGTCTTAAATGCTTCCATCCATCCCACATCATGTATATATCATCTTGATCAGAAAGACTTTCTTGATAATAAAGCTCTTCTATCTAGCTAGTTATGAGTGTGCTGCCTTCTGATGGTTTCTTTTTAATGAATGGCATGGAAAACCCTTCCAAGGCCAAAATATGTGAACAAGATTTATTAATCCTGTAGCCCCTGTCACTCATGATAATGCTAATAATCCGTAAGCCTTACATCATGTCTAACATCTCACATAACAAACGTATCTCTGGGAGACAAATAACAAATCCTGTGTGCACCCTGCTCCTTCCTCCAATGCCTTGGTGAGGAAGCCCAAATTTGGTGCAGCTTTTTCCATCTACCCTGGTTCCTTCTTGCTTCCTGTGCTGGCAGGGAGATGCCACTGTCCCAGTCCTTCCAGGGGGACCCCTCCCCTGAAGCCATCAGTACTTGTCACTGTATTTGCAGTCAGGGTAGCGGTAGGCAAAACGTGAATCACAAGACCTTAGCGGTTTCAGGAGCTCTGCCAGCTTTGCAACCTCCTCGTTGACACCCTGGTCATCAGTGAGGCCATCGGTGCAGTGCTGCAGGAAGCTGTCTATTTTCTCCTGCACAGGTTGCAAGAATTTCCCCTTCAGCAGCTTAGGCAAAAGCTCTTGACACACCATGATGAGGCTGTGCTTCTCTCTGATGGAGTTACAGGACACAAATGCAGACTGACAGTCCACAGTCAAACAGCTAAATATATCTTTATACTCCTGCTGGCCGTCAATCATCTGGCTCCCTGTTAGAGACAATTAAACCAGTTGTTAGAAGCACAGGAGTGAAATATTGGATAATCATGTATGTCTGCACTTCTGTATAAACATGAGGTTTGGTAAGGCCTAAAGGATACAGCTGTCTTTCACCAGAAAGTACTCTGCGCTGAAGCTTTCTATGGGCCAGTTTTCCCACTCCTGAAATATATATTTTTTTCTGAGTGACAGATCTCCTCAGAACTGCCTGAAAGAGGAGATGGAGTCCGTCAAGTCAAACTGATGCAGAAAAAAATGAGAAGAACTGGAGTACTAACCTAAAACATGGAGTTCCTACCAAAAATACCACAAATAGTCAAAACCATGATTTTTCCACGTTACCCACTATCATTATATTGCAACAAGAGCTCATCTAGCTGGAGTTAAATCAACAGTAATGGCTGTTAGGACAAGAAAAAGAAACCCAGTGGAAAAATCTCTGACAGCTGCTTCTGAATATTTGAGATCTACTCAGCTGAAAGTGTGAGCTGAACAAAGACCTCTTGAAAATGTGAACATTCAAAATGAAATTGTTAAATTATCGGAGGAATAGTCTTTGACTAGCTCCTCTTCCAGGAGTAAAGTAATGTAAACTCTGAAAAATGAATCATAACCCTTGATCAGGACAAGAGAAAATGGTCTCAAGTTGCACCAGGGGAGTTTTAGATTAGATAGATATAAGAAGACACTTCTCATTGGAAAGGTTATTAAATACTGGAATAGGCTGCCCAGGGAGGTTGTTGAATTACCGCCCTTGGAGGTTTTTAAAAGACATATAGATGTGGTGCTTAGAGACATGGTTTAAGCACTGGACTTGGTAGAGTTAGGTTAATGGTTGGTAAAGTTAGGTTATGGTTGGAGTCAATGATTTAATGGTCTTTTCCAACCATAATGATTCTGTGATTTTCTGTAAAAATGACAAAAGGGGGGTTTTGTTGTTATAACATTAGTGATGATTAGTTAATGTGATAAATGCACTTAAAAGGAGTCTGATGTGACCCAGTTCTTCAAACAAATGAGCTTATGAAATCTCTACTTGCAAATATTGACATTTGTGTGGTAAAAGTTTTAAAAGAAGTGATTTGGGAAGTCTTCAGATGACAGCATTCAGCACTGTGCACGTTAAATGCTGCTGCCAGCCACGGAGAGGGCCAGGCAGGACGTAAGTACCCACAGTAGGTCACCAAACTGCTGACTGCACAAAACAAAGGCCTGTCGCTTTCCTGGCTCAGACCCACGGTGGCAGGAGCTGCTGATGCTTTTGCTGCTGGTGAATCTCTCCATGATCTTTTCATTATTTAATTTAACAAGTGATGTTTCGTTGATTAAAAATAAGCAAAACAGCAGCAGAGCCAAGCATAGCAGGTGAAAGATTTGTTTCCCTTGTCTCACTAAGCCCTCCTGCAACAGATGCACAGCCACAGACCCTGCTGAGTACCTTCCTCCTTGTCAATGATCCCCAGCGTGCTTGCATCCCGGATGAACAGATGCCCATTGCTAAACACACCGAAGGTGCCAGCATCCACGTGGGTGAAGTAGAAGAAATAGTTGAGGTCGTTGGTGCCCATGAAGCGGAGGATGGCAAGGAGTTGGAGGGCCAGGTCGGCGGCCACCTCAGGGGCTGCTCCATAGAAGTCACGCAGGGGCCGAGTGCTGGCACTGACCACCAGCCGCCCACAGGAGCCCAGGTACCGTGGGAAGGGCCATCCCTCCACGTCAGGGAAGATCTGCCAGGGAGAGTGGGAATGGGAGAGTTGCTCTCTGGTCTCTGCATTCTGCCCTCAGACCCACCTCATTTCCAGGGGACCTTCAAGCACCCTGACTGGCTTCAAGCAGCTGGTGTCATGTTTTGCTTTCTAAAGCAGCTCGTCATACTTCCTCACCCCAGCCTGACCCAGCATCCAGGGGAGGCTCTGGTCCATCCTGGAGTAGCTATGCTGCTCCCCACACACATGCTTTTTTTTTTTAAATTAAGGAAGAAGAAAGAAATCTGATATGTCAAGACCTATTCAATGAAGAATACTAACTGGAAAGTCCAAGATAATAATAGATTTCAAACTCATAAAAATTTTAGGTATTGAAGAGCTAATTTTAGGTGTCTTTATGGAACTTCTGGTTGGTCATGAGCATTGCATAGCTGAAGTCATGGCTTGGAGATGAGGCTAAAGCAGTTTTCACTACATTGTCTCTTACAAAATGTCCAGGCATTTCTTACAATTTAGCAGGTTCAGGGACAGAAATGCTGGATGTTTGCTACAGTGGAGACACTGGGCTGGGCTCCCTGCATCACTCCAGCTCATACTAGTTGGGCAGTTATCCCAGGTGGAAACCAAGCTGTGTGACTGCCATGTCAACACAAAGCTTTCTCTCATTTACATTGTACTTTCTCTGTTTCCCTAGCACTCCAGACCCTGCTAAGGCAGGATTCTGAAACCGTCCAGTTTCATGTTTAAGGTTGCTTCTCCCATCTGCTGTGAAGGCATTTTGGGCACCCATGTAAAATCAAGCCATTTCTCTTTGACATATTTTTCTCACCTCTCTAAGCTGCATTTCCGTACCTGTATAGCGGTGAGAGCTGCAGCCTCATGCCCCAGGAAGCCCTGGCTGGGATGGCTGAATGACCCCTGGGAGACTCCCAGAGCACAAGCAGCAGTCCCACTCCCTGTCAATGGGCAGAGCTCTGTGTGCTGCTGAGGGCAGCGGTGGCCTGGGGCAGGAGAGGGATACTGCTGTGGCCTCTTCATGGTATCTCAAACAGTTCCAGGAGAAAGCAACAAGGACCAAAGGGGAGGAAGTGGTGGGGAAGGGTGAGTGTACTCCCTAGGAGACGTGTAAGGAAGGAGAGGAGCCATGCGCCAGGAGTGTCAACAGGGAACCGGGGGAGGGATGCAAGGCCTACCAGATCTCTGTTTTCAACCTCAGAGCTCAGTGGTATTTGGGATCCCACCTCTGCAAGGCTGCACTTTTCCATTTGAAAGGCATGCAAATGGAAAAAACAGCACTGGCACATAAACCCTGGGAAATCTCTGCTCCCCAGTCTGTATTCAACCTCAGCACCATGTCTTGGTCCTCCCACATTGAAGTGTGCCCTTTCGTTTATTAAATAAAAAGGCTGTGATTTTAAGTAATACATTAGCAATGCTTGGCTTCAGCCATCGAACCCCATAGAAGAAACATGCTTTATGAAGGCTAGAGACCTTGTCAAAGGCCAGAGCTGGGACTTCTCTGCAGCTGGGGAGTGGCACACATCTCATGAGAGGGTTTGTTTGTCAGGGGCTGCGGGGTGGTGTTTCAAGCTAGGGCTAGGTGGCACGTACCTGTAACAAGATGGGGTGTGAATTCACTGACAGGGTGTACAACAGGCGCAATTTGTCCTGGTCGGTGAGGTGGTCCATGTAGATGCTGCCGGCGTCTGGCACCTCAGCATAGCGCCGCACTATCCTGTCCAGGAGACGCTGGGATGGACAGCGCAGCATTGGGCTAGACAGGCCCTAGTGAAGGGAGAAAACATGACAAAGATGTTTATTTTCCAGCCTGAAGATGTTGCAATGTGCCTGGTCCATGCCAGGGGTATGGGCGCTTCTGTGCTCTGCCCTCTGCGCCTCTACCCCTGCTACACAGCTGCTGATGGGTACAGGCACATGGGGGGGCTCTCTGCAGAAATTTCCCCACAGAAAAAAACCTACGCCATCCAAAAATGCATGTTTAGAACTCAGGTTTCCACAATGGCATCCAGTCTTCATGGAGCAGCCATGAACATTGCAAACCTCATCACTCCCAGACCGTGTGGCACCACGATGCTCCACACTGGTGAACCTCCTCCTTCTGCCTGGGTTTCCAACCCTGGCATCCCGGCTTGCTGGGGGAGGCCTCCCTGTCGTTAAGCCAGTGAGTCACTTCCCTCTTTAAATAATGTCTTCAGATCACTTTGCTATTTGTCTAACCTGTGAGCAGCTTTCTTGGAAATAATATTTGCTACGGTCAGTAAACATGCTTTAAAAGTGTAAACAAACACTGTATGTGGGTACAAACATGGGATATATTCTCTCTTCGAGAAGTTGAGCATTAACTATCAAAACCAAATTTGAAGAGCCTGTGCATATTTCTTGTAAATACCACCACCACCACAAACAAGAATTATTGGGCTAATGGAGTCAGCCATGACTGCACTTCACCCTTCAGATTTGGAGGTTTAGCTTGTGAATTACACAAGCAATCTATGGCTGAGATAAATGGCATAGAAATTTATACCTTCATAGTCAAAAAAGACCTTTGTTCTGAAGCCAGTCTTCCTTAATAGCCAAGGAGACTGGACATACAGAGAGTTGCCCAGATTGGCACAGAAATTCTGCCCTGCCATGCCTCTGCTAGGGAAGGGAATCGGGTTTTTGCTAAGCCTTTTTCTTCCAAATGATCCCAGTAGCCAAATTTACTCTTTTGGGCTTTCTTTATAATTTGATGGCTGGGAGACTTGCTTCAGAGGAAAGGGCACTGGAACTCACATTGCTCCCTGCCATTCTTCATGCTGAGAGAAAAGATTTAACTCAGGATCTCCCCAAGTCATTTGGTAACTCTGAGGTAGGTCTCTCTCGGCCCTTCCTGCACGAGCTGTTCATTTGGCACAAAACACTATATTACCCAGCCATGACTAAGAAAAGAACAAACAAGGAAAGGAGTGTGCCACTCTCCAAGTCAGAGGTGGAAAGGGGGGACTGGACCTCCCATTTCCCTTCCTCTGCCTCCCTGCTGGCCCCAGTGAGGTCTCAACCACTCCCTCCTTGGCCATCAGTTGCATGAAACAAGCCCTGAATGCCAACAACTGGTCAAAACTACCTGAGATGCTTCATCCCAACAACTGAAGAACATTTTTTCTCCCCAAAGAGATTAAAACATTTGTCAAAAATAATTCTCTGTTCTACTTACAAGTCTTCATATACCCCCCTCCTCTTGTGTAGCCTTATCAAGAAAATATTTTTTCAACTAATTATCTAAAACCATTGAAGGAGGCAGGGGAAGGGATAGTTATGGAGCTCTCTTTCACAGCACTTTCAGGCACGTTGTAGCTGACTCTGTCACTTTCCCTTTGGAAAAGAAGTGAGAAAAAATGAGCAAAATAGATCTGTGTTAAAGCAGAGACAAATGGTGGAGAAAGTGTCTTGCAGTTCAGCAAATATTTGCACCCAAACTTAGAAAGCCCTGCTGCCTCCAGGAGTTTGCAATACAAAAGGTGAGACCCTTAAGAGTATAGAGTAGAAACAGAAATAATGGTGGCAGAGAATGCGTGAAAGTTATAATTAGGATTTTTTCCAAGCTCAGAGCTCATCCTATTAACACAGACGTGAACATGTGCTGCACGCGGTGGTCACGGCTCCTTGTTTCCTGAGGAACCATTTCAGACATATGAGTGGCGATGCAGGAGCAGAGGAGCAGAGCTGGGTGTTGCCATGTTCATGTCTACCATCAGTGCAGCTTCCTACCATTTATTGAAGCCCTGATCCACCAAAGCTGGACAGTGGGGCCTTTTGATTTCAGTAGAGCTACTCAAATGTTTCAAGTTCAGCACCTGCTCTAGTGTTTTGGTGGAGAGGGGCCTCCCCTTCCAGTAGACTGATGGAAACAACCCTACAGCAGAAAAGGTGCCAGAATTGTAAACATTGTCAGAAAAAACTGTTGATGGAAGAAAAATTTGAAGAACACATATTTGAAACACTGGAGATACTGAGTTGTCTGAGAACATCTTAAGTCCTTTGCAGCGTCTTATCACTCCAGAGAATAAGACATGACAGACTGACTGATGTATTGTTTGTGATTGATATGGAAAGCTTCTTATTTACTTTGATTAAATACCCGCATTTTTATATCTGATAATAAGCAGTTCCTGCACTCAACTGTGATTTTTTTTCCCTACTGCACAGTATGCAATGCATTTTGAGCTCCCATGTATGCATATGTGTGTGTATCTAGTGTGGATACACCCAGAATTCACTCTGATGCAAAAACAGCTTCTGGAATACAGCTTTTCCTCCCTTTGCTTTCTCTTCAGCCAACTGAGGATGGATGGCACAGCTCAGGAGCACTGCCACCTCCTGCCCCACATACTGCTGCCTGGGTGCAGCTTCACCAAAAGACCAAGTATGGGTTGGGATCCAGGAGGAAATATTTGGATGTAGATGTCAAAGCACCTGCAGCTCCTGGCTGTTTGCATCTAAGGGTTTTGTTCAACCCCCAAAATAGAGAAACTGAGGACACTGTTGAAGCTTTGGGGCTCATCCCCACTGCAGGCACCGCTGCTATCATCCTCCTCCAGCAGGAGGTTGGATGTGGTTGGTGCCAGCAGGTTTAACAGCGCATGTCTCTGACAGCAAGGTGCAGGGTCGAAGAGGTGTCAGGTCTGGGAGGTGGCTCTGGGAGGCTAGTAACATCTGTCCTTCCCTAGGATGGACCAGCTGCCAGATCAGCGAGCTGCTGCCTATGCTGAGCAAAGTTGCCATGTAACCATGGTGCCAGCTCATCCTCTGGATGCTGGCTGAGTTGCTGGTCAATAGTTTCAAACAGCACATCCTAGAGAGAGAGGCTGAAAATAGTTGGCTTTTCACCTTAGCATTGCTTTCATCTGTCTGCCTGCAGCATTTTCCAGGCTGTGCTTGGTAGACAGGGCTGTAAATTTGTCCTGCAGGTGATCTGTGCTGAAACAAACCCACTTTTTTTGTTGTTCTGCCCTCTCAAACAGGAAAAGCATGCAAAATGTTTTGAGGTGATGAGCTCTGGGGTGAAGCAGTGGGTGGCTGGGGCTACTGCACAGACTGAGCCCTGTCTACATCCTGTTCATCTCTGAGGCAGGCTGGATTTTAACACTGAAGACTTGGCTGCATCCAGTAAAGATTTTCACTGTGATGGGTGAAATAATCACTGTGGCAGGCAGCTCAGTTGATAGTTGGGTCAGGCAGCGCAGGCACCGTAAGTGTAAAAACATTACTTCATGGTCTGTCATTTTGATTCAAGCACGTTACTGTTTGTCATAATTCTCTGCTCTATAGGACAAAATTACTGGAGCCCATTAGCTGTCCTCAGTGCTGATATGTAGGAAAAACTGCAGGGAGGGGAGTACAGACACCACTGGGTGACCACGGCTTTCTGAAAGAAGATGGGCCCCAACAGCAGTGTGCTGTTAACTGCTCTGAAAACAGAGAGGGGGCAAAAAAAAAAAAAAAAAGGCAGAAGAGCAGTGCTGCAGGTAAGCATTTGCAGTGAGATGTAGTACCCCCAAGAAACCCCCCTCTGACAGCTCATGCTGTGTCACCAACAAACGTGTGCCCAGCCAACACCGCAGAGGGGCAGCAGTGCTGGGCTGGGGTGCAGGCAGAGGTGCTCCTGCAGCTTTCGGCTCTGGGGGGGCAGGTGGGTGGACAGAGAGGAAGGCGATCCCTGGCTCTGTGGTGCTGGACAGCTTGGAGGGCCACCCCCATAACCTGTGGTGGCCCACACAACAGGGCTAGGGGCTGTGGGGGCCAGCAAGGCGGGGAGGGGGGGGGGGTGTCTTGTACATGCTCACATGCACTGTGTGACTGAAATGTTGTTGCCACCAGCTGTTTTTCAATTCAGACCACTGTAAGGCCAGCAGTCATTTTGCAGGGCACTTACCCAATCTTAAATAGTGATTGCTGCTGAAATTTGGAGGTGGGGGGCTAGGCCCCAGGGCCTTGGATCGCTGTGCTCCTCTGTGTATTCACACCTATAGCTGTTACAAAGGATTTATATCCCAGTTTAAGTTTGATCCGCTTGATTTACAGAACCAAAAAACCATGAAAACACAAGCTGAAAAATCCTGAGGCTGGTATGCAAAGGTCTGGGCCCCCCCTGCAGCCTCCTGTGCCCTCTGTATCTAAAAAGCTGCAGGGGCTGCTGAAATGTCCCAAGGAGTTTGTCCCTGGGCATGTCCCCCCAGGCTGGCCCCTGGATCTTTCTTCAGAGGCACACGAGAGCCAGTGTCAGCTCAGTTTCCCACTGCTGTACAGGGAAATTCAACCCCCTGGAAGAAACTGGAGAGGTGCAAGACCACGGTGCCCCAGCCAGAGCCTCCACATGGTACTACGTGTGCAAATGTGCATGCATATGTGTGTGCATGTGTGTGTGACCCAGCCAGCTCAGCCACGGATTCAGTTTCAGAGGGGATGGGGTAGGGAAAGCTGTGCAGCAACATCAAGAGCCTTTTAAGGAGAAGGATTTGGACTCAGCTAATGACTTAACTTTGCATCAGAACTGAGATACTACAGAGCTACATATCTCCAGTTACCTTTCCACCCAGCAAATGGAACTCCTCCTGTTTCACATAGCTTTGAGGGCAGCATGGTTTTGCATGCTGCTCAAAACCCCTTGGACACTCCAGCAATGCCAGAGGGCCTGGCAACCCACCTTGCCCTCCTGCAGCCCCCTTCAAAGCTGCCTTGGGGGATGGCAATGGCCAGCGGGTGCCTGGGGAGCTGCTGCCTGCCACCTGGGGAAGAGGTGTCCCCACCTGAAGTCCACAAGCTCAGGTGAGGAATGCATTAAGTAGAAGTGATGCATTTCTGCCCCCCATTCCTAGCCCCTCTCCCGGGGTTACTGGACAAAGTACAGTGCAGCTTAGCTCCAAAGAATTTTTCCCCACCTGGCACATGCCATCCTGCACCTCACCCCTCCAGAAGGGAGGGTGATGGCTTCAGGGTGACCTGTCATGTAGGGCTGACAGTGACTAAGGTGAGTCATCTTGGAGCAGCTCAGGCACTAGCCCTGGCACTGCTCCTGCTGCTGTTGCTGCAGCATGGGGTCTCCAGCTCTTCTTCCTCAGGCATGTGGCTCCATGGGGTGACAGAAGTGGAAAAACTAAAGCAGCATATCTTTAGCACTCAGCAAAGCCGAGCAGATGCAGCAGCATGCAGGCAGGAAGAAGCAGTTGCCTTTACAGAAAAAAAAACGAACAACAAAAAAAGTCACTTTTTCACAGCTACTTCTCTCTTGGAAGGGTGGAGAAGTACTGGGATAATCCTTTCCCTCCCAGGGTCTTGTTTAGAGTATGCTCAGCCTCCACCCTGGCCCCTGCCCCTTGCCAGTGAGTATTGCAATGCTTTGCTGTTGTTTGGATGGTCTGGGGAGATCTGTGTACATTTAGATAAGGGACTTTTGCTCTCGAATACAAGCTGGCTGCTGCAAAACATGCTGGTGCACTTGGTGGCCGCCCCTGGCTGCCTGTGGCATCCCTCAGCACAGGGAACACTCAGATGCTGGCTCTCCCATGAAGCTGGACCACTCTGTCCCTCCAGCCCTGTCTGTGTGTCTGTCTTCCTCTGCCACGGCTGAACCATCTGCCTGGTGGCAGTGAGCTCCCCCCCAGCGTGCCTGTCCTGGCTTTGCCTGTGACACCCCAGGACTATGACAGAAAGGGCAGAACACTTCTTCGTGCCTGAGATAATTTGCTATAGGCAGCAGGTGGGTGAGGAATTGAGGGTCTGGTTTTGACCACCTGTGCCCCTCGCCCTGCTGGCCACAAGCAGAGGAGTCCAAGCTGCAGCAGTTCTCAACCTAGAGCAAAATCACTTTTGAGGCATGGGCTGCCCTTTTATGTACAACTTTGTGACCAAAAAAAAGCAAAACATGGAACTGCTCTCTCTTCACCAGCTGGGGCAGGAGGTAGAGGGCTGGCCATCACCCAAACTCTCCCTTCATCCAGCAAGTCCTAGCCATGTCTCCTTCAGACTCATTTTTTCCTCTCCACAACCACCCAGCACCTCCCTGGGGCTCCCTCTCCCCACTCCTCCCACCAGTGTGGGGCACAGGGGCTGTGGGACACGGACCTGGACCAGGTCGGGGGTGAGGCGCTTGGCACGCAGCCACTTCTGGAAGCGGTGTGTGCGACGCAGGGCGCGTTCCAGGCTGCAGGTCTTGGTCTTCAGCAGGGAGGTGCAGATACGCTTGTCGGCTCGGTCGTGCCGGTACTTGGAGGTCAGCCGGGTGATGTCAACCAGCCGCCAACTCTTGGCATCGTCAGTGTAGTTGCCTGAGTAGCTGAGCAGGTAGCTGGGGGGCAGCTTTAAATGAGAAGAAAGCCAGGTGTCAAACCTGCCAAACCAAAATGAGAGCCCCACGGAGAGCGGGTTAACAAGCCACATGGACACCCGCGCAGCGCCAGCACCACCGCGGTTTCTCCCCTGACCACCGGCCCCAGGGGCTTTCTGCCATCACACGGCAAAAGCTGAGCGGGCCTGGGGCAGGCGGCCCTAGGCGCTGGGATGAGGCAGTGGGACACAGCTGACCGCTGAGGAAACATGCTTTGGAAAAATGTCCGTCTTTGCTTCATGCTGAAACTATTCTTTGCAATGAACAGTGAGATGGGGGAGGGGCAAAACACCCAAATGGGAGATAAGGAGTGAAGGGAGAGGACTGCAAGGTCTCAGTCAATGAGGAATCCCTGGAGTTATTAACTTTCCATAATCCCAGAGAAAGAGGCCCAAAAAGGGGTACTCGACACTTTAAGGGACCCTGTAGAACAAAACCTCCTAACAAGAAATATATTTGGGAATACCAAAGTGACCTTTTGTTTTGAGCTGGTGGCCTTACTCAGTACTGGGATCGACAGGTCCCCTATGATATCACTGGCTGTATTTTAGCAGTAGGGATGAATGATGAGGGGGTACAACGGGGGGACGCGTGCCCTAGGTGTGTGGTGCCACTGTAGCCATGGAGATCTCACACTGATCTACTTCCCCTACACAGGCACAGGAGGGGAGCATATGGGCCGGGTAATTAGGCTCTGATGATTTTTTTTTTTGTTTCAGCAGCCCCCTCAGCCCTGCCCACACACGTGTCACACATGCAGGAGCTGAGGAGCTTGGTGTGTGTTTTCAAAGTATGTCTGTAACCTGTTCTTTTAAAACGGCTGAACTATGACCTTTGGTTTGGCCAACGTCACGCTTTCGCTGCCTCTAAAACCTCCTGCCCGAGTGTGTAAGAAAGCACGGTCAAATTTAATCTCACCATAAATTAAAGCTGATAGCTCAGAAGTGAAACAGGAGAGGCAAGAAGTTCCCTGCAGGATCAGCTAGCTGGACTTAGATAAAAAGACATTAACAAATCTGGAAGCTGAGGCTGATCTTTCCTTTTGACTTCCAGCTGGGAAATCAGCACCGAGAAATTTTAGGGTGATCAATTTCCTCTGATTTCAGGGAAATAACTGACTTGGCAACACTAGTCACACCCTGCGAACAGCGACTCCTCTTGAAGGCAGTGTCTTGCTCCCCTTCCCCACCACAGATTCTGTGTAGCTCGGCTCTGGATCAAGCATGAGTGCCAGGGGCAGGGGAAAGCCAGTTTCCCTGAAACACTGGTGCTTGCCCTGCTTTGGCGTTTTGCTCTAGCCATGTTTCTCCTTCAAAAAATTTGCCACACAAGTGGAGGCTGACCAGAAATGGAAGAGCCCTTGCATGAGCAGGCTGGGGGTTCAGGCATTTCAGTCATTTGGGTGTTTCGCCCAATATGAAATTGAAACTTCCCTACAATTAGGGCATCCAACATGAAAACAAACACCTTGTTTGGCTTGGGTTGTTTTGCTATTGTGTTTTGTTTTTTTTTTTCCCTTTGGTCTGGTTTTGAGGTAGAACTAAAGAGCAGAGAATAATTGCTATGCCTCAATGTGATTTTTTGTGCCTCATGACCCCTCCGCATGGTTAATTGGCAAAGCAGGTGCAGTGTGCCAGGCACGTACAGGAAAGAGATTGCTGTGGGCTGGGTTTCTCTTTCTTTCCATTTTTTTTAAGTTAAGCACAAATGCGCTTTGTGATTTGGCTCAAGCTTGTGTGTTCAGGGGAGCTCACGTCAGGCAGATTATCAGTGAAGCGCCACCTCCTGCACATAAGCAGAGCATGGATGTGTGAAATCCAGGGCTGAGCCTTAATTTGAGTGAGGATGGAGCAATTTCCTCTGCAGAGCTCTCGGGGGAGAGACATGTGGGCCTGGGAACCCAGCACGGGCCACAGCAATTCTGTATTTGGCATCATTTCTGGGCAGCACAGCACTGTCCTGGCACACACGCTAGATACTTTCAAGATTCATCATCAAGTTGTGCTGTGACAATAATTCACTCTTGTATGAAGCCTTTTAGCTAAGGGCCTGAATGTGCTTTAATTAAGACTTTCAGTAAGATATGTGTGAATGACTAAGTCACAGACTACAGATTTTAGATGAACCCAGAATGCTGAAGGAAATCAAACTTGTTTTTCTTTTTTCCTTGATGAAATGAAGTATTTTTTTCAGCCAAAATAATTTTGCTTGCATTTGGAGTTTATTTTTTTTTTTAAATTAAGTCTTAAAACCAAAAATAAAGACATTCCGTTTAAAACCAATCGAAATTAAGCATTCCAATTTTTTCAGACTCTATTCCCATTACTTTTGGCCAAAGCTTATCAACAGCATTGGCACAAGTCTGTGAAGAGTTTTGGTCAGCTTAGCTTCTCAGTATTTTGAAAATCTAATATTTTACAAAAACTTCTGCTACTCTCCGTTCTCCGGACAGTTGGTGAGCAGGCTCTGGTATTCTCATTTACAGATGGATAGATGTAGGCAAAGATAAGGGAAGTAAAGAACATTAGAGCACAAGATGAGTCACCATCCATTCTGGGAACAAAACCTGCATCTTCTTACTTGTTAGTCAAGTGTGAATGCATGTCACAGCTCCCGGAAATGCTAGAGAATTAATGAAGCATGTTCTAATGAGGATTAACCAGAGAAGAGACAAGTGCCATCCACCTTTGTGAACACCTGAAAAGGTACAGGAGGGTGGATCAAAGAGCATAAGTGCCATGGAAATTTCCCCCCATTTAACCTTCCTCTGGCCAAAAAACCCTGGCGGTTAAGAAATTAAGTGGGAGAACAAGTTTAACCCCTGAAAAAAAAGCCTGAAGCTGACTGGCTGCTCAGGAGAACATTTTTAAAAGTTACCCTTTCCAAAGTGCTCAGAGCAGAACTGCATGTTATCACTTATTCGTGTGCTGCACTGCCTTTGGGAAGCCAACTGTGGGCTCATAGGACAGAGAAAAAAGTCTCTGGTTTAGGAAGCCCCTCTACCTTCCCTGAGGCAGAAGCATCATGATCCCACATGTTTGCGGCTCCGCACTGCTGGACCCCGCTTGAACCCTCTGCGCACACACCCCTTTTCCACTGTCTCCCAGAGAAAAGACAGCGTGGGGGCCTCCTGCTTTTGCTCACGTAGCACCTCTTTCCCATGCCCCAGTGCAGCATGCAGCTGGCCACTGGCCAGCCAGAGGCAACTGCTGGCCACAGAAGGCTACTGCTATTTTCAGCAGCGCTGAAGGAAGCTGCACAGCCCCAACCTACCCAGCGGCTAAGTGGGAGTAACCAAAATGGGGGACCTGTGACAAGCTGCCCACATGGAAACTGCTTTGTACCTGGTGGCAGGTCCCTAAAAACCTGCACAGGTGAGTGGCAAAGGGACTGCAGGAGGTGGGGCACAGGGCAGGAGCCAGCTCCCATGCTGCCCTGCTGCAGAGAATAAAATGTAGGGCAGCCTGTACCCTGAATGCTCCCCTAGCCCCTGCAGACTTCCACCAGCCTATGTCAGCCAGCTGAACATGGTGATTACAAATCCATCCTGCTTTGGGACAGGAGCCTGGGCTGGGCTGGGAGAAACCCAGCACTGCTGACCTGGCCCTTCTTAGTGCCTCTGCACCTTACGGCGCTCCTAGCATCACCCTTGGCAGGAGCTGTGGAGACAGAAAGCCAAGGGGGCAAAGCGCTGAGGGCTGGGACCCCTGGAGTGCCACGGCAAAGGGTGCCCTGGTGTGGCAAAGCCACAAGCTACCTTTTTCCAGCTGCAGTGAGGGAAGGATGGAAGTTTGGTATTACAAGTCCATCCTAGACAAACTATTATGGTTTTACCATGTTATATTTTATAGGGCAGTTTAAGATAAAAATGGTGATTTGTCCAATATTATAATACTCACATTATAGCATTAAAAATACAATTTTACTATACTAATTTCTTCTCTCCCCCAGGCTTTTATGTCTATAAAAGAAAGTGCATATGGCTTCATAAATCATATCAGACCAAATAAACCCTTCCTCGTCCAAGCACTGCCTTTAACTTTCTCCTCAAATACACTGGCAACGTTTTCCCTGCTGTCGTCAGATATGCTCTGCTTTTGAACCTAAAACTGATTGGATCAGTTTGACTACTGCTTGGACAGCTAATGTCTCGTCAACTTCAAGGCAGATGCAATTTCTGCCTCTGCCTTCAAGTTCTCACAGAAACCTCCCCAGAGCATACTAATAATTTAGTCCCATCTATTTTTGAGCATGTAGGTAACCTGATGTGCAAAAGTCCTTGTGCCTCAGGCAGGTTTAGATTGCTTTTGATGTTAGTTAATACGCACGTGAAATTCTGCACATTTGTGTTGTTGCACCTGGTACAAAATTATATAGCATGTTTATCTGTTTGTAGTTAACACAGTCTGTTGGGAGCGTACAAAGCTAATCCCCCTTTGCCTTTTCTAAGTTGCTCATAATAAAATATTTCCAGTACATCTAAACAAGCTGGTATCTTCCTTCCCTCTTCCATTCCCCCATCACTGCCTTGAATTGTTTTGGAGCCACTCTCTATGCAGAAAATTGTGCCTTTTACTCCTGCTTTCAAATTATAATTCAGGGCTAAAGTCTGATAAGGTTTCTGTGGCTTTAAAAGAAAAGAGACAAAGCAGTAGCTTATAAACATGAATTAAAACACTAGGCGCTGTAATGGCAACTGGGTGCTAAGTTACTCTTTACATCATCGTTCATTAAAGTACTTGGAAATACTGACAGGCAACTTTCAAGTTACTATGCAGAACGCTTTAAAAATGACTGTGCTGAGTTTCTGACCTTATTTCTTCTTTAAAGAATTTCTTGCAAATGGATGTCCCAATGCAGGCGTTGCATTTATCAAGTCCCAGGAAAGTCCGGCCAAAACTGTAGCTGGGTTTGATGTGGGGCGCAGATGGAGAAGCTGTTGCTGCCGTGGAAGGGTTACTGCTCAGAGCCAAAACCAGGAGCAGCATCAATGAATCTGCAACTCTGGAGCAAGGGCAACATGTCCAGCGCCCCATCTACAGAAGTGGAGAGCTCTGCCTTTTGCCAGTTACCCCTCTCTATGCTTTCGGTCTCTTTTTGATGACCTCAGCCTGCAGCGGTGAGCCCCGAAACACGGCAAGATGCACCGGGTGCAGGAGACCCTGCCACAGTTCCCATCCTGCCAGCTGGTCACTGGCTCTATCGGCTTGAGTTTTGGGTGGGAAAGATATGATGTAGGGTGGGGAGAAGGAAATACATGGAGGATGCAGATAACTTGGGTTGCCATGGTTACCTTTCCTTTACTTGGAGCAGCTGCTTCGGCCCCTGCTGACCCTCCCATCAGACTTGGAAAACAACATGAAGAAGTGCTCATCTGCGCTTTGTGCAGACAAATGAAGGATATCCTGTCGCTGGAGCAAAGGGCATACGTAGGACACCTAGTAAAAACTGAGTTGGAAGGAATAATAGTGTGGCAGAAAAGCATATTTTACCAGAAGCCAGACCCTCAGCATTGCTTTATTCCAAGAGATTTGTGATGGTGCATGGCTTGAATTCTTGGATGCTTTCTTGGCTCAGTTTCCCCTTCTCACAGAAGCACTGAAAAGACTGTCAGGTGGAATCATCACCGTTTTGTTTCTTGTTTAGAAGAGATTGTACCACAGTGTTTCACGCCATGGAAAGCAGGATAGCCTGAAGCTTTCCAAAACATCCAGCTGACATCACAGCTCATCCTCTGAGCTGCTCTTGAAAAATGGGGCTATTCAGCAAGACTTGCATGCTTTTGAATACCTGTTCCCAATGGTCCTGGCACTGGAAAGAAGCTAAAGAAAGGGACAGGGGTTAACACGGAAACTTGCCAGAGGTTTCAAATGCACTTAGAAACTACTGCAATCACACCCAAAAGCTGTTCGCATTAGGCCAAAAACTTGAAAGTTATGGGAACTGCTGGCTACCCATCCTGGCCTGGATGCTGGGTGCAGGACTATGCCTCTCCAGGGCCTGGAGTGGGAGGGAGACAGTCATGGGCCCTGTCAGGCTGCTATATGCAGCTGCTTGAGGGCATGAAAGCAGACCTTGAAGGGGCATCCCATGTTGTAGCCTGGCCCCAGGTAGCACAGCACATAGAGGACTGCTGCGGTGGCACCAGGCTTTGCTCCTCTCCCATCCCCAGCTGCTTTGATTGACACAGCAGACTCTTCTGGGTCACATCTCACCACAGGAGCAGTGAGGAGTAGTCTGAGGCTTTGGAGACTTATACTCCCAGCTGAACTACTCACAACATGTGGGCAAGCCATTTCCCTGCCTTTTTTTTAAAGGACAAAAAGGTGCACTGTAGCCATCTTTTATTATCCCCTCCAGCCTTTAACCACAGCTTGGTGGGACTAAGGGACATGTGAACTGCAGGGGTGTGTGCTGGGCTCTGTGATTGCCCCTCACTTTCTGTAGGGTCTGCTGGAGGAGAGTGATCCGAACAGCACAGGGTAGCTCTTTCAAGCACAGAAGCTCATTAGTTGTGGCATATGGGAGATCTGGGGTCTCTCCTCAACACCATGCCCTTGTGGGAGGTCTCTTCATCTCCTGGTGCGTCCCTATGAACAAAATGGAGATAGTGACATTTAGGGTTTGTCTACAGGGTGCAGCACAGACAGACAAGGATAATGAGCCCTGCTGAGATGGAAGTGGAATGTAACGAACTCTGCCAGTGCTGCAAATGAGAGGGGCTGGGCAGCACTGATACTCCAGGGAGTGTGTTCATCACGCAGCTCTGCATTCCACTGTGTTCACGTTTGGCCTTATACTCCAGTATAAAGCTCTTTGAACAATGTTAGTGGAAAGAGCCATACCTGAGCTAAGCACCAGTATTAACCGGTTCCCACATCCAGAAGTTTATTCCTGGCATTTCCTATTGCTGGTACACTGCTCCTTTCCCCTCTGCAGAAATCAGCCCTTCCCACCATTTCCTGCCAGTAGCTCTGTAACACTGGCTGTGTTCACATTGATCCTTGCCCAGCTATTTCCCGGATGGTACCAAAATTAAATGCCAGCAATCTGTCTTTATCTTCATTACATAATATATAGAATACCTCTCCTTCACGTTCTTTAATAATTTAATTGCCTGCTTTCAGTCTTCAGTTTCCCATTGTAATTTTAAGAGCAGACATCCAGGCACCTGTCTCCTGGGGCCTCAGCCTCCACTGCCCCTTATGGCAACCCTGTGCTCTGCCATGAAAAAATGCCACATGGATAGCAGAGTTTCTGTTCTATTAATGATGCCTTGATGGCTCTATTGTTGTTGCACTTTTTGCGTAGTTTAGGCATGTGTAAAGCAATGCTTATCTTTCCCTAGGAACAGCATGTATAATTGTCCTTTCTTACAGAGTATCACACCTGCATCACTTTGAAGTGTTATAAAAGCAATTTTTTATTCAAAGAGTGGGAGCTGGTCTACCATACCCACCTCAAGCTTGTTCCTGGTGTTTGCACTTGCCCCCAGGGTCTGAGCCCCCTTGGTCCCTCAAGCACTTTTGCTCAGGTTAAGCTATCCCTGAGCACAGATGTTGTGTGTAGGAAACACTCAGTCATGCTCACAACATTGAAAACAAAGCTTAAAAATTAGTGCCCATACTCCTGAGCGAGCCTAAAATGGCAGCTGGGAAACCATGGCTTACTGTGTGTTGGAAGAGGGGCTGTGCTTCTGAAAGCAGCCACTTTTAATGAGGTATGTCAGTGGGTAATGTCAAATCTGTATTTGTTTTCCTTTCCTTCTAGTAACATGGGGTGTAGGTATTACGGTCAGGTGGTGAATGGCCAGGTCCACAGTAGCCTTGTAGATCTTGTGTTTGTGCCAGGTGGGAGTAGAAGGTAAGATTTTCAGGGCACTGATCTCTGTGGGGTCTGCTGGAGCTGCTGATGGGTTTGCTCTAATAACCAGATTTGACTTCACAAACCTAGTAATAAGATGTTTCTATGCAACCCCATTAACCACATGAGAACGTGGAGCTGGTGGCCCTACCGGAAAAGCCTAGTTAGTTTTCTAGAAGTTATAATTTCTAAAAATTTCTAATATGGACCAAAATGCATGTACTACTCTATCAAAGTCAGGCCAAGCACAGAAAAACTTTTGGAGTGGTTTCTACCAACAGAAGTAAAAGGGTTTATTTAACCTCTGTGCCCTGATCTGTTCTTTCTTCATATGCCATGAGGGCACCTGGCAGTACAGCTTCACTCCTGGCTGCAACCCTGCAGGCAATGGAGCTTCTGGGTCCCCAGACACACAGTCTCTGCAGAACCCAATGGCTGTAGGTTTGGAGGGGTATGGCTGTGATCTCCAACTGCTCATCAAAACAGGCGAGGACCTGCCCTCCCCTGCTCTAGCTTCTGAAGGACATGAGGAAGGAACAGGCTGATTTTCCTAAGTATTTATGGAATGAAATACACCTTTTACTTAACACACTTCCCAGTCTCTACCCAATCCACCAATGCAGCCCAGCTGTTCCCCACTGTCTTTTTCCACCCCACTCTTTTTCCCACTTCCACCTGAGCAACTCTGGCTGCCTCCAAGAGAGAGGCCACCGGCTCCCCATCTCATTGGTGCTGCTGGCTGGCTCACCTCAAGCAAAACATGATGCCAGCTCTGTTGTCTGGACCTAAATGGGACACTGGAAATAGCTTAGCAGAGCAGGAGACCTTTTTAATTAATTAGTTAATTAATTAATTTTGGATAATCACCACTAAATGCTTCAGAACACATCAGATGCAGAGGAGCAGAAGGTGCAGTGCTGCTGCTCCTCAGCTGACACTGCCACCAGGCTCCTGGCTGCTACTGACCTGCATCTGCTCATAGGAACCTTGCTGCTTGGGCAACCTAAGCAGCAGGTTTCAAGTGTCACGACACCTAATTTTTCTCTTCAGCCTGGGTTTTCTGCTGCAAAAGAGCCTTTTCAGCAAGTACAGGGTTGCTGAGCAACTGAGTATTGCCTGTTGGTTTGCGGGAGGGCTGCATCTCACTGCTATGCACAGAAAAGAAAAAAAATACAAGAAAAATAAAACTTTTGGTGGAAAAGGAGAGGCTCCTGATCTTTCTGAGGTCCTCAGTTGGCCCTGCTGCAGGGCCCAGGATAAGACGTTGGGTGCCGCACAGAGCAGCTTTGCAGGACAGGGTGGAAGTTAGATCAGGGTGTGGTGCAACATGATTATTCTTAATAGTGATTTTCATTAATCACATCCAAGTTAATCATTAAACTATTGCCAAGTAACCAGTACAGGCTTGATAGCCAGCTGCTTATCACTTCAATCCCAGTTCAGGCTGGATGTGTGGATTAAGAGCTAGAGCAGCTTGACACATTTTCAGTTCTTTAAAAAATGAAAAATGTGTCTTTTTGAATGCCACAAAACTCATAACACTTGGGAGGATGCGATCACTTCCTTTTTCTGCGTTTTCCTTCTGATTGCATGATTATGAAAGAAACATCTGCTTTGAAGTGATCTGCAACAGAAAATTTTTTGTTCCAGTTGGGTTTGTAACGGACAACTTCTGTTTAACACTATTATTCTCTCCACCCTCTTTCCTTCCCTTTTTCTCTTGCTGAAAGGTGAAAGAGAAAGGGAGAGGAGGAGGAAAAAAAAAGCAAGCAGACAAAACCCACTGCCCAGATTACAACTGCAAACAGAAGAGGGGCCATTGAGGTGTGGGTAGTGTGAAACACCATAGCTGAGCTGGCAGAGTGTGTTTGTACTTCGATTCACTATGAGAAGATTTGGTGTTGTGTGTCTGTGTATGGATTTTTCTACATTTTGAATCAATAAAAATACTAAAACAGGAATAACAGTATGACTTTTTTTGCCTCACCAGGAAATAATTCCTATTGTTGGATAAGTCTGGATGTAATTAATCAGAAGCATCAATAATCTACTCTAGTAAGAATACAGGAGAGTAGGTTTTATTCTATACCTGTGATTTTTTATTTTTTGTTCTCCGTAACTCTATTTTTCTTTTGCAGAAGAGGAAACCTGCTGTTCAGAAATCTCTGCCTTTGCATACTAGCAGGCAGCTGGAAGAAAAAGCCAGCTAGAAGAAAAGCCTCAGGCCCTGTGACCAACAGATAAGGCCAGTTCTAGTTTGTGAATGGCTGAATGTCAATACAAAAGGCCACCAAATGCTATCAGCTACTGTGGTTTTTGCAGCATTTATGGGATATCATGCCAAGCAGTGCAAAGTGTGGAAGAGATTTTGGTGTGTCAGTGTCTACGGACAGAAAATGAGATACAGGGATCTTGAGCCTCAGGAAAAATCATTGTGAAAAGGAAATTGGCTGCACACCAGATTGGGGCGTGTGGGTCACTCCCTGCATAAACCATGCAGGAAAGAGACGAGGAGGAGCTGTCTGGAAAGGGAACAAAGCTCCTTGTCAAGGAGCACTTGCAATCCTTTGGCGGTGGCCTTGCAAACAGAAGCAGCAGTGGTGCATGTGCTCCTGGACCACTGGTTCAGCAAAGCAGCTCCTTAGGTGGAGCCGAAGTCCAGGTGACTGCAACTGAAACACTGGCATGTGCATTGTGATTTTCTTCGACAATACTGCAACAAAGAAACAAAGCATCCCACCCCTGCCTCACTAAATAAATAAATACATAGGATCTTCTTTCTATAGAAAACAGTGTTTTCACATCACGCAATATTCCAGAAAGGAAAGACCTACCCACAAGATTTTTCTTGCTATTGATTCTGTGTCCTGACAGTTAAAAGGATTAAAAATAAGGCAGTCTTTTTGGTGTTGCAACTTCAGATTTTCTTTCCAATTGCTCTGGACAAAACAGGTTCATCTACAGTAAAAATGACATGGCAGGGAGACACTCTTGGAATGGACTGTCTAATGAACCAGAGCTGTGAAAATAGCAGCCTGGTTTCCAAGACCAAAGTGAAACACATTTAAAATGTGGGTATGAAAAGATTATTTCTAAACTAGTCTCCTGGTAAAGGGAAAATATTTAAAATAATGCGCCCTGAAGGAATAAAACATGACAGATGTTTGATCCAGTGGCAGGCTACTAACTTTGTCAAACCATGTATTTCTTTCTAGATACCAATTTTTTGGTCCCATTTCTGTCCATCAGATTGCCATCTCTGGTTAATTATTTTTGAATGGGAGTACACTAATCCATATTTTTCATCAACTGTATTGTTCCTGCTGTCTGGATGCAAGGAGAAGTCAGGTGGCTTCTGAGAATGATGTGAAGATTGCTTTGACTAACCTTGGGAGTGGCCTAGACTAATTCCCAGTGCTAGGATTAGGGAATTATAGTATGAACTTTAACAGTAAAAGTGCACTCTAGGCAGTGAGCTTTGTTTTTCCCATGTACCAAAGCACACAACCCTATAATCTTGAATGTTATGGTTATCATGCAACTGACATTTGCAGATGACAATAGTGGGGACATGTTTTCCACATGCATTAACAATTTTTGATATTCAGGCATTGATTCCTGTTCAGGTGGGATCAGACTTGATACAGACCAGGTGTCATTGCACCCAGTGCAAACATGAACAGGTTCTTAAAAACTGGCCTAATCTAGAAGTGTATTAATTGGAAGGAAAAATTAATCAAGACGTGAAATTTATTTATTTTCTTTGTATTTTTTAATCTCTCTCTTAAAACCCTGGCTTCTATTCTCTCCTGGCTATAAATCTGGTATTTTAATGTTTTTGTAACTAGATGTGTGACCTAGGCCACCTCCTTTCTCTTTAGCCATTTTCTCCTACCAGCCTCCTCCTTGCATCTTATAAGACCAGTCGAGTTAAGGAGACTCCTCCAAAGCTCCTCAGGTTTAAGCAGACTGTTGCAATCTGGAAAACCTTTTCTACATGTAAGCATTAGTGTCTGGGGTGCAACAGTGTGAAGAAGTAGAGCATACACATAAATTACATTTGTTTTGGCTTGTGGAGGACTCAGGGCACATGATTCAATGTTTTATTACATTGGGGTTTACATGTCTGGATCTAGATTTTCTAGGATAGGCACCAAAATCCCCATTAATGAAGCAGGGTAAGTAAGTGAGTCAATTCTAAACGTGACTTAATCTCGGATCAGGTTCAGTCATGAACTCAAAAAAACCCTGAATAGCTCATGCTCCATGAGCAGTGGTCAGGCCCAGCCTGTACAAACTCTGTAGCAGTCTGTAATGTTTTTGGCTGCACTTTAAATTCCGTATGGCACCTTTGAAGGCTTGTGACTTGTGCTGCAGCGCGTTGCCAGATTAGGAGGACAGCGAAAAAGAAAAAAAAAAAAAAAGGAGAAAGGTATGTTGAAACCTGACTTTCGATGGTTTTATAGCCAAAATGGAGACCACACATGGCTTTGGAGGATAAAGACTCTAGAAGACTCCTAGAAAGCAATTAGCAAGGAGGTGCCATTTCTTCTCATCAAATTGCTTTGCTTTGTTTCCAGTTTATTACTTCTGCCTTTAACCTCCATGGGGGGCAATCGTGCATGTTAGCCTCCTTTATATCAGGCACTTCTTTTTCCTTCCCCTGCTGCTTTTTCTACCCCCATCTCTGCTTTCCCACTTGCCCTTTCTCCTGTGAAACAGCTACGTGACACAGCAGCCTGTCTGCTAGCTGGGATGCCCTGGAGACCAGCACCAGTTGCAGAGCTGAGCCTTGTGGAGCCCCTTGCAGGTGGGACACCTTCATGAGAGGCATGGCCAGGTAGCTCCAGGAGTCAGTGCACTCCTCCATCCTGGATACCTGTATGCAGGATACTACAAACCTGTATCAGAAAGATGTCCTCTCAACATAGGGATATAAACAGCTGCTTTTTCCCACTCCTCCCTAACTCTCCTGTGCATTAGTTACTTTCTTGTAATTTTTAGCATACCTAAAGTAAATTGGTGACTACTTTCAAGATCTCTGTTGGAAAATGGAGTGCGCACAGGCACACCCACATGCACAGGTTCGTGAAGCTACGTGGGCTGCTCTTCCTTACATTTCTAGTGACTTTATATCTGCAGTTTTGGCACCAAATGAAACTGGAAGTGGAAAAGCAAGAAAGAGTTAATTTAAAATAAAACAACAAAAAAAGCAAACTTTGCCTTGCTTGCACTGATCTTACATCAGTTTCCATGGAAATGGAAGTAGAACAAGCCAAGAGCAGTGGTGTAGCCAACTTCAGCTGCTGGCTTCTAGTTCTTGCTTCTGTTTCCATGGAAATAGATGCCAAATCAGCAAAAAATAAGGTAGCTTGTTTTAAAATATTAGAGTTTTAAAGGCTTGTCCTTAAATAACCTCAGTCAGGAAGATAGCCGGTGAGGGGAGGCAGCAGCAACGAAGTGAAAACTTTCAGAGGCTCTTTCAACTGCTGACTGCTTGTTGAACTCTCTGGAGAGTGAATTCACCAGGAAGCTACTGATCCTTGGAAACATTTTGTAACTTTCCTCCATGTTGTAAATAAAATGCATTTCTCTGTTGGCTTGGATAGTCACAGTAGTCTCTTGGAGGCCAAATTGACCAAGAGCTGCTTGCAACGTACTGTGCAACTGCTTCCTTGGACTGTCTTTGCCTCCAAGAGCTCAGAAAGAGCTGTGCTTTTCCTAGAGCTACAGTACACCAACTACCCCCACGCCAAAAGCAACACTTTGTGTCTCAAGGTTTCCAGAGAGAAGCAAAGGAGGATTAGCTGGGGGAATTCCTAACAGTGTTTTACAACAAACACCCCACTTTCTTTTTTTCCTAATCTGGGAAGGCAAAATTTCACTGACATAAAAGAAGTTGACCATAACCTATTGCTTTTAGCAAAATGTGGATGGGGAAGCAGGGAAATATGAATGGAATACAATTAAAAAACACATTCAGCTCAAATTTCAAGAACTGAAATTTCACCCAAAGAGCATTTTATTAAAACCAACTTTAATAGAAAGGCATTTCAAGAGTGGAGGATGTCTTTTGATCCTTAACTGTTTCTATGATAGAACTATATGTAGGGAAAAGTATTTCTTGGTGGAAAGTTTTGTGAGGACAGAGGTGAGAGCCCCATCCTCGACCCCACTGTTCTTTGAGTTGCTCATAAATTAGGATTGTTCCCAGATATCCTCTACCTCTCTCTTCCCACCCAGCCCCCTTGCTTACATTCTCTTCAGGCACCTCTTTAATAGGCTGGAAAAACACCCTGTGACAATGCATCATTTCACAGGCCACTTGTGGGCCCTTTTTTGGGAGCAGCGTACCTTTGGAAGCCGAAAGTGTAGGTATATGGTTAAAAAAAAAATTTGGCTGGCATTTGTGGGAAAGTAAATGCAATCCTAATGAGACATTTCTTCATTTGCAGTATTACAGTTTTCCTTTTAATGGCATAAAATCTGCTCTTGCAAGGGCACATGCTTCACTTCATGCACTAAGTATATTCCCTTTGGCTCCTGAGAGAGTAAATAAATGAAGACTGCAAGCCAACCTAATTTTGCAAAAGTGGATCAGGCCTGGATTGGGGCCTCACAGTTGCTCATTTTAGGTGCTATAAGGAATGTACTCATTTTCAGACTGGTGTCTGTTGATCTTCTTTGAAGAAACCCCAAGAAACATCAAGGCCTTCTAGAAACAGCCAAAAAAGTTATGATTATTTTTTTGCATAAGGAACCTTTTAAAATATGGGAGACCTTATTTTTCTTTTCTTTTTCTGTTGCACACGATGTCTTAAAATTAAAGGATCTGGCTTTTGTTGCTTTATCTGTCATTTATTGCTGCTGTTGCTACTGCAATGTGATTGCTTCAGTGCTGGATTTTAGCTGTTGGGGTCCTACTTGAAGGGAGAACTCCAGCGCCATGTTATGTATAATCCTCCATGGCATTCCACTTTTCCTCTGGAAAAGCTTTAGTCTCTGCTGGATTGGAGAAAAATATCAGGGAAGCAATGGAAAGGGAATTAATACATTTTAAAGGGGTGGTCGAAAGAGCCACTTCTCCCCACGTGTTTGTAATTAAACTTTGAATGCACCTTTTTGACTCTCCATTACACAACAGGTCATCTTTCAGGCTTGCACCCGTGCTTCCAGGCCTCCAGGTCACTAACCCCCATAAATGTCATGCCCCTCAACTTGCAATGTGTAAACCACACAGGGAGTGAAATGGGAGCTATTTGCCAGCTCTTCTGCAAACAGCTCATAGCACCATTGCATGACTCAAGGGATCATGAGAGCAAACTGTGACAAAAGCAAGTTGTGGAGCCAAAACCAAGGAAAAAAAAAAAAAAAAAAGAAAAAGAAAAAAAAAAAAAGAGCAAGGTCTGACATGAGGTCCTTGGGGCAAAAATTACACTCCTGCACTTTTCTGTGAGTTTCATAAAGCTGACAAAGCAGCCTTGCTCCTTGCTGCAGCAGGCACTCAGAAGCCTGCTGCCAGCCCTGTCCTGGGCACCCTGCTGTGCCAGCCTGCCTGGCCCTGCTGCTGTCCCCAGGAGGCCACAGGGGGTGGGCACAGAGCATGGTGTGGCAGGAGGGATGGAAAAGTCAAAAACGAATACAGGCTGTCCTCTGCTTTTTCTGTAAAGTGACCGTTCTCAGAGACAAGTCCTCTCTCATCAGGAGGAAGATGCTTGCCAGATGCTTGCCCTGGGTGCAGGGTGCCACTATACTGGAAATCTCTGTCCCCAAGGTTCTGGCCAAAAGTCACTCTACATTAAAACCTCTTCCCGGAGGCACCCAATGATGGTGGGTGGTGATTGAATTATGTGTAAAAAAAATGATCACATGCATTCCTACTGGTACTCCTCTCTGGGCAGGGAGGAGTGAACAGGCAGGATGTAGGGTTGCTGCAGTGACAATGAGCATGAGGGCTGAGCTGTGTTTGTCCTCTGCTACCTGGTGGGGCTGGCACCTGAGGGTGCTCCAGGGCTGGTGCCTATGGTTGGGTAACCAGCCTTTCCTCCAGGCTCTGGTCCTAGATCATCACCCATCTCTGGAAAAGCTCCTTCCCCTCCCAGACCCTCCTTGCTCTTCTACTTCTTGAGGCAAGTGTTCTTGGAGCCAGTCAGAGTGGACATGCAGGATGCCTTGCTTGGTGAAAGCCCCCTCTGCGACTGAGGTGAGTATTAACAAAAAGCAAATGTGACTGGAGAAACAGCGTGATTGCTTTGCTAAAAAGTTCAAACTTGACTGGGATGCAACCTTTGTCCAGTCATCTCTCCAATGGATTCTTAGTCCTTGTGAATTTTCTCGGTGTCTGCAATTTTTTTAGGTTCATTTAAAGCCTAATTTGTTCATGAGCTGAGATCATGAGGACAGTCACAGAATAAAAAGTATGTCACCTTTTTCCCCTCCTTCATCCATGACTGGATAAGGCTGCCTTGTGTATGGCTTGCATCATGTACCTGTACAGCTTTTTAATCTTTTTATTGTTTGTACTAATGGCTTCAATTCTGGAGGTTTTTGAATTGGAAGGCCTGTAGCTTTCACAGAACAGATGGGAGATAAAAGCATGATAATCACAGAGCAGGGTCAATGAGACTTTTTCCAGGAAGATGCTAAAGGAATTATTTGGCTCTAACAAAGAAAGGGATAATTAGAAAATATACAAAGAAGGCTTTATTCCTGTAATCAGTTTTAAAGTTGGAAGTTCCCTAGTGCTCTTCTGTTCAAAAGTGATGGCATATGAGCTATCGCAGAGGAGATGTATTGTAATCATAAATCAGAATCAGGGGAGAAATGGAAACTTGTGTTTCAACTGACTTTAAAAAGAAAAATCTGTAGTGAGGACTTAATGTGTATTCTAAGGAAAATACAATTATAAATAAGTATTGACACATTACATGAAAGGCAAGAGGAGGATGTTGCCAAATTTGGTTTCCTGGGAGACTGGGCATTCCTCTCCAGAGAAAAATAAGGCTCAGAAGTTACTTTGATAGCTGAAGGCTGTGCCTATGTTTGCAGCTGCTTTTTTGCACTAATTTCCAGCAATTACAATCAGCCCCACTGACGGTAGTGATGATGGAAGAAGAGTTCAGCAAACTTCCTCTACCTGCTTTCATTTGAACACTATCAAAACTGTTTCTGAACAAGCTTAAATAACTCTGCTTTAGGAACACCAGCACTTACAGAAATCTTAGTTACACCTTTGCTCCCATCTGGATCTTCAACTTTTTAACAGGTAACCTTAACATCTTGCCACGTTGTAAGACCAAAAATAAGCAAAGGAAAATGGTGTGCACATCTCTGCATAGTTTTATCCCTTCTGCCCCCTTATCCGTGGCTGTTGCCCCCATCACCATGTCAGCACTTGCAGTATTATTAGGTGCAAGGTGCCCTGCTTGTGAAGGCATCGGCCTTGCTACAGGAGATGTGATTGGATAGCTTTAGCACTGTTGTTTTTACTTAGAAACCTGGGATCCCCTCAAGGCAGCTGATGTTGCACACAGAGCCAAGCATGTAATTTTAAATTGTTTGGAGTTTTGTTTTTTGTTTACATTGGCAGCTTTACAATTAGGCTTTATAGTTTAATCTGGGTTGAATTGATTTTGTTGGCTTTGTAGCGTGCATAGGGCTGGTTTAGCTGACAACTGGTGTAGGTGAACATAACTCTCATTATGTCTCCTCACACCATGAGGAATTCACATCCTGCACACACTTGCAAGTTCCCATTTGTGTACATGCTTTTAGGACTGACCCTAGAACAATCATGCCTTCAGCTGTGAAGTAGCATATGTGTATTTATATATACCACCATGCACAGGGCAAAATTTTGTATGTGTACGCACACTCACACACTCTCTTTGTTATGATTTTCACACTCGTTCATGAGACTGGTTATATCTCCTCACTTGCATTCAGCTCCAGCTTTCTCTAGCTCTAGGCCTTCAGCTTGGCAGATGAGCTTGGTGTCTTGCTTTGCAATTGGATCAAAAAATATATAAAGGTAGGAATTTTACATACAGGTCCTAGAAGGCTTAATTTTTTTCACAGTTCACTCAAGGACAATCCTTCTTTTAGGTCCTTCTCCTTTGGTAGGTGCTACTCTTGTTGTAGGTCCTATGCAAAGATTACTTGGCTTAATGCAAAGAAATATGTCCATAAGCTTCTCACAGAGATATACACAGCAATTCAGAACATGGAGTCGACGTTCATTGATGGCAGCACTGATGGTGCACTGTGTATTTCCCAATGCATGGATATCGTGTTTTTAAACAGTGGTTTCCATTTCTATTACTTGTGAATTTCTAAATTGTGTTCTCACTGCATGAACTTCAACACTTTGCTCTCAAGCAAGTATTTGTGTGTCCCTTGCAGAAATATCATATGGAACTGCTAATGGTTTTCTTATCTCACAATTGTATCTAGGGGATGTTCCTGTATTTACCATTCCAAATCACTACAGCGGTGGCTTAACTCAAGACAAATAATCTGCTCTCCTCCTTCCGATGCAATGATTTTCTTCTGACATTCTTCTGTCAGATTTCATCTGACATCTTCAGTCCCATCCTTGAATGTGAGCTGGGAAAGCCACCCCTCTCACTGTCATAGGTTAGGCTTTGGCCAGTGGTTGGTCCCTGCATATATTGCTTTGGGTACACAGCAGATGCCACAAAGGACTCAAGTTCTGAGATACTGCCTCTGTCCCACAGCTGAGAAGAGCACTTGTCCCAGCTGGGGAGCATCAGGCAGGAGAAGACCCTTCAGTGAGGAAGAGGACACCTAGCAAGGCCCACAGACAGGCAAGCAGGACACAAGGGCTCATCAACACAAGAATGACTCTTCTCTCAGAACTCACAGAGATGCTTTCCCCTAAAGCAAAATAACAAAAGAAAATGTATTAACTTTGGCAGAACAAAATTTGAAATTTGAAAGATATGATTTATTTTATAAGGTAGCATCAATTATTTTTTAAGTTATGATAATAAATCAAGTTTTCAGAAAGACATAAATACAAATGTGAAGCACCTGAGCTATCACATAAAAACACAGAAGAAGGCAATGGAAAAAGAAAGAGGCCTGGTAGAAGAAACATCAGTAGCAATTTCAAGACTCCAAAAATTACAGTTTCCCAACATACTTCGCTTTTATAGTAACACAGGCAAAAATATTTGTTTAGATGTCTATGCATGTCTATGCAAAGACATGACAGGACAAAATGTTCATCCCTCTTTGGCAATTGTAAATGTAACATTTGGTTGGATTGTTTTTTAAAGTTCCATATTCAAAACCTTCAGGAGTTGATCAGACTGTGGAATTAATTTTTGCCAAAATCTTTTTGAACCTTTTGATTTGCTTCCCAATTGTCACTGGGAATTGATAATAAAAATCACAATAGCAAGCTTAAAATTATTTTTTTAACATCACTAGGACTGAGAGGCAACTAAATTTTAAGTTCTTTTTAGTTATTACACTATTTCTGCTCTTTGCCCTTTCAGGAGACATTTTGGCCTGTAGTAGAAATGAGTGTGACTTGACTCTAAGCAATTCCTGCCTATGGAGTGAACCAAAATAGATGCCTGGCTCATATCCAAGCAATAGTTCCCAAGTGAACCAGCTCAAAGCTCAGTCTCTGTGATCTCTTACTTACACAGAGACAGACTCTGCCACCTCGTTCATGCTCAGCAGCACGTTATTCCTCAAGAAATGACACAGCCTACTTTCAGAATAAAGTACTCTCTGTGAATAAGCTTAACATGATCTAGATCTTCAAAACAGTACTTCTTTGTGGAGATAGACCTCATCTGCTCCAAGCCCCTCAACTGTGGCTGTCCTCTTCAGCCTCTGCCAGACCACTGCAAATCACAGATTCATGGAATGGTTTTGGTGGGAAGGGACCTTAACGATCATATAGTTCCAACCCCCCCCATCACAGTCAGGGACACCTCCCACTAGACCAGGTTGCTCAAAGCCCTGTCCAACCTGGCCTTGAACACTTCCAGGGATGACGCCTCCACAGCTTCTCTGGGCAACCTGTGCCAGTGTCTCACCACCCTCACAGTGAAGACTTTCTTCGTAGTGTCTAATCTAAATCTACCCTCTCTACAGTTTGAATCCATTCCTCCTTGTCTTATTGCTACATGCCCTTGTAAAAGGCCCAGTTGGAGTGATCCCAGCTCTGTGGTGGTCAGCAGGCAGGAGGCAGGTCTGTGTGGGAAGGGCAGTCTGTAGGCTGATTTGGGCTGCTCCCATCCCTTTTGGAAGATTTAACATGCTGCTGTGATTTATTGGCAAAGTATTTTGGACTTCAAAGCAAGAAAAATTATTCAGTTCATGGTTTTCTTTGCTGTGAAAGGGAAATTAGTTTCTTACCCACTCCTCCTTCCAGACTGGGATATGACTCAGTCCCTGATAGTTTAAAGATTATCAGAGCTGATACTGGGTTTCTTTTGAGATGTGTTGTTGCTGTACTAATATGCTTAGGATAAAAATGCCTTCTGCAGCAGTCTGCTGCTGCACTGAAGAACAAACAGGACTACTTCCTTTAGATTGACTGTTACGTACCTGGAGGTAGATTGCTTTTCATCTAGACTTCAATCAAATTTATAGTTTTAGGACTTCCCATCTAATCCAATCTAAAAATTCTTGTAAAAAGAAGGAAACATACTTGTGCAATTTGGCTAGTGGTGATAACTGATGAATATACATCATGGGCAATGATTTCAGAAAGGTTTACTTTTTTGCTTGACTTGAAAATGAAAAATATCACAGGGAAACATGGTTTATTTGTGGTGCTAACAATGCATATTTTTGAGGGTCTCTGGTTTCCTGTGGCGCCTCATCCTTAATGCACTTTATTGTGAACATGTTGGCACACATCCTTTTCCCAAGCCAAAAGCCACCTGGCAGTTGCAGCAGGAAGAACGAAAACCAACATCCCACTTGCAACAGTAAATTCTCAACCTATGCATGATTTGTTGTAACAATTTCCTCATTTACTCTCCTCCAGTAATAAATTTCTAGTGCTTGGACAATGCTGTAGAAGGGAAATTGTTTCATAATACCTCCTGAACCCCAAAGCATGGAAGTTTCCCCTTTAGTTTAAAATATAGGAATATCTAAAGCAATATACTCTCCATGTATATTTTAAATATTTTTGAAAACCATAATTTTGTTTTGCCTTGGACATTACCTTAAATTAAGAGCAAAACTTGCATCTTAAAGACAAAAAATATAAATTAATCATTTTAGGTTCCTGGCTTAAAGCACTTTGAAAGTTCATTGATTTTCAGATGGCTGGAATTGAGCATAATCTGAACAGCAGGTATGTCCTAAAGCATTTTGAGTAGAATATCCTACTCACTAGTACTATTTGCTTTTCAAAATCTTGACTGGGAGTGACATTTCTGTTAGCTAGATCACTTAACTCCAAGTAATTCACAACCCCTCTACATATGTTCATGCCTTTTGAAAACAATCCTTTGAATGCTACATGCTTGAGCTTACTAATAATTCCTTGAATACCAATAGTTCAATCAACATGCTAGTCTTTAAATATAGTGAACCTCAAGATGGCACTCTTGAACTACAGAGTTTCTCAGGGAAGCTGATAATGAATGTCTTGCAAGGAATTTGAAAAATAAGGGGGGGGGGGGGGAGGGAATTTAATGGTGAGTGTGAACTTGTGCAGGAATAACCAAAGCAAATATCAAGTAGAACAACAATATTGGACTAAGACATTAGAGCCTACTTGAGTTCACATGGCAAAATTTACTTAGAAACATTGATTGAAATAAAAAAATGATTGCTGATAAAAAAACAAATTTTGTGGTTTCCCAGGTGAGCTGTGGATGCCTGGTCCCTGGAAGTGTTCAAGGCCAGGCTGGATGGGGCTTGGAGCAACCTAGTCTAGTGGGAGCTGTCCCTGCCAATGCACAGGGGCTGGAACTAGATGATCTTTCAGGTCCCTTCCAACCCAAACCATTCTATGATTCTGTGAACAAATCTATGTTTTCTTGAAGCTTCTTCCCTTTTTTTCCTTGCTTACTGTCAATACTCAATGTCCCTTATCCAGTACTTCCTTTTCTGACACACAGGATGTTTCTATGTGTCCTCATGAGTACCTTGAGCTTTGCTTAAGTACCACTTGGGTTTGGACTACATGTGAGGTAGAATGCATTTGGGGTCAAATTTTATGCCCATGGCAGTGGTCTATAAAGTCTGTGCCTCTCAGTTTCCCCTTCCACAGGTGCCTCATGGTCTCCCTGTGTGCGATGGAGGGTGCTGTGCTGGTACCTGTAACCAACGTCCCTGGTGGCTTCACCGTGGCTTTTCCTGCTTTCTCCTCATGCAGCATAGGGACAGAGTGAGGGAGCCCTGACATCCCTGAGCACAGAGGGGGAGGAAGGACACCTACCCCTCATTTGGGTGCTGTAGAGCTAACCTGCTCTTTGTCAGCCTCACGTGAGCTCCTTGCTTTTTTCTTTTTCACATATTGTAGCACCATTCCCTGCTTCTCCACCAGGCTCCTGGGTCGAAATCCTGCACATGGCTGGAGAGAGGCTGGGTTGGACACAGCTGCTGTGCTGTGGCTCCTGTGTAGCTATGGAGCAGCTGGCTCCGACTTAGGCACTGCAGCAGGTGGCAAAATGCTGTCATTAGCACGCAGTGACCGCTGTTCCGTGAGATAATGGGAGGGCCCGTCCTCAACCCAGACTTATGTGAAAGCAGAGCTTGGACGGGTGAGCAGCAGCTCCCAGACCTCCTAGAGCCTTTCTCCCTCTCTTCCTCCTCCTCCTTTTCCTCCTCAAGAGCAAATTTTATGGAACTCAGAGAGATGCAACAGGGAGCAGCCATGGGAGGGAGACCACAGGAGTCCCTACCCTGGCTTGTGAAGGCTTTTTGGGGTCTTTTTTCCACAGTGTTTGCTTCTTTCACAAGAACCTTTCCTCCCTCAGCAGTTTTCCTCAGCTCTTGCTTCTCCTGACTTTGCAGACTTGCAGTCTTGGATGTGTCTTACGTGAGGTTAGGGTCATGGCTGGCACCCACTCAGCCCACCAGCCAGCCTGCCTTCCTTGCCGCCCTCGTAGCCACCACATCGGAGCTGGAGCTGGCTGCTGAGCACTCTTATGAAATCATCTGCTGACTCACACTTCCCTTGCTTGCCTAAGTGAAATCATGCCTGCCTTTAAAAATCACATTGCAGCATTACATGACATATTTAGCCACTTCTTTCTGTGTCATGAACTGCTTCAGATAAGCAACCATGAGGTTTCTGGAAAAGATAGTGAGGAGTTTTTTTGCTCTAGGGCCGTTGAAAAAGCCAGGGCATTTGTTTCTGCTCTGTTTGATGGTATAAATCTGAATCCGTTGAATCATTGAGGTCATTCCTGGAAATGCTGGGAACTGCGTTCTCCAGAGCTGGTACAGATGGGTCCCAAGGTGGGCAGCTCTGATTTTTTGATGGTGTCTGTGTTTCTCACAGGCTGCTTCTCCCTGGTTCATTGTGTGTGCACAGTGGCGTGGCTGCTTAGGGCAGCAGATTGATGCCTCTGGGGATGTCACATCATGTCAGCATCCTTTCCTGTCATCAGCCCCCATTGCAACATGGACTCACACAAACAAATCGCTCTGGGACAAGTTTGATTTTGGTACCAGTACTGTTACGGTGTGTAAATTGGAGACCTTATTAACTTGCACCCTGTTTTGTAGAACAGCTGTGTCATGCGTTGAATCTTTGTTCAAGCCAGGCTCTGGCATAACAGGGAGATTAGCTACCTAAGGCAAGAGCCTGATGAATGCTGGATTTTAAAGATGGACAGACAGGAAAAAAATGAGTGGGATTTTGCTTAGATTGAGCCAAAACACAAAACTTTTTTTTTTTTTTTTTACTACTGAACAAGCCATTACACTGCATTTTCATCAATCCAAGTATTGGTTTTCATTCTGCTTTGGTTACTTTTTGATTCAGTGTTGGTTGTGATTTTGATTTATCTGACACTTTTTAAACTTTTTTGCTTTATAAAATAGTAGGTTAATTTTGAATCAAGAAAAAATCTAAAAGTTGAAAGTTCTGATGTTTCCAAAATTTAACAAAAAGAAGGTTACTTTTTCAGAAGTAAAGCATTTCAATCTGATTGTAAGAAAAATACCCCCTCATTTTTTTTTTCTTCAGGAAGAACTATTTGCCAATTATGACAAATGTTATTGCTTTAATTTTGTGATTATTATTAAAGAGTAATGAAAACATGTTTTGGTAAGTGATACTGTACACCTTGTTTTTTTCCATGCCACAGAGCTGAGTGGAGTGGAGACATGGATACTTTTGGCTCTTCACAAACTGGTTGCCTCAAAGGCACTGAGAAAACATTTAAGCACAACAGTCAAGAGGATACTTTCAGTCCCAGAATGCCATGTCTATAGTCCCACCATCATTCCCCTTATGCCAGAACCAACACTTGGCTAAACCTGTGATGAGGAGGTTTGAAGAGACTAGCAAAAAAATAACAACAACAACAACAACAACATCAGTTATATGAGAAATAAAAATTAGCTTTCCACCAGTTTAGGCCCCAAAGTCTACTTTTCATGGGATCCTTGCCAAGCACCAATGCCAGTAAGGGAAAAGGACCACAGGCAGGACCATCCTGAGCCACAGGCTGGCTTGCCTGCAGCAGAGCCCTGCACCCCAGGACACAGCTATGCCACAGAATGAGAGGACAGTTTCAGACTTGGTGTTGCATCTCTTCTTTTCCTTTTGCAGTGCTGGCTCTCCCATTTTCCTCTTGCTTTCTACTGCAAATTAAATAGTTTCATATGCTTGGCTCTGTGACCTCTGTGTATCTCTAGAATGTTTCCTAGAGATTAAATAGATATTCAAAATTTTTAGAAAGCTGCGGTGTACCCATGCAAAGGTGCAATTAATCTGTTCAAGTTGTTGATTTTGTGCGAGCCTGAAGATTTCTTCTTTGCTTTTAGGAAGTTACATTTAACAGTCTTCCAAGTGAAATGCATCCTTTTTATATCACTCCTGATATGCTGGTCATTTCCAGATCTCAAGTATTTACACACTCCCATATTCCTACCTGATGTGAATAAAATCTGGGGTGTTTTTTTCTTGTATGACACCCCAAAAAACCGCAAACATTATTTGAGCTTTGACACGAGACATTTTTACTTTCACTAGCTGCAAGTTGAAAACTATTGCTCCCATCTGCCTTAGTTCGGAATACTGATTTTCAGAATTTATCACTGGAGAACATGGTAGGTATTTTAAAATTCTTCCTCTTAAATGTGTAGAGCCATCACTGGGAAAAGTTTGCAAGATTAAGCTCACGGTCATCGTTTAGTCAAACTGCGTAATTCTTAGGTCCTTTTAATCTTTTCTCATAAATCAATCCTTCAATCCCCTTAATCATATTTGTTGCTTGTCTCTGAATTCCTTCCAATTTTGCAATTTGCATTATAATTAGGGCTTAGTGAAACTGACAAGAAAGTGATTTTGGGGGCCAATTTTTATGCTGCTTGTAAATATTCAAAATCTTGCTTTCTGCAGGATCATGATGGCCCCTGAACTTCGTGACAATAGCAGGGATCTGAGGAGCTCTGACTCCTCAGGCAAGGACAGATGTTTTCCCAGATTCTCCCACTGTGAGTTGCCACTGATTAGTATTCATTATCCCATTGATTTCCCTGGGACTATAACTGCCTGCAGCACAATTCACAGTGAATAAGGACAGGAGTATCTGCCCCAGCCTGCACCTAGTGTCACTAAATCACTGCCTGATTTTACTCCAGGTGAGTAGTGTTAGGCAGCAGGTAGAGCAATGGGCTGTAATTGGGCTGCTTGGTGGAACATAAGGCAGCAGGCAGAGATGTTTGTTGAAGAAATGGCTGTGCCGGTGCAAGGCATTTTTGGGCAAAACATCTTCCCTGGGTGTTTTTAGCTGCAGTCTCACTCTCTGCAGGCAGCTGGGACAAATGGTGAAGTTGGAACCTGCACCCTGCCATTGTTGCCTTCCACCTCTCTCAGGTCTGCTGGGGTTCTGCTCCCCCATTATTCCTGGTAACCAGTACCTGGAAAAGCATTTATACAAATCCAGTGGGGCTGAAGGTGGTTTGCAGATGGGATGCCTCAAGTTGTATAAGTGGCTGTTGAATGGCTGCCACCACAACCACAACCCCTGCTGCTGCTGGCTTGCCACGGGGACATCTGCCCATGGCCAAAGCTTGTCCCCACACTGCACGTGGAGCAGATGAGGAAGCACGCGTGATGGATCGTGCTGGGGAGAGAAGATGGCCATCATAAAGACCTGGTGGCTTGAAACTTTCTTAGCCAACACAGCTGACTAGCGTGTGTGCTTGTCCATAGGTGAAGGGGGAGGCTCAGGGTATGACCATCTGTGAGCCTTTGTAGAAACCCGTGCAGAGAGTCTTTGCTGTACCCCTCAGATCAGCTGCCATCTATGCCTCTCAAGGACCCAGAACTGGTTTCTGATTCTGTTTTTCTACTTTATTTTTTCTTTCCCTATGTGATGGCTGGAAAAAAATTGGAAATCTGCCCCACTGGCAACAGACTGAAGACTCCTGTGAGAGTCTTAGCTCAAATGCAAAACAACCATTAGAAAAAAAATAGCTGAATCCCTGCCTGCCTATTTTATGCCCATAGCCGTACCAGCCATATTGTCATTTTTGGTTCTGCTTTTTCTAAGTGCACATATGAGAAGCTACTACCATATGTTTCTACTCTCAGTCACACAGGTCAATGAAAATGAAGTTTTTTCATGTGCCCTCTGCTCATTTTCTTCAAGTATTTTGAAGATTCTTAAGGGGAAATATCTCATATTGCTTTTATAGTACTGCTTTATAATAATGACTATTCTTTTACATTTAAATACGCTTTTCCTTATAGTATGGATGCTAGAACCAAAAGCAGAATGAGTGTTCCCATGTAAGCAGAAAGTAGGAGACAGTGCACTCATCAATAAACAGGCAACAGCAGGGAGGGAGAGCAGCATCATGATCTGTGTTCTGCACACAAGAATGTGGAGAGATGCAGCTCGCCCACCTGATATTCCATGGGAACTGGGCATGGGAAGGCTCTGGAACTGAATCAGTCCCAGCTCCTTGACTGAACCCAAGCAAGCCATTTTATAGATACCTTCTGATGCCTCATGTGCAGTCCAACCCTTTCAACTTTCTCAAGCAGAAGTCACAAACTTCGCTGAAAGATGTCCCAGATAAGCACTATGAGTTTCTCTGTGTGCCTTTCTGCCAAGAAGAGAGACCAACAAGTATATTTGCTGTCCAAATGTATCACCATGGCAACTAAAAATTATAGTCAGAAATACTGTAGTTCCTTGTTTTTATCATGGCCCTCAGGTTCTACTTAGTGATAAACACAGTCAGTTGTTTTAGTATTCAAGTATGGCTAATAGACTAAAGGTAGGAGCACTTTGAACATGTGAAGCCAAAAAGCTTTTCTCATTTATCTTTCTCATGTCATAAAATAAACAAGAAAAAGAAAAACTACTCAATGCAGTGGAAACCAAATATTCTGCAGCTCTAGAATGAAGAGGACTTCACTGAAGATTTTAAAATGCGACTATATTTTTTATATGACTCAGTTTTCCTATGTTCAAATTGAGACCTCTCAGCAATTTGTTTTCAGAAAACCAGGTTTCTTCAACCTGCCTCATGTTGAATTCCCAGGAATCCAGTGCTGGAAATCAGTAATAGTTTTGAAAACTGAGGACACTTCATCACTGTGCTGTGACTATAGCACTTGATTAGGATTTAGGAAATTTGTATTTAGTTCTAGCTCTGCCACAAACCTATGGTGTGTTTTTAAACAAGTCAGGCAATCTGTCTGAGATGCAATTTGCAGCCTGAGAAAAAACAAAGGTAAAATTTCATTTTTCCTCTCCATCATTAATACTTACATTGTAACTGCTCAGTGTTGATGACTGTCTGTTTCTACAATGTCTGTTACAATAGCCTCTTCAGTCTGCAAGTTCAGTCACAATTAGTAAGCAACAATAATGCAGATCCACACCAAATTAGAACAGTTATAAAGTTACTTAGGTACATTTGGCAGACCTCACCAAGCTTTGTCCTCTGATAGCTACAGTGTTGTCTGTATGAACGTTATATAGATAGTGCTGGTTGAAGTATATGAAGAACTGCTGCAGTCCCATTTAGGACTGTGATATAGATATCAGTAAGTACCTGAGGAGTGCATATCTCCTCTCTAGCAGGCAGATTAGCAGGGAGAAGACTGAGAGACACTGCAAAAGCAGAAGGGGCAATGGCACACAGTGCCTCAACATCAAACTTGCATTTATCTGAGCCTACATAAGGCTATCTGTACAGATCCACATAGCCCAGAATCCCCATCACTGATGGGGCAAAGAGGAAGGCTTGGGAAGCATGAGCATATCCATGCTGTGTCCCAAGAATTAGCAATTAGAAGCCCATTTCCTTCCTGAGATGGAAAAGCATCCCTGTATGTGCTAGCAAATCTCTGGTGATTTGTTTTTCATCAATGTGCCCTGTCACTTTTGGAACCCACTTTGCTGTTTCTTCTCTTTCAGCCCTATCTAGAGAGGATATGGAGATGAATGGGGAAAAGAATGGCTGAGGAAAAGGCCAGGTACTCAACGTCTTCTTCTTATCAAGACTTGCTTTCAGCAATCTCAGGTCTCTGAGACCAGTGGGAAAATCTGGAACAGTGAAGATTTTGCCTTGATGAAGGAGAATCCACCAGAGAACATTTAAGCAGGCTAGGCATACATAAGTCCATGGGACTTGATGGGATTCTTCCATGAGTGCTGAGGGAGCTGGCCCATGTCCTTGCGAGGCCATTCTCAATCATTCTTGAAAGGTCATGGTGATGAGGGAAGCCTGGAAGAAAGAAAATATCACTTTTACCTTCAAGAAGAATAAGGAGGAGGATCCAGGGAACTCTATGCCAGTCCACTTTGCTTACATCCCCGGGGAAGTGAGGGGGCAAATAATATTTGAAAACATTTCCAGATATGTAAAGATTAAGGGGGTGACTAGAAGTAGCCAGCATGGATATATGAAGAAGTAATTTTTGACCAACCTTATAACTACCTGTGATGAGACGACTGGCTTGGTGGATGAGACCTGTGGATATTTCTTGTCTTGGCTCTATGCTGTCTCCTGTAATACCTGCTTTGATAAACTGATGAAGTACAGGCAGTGGTGGTTAGTGTGGTAGATTGAAAATTGGTTGAACTACTCAGCTGAAAGAGTTGTGATCCACAGCACAGTGTCCAGCTGATGCCAGTCACTGGTGGTGTACCTCAGGGGATGATGTTGGCACCACTAGTTTAACATATTCATTAATGACCTGGGGCAGAGTGCACACTCAGTAAACTTGCAGATGATATGAAACTGAGGAGTGGCTGACACTCCAAATGGCCATGCCATTCAGAGGGAGTTCCATAGGCTGGAGAAATGGGCTGTCAGGAACCTCATGAAGCTCAACAAAGGGAAAAGTCAAGTCCTGCACCTGGAAAGGAACAGCCCCATGTATGAGTACATGCTGGGTGCTGCTGGACTGGGAAGCAGCTTGGCAGAAAAGGACCTGGAAGTTTTGTGGAACACCAGTATGGACATGAGTCAGAAAAGTGTCCTTGTGGTAAGACCAACAACCTCCTGGGCTGGAGGTGGTCCTTCACATCTACTCAGCATTGGTGAAACACATCTGGAGCACTAGATCCAGTATTGAGGTCCCCAGTACAAAAATGTGATGGACACACTGGACAAAGTCCAGCAAAGGGTATGAAGATGATGAGAGGGCTTAGAGCATCTCTACTATGAGGAAAAGCTGAGAGAGCTGGGACTGTTCAGCCTGGAGAACAAAAGGCTCAGGTGGATCTCATAGTAGTTTAAAAATACATGACTGGATGGTGCAAAGAAGACAGAGCCAGGCTCTTCCCAGTGGTGCCCAGCAACAGGGTAAGAGTCAATGGACATAAACTGAAATACAGGAGATTCAATTCAAATACAATAGAAGAACTTTCTTACTGGAAGTGTGATTGAACATTGGAACAGCTTATCCAGGCAAGTTGTGGAATCTCCATACTTTGAGATATTCAAAACCTGACTGGACACAGCTCTGAGCAGCATGCTGTAGTTGATCCCACCTTGATCAAGGACAAAAATATCTAAACTAAATGATCTCCAAAGGTGTCTTCTGCTTTGGCAGGCCTGTGATTCTCTGACAGAAGAGGAGAATGGTCTTACGAAATTTGCAGTTCTGCTTCAATGTAATTTCCTACATCCAACAAGTCTACTCTTTTCACTCTGGTAAGTTTTTTTTTTGTTGTTGATTAATTACTATTATTAAATTAAATTTTTATGACCGTTTACTTGTGATAGCGGAAGTAGGCCTGGAAGATGACAGCTGGAAAGGATTCCCTAGATATCAGTGGTTATTTTGATTTGGATTGTTGTTTTAGTTTGGGTATAAGGCCCATAGTACTTCAGAAGCTCATATGTGAGCCTAGGCCCAGCAGTGGTTGCTGGGGTTGTGGTCACCACTTTTTTAATCTTGCTCATTGCTGTTTAGATGCATCTTGAAGCTGATGCCTACCCTGAATGGTGACAGGGTCAAACCTGATACAAGGTGAGAAAACTGCTTGTGCTGGTTTGGTTTAGCTGGATTTTTTGGTACTGGGGGAAGGGCCCCAGGGGTGGCTCCTGTAAGAAGCTGAGAAGCTCCCCCTGCTCCAAAACCAGCCAAGGAGCCATTAGAGGGACAATGGATGTGCCTCTGAGATTAACATCTGAAAGAACTGATACAAGACCTGAGCAGAGAGAGCACAAAAAGAAGAGCTGTGTTGGAGGGGCAGAGCGGTGCTGGTGGTGGGTGAGGAAGAAGGGGAAGAATGTGCCCAAGCAGAAGTTTCCCTGCAACCCACGGCGAGATGGCAGGCTGTCCCCCTGCATCTGTAGAGGAAAGTGGTGGAGCATTCCCTGGGGGCACCAGGAGGGGTGAGAGCCATAGCCCGTGGACTTGGATTTTCTGGCCAGTGGACTCAGATTTTGTGGCCAGTGGACTTGGATTGTGCAGCTGTGGAGGACCCCGGCGCCAGGGGAGGTGACTGTTCCCGAAGCAGCCCATGACTCTGTGGGAAGCCCATGCTGGAGCAGCTTGCTCCTGACCTTGTGGGAAGGGCTCATGAAGGAGAGGTTCATGGAGGACTCTCTCCCATGGGAAGAGACTGCATGGGAAAGCAGGAGAGGACTTCAAGGAAACGTTCTTCCTGAGGAAGGAGTGGCAAGAACCACCAGACTGTGAACTGATTCTAAACCCCATCCCCTGTCCCCCTGTGCCACTGGGGGGAAGGAGGGAGAGAAATCAGGAACAAAGTGATTTGGGCCCAGGAAGAAGGGAGGGGTGGGATAACATATGTAAGCTCTGCTCTGTGTGTTGTCTGTGTCCTGTGTTTGATTAGTGTTAAATTAAGTTGTTATTTTTTCCCCAAGTTGAGTCTGTTTTGCCCAGGACCTTAATCAGTGAAGAGCCCTCCTTGTCCTTTGTCTTGACCCATGAACTTCTAGTTTGGTTTGTCATCCTCATACCAGAGTGTGTGTGTGGTGGGGGGCAGAGTTAAGTGAGCGGCCATGTGGCTGTTTCTTTGTTGTCATGTTGGGCCTAAACCACAACACTGCTCTGTTTGCATCCTCAAGTGATTCATACTGAGTCTTCTCCCACTACTTTTCACTATCACTTCTTCAGGAGAGCTGTTTCTCTCACCGGCTTCAGGTAAAACAAGCCGGAGTTGTAAAACTCAATGGTTTAAGCACTCCCAGGCTCCTAAAACTTAGGAGGGCTAGACAGATGATCAACTCTGCTGACAGGTCAAGGGGATGGAGCCTTCAGCTGGAAGTGGTGCTAAGCAGCGAGGGAACAGGTAAGGAACAGTGGTCTCTTCCAGCCCCTTTAAATGGAGGATATTCAGACCCTCCAGGCAAATTCCTCCTATTTGCACCTTTGTAACCTCATCCACCAAAATAGAGTTTAATCTATTATCTACACCAGATGCAGAAGCTTACAAAGATTCTCCCTCAACAGGGTAGGCTTATGGAAAATTGCAGTCAAAATAATGATGGCCAAGTTAAAATTTCAGTATTTTAAGTCTGTTATCAATTTCTTCTGAACTTCAGTAGAAAGGCTTGGATACACAAAGCTGCCTGCCAGCACTGTGATGAATTTAAACAGGTGGATTTAGGATGAAGAAAATTTGAGCTGGCAAATAATTAATCTTTTTTGTTATCTTTTTCCAAGGACTAGCATTAGTCCTGGGCTTCCTGGACCAGACCAAGGTGCTCTGTTAACAGCTACAAATTGCTGGAAGGCACATTGGAAATAGCCCGTGTGTGCCAATTTGCAGTAGTGGCGCTTTTCTCCTGAGATACTACCCTAAACTCTAGAACATGACATTTAACAACACAGACAGGGTTCCAGGTGCTGTGACTGGGAAGGAAAACCTCAGAAATGAGAAATGAAGGTAAGCACAGCAGATATGAGTCTGCAGACAGTCTGGGACCATAGCTTCATGACATGTGAAGTGACCCATTCGCACCACTGAGGTATTTATGCAGCATGTTCCTGGGGCTGATTCTGAAAACTCAGTGTTAATGATTGTGACATTGCCATAAAAGTAGAAAAAGATAATGCCAGATATCCCCATTTCAATACCAGGCACATTTTTTTGGTGTCATGAGTCAGTAATATTTAGAAAGGGCTATGATGTATTACCCTGCTCTGCCTTTTTCAGGGCCAGGAAGAGACTGAACCCAAGAAGTCTGAGGTGTGCCTTGGCACTCAAGAAAAGCAGATCGATTGGTCAGAGCTGCGTGTTTCATAGGATGTTATGGCTATGTGTGGCTGAGTGTTACAACCACCCTGACTCAGCCTCTTCAGGCAGAACTGCCCCTCTCAGATCAGCTAGTCAATAGATCAGCTTAGCTACAATATCAAACCGCATAAGGGAGGTGTGAGCAGAACATGACGTGACAATGTTATTATCAGATGAACTGTCTACTGCAAACAATGTGTCACATTAGCACCCCCAGCTGGAAGCCAGTGGTAGGAATGATGTGCAATGTTTGAACACACCGAATATTGAAGCCTTTGTGAGATGGTCTTGAGAAGCCTCTGGCCAGTAGCCCAAACCACAGGATCACAGAATGGTTGAGGTTGGAAGGGACCTCTGGACATCATCTTGTGTAGTCCTCCTGCTCAAGCAGGCCACCTAGAACTGGTTGCCTGTGACCATGTTCAGATGGCTTTTGAATATCTCTAAGGATGGACACTCCACAACCTCTCAGGCAACCTGTGCCAGTGTTTGTTCACCCCCACAGTGAAAAAGTGTTTCCTGATGTTCAAACAGAGCCTCATGTGTTTCACTTTGTGCCCACTGCCGCTGGTCCTGTCACTGGGCATCACTGAGAAGAGCCTGGTTCAGTCTTCTTTGCACCCCCTTCAGGTATTTATTTACATTTATGAGATCCCTCCTGAGCCTTCTACTCTCCTGGATGAATAGTCCCAGAAGAAACACTCCAGCTCCTTAAATATCTTTGTTGCTGCCTTTTGTTGAACTCTCTCCAATATGTCCAGTGCTGAGGAGAGGGGAAGAAACACCTCTCTTAACCTGCTGGCAATGCTTTTTCTACTGCAGGCTAGGATACCATTGCCTTTGTGGCAAGGGCACTCTGGCTCATGTTCAACTTAGTGTCCACTAGGACCCCTAGGTCCTCTTCTGCCAAGCTGCTTTCCTGCTGGTCACCTGCCACATGTATTTGGAGTTGCCCCTCCCCACAGGTGCTGGACTTTGCACTTCTCCTTGTTGAAATTCATGAATAGCAAACAGTTGCTTAGATTTGTAGATACTCAACTTCAGCTGTTTTAAAGCCTAAATTGTGAATGTTTTTAACTCTTTTTATGGAGAACAGAAATTAGACTAAGCCATGTCCACCAAACCAGTCCTGTGGGGCCTCTCTAGCATGTCCCCAGCACATAAGTGTGCTAACAGGTACATAGATTTAGCACCTCGTTGCCTGGTGGAACTTGCAGTCTAAATACAGAGCACAGGGAATGGAATGGAGGTGCAGAGCAGTCAAGTGGTTTCCACATGGCCATCTTGGAAGGACAGTGGAAAAGATGCAGGTACAACTCAGGGACAGAGCTGAAAATGCTGAAAACAACAGCTGTTTTGTCACCGAGCAAGGGTTTTATCACTATATTTTTTGCCCTGTGTGGTTGGTTCAAAGACACTGATGCTGAAAGAGTTGGCTCAAAAAATAGCTTTTCAGCTGTGGGAAATCAGTCTTCTAACTGTGCTTGCGGTGTTGTTGGCAGGTACTGTGTTGTGCCCTACATCTCTTGCCTAACTACCCATTTGGCCAAACTTTAAGAATGGAAAAGAGCTCAAGAGTTACAAAGGGGATTTAAAAAAAAATCCTTTTGTGCACATCAGAAATACTGGAAGGGAAAATTTCCTGGAACTGACCATTAATAAAGATTGATGTTGGAATGTCTTCCATACTCCATGCATCATCAGAGGTCTGTCCAGGGGATACCCAGCTCTTATGTCAGCTTCAGTTCCAGGAATCAGCTACTGCAGCTGGGACATTCCTGGCCTTTTTCTGACCAGTTTCTACAAGCTGAGTTTGACTGGTAATAACATCGAGAGTGGAGGGCCCAATAGATCTAAAACTGCTTGCAAACTTTTGCATTCTAATATAAAAGTGGAAGGCTTCATCAACCCTTCCCCCCCAAACCAAATTATTCCCAGGTATTTCACCACTTCTCAATTTTTTTCTCTAATAGAACTTTTCTTGGTGGCAGATTGGTCTCTTCTGCCCTTCAGAGAGAGCATTTACCACAGATGTTCTTACATGGCTCCTGGAGTCTTTCCGTATGAGATGTTCTCATTACAAACACTGTCACAGGCTAGAAAAGTTAATCAGAAAGAAATTTTGTAAGTTTTTTATATGCCACTCTTCATAGGTAGGTTCATTCCTCCACATGCTGCTTAACTACGTTATTGGGTCAGATGACCCATGCCTCAAGACTGGTGCAGCCTACTGGCACTGGCCAGTCCCTTCCCCATCAGAGGACCATTGGAACTTCTTCCTTCTAACCCAGGCTACAGTGCAATTAGGCAATTATGCAGTTAGGAGAAGATATGGGGATCTGTGTATGGTGCTGCTGATGGTGGAGAAGCATTATTGAAATAGCAGATTAAAAGCAATAGCAGGACTTCTCTCTCTCATGCTGCCTCATCTTCTGTTAGTTCAAGCTCTGCTGTGCAGCTAATTGAGCGAGAGTAGCAGAGGGATAATCCAAACAAATGGAGACCAATATTTGATTTGGATGATGATAGTGAAAATGTCTTATCTTGCTTTAGTGGCCAAGTGACCAACCCCTAGTGCCCAGCCTTCTGTTCACTACAGACCAGACACAGCACGCTGGTGTGCCTAAAGTCGCCACAGAGGTCTCAGCATTGCAGCTGCCTTTGAGCAGAGCTCCAGCAAGGGACAGGATGAGCATGTGTGTGTTTGCCCGCAGGCAAGGGAACAAGCCTGGAAGGAGCACTCCCACAGCCAATGGGGGAGGCTTTTTTCTGGCAAAAAGTTTGGATTCTTTGCCAAAGCTTGTCACTACCTTCTGAAGCACTGGTCTGCTCTCTCTCTATCTACCACGCTGCTATTTGGCTCCTTCGTTCTTTCCTCAGCGGCCAAGAGTCTCCCCCTGACTTTGGTGGAGAAGAGGAGGTCCTGCCCTGGGGCTTGGCACCCTCCTAAGGTGGAAGGGAAGCTGCTCAGATGTCCAAGGTGGTTTGGACCTGTCACTCCTGCTGCCACACACCCTGCCACAGGGCTCCTTGGCTCCCATGGGTATATGGATGCTTCCTTGGGTGTTTCAGTCCATGTCATGCAGTAAACATTGTGCTAGTGAGGGCTGCCACCTGGGCAGCTGCTCCCTGCAGTGCCTGGCCAAGATGTGCAGGAGCTGCTCAGGAGCAGCAGAGCTCGGGAGGGTGATAGGTGTGTGCTCGGGGCAGCAAAGGCTATGAAAGCTGCTCTGCCCTTGGAGGCAGGAGTCTGGCAGATGAGGGAGCCAGTCTGAGCTCTGTAAAGAGGAAGGAACTACTGTCAATGTTTGAAATGTACTTAACATAACAAGTGAAAGCACAGCATCCTGAACTATTCTGGGATTTAGGTGGAGTTCTGGGTGGTGTTGTTTTTTTTTTCTTTAGAGTGTGAGCTACCATAAGGTAGAGTAACATATAGGATGTGTGCATTCTCTTTCTTTATAAAGGACCATATACAGCTTTAGAGAATGAATATATTTTGTATTAGTAAATTAGGTGGTATTCTTCTCTTTGATGTCTGCTTTCTTAACCCCTAAACCTCTGTCACATGAAGGCATTGAGTTTAGCTTTTCAAAACATACATATGCATATATATATATATATATGCAAGCATAGACAGGGACATATGCTGTTTCTTTTTTTGCTTTTGTCATTTGATGATCTTATAGTTACTCTGAATGAAAATCTGCTAGGAGGTGTTCCAAGAGAAATGAAGATGTTTCAATCAAACCAAAAAGCAAATGCAAATGACATTTTGAGCAGAGTTGTTCAGTAGAAACAATGACTTGCCTCCCTGCATGTATCTTGGAAAAACTGATCTATACTGTTCTCCACTCAGGGATGCAATATCACCATTTTGAAGTTATGTATTGCAAGGATGTTTTTTCTTTGTTTTATGGAGAAGATGTATTCCTCACTGAAAATTTTCAGGGGAACAATCAATACACAGAATGAATTGCCTGTTGTTAGATCTGAGCTGCATATCTTTAGACAATACATTTTTGAACTTCAGGTTTCTCTAACAAGCATCATGTCTGAATTATAATAAACAGTTGATTCTCCTATCAAAACCACATATACACACACAAACACATTTCACTCTACCTTCACTGTCTCTGACAGCATAAAGTTTAAATACCTGAAGCAATTTATAAAGTAGTTATAATACAAAATCCGTTACCAAACCACTAGGATTCAAGTATCTAAGCCTTTAAGAGACAGAGAATAGCCAGGCAGTATGCAGTTGTATAAATGCTTATTATCTTTACTTTCCTTGTCTTCAGAAATAATTAGTAAAATAAATCCCCCATCATCTGCTATATCCCCACCTATAAGGCATGCTTGCAAGTTCTTTCAATGTGAACATCATTATTGGGGATTAAATTTTCATATGTGCATGCCAGTTCTTTCTGTCCTCCCTGTACTGCTTCTTTGCTCCCACTTACGTAACAAGTCTGCCCAGTTGGTGGAGGACTACTTCTCTGATGCTCACACTTGTGCTCTGATGCTCACTCTTCCATTGCTAGGGAAGAATTGGGAGAGTACTGTCTCCTTTCACACCCAGACAAGGCTGGTGCAAATTATCACTTTCACCAAAAAGCTGGAGCTCATCTTCCTGTCCAGAACAAGTGGGGACAACATGGGACCCTGGTGAGTTCCTGCTGCTGCTTTAGAAAGAACTTTCTGCACAGTTAACACTCCTACTCCCTTCTCCCTATAGTGATAATTAAGTAAGTACACTAACTAGGTAATAGTTGGTGTCAAATCCTACTGAATGATCTTCCAAAGACACGCAGGCCTGTCTGCTGGCCAGGACCGTGTATTTCTGTACTGCAAAACCCACTCATCTTTACCATTCTGTTTTGATATGGGAACATCTTCATTTTGATCATATTAAAAAAGTTTTTACTTACTCAGTTCAGAGTTGCAGAATGGGTAGGCCTGTGATCCATAAAGGTACAAACACTTGCTGCTTGGTTCTATATTTTACCTAGGCATGTGTCTTATGCTCAAATATATCTGAAATTTGACATTTCAAAGCACAGTCTTTTGTAAACTAGAGGAAACTGAAACTGTTAGACTTGCAATCTGGAAGCTGTTAGATCTACAGGGAGTGTACTTCTCTCGTTTGCATTCCCAGATTTACACAGTCTTCAAACAAATTACTGGATTAAACCACTGAGGATGAAAGTAGCAGCACCTAGATATCCCTATGGTGAAAAGCTTCTTAACAACACACGGTAATTGAAACTCCTTAGAGATACAGTTTATGCAAAGAGAGGAGAAAGAGAGACAGAGAAATACAATACTTTCACCAAGATGATAACAGACCCTGGTGGCAGAGTCAGCCTTAAATCCCAGATGATGTGATTTCTAGTCCAGTGTTCTACAACATATCACACTGCCTCTAATACTCGTGGAATGCTTTTTTTTCTATATCACTGTGTATCTCCTTCTGTCTATATAGGCACATTTACATATAACATAAAGGCAGAGTTCTCTTTGTAGGTGGATAACTCTCTATGTATTTACTAATTTATCATACACACCACATTCCAAACAATGAAATTTTTTAAAATACTTAATTCAAAATTATATCTGTTTATTTTTCTCCTTTAGAAATATCCAGAATGTCACACACTTTTCCTTCCCATTTTGGAAAGGAATCCTTTCTTGCCTGCAGAGAAAGAGGCAGAGATATTGAAATTTCCACAAAGAGAGTTTGTCCCTTGAGTGTTCTTACAGACATTTGTGCTGAAGAGATGTTAACACAAGTCGCATTTTACATGAAATATATTCCTGCTGCTCAGTGTTCTGCTGCTTGATGCTTGCAATGACACAGCTTGCCACATTTTCCAGCCCTCTGAGGAACCCTACAGCAGAAATAAGGAAGAAAAAAGGAAGGCAGATCTTAAAATTTGGATTTTTTTTAATTTTTTTTTATTTTTAAAGCAGAAGAAATAACACTTCAAGGTTTTTCTTTTATATGCAACACAGGAGCAGGGAAACGATAAAGATTTGCTCTGGGACCACTTTAAGTAAACTTTTTTCATCCTGTGTGGCTAAAGAAACCTTTGTGGTGAGACCCCAGGCAGGCGGGTGCTGCCCCCCACCACTCTGTTATTCTGAGCACAAGCCCACCCGGCCCCTCGCTGAGGGGTGGGCCATCATCCCAAGAGGGGCAGGGAGGAGCTCTTCCAGGGATGGGGCTGTCCCCTGACCTGACACTTGGACTGGCTGAGCTCACACTGGCAGAGTGCTTCCAAGGTGAACCACCCATGTTATGCAAATGCTGATTTTTATTGCTGTGGGTACGAGCAGAGATTAACCACCCCAGCTGGCGAGGGAACTGAAGTGAAGCCGCCTTCCTTCCCAACCTATGATCTGAGATCAAAAGTTTCAGCCCTGCCTGTTGCACCCTACTCCTGCAAGAAGCCGTGTCGGGAGGGCAATGTCAGGGGATGGCACGGCCACCCCAGCGGCAGCGGCCCGCGGGGGGGCAGCCTGGCACTGCCCACTCTTGCTGACACCTGCCATGGGGCTCTGTGCTGCAGGAGGGCAGAGATAAGGAGGAGGACATCCCAGAGAGGAGGTGGGAAAGGGAGGGAAGAAGGGCAGAAAACACCATAGCAGGAAGTGGTTTGCACAGATGTTGAAAACCGAGAGCACCTCTACTAATTGCAGCAAACTTGGCAGAAACTAAGCCTAACAGGCCTCCTTCATACAATTGTGTGACTAACCACCAGATGCCCAAAAGGCACTAACTGACAAGGCTGTGTAAATCTTTAGTCAAGTGTCTGTGATCCTTCTGACAGAGATAGGATGTTGTAGGGCAGCCCCCTGAGACACCATCCTCCTGGAGGGTAGGGGCTGGTCGGGCAGGGATGGAGGTGCTGGGGTTGTGTGCTAAAATACTCAACACCTGTCCTGGGTTGAGCCAGGATTAAGCATTATTTGTCTCTGGTTTATTTTCCAATTTTGAGTCAAACCTTGACAGCACCAAAATAAAATTTTATTACAAAGATACTATTGAGAGAGCATTTTCATAAAAACATCAGTTTTCTGGAGAAGTGGAAAAGCTCCAGATACTTTATTCCTATTTTGGTCTCCTAGCACAGCACTTCTGTCTGCTGTCATGAGGAGAATCGCATACTTTATGAATGGTCTTGGTGCATCATGGGAGGAGAGGGTTACTTTGGACTTATCCAAGACTGTTGTAAACCACATGGCCCTTCTCTCTCCAGCCCTGTCTTTGAAATGTCTCAAGAGACATCTTATTTTTATGACTGCTCAAGGACTGTAAGCCCAAAGAGCTGCTTTTGGGAATGCATATGATTCCTGTCACATCAAATGACTGAATCATAATGTCAGCACTGTCTGTGGAACATAAAGTAGCTGCTGGGTCTCTCCATCTGCAGTTCCTCAAAATCCAGGATTTTCAATCTTAAATTTCTATTCCAATATTTTCAACACTTTGAAATGGTTTATTAAAAGGGCTGATGCATGATTTTTTACCTCCATGTGCTCTGTGGTCAGGAAAACACAAAGAGATTGCTCTTGAGAAATTTTTATCTGTGTTTGTGGTTAATGTGCATGGTTGCCTTAAGGAACATTGTGGTACCGTGCCAAGGATTCTTCTTGTTCCAAAGCACAGTAAAACCTCACAATTTTAAATCACTGGCACAATACCTTTTTAGGTTATGTCAGAAACACCAAGTATCCTCTTCATTAAAGTTGCTGCATTTTGTTCTGATGTTTAAATGTATTGCTAGCATGAGAACAGTAATCTGCAAAATACCTGCAGGTCAAAATGAAGAAATTAACATTGTCAAAATGAAACTTTTAGGGCTTTTCTCCCTGCTTTAAAATGCCACAAAACAGAGGTTTGAGTTTTTTAAAGGCACAGTTTTCTGATGGACAAATTCCATGGAAAGATGTGTGACTAATATGAATTACCAGGACAAATTCGGGAAATTTGAGGAAAGTCAGAATAAGAAATCAAGTAAGTGTGTACTGGCAATACTTTGACATGAGCTCCTGAACATGTGAGTGAAAGTTTGAGTGCTTGTGATAATAAATCTGTCTTTTGGAAGATAAAATCAGAGGGTGTTTCTCCAGATTAGTTTTGTGAAACTGACATTTGATTCAGCCTCCTTGACCTCCTAGTGGACTTGAATCTGATGGAGCACATCACTAAGCACCAGAGGAGGAAATAAACACTTTCAGTAAAGGCATATTCCTCTTCAGTGATGGTCACTGTCAGGCTTTTCAGTCTGTTCCGGCTCTCCTTGATAAAGAAATATTTCACAAAAATGATACTGCAATGTCAAAAGATAGCTAGGTGAGCTTATCTTTCAAACTACCATACCTATTTCTCACTGTGAGCTCGGTTACTCATTATAGGCATTAATTTATTTCTGTTTTGCATAGACCTAAGTTATGCTGCCATATGTCACTGGCAACCTTGACGTCAGGAATGACTACTCTCGTACCTGCAAGTCTAAATGTTAGATGTTAATTACATATGTCTCTAATGATTGCTTTTCTCATGTTGCTATTGGGAGTTTTGGTCCCAAGTTGAAAGGAATATAGAATCATAGAATCATTTTGTTTGGAAAAGACCTTTAAAGATCATCAGGTCCAACCATTAACCCCGCACCACCAAGTCCACCATTAAGCCATGTCTCTAAGCAGCACATCTACATGCCTTTTAAATACATCAGGGATGCTGACTCCACCACTTCTCTGGGCAGCCTGTTCCAGTGTCTGTCAACTCCTTCAGTGAAGAAATTTCTCCTAATATCCAATCTAAACCTCCCCTGACAGAACTTGAGGCCATTTCCTCTTGTCCTATCTCTTGCCACTTGGGAGAAGAGACCGACCACCCCCTTGCTACAACCTCCTTTCAGGTAGTTGTAGAGAGCAAAAAGGTCTCCTCTCAGCCTCCTTTTCTCCAGATCAAACAACCCCAGTTCCCTCAGCCACTCCTCATAAGACTTGTGCTCCAGACCTTTCACCAGCTTTTTTGCCTGTCTTTGAACACACTCCAGCCCCTCAATGTCCTTCTTGTAGTGAAGTGCCCAAAACTGAACACAGTACTCGAGGTGCGACCTCACCGGTGCCAAGCACAGGGGGACAATCACTTCTCTGCTCCTGCTGGCCACACTATTTCTGATACAAGCCAGGATGCTGTTGGCATTCTTGGCCACCCAGACACACTGCTGGCTCATATTCAAATGGCTGTTGACCAACACCCCTAAGTCCTTTTCCTCTGTGTAGCTTTCCAGCCACTCTTGCCCTGTAGCGTTGCCTGGGGTTGTTGTGATTTAAGTGCGGGACCCAACACTTGGCCTTGTTGAACCTCATACAATTGGCCTTGGCCCATCAATCCAGCCTGTCCCAATCCATCTGTAGAGCCTTACTACCCTCAGGCAGATATAATGGAGGAAAAGAGAGCAATCTGGAGGTATGACTTCAGAGGAATACTTATTTTCTGGAATATGAAAACAGTTTGGTAACGTAGGAGAAGCAGTAGGCTGGATGACTTGGTTTTGTGTATAAATGACTAAGTAAGTGTGTATTATGCCAAAGGTCATTCATTTCATATACCCCACAAATATGCAAGCCTAAGTCTTCCTGATGGTGACTACTGGCAACATTTCTTGTTTTGTCTCTGTTTTGGTTTGAGCAAGCTCATTGCTGATTTTTTTTTTTTTTCTTTCAGTGAACTTTTTTAGCAGTGCCAGTGACTGATAATAACCAAGGTCACTTCTGACTGTCTGCAGCCTCCCCCCCTACAGGGGAGCAGATTAGACCGAAGACAGGATCAGCAAATCAGAATATTCCCTTCTCATAATATTTTCTCTATTTGGCTTTCAGTATAGGTTAAGACATCACAGAAGTCAAGCCTTCCATCTTCCTTTTTCTCTCACTTTTCTGCTTCCTGTTGCTTCTGTCACCCTCTCTTTGGCTCTCTCTTTTTTTTCCCATTTTTTCTTCCCAGCCGACACCCGAGGGCCCCGTCCGTGCGCCCGGACACTCCCCCCTTCAGCTGGGAGTCACCAGGGAGAAGAGTTGCTGTGAGAGTCACTGGGGGAGGAGGGAGGGGAGCGGGTGTTGCACATCCCTTTACAAATATATATTCACTAATAATTAAAATAAATCTGTTTCCCTTATCACTGATAATTAAAATAAATCTGTTTCACTTTTCAACCCAGAAAACCTCTCTTTCTCATTTTTCTCCCTCTTTCCCTACTTTAGGGGAGGGGGGGGAGGGGTGAATCGAAAGTGTTATTGTTATTGGTTCGACTGCCAACTCGGTGCCAAACAAACACAGTCTCCATCATCTGGGTTTGTGACTGTGGTGGTGAGGCCTCAGTTCTGTGATTTTGTTCCTGCTGATGTAATTATTGCACAGCTAATAGTCATGATTCCCCAGAAGCTGAAGGAATTGCAGTAGATGGGAGAAAAGGCTTCCACAACAAAGGCTGTAACACAACTGCTCTGCCTTTGTCACCAATGCATAACAGAGTTTGGGTGGACACACCTCTTTGGTGAGTGAGCAGGAGGACGCTTTATCTGAGTTCCTGCAGACACTTACAAATTTAAGGTAAGACAGCAAAAGGTGAGTCTGTTCACTGAAATTTTAATTTCAAAAATGAATACCATAGACACTGATACTTCCAGGTCATAGGCTGGAAAAGGTTTGCAAACCAAATGTCTACATCTGAGAACCCTGAGTGAGGACTTTATAAGCAAGTATTAACCAGTTAGGTTTCTTTCTAATGGGCAAACCCGCAGATGCCTAATTGAATCTATCTGCAGTGCAAGGAAAAAACTGGAGCCATAGCATAAGAGTGACTATTTTATCTTGTGACATAAGAACTCTCTGGCAAGTATTCCTCATCCACCCAGAGATGATGTGTAAGGAGGTCATCACAGCACAAGTTAATGTAGCTGCAAGATAACAGGTGTCACGTGCACAGCAAAGGGTGTTGTTGCTCCCTTTGATCAGTTACAGACACAGACACAGCACAAGTGCCCATCCGCTTCACGCAAAGGCAGTGACATGTTGCAGATCACACTTACTGTGTCATGTTGCCATAATCCAATCTCTGAAACTATAATGAAACCAGCCACAATTGAAAAAACTTGAAAGGGTGAGTCAGATTATAAAACTGTCTCTGCCACAGTCAGAAGGAAGGAAGAGCTATGTTAGCCAAATCTAAAGAGACATACTCTCTTTCCTCCCTTGGAAGCACTGATTCTTTGACTCAGCTAAACACCAGCTAACTCTGTGCTTTGCTTCCAGTGGAGAGTGACTCCCTTAACAGCACACAGATACACTGTCATCTCCACCCCAGAAAACTTGAGGTTTCTTTAGAGAAAGTGTTGTCACCTTAGACTGGGATTTCAGACCATTTCTCACACATAAGAAGTAAAATTTCCTACAGTCACATCTGTGTTAGGCTGAGTATGGCCTGAGTCTGACTCTGAGAACTGATGAGTTAAAGGAGTGCTGAGTGAAAGGAAACATTTTTCCCTCATCTCTGTTCTCTGATCAGATATTTCTATACCTGATTGTGGAGATACAGCAATACAAGCTTAAACATGCATCTTATTTCTGTAAGTCTAGGAAAAGAAGTTGTCCTGGAGGTAGGCACTTCCCCCTGAAATAACTCTATGGATGACAGGGAATCAATCCAGGACTTAAAAATAAATAATACTCCTTACTGAAATACCCGTACTGCAATAATTGAATACAAACAGGCTGTAATCAAAGTGTAAATTCTTCTCCTCAGTTGTTTGGAAAGGTTTGCTTTCCATTTGAATCATGTGCTGCTATATAGTTAATTTTTTTTTTTTTTTTTTATTAAAAATGTCTTTATTGAAAGTATTTTTATGAGACTCAGGAGACTTGGCAATCATTTTTATTGGACTGATCAGTTCCACTTGCATACAAATTGCTCTGTTTGAATTGACTGCTGCAACACATATTTTTAATATAAACTGTTCTATTGATTCTGACATAAATAACATACAGAGTGTTCAAATTATAAAAACATCAGTTTTGGGGATTCTTACCAGAATCTACTACGTACCAGACAACAACAAGAAAACAAACAAAACGCAGCTGTAAGGATCTATGAAACCATTAACTTTAATAAACTTTTCTTCTCCTGGCTTTGGCAGCTGCCATTTGTCTGTCTATCATATCCTTAATTTGCACATTTTGCACTGTTTTTTGCCTTCATGAAATGTGAATGAAAAAAATAAATCCTTCTAACAGACTCGGTATGGCTAATGAGAGAAAAATATGGGAAAAATTACATTCAGTTATTCTATTTTTGTTTTGAACTGTTATTCTGGGAGGAGATTTTGTTGCCTTATTGCTGGAGTGGAGTGAGAGCTACGTGCTCCCAGGAAATATCTGTTCTGCCACAAGCAGACCCGCTGCTCTTAGGAGAGCTTGGCTAAACTGCAGGTTATTTGGAAATTTGGTGTCTCGGTCATGGTTCTTGAATTCAGTGGTGAGGTTTGCTCTTTCAGAGAATGTTCCAGGAACCCACATCTCCTCAATCTGTGCTGCTGTTCCGTCATTTCTGAGTCATCATCAACGATGGATTTTAGGTTGGTCTCTGTTTCTCTCTTTCCACTGAGACATCCCTTACATGTATGACAAGCCTCACATTTGCATACTAACCACTGTCTGGGTTTTCTTTTGGTTCTCCAAGACCCTGCAGTTAGGCAAGACATTCCAACTTCCTTGGCTGCCATTCAGGGCTTACTAACAGGAGCCTAGAAGCAAGTTTGAGCTGAGATTTGCTCAGACAAGGGTGAATTGATACAGCTGACTTCACTTTGTAATAGGAGTTATTGAAACTGAGGCACAAGATGAAAGTGTCTTCCAAGGGAGCAGGCATCCAGTCTATCTGTGTTGGAAGAGATACAGCTGCCATGTGTCTGGGTTTTGTTCACTTTTCCCATTTGCTGACTGGAAATATCACTCCTTGTGGACTGCTAAGCATCTAGAAATTCAAGCCAAATGGACATGTATTTTTCAGGTCCTGTCTGGACAGAGTTTCTGGGCAGAAAAAGAAGACACAGCTGGGAAATCTGACTCCTTGGCAGATGTTCTGCCCAACCAAAGTGAGTCCAACACACTGAAGATGGGCAACATGCATTTCTGCCTGGGATATCTCTGGCAGACCCATGGAAATCCTGGGAAGAAAAGTCAATGTGATTGTGGACACTAAAAAAGGGAGAAATAAAGATGGAAAATAATTCACTGTGCAGTTCTCAAGCTAAATTATGCCTTTGCTCATGCATTTGCTTTCATTTCCTGCCAGATTTTACGTGAAGACCTGGGACCCACTGAATATATGACCTTGCCCTACAACTGTGGTGGTCTCTTCTTTGCTGTTGGTTAGCAGCAGCTATGGAGCATGGCTTCAATGTTCCTAGGACTGCTCCTTGACCACATTTCTTGCACAAATTGGAAGAAATCTTAATGCCCCATTGTTGCTTTTTACATAACAGGACACAGTAGGTTTTGTTGTTTGCTTTGTTTTGGTTGGGTTTTTTTTCTTTCTTTGTTTGGTTTTGTTGGGGTTTTTTTTGTTGTTGTTGGGTTGTTTTTTTTTTGTTATTGTTTTTACTTTGAAAAAGGCCATTTAAATCAACAGGGGGTTACCCATATATCCTCATACTGGAGAGAAATGTATGAATGGATGGCATTTGTTTCTTCACAAGGGTGTTGTTTGGTTTTTTTTTTAGAAATAAAGAAAAGGAGAAAAATAAAATGAATATTCTCACCCGTCTGTCAGCAGTCAATCAGGAAATAATTCATTGGCATTAGGGAAAGGAAGAGCATTTACCATGCTCTGAGGTGGACAATGGGGCAGAAGCAATACTGGTTGGCTTGTGGCAGCAGCAGTATGTCATGTCATGTTGGATCTATTGCTTCAGCAATAGCCAGCTTGATGCTTCTTTTTCTCTCCTCTGCTGACTGAAATTTCCCTTTGCATACAATGCAGTGTCACAGGGTGGGTGAGATTCCACATCTCCTGCCAATGCTGGGTTTATCTGGCTACCTCTCAAAGACAAAGCTACTTTCCAAGAAAACCTCTCCACATGAGCTTGAAATTCTGTGCAGCATTCATTCGCCTCACTGATACTTTTCTTGGCTCACCAGGAATCTATTATTATCTGCTTGCTTCCTCGTGCTTTGAGCAGACTCAGGAGAAGCCAGAGAGCAGTGGGGCTGTCCTCTCCAAGCAGCTCTGGCCAGCTTGCCTCCATTCAGCTAGCACGTTTGAATAACAGTTTAGATGCCCCTATCCACATTGTGGAAAAGTTCTGTGAAAAATGGAAAAGTATAATCAGCTTAAATTATGGACTACAGTGACAGGATGGGGAAAATGAAGCTGGTTTTATATTTGCATTGTGCTCCATGGAGACAGTGAAACTTTAGGAGGGCTTGGTTGAATAATGAGCTGCTAAACAGGGAACCCTGTGTATCGCTTTACAAAGAGTTCCTCACAGGGTTTGTATTAATTATCCCATTTCTTCTGATTAGATTCAGCTGATTTCTCACTCACTCTCACATGACTTTGTGCAAGGCTCTATGATGCCTTGTGAGAACAGCAATGACACATCCACGCTGATGCAGTCATCAGATAGCCTGAGAACTCGCGCTTCCCCGTGTGCTCGCTTGCTTGCAGACATTGCTGTGATGCAGTGAGGGTCTTTGTTCATGTAAAAATTGCTGCAAATCTGCAATGCAGATTGTCAGGAGGGAATGGCCAGAGAGTCAAATCTGCTTTTCAAAAATCTGCACAATCTTCCAATGCTGGGGTATGGTTAGAAAGATTTATTCTCATTACAGATTTGGTAATGCAAATGTTGGCAGTTATAACTTTCTCAGTTTTTATTTTTCACTCTCTGGTGCTGACTTCTCTCCTGTTGCACCCAGACAAGTGATGGGATTCCATGTGGCTGAATAGCTGTATACCTGCAGCGAGAAGGAAGGAGGGAGGAAGAAAGTGTTTTCCTGGGAGCTCAGATGATACCAGGCAGTCCATCCTGGTTCAGGCTGCAGAATATAAAAAGAGCTTGAATAAGAAGAAAACAGAAAAAGAAACTTTCAAATGCAGAGTGTGGCACTGGTACATTCTTCACCTGTTTGTTTAATAGCTCCAGGGTTTGTGTGGCTTATGTTTATAATTTCCCCCCTAAGTGGTTATGAAATGGCCAGACCTAAAGAAGAGGGAAGGGAGTAAGAGGGGAGGGGAGAGCAGGGAAGGGAAAGGAAGGGGAAGGATCTCAGTTCCCCATGTCAGAGCATATTATTGTGGACCCATGTTCCTGGGCTGTGCAGAGTACTCTTGCTGCCTAGAGATCATGAGCTCACCAGAGGCACTCACTGCTTGGATCTGGCTGCAGAGGTGCTGGCAGTCCTGCTGTCTCTGGATGGGAAGCAACATAGCTGCAGTATTGTGGTTCTGCCAGTGAAAATCTAATTGCTTGAGTTTGGTGCCTTGACCATGTGAGGCTAAGCTGTTATCCCCACTGAGGAGCATGCTGGGCTGTCTGACTTGGACCAGTGTTAGCTCAGGGCCCACTGAATCACACTGTTTTGCAAAGTAAAGATATTTACAAGGTTTTTCTTTCCCTTAATGATTAAGGTTATGGAGGAACAGGAGAACAGAGCTAGGATGTGAGATCAAGGAGGAGGACTGTACCCTGCCAGGGCTCTTGAGCTCCTTTCAAAGGACAGCAGGTGCTTCATTTAGAGATCTTCAAGGCTTGGGGATAAGTACCACACTGTACTGTCAGTTTTTCTCTTTTCAAATAGCTTAGCTTGACATAGGTGAAGAAAAAGAAGAAATGGTGGCATTTCACTTTGGTGGCTTTTAATAACACTTCTTTTATCCTAGCAAACAAATACTGATTTCATCCCCTGCCTGCATATTGACGTTTGTCTCTGAAACACTTTACCTACAGCACAAGAAATGGAGTTTCTGCATTAACTAAGGCCAACTTGTTCAATTGTGAACCTCTGCTTCACAATACTGCTTGAAACACAAACATTTGTGGTGCATACATAATTTCTTTGTAATTTCATCACTGTGCATATGGATTCCATTGCAAACCATGCTATACATAATTTAATCTCTTACAGTGTAGAAATAGTGTATAAAAATCAGATTGAGTCCTTTATTTAGAGTTGTCAAGAACCAGATGACAGAAACCATCTTTTGCTTGAAGGATGGTTACTGCTAGTGTTTCCTGGGAATCTCTTTCACCAAACAGTGAGAATGTTTCATGTCCTTTGCATCACATCTGGAATGTGAGAGCCAAGAAAATGTCAATCACTCCATTACTATGGAACCCTACTTTCTAGGATTAATAATTTCACACACACTCACACACAGGCAAAAGCATGAAAAAACTTGAAATTTGGTATAAATTTTTGTAATCCAAGAGCAAAGCTTACTTCTGCAAACTGACGTCTGCAGTTTTGAATCTGAGAGGACTCTCAAGGTGCCTGCATTTCTTTTTAGGTTGTTTTTTGTTGTGGGTTTTTGTTGTTTCTTTTTTTGAATCAGTTTTTTGGAAATGATACCATCTCACTTGCTATCTGGCAAGAACTCATCTGTATGTCTGAAGCTCTCAGTAGGGAAAAAGTCGTGGTTTACTTTCACATGCTTTCTTGCTTTTCTAATAGAGCTTTCACTAGATGTCAAGGAAAGGGAGATGGTGAAGTTCAATTGGTAGAACAGAATCCTTCCCTCACTTCTGAAACTGTCCAAAAAGTATCCCATCCTCCCATTGTTTAAAGCCCCTTTATATGTAGCCGAGTAGTATGTCTAAGGAACACTACGCAGGAAAACATTATGGCACAAAGAAACCAAACCCCCAAGTAACTCCCCAAGCACTGGCATAAAGGAAGCCTAGTTTACCACGGTTTTTTGAGTTTGATCAACTTGATTTTTACAAAGATATGAACTGTAACTGAAGTTTTCCCCATAGCTAGACATTTATAGTCTCTCTTTCATTCTTTCTCTCTCTCTTGCCCTTTATTTTCTCCCATGGAGATTTTAATTAGCTGTTTCTCTGCCTGTTTTAATGAATTTGGCTGAAATTTGTATCTTTGACATCTCTTCCTCTCTTCCTGTTAGATTTTGTTCTTTTAAATTAGTGAACACATTCAAACAGTATTGCCAGGAACCCATATTTGCACATAATTAAAAATACATACAGTGAGAATACACAAATCTCATTAGCTCAGAAAAGCAGGTTTAAAAAAGCCCTCAGGCTCTCAAAGCTTTTGCGTGACAATATATCAGTTGTCCAAGAACCCCTAATGATTTTAGCACCTGCAATAATAGGGTGAATTTCTCATCAATCTTTGCCCCATGACCTTTGGGCACTTATGTGAAATGCCAATAAACCAAAGTGCCAAACATAAGGCAGCGTGCCCAGTTTCATTTTATTATGCAACTGGCAAGCTGCTAAATTTAAGAAGTGTTGGTGAAGATGAATCTGACCAGAGTTGTTTGTTTGGCTGGGGTTTTTTGTGGTGGCCTAAAATTTTGTGTCAAAATCCAGGACTTGGTAGCATTCAGAACCCCACGCTGTTTGTTGATGATGGAGTTCAGTCCAGCTCAGCTTCTTCCAGAGACCTGACATGTCTGCTTGCGTTTCTGAAATGTTGGCTTAAATAATCCACTCCTTCTATACTCATGCACTTGCTACCTCCCTCATTCACATATCCAAAGTATAAAAATCTTCCTGAAATTATCACTTCATATTTCATCTTGTAAAAGAAGGAGTTTGGGGACTTTTGCACAAGCTGCCTTAACTGCTGCTCCCGCTGTTAATTCATGGTACGACAGGTGCCTGGAATCTGAAACGCAAGTGGAGGAAGCAGCAGGCATTTGATACACCCATCCATGCACACAGTGCTCCAATAATCATCAGTCACCTTGAAGGTTAAACATCGCAGACTAGACAGCTTGAGTAGGAAGTGTAGCTTTCAGGAGTACTCTCTATTCTCTCGCTAAGCCAAAACGACTGGGTCAGAAACGATTTAAGTGAGTTCATGATTAATGTGTCAAGAGCAACCTAGTCAAACTCTGACACAACAGTTACCTGTTCCCAGTTGAGGGAAGGGACTAAATGAACTCTTGGACATTCTGTGTGTACAACGTATCTCTGCTTTGACTTGAAATTATTTTGGTTTGGATTTACAAATGTTTCTGAGACCATAATTTTTTCTTTTAATTGACCTTTGGACTTCACAACATGCTGTGAGAGCATCTGCAATAGGAAATGTGGGCCAGCCAAGCCCAAATGTCCCCCTCTTCCTAAGGACTGGCCACACTGAACAACAAAGCCACAAGCCTGCAACAAAAAGCTGAATGTGTGGAGAGGAATGTCAACCTAGATAATACTTGCCTGGCATAGACCTGCATGTCATGCCAGGTCAGTTCTTTAAGAACACAGAGAAACCAGAAAGCCACATCCCAGGTGATCTTGGGAAGAACAACACGATGTCCCAGTATAGGTTGGGGGCTGACCTGCTGGAGAGTAGTGTAGGTGAAAGAGACCTGGGGGTCCTGGTAGACAGGAGGATGACCATGAGCCAGCAATGTGCCCTTGTGGCCAAGAAGGCCAATGGCATCCTGGGGTGCATTAGAAAGGGTGTGGTTAGTAGGTCAAGAGAGGTTCTCCTCCCCCTCTATTCTGCATTGGTGAGGCCACATCTGGAGTATTGTGTCCAGTTCTGGGCCCCTCAGTTCAAGAAGGACAGGGAACTGCTTGAAAGAGTCCAGCGCAGAGCCACAAAGATGATTAAGGGAGTGGAACATCTCCCTTATGAGGAAAGGCTGAGGGAGCTGGGTCTCTTTAGCTTGGAAAAAAGGAGGCTGAGGGGTGACCTCATCTATGTTTACAAATATGTAAGGGGTGAGTGTCAGGAAGATGGAGTTAAGCTTTTCTCAGTGATGACCAGTGATAGGACAAGGGGTAATAGGTGCAAATTGGAGCATAGGAGGTTCAAGGTGAATATCCGAAAAAATTTTTTTATTGTGAGAGTGACAGAGCACTGGAACAGGCTGCTCAGAGAGGTGGTGGAGTCTCCTTCGCTGGAGACATTCAAAACCCACCTGGATGCGTTCCTATGTGATGTGCTCTAGGTGACCCTGCTCTGGCAGGGGGGGTTGGACTAGATGATCTTTCGAGGTCCCTTCCAACCCCTAGGATTCTATGATTCTATGATTCTATGATCTTCAGGTAACCTCAGTGGGAAGACCCTGAAACAAAAAACCTGATTGAGCAAAGTTCCTGAGTACTTTGGCTTCAGTTTGAGTACCTGTGTACTTAAACAAGCTGGGGTCTTCTGCTAAGTGGTGACCTCCAAAGGGAAAGAGCATATTATATTTGAGTGCTGGATAGGGTTCAAAACCTACAACAGGTGTGGCCCTCTGGTTTACCAGAGAGTGTTGTTGGGACTAATCTGGTGTTAACTGAAACTCTTCATAGGATTCATACTTCTGGTAATGAAGGTTTCCTATCATTACCAGGTTGGTGGAATTTGCCCTGTAAAAATAGTTCCTGTTGCAAGACTAACAGAACATCATTAGTATAATCAAGACAGATAACTCCAGATGTGGAGAACTGGCAGAAAGTGGAAAAGTCAAAGCAGTCGTTTAATGGCTGATAAGTAAGTTGTGTGCATATGGATGGCAGATAACAGTGCTTATCTTCTCCAGGAGTTTTGTAGCATGGTGTGTCCTCAGTTCTTGTCAGTAGAAATCACCCCAAAACCTGCATGAGATATTCTGCTGGTACAATTTTTTCCACCTGAATTATGCTAGTATAAAACTGGTGTAATAGAGGGGAACATCAGGGCATTTGTCATCAATGTCCATACCAATATGACAAGCATTAAAAAGTGCCAGTTCCTCAGTAGTGTAGAGAACGAGCACTGCAGTGGATTGTATTTCTTGTTCTATTATTATAGAGACTTGTAAGAAGCATACATGCTGTGGATGAAATGGGTATGGAATCACAGAGGCTAATGATAGAAAAAGGCCACTTATGTCAACTGCTACATTTCCCTGCTGGTATCAGATATTACCCAATGAGATACAGTATATTTTTAGTTCTTTGTCCAGTCTGGTTTTATATGTAAATAATAAAGATTGTCAGTCATAAAGAAGCCTGAAATAGTTTTGTTCCAGTTTTGTCTTCCTCTTCCCTTCCTCCTGCCCTCTCTAATTTCTTATGCAGACTAAATCAGAACAGGAAAGACATTCATACTTCTTAAACTTTTGTTCCCCTTTTCTATTCTCTCCTCTTTTTCTACTGTTTGACCCTCTTCACAGACAGGATTTCTCTGACCTGATTTTTTAAAAATTGTATTTGGACAGTTCCATTTTACATGCTACTCTACCACAGGTCTGATTTAGGAGGCTCTTAAACATGCTGAGGCTCGGATTGACAGGAAACAGCCAACTTGTAAGCCAAGGTGGAAAATAAGTAATAAACAAAGCAGTGATTTCTGCTCAGAGAGGAACTGAACTGAATCCTTTGCATATGCTTCCTTGTGTACTGTGTCTCATATTGTCTTATGAGTTGCTGAAGGTCTATTCACTGTCTGCCTATCCATTATGCACAGCCTTCCAGAACAGTGTCCCAGGATGTGGTTTAGTCTGAAATCAAGTATAAGGCATACAGCACAAGAACAGGCAATTTAACAACAAAATAATCTTTTTGGTAGAAAAGAACTGCATACATACTTCAGCATTTTCATATAAATACCCTTTTATGTCTGGGAGAACTATTTTCCTTTTCTGAATTTGCACCCTTAGAGAGTTGCATCTCAAGTAGACATAAAGTAGTATGACACAGTTTTCAGAAAATGAAGTTTTTTGGCTTGGAACTCCTCTGTATTAGGAAACAAACTTGTTCTCAGTGTTTTGTCACTGAATGTGCCAGAAAGCCAAGTGGAGAGGCTGAGGAGGTAACAGCTGAGGTGCTGTTATCTTGATGAGTGAATGGCCCTCAGCATAGCTTGTCTTTGATCCATATGCAGTCACATCTCTGCTTTGAATTTGGTGAGCGTAATACCTTCTAGTCAGTGAAACAGTGGACAAATTAATTGCCTCTTTGTTCTTGATGTGAGAAACCCATCTAAATGGTAGCCTGAATGACAACACAGAGAACAAAAAGACCTAGGGACTGAATTAATACCAGCCAGGAGTGTGTGTCCTATCTGCAGTAACAGAAATAGAGAGATGGAAAATGAGGACACACCAAAAAAATTACTTGTCATCTGCTGTTAAGATAAAGCTGTGGAGAGACCAAGGGAAAAAAGAACTTGTGTTATGGACTGTGTTGGCTGAAAAGAGTCTTGAAATAGAAACTGCGTCCTATTGTCCACTCATGCTGAGTTCAGGGAACTAGGGCTCCTGACATCCTTTTTCAATGATCAGCCTTGCACAAAGCACCCAGCTCCAGTATACCAGCTTCTTTTTCCAAAAGAAACAATTTTCTAGGTATCCAATATGGGCTAACTGCTGTGGTTGCTTTGAGAAAAAAAAAAAATAAATAAAAAAAAGCAAAAAGCAAAAAAAAAAGTTTATTTTTCTCAGAAATAAAAGAAGGCAAAGCAGAAGGTGCTTAGTTATCTCCGTTATCTCTCAGTGACATGCTGCAGTGTCCCACCCTCCCAGAAGCTGCTGAGAGAGAAAGAGGCTTCAGCCCTTACTTACTCCAACTTATTCCTGGTTTACTCCCAGGAGAGAAGAAACAGTATCCAAGAGGATGAAGATAATGTGGGCAAAGAGGAAAAATATTCAGTGAGGGAAAGCAAAAATGTACTGGGAATTGATGATTATTGGAGACAAGCTGTCATCAGCTTTCTTCAGAAGCCTGGAGTTACTGGAGAGAAATGAGACTCTGTAAGTTCATAATTTATAGGCCAGAAGACTTCAAGCATATAGGGTAATGAATGGGTAATGATCCTTCTCTTTCTGAGACCCACTGATTCTAGTTTCCTTCTTCTCATGGTGTCACCAGCACCCTGCTTCACCAGGCCATAGCTCAGCAACATTCCCACAGTTGTTAATGGACTTATCCTAGTGATATTTCTATGAGATATAGAAATAGTGCTATCTGTCTAAGGAATTGAAGCACAAAGGCTAAGCTCAGGATCCATCCTGCATAACTTTGTGTGTCTCATCTGGATTCTAGGGTGAGCAGAGCCAGAGACACTTCTTGGGCACAACTTGTCTGACATTTTTCAGGCTTATAAGTAAGCTATCACATGCCACAGTGCCTGTCTCACAGTCAACAGTAAAGGGAATCCAAATAATTTTCTTATATGCAGATGATTACACAGTAGAGGACTGAATTCACATAGGTCTTTTTTCCAGCCAAAAATCTGCTTAAGGTCTCTTGGGAATAGGAGTTGGAGTAGGAGCTGGGACCCTTGTGTCCTAGATACTAAAGCAGCAGGTCTGAATTTATAGCTGTCCTTCTCTGTATGTAGTTCCTCATGTTCGTGACACTGATCTCCGTATCCACAGTGAAATAGTCACTTTATGCATTTATTTCTAATAGAATACTCACTGATAACCAGGTTCAGGCAATCAGAAAATCACATCTGTGTCTTAGCAACAGAAAACTTTGCTAAATTGGAAAATGCTCACCAACAATTTCACACTGTTGTCCTTTCACTGTCACAGGAGAAGTGAATGTTCTTAAAATCAGTTCAGATTTGTGAAATGGCATAATATTTTTAATTTAATTACTGCTGACCAAACTTCTTGGATAGCATAGGTTTTATTTTTCATCATTTTCCATCTTGCCATGCTACCTTAAACCTTTCTCCTCGACTTGATGCTTGCATGACTGGTTTTCTGAGTGCGGTCTTTGGGTTTTACCCGTCTCTTTCCAAAGAAATGTGTCTTTTGCTGCCTTCCTCCCATTGTGATTACAGGATGTGTTTTACGAACTGAATCCTTGGGTCTTTACACATTCCATCTGTAACAAAGTCACCCAGAGCTCCTCAACTAACTTTTTTTTTTTTTCATTTTTAAAAACTCACTTCAGAGCCGTCATGTCCCACTTTGTCTTCTATCACACAGCAACCAACATTTTGATTTCTTCACTGTATTTGGGTTTCCATGGTGAAGGGAATATTATAATCTTTTCTTGTGGTTTACCACCTTTGAATGGTATAAACTACAGGTTTATTTTTTAATCTTTTGGAATGTTTTTCTGCCTTGAATCCTTTGTATTCAAGTTAAATACATTTTCAAACCAGATGATTAGTAGATACCTGCACTTCAAGGACAGACAAACTAGTAGCCTGACTTCCAGAAAATGTCACCCACCTACGCTTAACCTGGGTTCAAAATCTTGTATTTGGCTAAAGCATGTATTCCAGAGAGGCACCTGGGCGTGAGATAAAGGATTCGCTTCTTCATGTGGTAGTTTGTGCAAATAATTAATCATTATCTTAAAACATGGTGACCTACTTCTCATTTGAATTTTTCCAGACTTAGCTCCCAGATACTGATTCAAGTTTGGCTTCTGCTTAAAGGTACTTATAATAAAACAGCATTCAGTCTTCTCTTTGTCAGGCTAAACATACGGAGCTCTTCAAGTCTCTCACTTTGTGCTCTTCCTAAACCGAATCAGGGAAGCGAATTGTGTTGCACTGTGTGTGATACAGGGGAAACAACGGGAGCATGCTTTGCACAAAAACACTGTATTTCATCAGGGCTTGGGAGAAAGGAAAAAGAGGAGGGGACACTAGGCAGGGCAAGAGACAGACAGTTCCTTAGGTAAGCTGCAAAGAAAATCATCTGGGGATGAAGCCAGGACTGTATGTGTGCCACAGCTCTGTAGTTACTTACCTGCTGTTCTGGAAAGGTGGCATGGGGCAGCAACTGCATACAATATAACTTAGTCTCTAGCTCTCTTCATCTGCTGGAGGTTTGACCTTAGCAGGTCCAAAACTCAGCTGGCAGAGGCAGGATAGAGATTTCTCTGCAAACTTGGCCAAGTAAGCAGACAAAGGTATTTACTCTTCATCATTATGTGCTTTAGCTAGAATAAAGAGACAGTAATAGGAAGAAAAATAAAATAGTTTTTATTTCCTTCTCTTGAAATGAATGTTTGATCAGTCATGTATCAAAAAACATAAAACCTATCCAGAAGAGTGTTAAACCTCTACCTGTAATCTTATGCCAATATAGCTTTATTTTAAAAAGTAGTAAATTGAAAACATTCTTTCATTTCTTTATATGTTGGTATTTTTCCTCTGCTTGGGTATTTTGCTGCAGTTTTAAATATATATATATATATGGGTTTTATATTGTGCTCAAATAGGTAGAATCATTACTTATATTTCAGTTTTAAAGAATTGTATAGAAAACACAAGATTAAGGACAATATTCATATGCATATATGCATTTCCCAAAGATGATTATATAAATCACTCCAATTAAAGTATATTAGGGTGAACAGTTACAGGTTCAAGATTACAATATTAAACTTTTAAATACTACATTGCCTCATCTGAAATAGCTGCTGTGTGGTTAGTTCTGTGTCCTTGTAGAATTTTAAACCAAAACCAAAAATGAGCTTGGTGAGCCTAGACAAATACCTTGAAGTATATGAGATTTTTCCAAGCTACGCCAACTTATTTTTTCTGGGTTGTATAGCAATTTGGCTGCACCACATGAAATGTATAAATGCATGGAGAATTATAAATACTGCCAAGACTGTTTGATGTGATAATCTATCCCTCTTGACTGTTGTGAGCACTTCCCGTGTCTTGCATTTTCTTGAAGTGGAGTTTGACATATTTATGTAAGCTCAGTGATTTCGAGCTTGAGAGGGAGAGAGCTATTTACTCCCATCCGTAGGTAGAAAGGGAAAGAACAAGCATTGGACTGCTTTTTATCTAGCCATAAGCACAAAGATGCTTCAGAGACAAGAGATCTCTTGCTGTCATGCAGTGGTAAACAGGAGAGGACGTGCAGCCTCCATTTCCGTAGAGCTGCTAGCCAAGGTTTCTCCTGCTGCACAACACACCGTGTGCTCCGTGTGTGCTCATGTGCAGCAGGTGAACCACTGTTACAGTTTGTCACCTCCAAGAACACGGCCTTGCATCCTTCTTCCTCTACTCCTGTTATACCCTATTCCAACTCCAGCCTGCATGGTCCTGCCCCTTCCTTTCTGCTCTTCAGCCACCGCCATCAGTGAACTGGCTCCTTTGGTCAGGGAACCACTACACTTTTCTTCCTTTTTGGTAGCATATTTTTTCTGCCTGTCCAGAGAACTGCACAGAGAATCCAACAAGAACTGGAGCTGATGTATGGCTTGTTATGAGCCTGGGCTCCCAGCTCCCTATCCCATTGTAGGGAGCAGCCAACCCTCACTGCCCCTTGACAGCACAAAAATTCACCAAATAATAGAACAGTGTCTGCTGGGCCTGCAGTCTGCCATAGGATGCGGCAACAGTTCATTGAGCATTTTAGAAAAGCACTGGTACTTTGTCCTGAGGAGGCTGCCTAACCTAGGGAGATTATTCTCAAGGTTTAATGCTAGGCCACCAATTAAATGAACGATAGATGCTCTCTATCTTCCCAGAAAGGGAAGGGAAAGAGAATGAGGAAGAGAGACATAGGGGTTGGAAACTAAACTATACAGCTTTAATGAAACAGTAATGGTGAAAAAGAAAAGAAAATAATGAAATACATGCAAATATATGCAAATATATGCAGATATATTCACAAAAACTATCATGCTCCCCCCCCAATAACATGTTGTCCTGGTTTGAGCCAGGGTGAAGTGAACTTTCTCTTTGCTGATTTTTTTTTCTTTCAGGGAACATTTTAGCAGCGCCAGTGACTGATAATAAACAAGGTTACTTCTGACTGTCTGCAGCCTCCCCCCCTACAGGGGAGCAAATTAGACTGAAGGCAGGATCAGCAAATCAGAATATTCCCTTCTCATAATATTTTCTCTATTTGCCTTTCAGTATAGGTTAAGACATCACGGAATTCAAGCCCTCCGCTTCCTTTTTCTCTCACTTTTCTGCTTCCTGTTGCTTCTATCATCCTCTCTTTGGCTCTTTTTTTTTTTCTTCATTTTTTTCTTCACAGCCAACATCCGAGGACCCCGTCCATGCGCCCGGACACTCCTCCCTTCAGCTGGGAGTCACCAGGGAGAAGAGTTGCTGTGAGAGTCACTGGAGGAGAAGGGAGGAGATCGGGTGTTGCACATCCCTTTATAAATATATATATATATTCCATCATCACTAATAATTAAAATCAATCTGTTTCACTTTTCAGAAAGCCTCTCTTTCTCATTTTTCTCCCTCTTTCCCTACCTTGGGGGAAGGGGGGTGTGAATCAAGAGCATTATTGTTATTGGTTTGACTGCCAACTCGGAGCCAAATCGTGACACATGTCACCATGGAGGCTGCAGGACAGGGCCCTGGGAAAGTGCTGGACTTGAATTCAAGAGTCAGTGGCAAACAGGAGTTGGATGCAGGAACACAAGGATTTAGCAACACACGGATCAGGATCAAAGGCAGATGAATGGACGGACTCCTCCCAGAATGCCATCCATGGATGAAGAAGAACTTGACCCTCGTGATCCCTCAGGCTTATACCAAGTATGACGCATATGGGATGGAATACTTTTTTTGTCAATTTCTGTCACCTGTCTGGTCTGCTCCTCCCCACAGGAGGGTTGCAAGTGTGACTCCTTTCCTCCCTTTTGTTTCTGGAGCACAGGATGTTTTTAAGATCCAAGCAGTGGCCTTGGTTCTCGTACCATTCTCTAGCAGGAACTATTATCAGTTCTAGAAGCAGACACTGAGAAACATGCTGTTAATTTCAGCAAGTGCAGTTACTTAGAAGTGACCTAACTGAAAAGTAAAATTAATAAAATGAAAATTGGTTCTTTCCAGGCACGTACCAGGACAATTATGCAGAGAAGAATACGATAATTTGACAGCTTCAGCAAGGACTCTCCAAGTTGGGTATCAAGTAAAATGCATCACAGCAGGCTTGGCCTTGCAGGACTCTGATGACAGCACAGGACCATAAGTGTCAAAGGACCTGGCTGCCAAATAAGGAAGAAATCACAGACAGATCTCAGTCTGTTTGGAAGTCTTGGGGCCAGAAGCTTCATGGAGAAAGATGTCCTTTGCTCCCATTGCTAGTGAATGAAGGGAAAGCCCAGATATAGAGACTTCACACACACAAATTGCAGCAACCTGCAGGCCAATTGGGAAATTATCACAGCATGGAGTGAGGTACCAATGGACTACAGTGGGGTCCAAAACTCTTCAGGGATGGAAGAGTTTCTTTCTAAGCAATGAAGAGCCCAGGCAAGCCACTGGGACCACTGGGAAAGTAAATGCAAGTGCCAAAGGGCCTGCTGGGCACTCACATGTGGAAGATGGGAAGATGCACAGGGATAATGCATAGAAGTTGCATTCACATGTTGAGCATCCACACATGTAAAGTGTGAAGTTAACCGACTGCTGCTAAAGGGTGGCCCAGGGAAGCCTGCTATTTGTTCCTACAGAGACTGGCTATGCTTTCCTGAGTTGATGTTGTGCTCCCTTTTCTCTGCTTCTTAAATGCTTTTCTCTTGCTTTGTGCTCAGGCTTGTAAGTGGGGAAGTGCTGCTTACTCAGGACACAGTAGCAGTATCTTCTGCCTGCAAGGCTCAACTGCAAGTATTAATTGCTCTTAGGAAGGACCCTCGTGTTTTACATGGTCAGCTGACTGCTTGCTCTCCACATTGATGATCTTATTTTGCATTACCCTGTGCTGAGTTTAGCAAGAGCTTAATAGATTCTTTATTGCTGGGTATTTTTGATACTCAGACAGATGTCTGTTGGGTGTAGAGCCATGCCCTCGCATAAGCAACAGACCAGGGATTCCTGAGGAATCATGCAACCTTCTGCCCAGTAAATGTTTGATACAGTGTTTTATAATTGCACAGCATTTCAGAACTGCTAGATATTCTACTACTGCTGAGGAAATATAGGATTACTCCATTATTTCAGGCCTCTTTTATGTAATTCCTCATGTATTATGTTGGAATAAAACTGAATGCTTATATACTGAAGATCAGAAATCAGACTGTTGGCACTGACTCAGGCAGTCCTATCTGACTCTTAGGATGAAAGCTAATGATTTCATACTTTGGTCTTTTCATTGCCCCATATGACATGGGGTTCAGTCTCTCTCCTGGCTCTCTCTCATAGCCCAGGTGACCAAGAAGGTCAACAGCATCCTGACTCATATCAGGAATATTGTGTCCAGCAGGACTAAGGAAGAGATTGTCCCCCTGTACTTGGCAATGTGTTCAGTTTTGGGCCCCTTGCTACAAGAAGGACATTGAGGGACTGGAGCAAGTCCAGAGAAGGGCAATGAAGCTGGTGAAGGGTCTGGAGCACAAGTCTAATGAGGGGTGGCTGAGGGAGCTGGGGTTGTTCAGCCAGGAGAAAAGGAGGCTGAGGGGAGACCTTATCACTCTCTACAACTACCTGAAAGGAGGTTGTAGTGAGGTGGTGGTTGGTCTCTTATTCCAAGTGATAAGTGATAGGACAGAAGGAAATGGCCTCAAGTTGTGCCAGGGGAGGTTTAGATTGGAGATTAGCAGAAATTTATTTACTGAAAGAGTTGTTAAGCACTGGAACAGGTCCCACCCCAAAGGTATTTAAAAGACATGTAGATGAGGTGCTTAGGGCCATGGTTTAGTGGTGGACTTGGCAATGCTGGGTTAACAGTTGGACTTGACGATCTTTAAAGGTCTTTTCCAACCAAAACCATTCTGTGGTTATATGACTATGATTAAGATACATGCAAAATCCCTTCTAACTAATTTTTGTTTTCTCCCTTTTTTTTAACCCTTACTAATGTGGCCCCTTAAAAAGTACTGAAATCCATAAAGCAGAATCATAGAATCATAGAATCATAGAATCATAGGGGTTGGAAGGGACCTCGAAAGATCATCTAGTCCAACCCCCCCTGCCAGAGCAGGATCACCTAGAGCACATCACACAGGAACGCATCCAGGCGGGTTTTGAATGTCTCCAGTGAAGGAGACTCCACAACCTCCCTGGGCAGCCTGTTCCAGTCCAACATAATATAAAAATTTAAAATGTTCATAACAATCCCTTGGAAAATATTTTGCATATCCAAAGGTACACATAATTTGCAGCCTTCTGACTAGCTTTCGTTAGCAATTTCAAAGGCTGGCCCCGCATCTTTTGTCCTGGACTCGAAAAGATGTGGTCTGGGCACAAACTTCTTATATTAACTATGGTATTGGAATGAAACAGGACATCTTGAGTCCCTTATTGTTGCTGAAGTCAGTGGATGGCATAAGGGCTTTGTTTTCCTTTGCAATCCAGATGACAGGTGTCTTCCACCTAAGTCCATTAAATAAGTCCTCCTCAAAATACCCATTATTGGATGTCAAAAGACCAAGTGATAAATTCATACCCACCAACATGACTATTTAAGCAAAATGTGTAATGCTCCTTTGGATATGACACGCACGTAGTCACTAAATTCAACAGCTCCAACACCTTCTCCCAGTGCTAGCTCTGCTCTGTTCCAGTTGGCTCCTTCAGTACAGTTTTGCAACACGCCAGATATTTACAGCACAGAGGTGTATGCCGGAACATATTTGCAGGCCAGGAGGGGATTTTGGCTGGAGAGATTATTTTTGGAACAGGGAGTTAGAAAAATCCTGTGTGGAGTTGGCAGCAGTGCCTTGGTATGGGTAAAGATGCCAGTTCAGCCGTGCTCAGCCTCTGATGAGTCGCAGGCAAGTCCTTTGCTGACCAGGTTCCTGGGCCACCTCTGAAGCCAGCCCTGCTTGTAAAGAGTCTGTGTATCTTCCATGAAGACTTGGTGTATGCATGTGTACTGGTAAACATATAAAACAAGGCATCTGATCAAAGCAGAAGGGCCAGCATGAGAGGACTACATTTGTCAGGAACAATGTTTCTACCTATCCTGGATATTCCTTTTTTTTCCTTCTTCTTCTTTTCCTTAAACAGTATAGGAACTGAGAGAAGAGAATGATGTATTTTTCCCCAATGTAAAGTTCAGCTTTTGGATGAAAAGCTGGCTCAGGTTTCAGCTCTCACAGCAGGTTTGAGAAGTCTGTATCCCATGCTATTAAAAGTGACTGAATCTTGGAAGTTTATCTCAATCTCACATAAATTTGAATAACCCAGAATTTTAACTCAAGTTGCAACAAAAATGTAAAGAGATTTCGGATTCATGGGTAGCTCTGTTTATAAGAGTCTCTTCCGGTCAGATTCCACATGCATTCATGAAACAGTTAAAGTTATTCAACTCTTACTGTTTAAGTGTTTTAAAGGAGAGTGTCACCCCCTTGTTCCCAGGATAATAGTTGCATTTCCAGTGGCGATAAGCCCCAGCTGAGGATATGTGGACCTACAAGTAGAGCAGTAGTGTTTGAGGGCATTCAGATCTAGATTTTTGTCCTGGCTCATATGCAGAACCAATACCTGGATTCAGATCTCAAGCAACCCAGAATTCCTGAGGTGTCCATATTTATGGTTTGGATTTGGGCTGAAGTTCAAGTTTACAGGAGCAATAAGAGAACTAAAGCATGGAAGTACAACTCTACCAAAATCAGCTTATGGTAAGCCATTAACTTCTCCAGCGAACAGAGCCAAAAGAGAATATATAGTCTAAACTACCACTACTTTCCCCCTAGTTTTTCCATCACATTCCAATATTATTTTGTTATAATCACTCTAAACCTACAGAAGACTCAAAAAACAATGTATGGTAAGCATAGTCATATGCTTTTCATCAATATTTTATTCTGAAACATGGTGAAGAGTTTTGTTGCACAATAAAAAATGTCTCTCTAAACATCATTTTCTAATGGACTTTTTTATGTTCCATAAAATGTACTAATTTTTACTTGTCCTCTGCTGTCAATGAAACAAACTATTATTTCTTTCTGCAGAACCAAACTCCAAACAAGAATGTCTGGAATATCAAGAGTAATGACGTACAAAGTCCCTTTTGGCCCCAGCTTCTATTGAAAAATAATTGGATGAATTGGTGATGCTTACATTTCATCTAGCCTGCCACTGTGAGTAATTCCTTGGTGCCTTCTTGGCCAAAGCTCAGCCATTTAAGCACTTGGTGAAAATGTATTTGGATGGACTTGGTGTAGGAATATGTCAGATAGCAGCAGAGTAAGACTGAAAGCTCTTTGGAATAGCATTGCATATGTTGTCACAGTATCTAACACCCTGCAAAGGGCATCCTGATTATGACTTCAAGTTTCTGTCACAGTGTAAATAATAAATGATGAAAATGCTAACCATATAAGTAAAGCTGTCCTGAATACAAACTGTAATGTGATGGGCAAGGGAATTCAGATGGTGGAATAGGCCCTTGTGCAGTGTAAATTATCACAGTACCATGTGATGTCAGTGGAGCTACAATTTACCCAAAGAACTGCCTCTTTGCCTCGCCAAGAAATCGTGACATGGGCTGTCACCTCTCAGAATGGATTAATGAACCAGAACAACACAGATGCCAGCTTGCCAATGCTCTTATTGGGATCACACTTTGCTACAAATTTTTAACCAGAAACAATTCATAGAATTTTTTTTTTCTTCCAAATCCCTCAAATAGTCATTCTAAAATGCATATGTGCTTTTTTGGTCTTTTGGTTCATTTGTTTTCCAGTGAATTTTTCTTCTTTTCCTTTTTTCTGCCTTATTGTTGATGGGTTTTGAAAAGGTTTTTTTGGATGTTCCCAGATTTTTACATTATTAAAGAGCTAAAACATTTCAGAAAGCATTGCAAGACAAATGTGCCATGGAGGAAGCCAGGGTGAGATGAATGGCTGGCTGGTGCTGCTAGGTGGGGACTCTGGTGGGGTCCCTGGTGGGATCCCTTGTGGGGTCACTGCCCTGAGCCACTTTGCACAGCCAGTTCTTGTGTTGGGTTCTCCTGAGTCTTGGGAGCGCAAGCTGAAACCTGCAAGGGAGAGAGGGAATCATAAACAAGGAAAGAGAAAAAGGTGGACACCACCAAAGCCAGCACTTGAACAGCAGTTCCCTAGACCTCCCCACTGTGTAATGAATTCAGAGGGTGAACTTTAGAAGGAGGAGGTGGCCCCTTCCTCCTGCTTTTTCAGAGGTAAAAGTCAAGAACAATGTGTTAAGTGAAACCAGCTCATTGCTTCCTCTTGTATTTTTGAGCAGACATGTATTTCCACATGAATAGTTGCATTTGAACAAACCTTTTTTTCTGGTATCTCGAAGTTTGTTTATTTTTTACCAAGACCTCCTGTAATGAAGTATCACATGGTGACACATACATCTGTCAGCCAGTGAACTCGCCTGTTAAGGGCTGTGAGGCATGAAGCTTTGCCTGTTCATGCCTAAGGTGTGCATGCCTAGGCTGACAGACACAGCTTGCGGTATGTGCTATTGCTTATTCAGGGCAGTCTGGAAAGGTGGTGTCTTGATTTTACTCTGGCAGCAGGGTAGCTGCTGAGAGGGAAGGGGGGAGGATAGGAAAGGTTAAGTGTCGTCTAGAGTGAAGCATTCTCAGACAGCCCCATGACTTCATATGAACTTGTCACACCCTGAGACACTACTTTGGACAGAAACACAGCCGAGGCGAACTTGTGGTCTGAGCTCTAGACGCTACTCCAACACACACAAATAGATATATGATCTTTTATCTCTACCCAAATAAATTAATACATAAAAACAAAACACACACACACAAATTGTAAACCCCAATGATTCAGACTCGCTAATGCAGGAACTGGAAGGACCTCAGGTTGGTTTATGGTGCTCCTCATCATGCACATGGAATCAATCTTCCTGTTCTGATAATGAGGAAGTAACTTCTAACATAGAAGACTCCCATATTCCATGTGACTTCAAGTGCAACAACTATATTTCATGGGTGCTGTCTTTCAGTAATATACTGGATGCTGACTGCCTGATGCTCTGCTCTCTCTTCATAAAGCATCTCTTATTTCCTCTACTTAGCTGCAAAATCACTTCCCAGAAAAAGCTCTTTCCCTGAAAATTGAAACCTTCCAGATACTAATTTGGGAACTAGCATGAGAGCAGCATGGGATGTCCTTGAGATCTCAGTAATGGATGGGTTTCTGCAAGGGGGGGACCAAAGGTTTCACCAGGAGGAGACAAGAAATTTATCAAAACATGGGCTGGCCGACTTGCTGCTGAGGAGGTGTCCTCCCAAAGGAGGAGACAGTCCCACTGTTAGAAGACCAGGTGTAGAAGGACGTGCAAAAGAAGCAGCCAGGTGGCTGAAGCTGCCATTTACTCTTTGTGAGAGTAAATGGGGTAGTGTCTCTTGGCATGGAATGAATAAGGAAGCTGAAAATGTGATTTTGGTGTGGGGAAAGAGCTCGCAACACTGACATTGTCGAAACAGCCCCCCTAAAATGTATCATGGTGGAGTTCAGTGCTGCTTTTTGTGCAACTAGAGAGAGCTGATCTTACAAAAGCAAGTCCTTGTTGAGGTTGCTGTTGTATGGAACTGGCGTGTGATGTTTTTCTAGCAGCCTCTCTTCACTGTCATCAGAGTGCAATTTCTCTAGAGTCGCTGTGGGATGCAACAGATTTCTTGGAAAAGGAGGCTGTGTTGACACCCACAGGCTAGTAATGTTTTCACAAGAAGGAACATGACTTTACATTTGACTCTCTTGAAAAGAGATTAGCAACACTGTGATTTATAAGAATTGCCAGGGTTTGAGGTTGGTTTTTTCCCTGTCTCTCTCTGAATCTAAGCTCCAGCAGGTAGGTGTTAAGTGAGTGAAGCATTTCTGGCAAGATTTATGTGCCCATACAGTAGAATGGAAGTGAAATCTGACAGTCTAAAGGAGGGGGAGCAACTGACAAATAAAGTGGGTAGAAAAGGCATATTGGCTTGGAGTTTTTCTTTCCTGTTCCTTTGCAGTCAAACCCCTTTGAGACTCTTCACTCTTGGGTTGAATATTTCATTTGCACAGACATTTCCCCTCCCTGTCCTTTTGTTCTAGCAGCAAATATGAGTCCACAGAATGTATGTGGGAAGTAGGCATGGCCAAGGCTAAACCTTCTTGACAAAAATGTCTTTTCTAGAAATAGATGACAAGCATTTTCCCTAGAAATGAGAACTCATCAATGATGTTCTCCTAGAAGAAAGAAGCCCTTTCTCGCTATGGAGTCCCACAGTTAAGTAAACAGTACTAGAAGAAAGTGTGTCCTCATACAATAGGGTATTCCACCTTAAATAGCAACTAAAGCCTTTGCTTTACAGCAGGATGTATACTATCCTGTTTGGTTGTTTTGATCAAATGGGTGCTTGCAGTGTGCAGGTCAGCACACCAGTGCTCTTGGAGGACCATGGTGGTTAGCAGTTCCAGGACTTCTTGGCTGTTAGATGGGAAGCAACCTATAGTTTGTAAGATGCCTAGATAAGCTGAGGAATAGAAGCTCAACACTTGATGAATAACAGATTACAAAACCAAAATGAGTGGGAATCTTTCCATTAGCCCTGTGATTCCTACTGAGCAATATTATAGGAATACAAAATAGGGATATAGTTCAGATAGTAATGACATTTCTCTTACTGCACAAAGGCATATTTTCAAAGAGACAGAAATATAGATGCAGAGTAATCTACTGAATATATATATCTAAATATCAGAATTTAATCTTAAGCAAATATCTCAAGCCCGTGCTGAAAGATATTCATCCTGAGCTATGGGTGGAAAATAAAGGAAAAAAAAAACATACTTGCCAACTGAGTCTTGCTTCTTTAGCCCATGAAAAAAACATAGACAGATGGGTAATGAACCAGGTTTTATTTGTAGCAAAATCCAAATGTGCAATTGTGCCTATGTTCTAGCAAATTTGGAGTGTCCATCAGCCACAAAAACCCATCACCTCACTCATCAGAAATTTAATAAATATGAGGCATTTCAGAGAAAACATTTAGACTGATGTGGTCTCTTTTCTGATGGTGATACATCACAAAGAAATTTCCCACCAGTCCTAAGAAAAACTCTGCATGTTGGCTACAGCTTGTGTATATGTAAGGTGCACGGAGTGACCTGGTGCTTGGGACTACTGTTGGTAATCAACAGTAAGTACAACTGATGTGGAATCTTTTTTGATTCTCCTGTTCTGTGAAAACTTTGGAGATGTTAAAAACATCCTGCTCCTCTGTGTGAAAAACCTGAGACCTGCTGAAGTTTCTCAGGAAAATGAGAAATAGAAAAAAAAGTGGTGGGTTTCCTGAACTGAACTTAAACCCACTCACTGAGGCATCAAGCACTGATGTGAAATTGAGTACTAAATCCTCAGGACTTATAAACAAACAAACAAACAAATAAATAAAGATCAGAACTAAGTCCTTGTGCCCATAACTGGCACTTAATAAAGCAGCATCAATAAGAGGCCATGACCTTGCTCTGTCCTAAGAGATGATGGTTATTAAGAAACTGTGTAGCATACAGGAATCAGATTCAGGTCCCTATTTTGCCAAAACCCCCAGTTTTCCTATGTCAGTTACCTAACCACTAGTGTCTTGGCTATGCCGAGCTGTTCTCTTTCTTTGGATGCAAGCAATTTTTTCTTATGAAAGCCTAAGCAAAACTGGTGTGTTTCTAAAAAGATTTATGTTTTAACAAATCGACATCTTCCAATAAAAAAGTGTGCATCACTGGAAAATTCCCAGCTAGCTCTACTGATGAGTAAAGTTCTGCTTTACAGATGGAGTTAATAATAGTTTATAAGCTAAAGTGAAAAGGATTTTGGGTGAGCTTCCTAAAGAGGAAGTGAGTCAGTGTCTCGGCAGGAAAGCGTTCCAGATAGGCAGGGCTGGAAAAGTTACAAAACAACCCCCAACTGTGTGGAGTCACAGGGAGTGGACAAGGGATTACTGCATCCCAGATTGCAGAAAGCCAGTAATTAGTAGGGGGCCCTGCATATCCCTCAGCCCATGTGTCTTAAGGTATGGTCTTCTCCCATCTCACAAACTCAGAGCAGCTAAACTGAGTCATCCCAGGGAAGGCGTAATAGCTAAGGAAGAAGCAGGTGATGTAGATGGGTTGGTGATTCAGTGGTTGGTGTTATTCCTACTGAGTCAATGCTGAAGCAGTTTGTAAGCAGGAAGTTGGGGACACTGTGTGGCTAGATGATCTACTTTCTAAATCCAGAGACATTCAAGGAGTCTGAGATTCCCTCAGTTCATTTTCCAGAGGGTGGTTTGCCTTCAGTTCTTCTTGGGCACCACATTTTCAAAAGCAAAAGCTATAGAGGCATTTTTAAGGTGACCTTCAGTGGGATTTACAATCCTGAGAATCCAAGTTATTTTTTAACATGGACAGGTATTTCCACATTAGGAAGGCATTTCTGGAAAACAGAAGTCCTGTATTCTTGTGACTGACTTCACAGACCTCCCACTGGTTCCTTGGGCTCTGGGTTGGGCCTTTACATGAAATTCTTTTCAGTAATAGCTTTGTATTTTTTATATTCTGCAGGGCACCAGGAATGGTGCTGGCACTCATCAGGTGTACTTATTGACTACGAAAAGCAAGATCTCCATGGCCATCATGCCCTTTGAGGTACCAATGTTGTCTTACAGAAGAAAGGTGGAGCTGCTGGATCTCCTCTGACTTGCTTAATTCATTACAAATATAGAAGCAAATTACCAATTATGTGATTACAAGGTCCATATTACTTGCCTTCCACTGTTCTAAAGCTCTCTAGTAGTTTAAATGTTCAGGGCAGAGATGATCTCTTGCTTTCTCTCTCTACAAGTGTTCACACACACACAGGTCAAAAATGCACATATTGTACAGCACAGAGGAAGAGGTTTAGACCTTAGAAACCACTGGTGTTTCCCCTGTGCCTTTTGCATTTGGGTAGCTCCTTCCTCTTGCTGGAAACATTACAGGTTTGGAAAGGGGATTTTTTTCCTTCCATTCTTCAGGAATTCAGCACTCAGAGCATTTTCCTTTTCCTTTTATTCCACTACTTTTCTACTTGGTCCTTTAAAATTTCATAGCATCTTTCCCACCAGTAAATAAGAGGAAAAATGACAATATCATTTCTGAATCCTGTGAGAAGAGCCACAAGCTCTGGTCCATATGGTGCCTGGGAGGATGACAGATACTTCCATGCATCTCTGCAACGTGATGAAATGGTCTTAAGATTTGGGTTGGCAGAGCTGGCCTTCCAATTTCTGGTGCAGGCAGCAATTTCTGGGGAGACCACACTTGCTGGGGACTAACCCTTAACTTTGAATGGGTAATCAACCACTCCCTCCAAGCTGAGGAAAAAATAACTGAGTGGCTTTCCTTAACTCATGCTTGACATTTACACTTCTGTTTTCCACCCATTTTATTGAGCATTGCTCTTGGATTTTATCTGCTGAGCCTTTCATTCATTTCTCCTCTGCTACCTCTTCTTCTCCCATCACTGGGGGTCTGTGTGCCCACACTAGCTCAGTGAAGTAAGATTTAGAGAACAGATTGCAGATGGGCTTTATTTCTGAAGTGCTGTAATGACATACACTTACTGTTGTCATTTTCTTTTCCTAAATAGCTATTTTTGCTCTTAAAGGATTTAATTTTGCTTTTACCAAGAACAAAATAATCAACATTGTTCTTTGGGGAAAACTCATTTCAAGATAAGAGGGGAAATTTTGATGGCATGTTTCTTTTAAAAATTATACTGTTTTTAAAAAATTGTATTTTGTAAAAAAGCAATCAATTTCTAAAGCTGGAATGCTACTATCTCCACTGTCTAAGAACTAACCTGAATGAATTTGTCTCTCTACCTTTCTGCTTTCTCTTTGCGTAGGTGATTTGCTCAACATCACAGTGAAAATCTGTGTCAGAGCCTGAAACTGAATGGACTCCTCCTGAATGCTGGGCTGGTGCTTTAGTCACAGCACAACACTATCCTTCTGCTAAATCACAAAAAGCAGTCATATTCAAGGTCAGCTGAGCTCCCACAAGGTAAAAATGAGAGTTTTTTAGAGCAGTTAGCCAAGAGAGGCCATCAGGATACAGAGTCTTCCCACTATGGTCTCTACTTCTTGTTCCATCATTCTTATCACAGACTTTCTTTTTAAAATAAGGATAAATACAATTTTTATTTCTACACAGGAATTGTAAGAATACCCACCACATTCAGTAGGAATTAAATTTGGTTGCATCTTACCCATCTCTTTATGAAATGCAAGTGAAATCTCGGATGGGATGCAATCTCCTCCACTCCTTGACCTCCTTCTGAACAAATTCAGAGTTCAGTGACATGGCTTGAATTCATCTCAATTATTATTCAGAACATAAAGCGAAGAGTAACATCATGTATCGCTTAATTTTTCCTCATCTCCATCCCAGCGCTGTTTTTCCACAGTGAAAACAATGAACACAATCCTTGCTTTCACAAAGCTGCTCTGCAGTAAACTATTCCACAACTGCTTCCTACAGAGTTTAGCTCCAGTTTCTTTGCTGACACCTTTACTAGTCAGGCATAGGAAGCAGAGCTGTAATGGAGAAAATTGGATTGGAAATTAAACTCTAATGAAGTGCTAAATCATTATTTTTAATAGATGTAGAAAGCTTCTGTTCCTCCTCATTTTGCTCATAACATCAATATTTGTATTTATCTTTTTAACATAGGTCAGGAATTAAGAGGTTCAGAAAAAATGTCTTTAACATTAATTTTTTATATATAAAAGTCTGCCAGACTTGACAATCTGCTTCCTGATGTCCTAGCTTGTAAGTCCTTTGAACCACTGGAAACACTCCTGGAAGGTAGGAAGAAAGCAGGTAAGGCACTGATTACAAAAATAAATAATAACTAGGTTGATAATTACTGTATTTTTTTCCTTTGAATATCAGTGAGGCAAACAGTAAACAAAACCCTATGAGCACATGAGTCTGTAGCAAAAAATGATAGAAACTATTGTTCCCAAGGCAGGGAGCAGCTTTAGGTTTTGGATCTGTAATGTCCAGCACAGTGAGGCTCTGACCCTGAACTACAGCTCCTTCATACTGTAACAATGTACATACAAAAACCTATCTCCTGAACAGGTAACTGTGTCAGGACTGGTGAGAAAGAAATGTCCTTAAAAGCAGGTTCTCTTATTTGTCCCCACCCCTAAAGCTTTGGTCTGTAACCTTTGCCTTTTAGCTGGATTCCCTATGGAGTTTCAAAGAACTGGTTCACATTTCCCAGACCCAAAACCAGCTCCTTTTGGGAAGCAGAGCAAAGTTGTGTTACATATTTCCAGAGAAGAGGTTTGACCCTTGGGATACCCTCGGATATAGACACCCATATTTTGGATATCTGGACTGAGATAGACTCCAAGACCTCTTCTGGAGTGCTGCGCCTTCTCTAGCATCCTCTTCAGAATGAATGTGACCAACCAGAGAGATGAAGGAGGGTGTGCAAAAAGCCTTGGATATGTAGAAAAATAGACCTCACAAAGACAGAGTTGCAGCTTTGTTTAGCTTACTTATTAAGTCAGCAGAACTCTTGCTCATAGGTTATTAGCTCTTACGTAAAGATAAGGTATTTGATATTGAAAGGTTGATGTAAGCAAGGCTGGATTTTTATTTTTTTTTTCCTCAAGGAATATTGTTACTTTAAACAGAATTTACTTGGCTCAGAAGAGTTCTTTCACATAAGAGGGAACAATAATTCCTGTAGGGGTGTTAAAGGATTGAGTGGATGAAATACTGCAGATGGTATGCAGGAGGTTAGAGCTGATGATCTTGATGGTAACTCCTGGCCTTGAAACTTGACTGTTTCATAAAAATTCAGGGTGGAGGGATCATAACAGAATTTTTCATGGGACTTCAGAGATGCTTATAAAATCCTACCTCAGCATTCACTGAACATCTAGAACAAGTAGTATGCTGTCAGATTTGACTCAAGGGTGTTAAACTGAGCATAAAGCTAAATGACAATGTTAGCAAAGAATAGGAGGGATGGCTGGTGATGGGGCACAGGTATTGAAAAGCTTTACAAGCAATTGTGAACAGAGGATAAACAACACAGTTAATCACAGTGTGCCACACTCAGAGAGAAGGCAAATATCATTGCAGAATAACATGTCACCTTGTAGCAGATAATAACCCTTGTGTACTACTTTAAAAGGTTACTTCAAAGCTTGCAGTCAGAATGTTATCAGGAATTTGGGTTTCAATATTTGTGTTGAGCAATGTTGTCCTAAAACCATTTTAAGGTAGAGTTTGAGCAGGCTTCTGAATATCTCTATAGGATGTGGTCACCTGAGGGGGATATGAATAGTGATTCAAGAGATCTTTTCCTATTCCGTACCTCTAAAATGTAGTAATTGGATAAAAAGGATTTTTATGTAAGGAGGCAGTGAGCAGATACAAAGATGTACCAAAACCCAAGTTTGCACAGGAGTTGTAGCTAATCTGTCTTCTCCATGTCTTGCACTGTGATTTCACAGTGCCCTCTAGCTGAATGGAGCTCCGGAGAACGGAGCTGCCAGCACGGCCATGCCGTCACTCTGTTTTTGAGCCTGCTGGCTCCCTGCCAAACGTCATACTGATCCTTCCCACTTACCCGAGATCACTGGAACACTCTTGCACTGAAGCACTTTGCCTAAAAGTGAGCTCCTTCTGGGGGGTTGTTGGTGGTCCATGGTTATGTCACTGACTAGTACTACTGCTGCCTTTAATAAATAGTGGGAGTCTGCTACAGACCACCTTACCAGGATAAAGAGACTGATGAGATGTTCTTTCAACAACTAGGGGATGTCTCGCATTCGCTAGCCCTTGTTCTTGTGGAGGACTTCAACTTACCAGATGTCTGCTGGAAGTACAACACAGCAGAAAGGGGCCAATCCAGGAGGTTTCTGGAATGTATAGAAGATAACTTCCTGCTACAGCTGGTAGGTGAACCTACCAGGTGTAGTGCCATGCTAGACCTACTGTTCACAAACAGAGAAGGGCTGGTGGAAGATGTAGTGGTTGAAGGTCATCTTGGGCACAGCGACCATGATATGATAGAATTTTCAATATGTGGTGAAGTTAGGAGGGTCATCAGCAAAACCTCTACCTTGGACTTCCAGAGGGCTGTCTTTGGCCTCTTCAGGACGCTGGTTGGGAGACTCCCTTGGGAAGCAGCCCTCAAAAACAAAGGAGCCCAGGAAGGCTGGGCTTACTTTAAGAATGAATTTATGAAGACGCAGGAGCAGGCTGTCCCTGTGTGCCAAAAAAGGAGCCAACGGGGAAGAAGACCAGCCTGGTTGAGCAGGGAACTATTGCAAAAACTCAGGAATAAAAAAAGAATGTATCAACTTTGGAAAAAAGGGCAGGTGAATCAAGAAGTATTTAGGGATATTGTAAGGTCATGTAGGAAGAGAATCAAAGATGCAAAAGCTCAACTAGAACTTAAACTAGCCATCTTTGTAAAGGATAATAAAAAATGCTTTTATAAATACATTAATAACAAAAGGAGGGTCAGGGAAAATCTTCATTCCTTATTGGATGAGGAAGGGAACTTAGAAACGGAGGACAAGGAAAAGGCTGAGGTGCTTAACACCTTCTTTGCCTCAGTCTTTAACAAAAAGACTAGCTACCCTCAGGACAACTGGGCTCCTGAGTTGGTAGACAGGGATGGGGAGCAGAATCCCCCTCCTGTAATCCAGGAGGAAGTAGTTAGTGACCTGCTGTGCCACTTAGATCCCAACAAGTCCATGAGTCCGGATGGGATTCATCCTAGGGTGCTGAGGGAGCTGGCGGAAGAACTGGCTAAGCCGCTCTCAATCATTTATCACCAGTCCTGGCTCACTGGGGAGGTCCCAGATGACTGGAGGTTGGCCAATGTGACGCCCATCCACAAGAAGGGCTGGAAGGAGGATCTGGGGAACTATAGGCCTGTCAGCCTGACCTCGGTGCCTGGCAAGGTTATGGAACAGATCATCCTAAGTGCCATCAAGTGGCATGTGGAAGACAACCAGGGGATCAGGTCCAGCCAACATGGGTTTAGGAAAGGAAGGTCCTGCCTGACTAATCTCATCTCCTTCTATGACTGGGTGACCCGCCTAGTGGATGAGGGGAAGGCTGTGAATGTGGTCTACCTTGACTTCAGCAAGGCCTTTGACACAGCCTCCCACAGCATCCTCCTGGAGAAGCTAACAATCCATGGCTTCAACAGGTGCACCCTTCGCTGGGTCAAAAACTGGTTGGATGACTGGGCCCAGAGAGTGATGGTGAATGGAGCTGCATCCAGCTGGTGTCCGGTGACCAGCGGTGTCCCCCAAGGATCAGTACTGGGCCCAGTCCTGTTCAATATCTTTATTGACGACCTGGATGTGGGGATTGAGTCCACCCTCAGTAAATTCGCAGATGACACCAAGCTAGAGGGGAGCGTTGATCTGCCAGAGGGCAGGAAGAACCTGCAGGAGGACCTGGACAGGCTGGATCAATGGGCCGAGGCCAATGGCATGAAATTCAACAAGAACAAGTGCAGGGTCCTGCACTTTGGCCACAATAACCCCAGGCAGCGCTACAGGCTGGGGGAAGAGTGGCTGGAGAGCAGCCTGGCAGAGAGGGACCTGGGAGTACTGGTGGACAGCTGGTTGAACATGAGCCAGCAGTGAGCCCAGGTGGCCTGGAAGGCCAATGGCATCCTGGCTTGTATCAGGAATAGTGTGGCCAGCAGGAGTAGGGATGTAATTCTCCCCCTGTACACAGCACTGATGAGGCCTCACCTCGAGTACTGTGTACAGTTCTGGGCCCCTCACTTCAAGAAGGAAATTGAGGTGCTGGAACAGGTCCAGAGGAGAGCAACGGGGCTGGTGAAAGGACTAGAGGGAAAGTCTTATAGGGAGAGGCTGAGGATGCTGGGGTTGTTTAGCCTGGAGAAGAGGAGACTCAGGGGGGACTTTATCACTCTCTGCAACTACCTGAAGGGAAGTTGTAGTCAGGTGGAGGCTGGGCTCTTCTCCCAGGCAACCAGTGACAGGACAAGAGGGCACAGCCTGAAGTTGCTCCAAGGGAGGTTTAGGTTGGATATTAGGAAGTACTTCCTCACAGAGAGGGTGATTAGACATTGGAATAGACTTCCCAGGGAAGTGGTGGAGGCACCGTCCCTGGATGTGTTCAAGGAAAGGCTGGATGTGGCACTTAGTGCCATGGTCTAGACGGTGTGGTGGTGTTGGTCATAGGCTGGACTTGATGATCTTAAAGGTCTTTTCCAGCCTTCGTAGTTCTGTGATTCTGTGAAATCAAAACATGAAACCACATGCATTAAGATATAACTTATTAAGATTTAATGAAGTGTCAGAATACCACGCTAAGTTATTTTGATAACTGTCAAGTTATGAAATTTCTGCTTTGTAGGAAATCCAAAAGTCTTTTTGTTTGAAAGGTAAACAGTTTCAAATGGTAAAATTCCCTTCAGTTTTCAGCCAGCTCAACAGGGCATCAGCACTGGCTCAGAGAAATGGGAAGGCATGTCACCTTGAGAAGTGAGTGACCTTGTGCTACTCTCTCTCTCGCTGGAATTTTCTTATCTAAACCTGAGCATTTTTGCAAATAAAGGGGACACAGGTCTTCACTGCAATGTTTGAGTTCCCCAATTCTGTATTCAGAAGGCCACATGCTATCCAGTGGCTGCATGCAGTATTTCCCTCATTCCAGCAGAAGAGACAACATCTAGGATCTTACCAGTTTGTTTCTAGAAGGATGCTGGTTTGATGCTGATACTCAGAGACAAATATTTATTTGGGCCAATCCTGTTTATTTATGCTGCGTTGTTTTTCTTCCTGTAGAAGTGGGAACAAAAAACAAGTTATTTTCCTTGTTGGGAAATGATGGTTGGACTTTTCAGTAAGTTCTCTGCCCAAAGGACGTTCTAGGTCCTGATTTCTACCTGGGGCCACGCTCTTTTTTTTTGCTGTATGATTGCCTTCTCCGTATTTTCACTCTTGGACTAATTTTTAATAGAGCTGCAGCCAAGCAGCACGCCAATGTCTTCATCTGCAACTTATCTCCAAGGAAATCCCTAGGAGCGCATCTCAAGGCATATGGTCAGTGACTTGGGGATGGTTTAATTGTTTCAGCCACCATTAAATGTGAGGGATGCTGGGGGATGCAAAGAAAGAAAATTGTTTCTGTATTGAATGTAGGGTGCTTAGTCCACCACCAGCTTTCGCCACGTCTGTGATTTATAGCAGTTATTACCAGCTTCTCTTGGTGTATAATGTTTACATATTGCCTAACTTTTACCTAACTTCTATGTACTTTTCAGTTACAAGGACCATTGGTCAAAATGGTCAAATGTACTATTAGCATAAAACATCTGATGCTTTATACTAGAAAGCTGTGATGCTCTTCAGTTTATAAAGAGGCACATATGTCTGCACAGGGAAGGGAAAGGAAAAGGCCAACATTTTTTTTCAACGTAAAGCCTGAATTATTTGGGAACTGAAGAGAAAGAAGCTCAGTTCCCAAAAAGTTACCGAATAAATAGATTTGGGAGGAAAAAAAAAAAAAAAGCCATCTTGAAAAAAGCATGATGTTTATGTGGTGCATTTTGGAAAAGTTCTGTGCCATTTCCAGGTAGATTTAGTTGTAAGAAGACATCTGGTTGTTAAACTGTATGACTGGAAGATGCTTGGAAGGTAGAAAGATCATAAATTATGGCTTTGGCTGCTGTTCAGCATATGAAATAAAGGAGAGGAAAAATTTAACAAGCGCAGGGGTATTGTCAAAGCAATCACCACAAAGTGGTTGCAGCAACATTGGGAGAACCAGCTGCACTGCTGCAGCTGTGGCACCTGGTTTTGTGACACGTGTAGTCCCCGTAGTGGCCCCTCGATGAGGGCAGAGGTGACTGTGCTTGGCCTGTCCAGAGCCCAGCAGCCCAGCAGCCCAGCAGCAGTGGGAACAGCCCCTGGAAGAAGTGGGGTGACTGTGGGTGAGTAGGGTATTACAAACACTCAAAGTTAAGGGCTGTAGCGCCTCAGTGCTTTAGGGAGTGGATCTGGCTGTAGACTGAGAGAAAAAGTAGCAAAAGAAGAGCTGAGAAACTGCAAAACAGAATTTTTCAAAAACACGGTTTTACCCCACCTTTGTTAAAAATTCAAACAAATACCCACCAGCTGAAAAAGTATATTGAATAATTGGACTTCAGATACTGTGCCAACAAAACACACATGGACCATGGTGATAAAAGGTTTTCTCCCAGTGGAACAAATCACTTATCAGGCTATGATACAAAGTAAGGAAACATTTCAGTACAAGTGAACTTTAGCTTCACAATAGCTGCAATAAGAGAACACTGACTTTCAGCTGCCTTATTTGGAGGAGAACTATCCCGACCAACCCACAGCCTTTACTTATCTGCTATTGTGTAATTTTTAATGTCATATTTGCTTATACGTGCCCCATAATAACTATTTTCCACTAGAGACATGTACAGCTACTATTTTGCAGCCTCACATTTCCTTCAAAATTTCTTTTCCCTCTTTTCTCAGCTACTTTTTCTCTCACTTTCTTTTCAGATCTTAGCCATTTCCTCTCTTTCATTCATTTTCATATTATTCCTTCCCTTCCTTTTGTCTCTTGCTTTCCTTTCTCATCTTTCATATTCCAAGTGTGACACAAAGCCCATAGACTGTCATTCTCTCTTTCAGTCCCTATTTCCTCCTCAATAACTTTTTCATCTAACACTTGAGAAGAGAGAGAAAAATTTGGAAAAGCTTTTACATTTATCCTGAGATACTGAATATTCTTAATGCCCTTTTGCCACTCAGAGAGACTACCAGCTTGCCCAGGAGAGACTATTAGAGTCGTATCTGTACTGTGCTTTGGGGTGCCAGGGACTGGAATGAGACATGAGGGGAGTGATGCAAAGTAGCAGTCAACAATGGCACCTACATTTTTTGTTATCCTAGTATAACACCCCACCTGTAGTACTGTGTCCAGTTCTGGAGCCCCACATAAGAAGGACATGGAGTTGTTGGAGTAAGTCCAGAGGGGCCACGAAGATGATCCAAGGGCTGGAGCACCTCTCCTACAAGGACAGGCTGAGGGAGTTGGGGTTGTTCAGCCTGGAGAAGAGAAGTCTCTGGACAGACCTCAGAGTGTCCTTCCAGTATCTAAAGGGGCCTACAGGAAAGCTGGGGAGAGACTTTTTACCAGGGCACATAGTGAGATATGACAAGGGGTAACAGTTTTAAACTGAAAGAGGGTAGATTTAGGCTAGACATCAGGAAGAAATTATTTACTTTGAGGATAGTGAGAAATGGCACAGGTTGCCCAGAGAAGCTGTGACCACCCCCTCCTGGGAAGTGTTCAAGGCCAGGTTGGATGAGGCTTTGAGCAACCTGGTCTAGTGGGAGGTGTCCCTGCCCATGGCCGGTGCTGCAGGCGCCGGCTGTCTTGGCCAATCACTTATTCTCCTTTCTGTCTCTCTGTGAGGTTGAGGCACTTATTTGTAGTGGATTGTTCCAAGAATTCTTCCTAGCAATTGTTTCTGCCTATTGCCGATAATGCATCTTTTCCTCCGCCCATATAGTCTTAAGATACAGGTCTTCAAGTCTCATGAAAGTGAACAAACTGAAAATAAAACCAAGACAACCTCCCAAGCCCAGCAAGTGTTACCACAATGGCATTATTTAGAGCTTTTCCTTACTTTTAATCTGTTTTTGTTTGTTTGTTAGTTAGTTTGGTTTTAAAAATACTAGCAAAATTAAAGGAATCTCCAAATTCCACCTGAGGAGGACATACTTTTGATGTTCAACACATGTTTGGAAGATATCCCTGACTTAATGGGAGGTAAAGCGATCCCAAATGCACCACCCTACACTTGTATTAAAGAGACCAGGGTACAGTATCTAGCCTAAGCCAAGACTGTTGCAGTTTTCTTCTTTCTTCTCTTTAGCAAAGACAAGGGGTACTAGGCTACTCCTCCTTGTTGGAGGCAGCAAGTAGTGCCACGTATGACCTTTTGTTACTTTGACATACTACCTTATAAGCTGGTAGCTTTAAGAAATGCAAGGCAGAAAACTTAATCTCCTGGAACATGATGGAAAGTCATTTAATTATTTTTAAGACATTCTTTGAGAATGACTGGATTGCTGCTTAAAGTGGGGCGTGTGCATGTGAGTAAAGGTTTGCACTTAACCAAAAAAGGCCCCCGGGTGTCCCAGAGCTGTTAAAGCTGGCTGTTTCTTGGGCTGGCCTGTAAACTCTGGGCACTTGGAGATCCTGGATGCTTTCCAGCCAGGCTGCCAATTTTCAGACAAGCATGGGTAATTCTCAGGCTCACCCACTCCTACCCACTAACTGAAGTTTCTATTCCCCTGACAGTACAGTGCTTTTCTTTGGCTATGCTCCCAGCAAGCACCCACAGAGCAACTCCAGCCCTACCTCTGCAAAAGATGCAGGCTCCTGAGTACTAGGGATGGGTGAGAGCTGCTTTTTTGGTCTACAGGGAAAGCAATGGGTTTGAAAAATTCTCCTTTTTCAGAATGGAACAAAGGCACTCCAACATTCTCAAAAATTTCCTATAAGACCAAACTAAACTCCCAAAAAACACCCATTAAAAATCCCTTTATGGATGGCTCTCAACACTTCATTTTGATAAAAATGCAATGTCTCATTCTTACTTCACCTTGAAATATTTTTTTTCCCATATACTATAAAATAAAAGTCAAACCATGGCATTCTGACTTTTCAAACTGAAAACCTTGAACACTTGTTTCCAGAAATTTCCGCTGAGACCTTCTTGGAAGATTTTATCTAAAAAATTGTTTTTCGTAGAATCACAGAATCACAGAATGTTAGGGGTTGGAAAGGACCTCTGGAGAGCATCGAGTCCAATCCTTCTGCCAGAACAGGACCACCTAGGGCAGGTTAGACAGGAACATGTCAAGATGGGGTTTGAAAGTCTCCAGAGGAGACCCCACAACCTACCTCTCTGGATAACCAGTTCAAGTGCTCTGTCACCCTTACAGTAAACAAGTTTTTCCTCCTGTTGAGGTGGAACTTCCTGTTCCAGTTTTTCTCCGTTGCCCCTCGTCCTATCACAGGGCACCACTGAAAAGAGACTGTCCCACTCTCCTTGACACCCACCCTTCAGAAATTTGTAAACATTAATAAGATCTCTTCCCAGTCTTCTCCTCTCTAGACTGAAAAGCCCCAGGTCTCTCAGCCTTTCCTCATAAGACAGGTGTTCCAGTCCCTTAATCATCCTCGTAGCCTTCCGTTGGACTCTCTCAAGTAAATCTCTGTCCCTCTTGAACTAGGGAGCCCAGAACTAGACATAATACTCCAGATGTGCTCTCACTAGGGCAGAGTAGAGGGGTAGGAGAACCTCCCTCAACCTGCTGGACACACTTCCCAATGCCCCCCAGGATACCAGTGGCCTTCCTGGCCACAAGGGCAACTTGCTATCCCAGGGATAACTTCTTGTCCACCAGGACTCCAAGGTCCTTCTCCACAGAGCTGCTTTCTAGCAGGTCATCTCCTAATCTGTACTGGTGCGTACTGTTATCCCTCCCCAGGTGCAAGACTCTACACTTACTCTTGTTGAACCTCTTTAGATTCCTGTTTGCCCAGCTCTCCAGTCTGTCCAAATCTTGCTGAATGGCCACACAGCCTTCCAGTGAATCAGCCAATCCTCCCAGCTTTGTATTGTCAGCAAACTTGCTGAGGATACACTCTGTCCCCTCATCCAGGTCATTGATGAAGATGTTGAATAAGACCTGTAATACAGGCACAACTGGAGATTAGAGAATAAGGGTTTCAACCATGGAAAGAAGCCAAAAAGCTATTCTAATAGAGTATATAGACCTCTGCAGGAATATAGTAAGATGTAAATCTGCTCTACAGTGAGTAGGAGATTCAGTGCTTTTCTCCCTTGTTACTACATTTCCTTCTAGAACTAGTATTGTCTCCAAGGACTGGATCCAAAGATCATTGAAGCCAAGGGAGAAAATCCCTTTGGCTGAATTTTCCCCTAATTTTGAAAATCCTTTGAAGGAAGAAAAACAATTAGCTTATTTATCCTCCTTTCTTTACCAATGCCAGTTGTGGTAGTACTGGGTTTTGAACTGAGCTCTAAACCTAAATGACAGCAATAGAGCTGTAAAAAAGCTGTTCTAAATCTGGGAATATGAACATCCAGTTGTCTCTTAAAGTCTCAGCTAGATTAAAACGCCTGACCTGCACATCTTTTAAGACCAGCACCTCTGCTCTTCTTTAGACTGCCTCCTCCAACCTCTAGTCCTAAGAGTGACCCTCATCGCTTTCCTCCCTATACTAAACCTGACCTAAAAGAGGAACAAAACAGGGTTGCAGGAACAGAGATGTTTCTCCTCCTGTGCTGGGTGGAAGAGCACATAGTGCTTCTTTGTTAGTGCGAGAAAGGTTTTCCATCCATTCCCAGCCAAGGGACTGCATTCACATTTCAGCTGACCAGGCACAGCTATATGGCTCTCAAAGAGTTTCTGTGGCAATGGATGAAAATATTTGTATCTGGATTTGTCTTCTGCTGCATTTGTCAACACCAGTAAAGGTCAATATTTTTCCTTGGTCAGGGAAAGGTGTTGTCTAGCTTTATAGCAGCATGAAAGCTGAAAGAAGAAAAGCAAGAAGTAGTTTTGGCAAGTGGTAGATCCTTCAGGATCCAGGAAGCATTAACCTATTAAAATGAAATTGTTTCTTTTTCTGTCCCCAGGACACTTCAGTCATTCCTATAAGCACAGATCCTTCCAAGCAACTTGGAGAATGACAAGTCTTGCTGTCAAAGAAAGAGCACACTAGCAAAGCTCCCCAAAATGTCTCTGTTCATCTCTTCAAGCAGACACACAGAAAGAAAAGCAATAGCCTAATCAAGCCATAATACAAAGAAAGAAGAGAGGTGAACTACAATAGTTCTCTTTTCTTTTTGCTAACCCCAGAATTTCATTTCTGGCTTTTAGCCTCCACTAAAATCTAAATGTGCAATGTGGTATTGAAAGACAGCCTTCCTAAATTTTAGGGAATCTCTATTCTTGCATTTAAAGCCTAAAGGAAATGCAATGCCTATTCTGTATATTGTCAAAATAAATCAACAACCAAGCACAATTCCTATCCTAGTGTTGTTGGAATGAGAAGCTGGATTCATAAAATGTTACACTATGGAAATCTAGAGTAAGAGTGCATTAAATCTGAGTCTTGCTCAGTATATGGATATTTTCCTGTCAGATCGCAGTCTCCACAACCACTTTTTTACAGTATTTTGCTGAAATGTAGTTCCCCTGCATCTTCTGACTAGAAAACTAATACATGCGAGACCCAGGCTGCTTGATTCTGGCAGCATGAAGCAGCAGACATTTAAAAATGCCATTATCATTTCAAGGAAGCCGTCCAGGCTGTTTTTTCAGAGTTTGATTGAAAATTATTTCGAGAATGTAGAACACTAAAATAAGAGGAAGATGGAGAGATAACAATCTGTAGGCTCTCAGATTTGTCCAAGGAGTTCAGGACACTCAACAGTTTATAAGAGTAATTTCTCCTAAGAGTAGTTTCAAATAAAACTTCTTGTTTTTCCTCAAGTAATGGAGAAAAAAGTTGTCAAATGGCATATTTCAGGGTTAACAAAGCAATGGCTGTTACTCATGCCCATTCTTACATATAAGTGAATACAGAAATAACTCGGCAATGGTTTGAATTGGCATCGGATTTTTAAATCTGGTGGTTCTGATTTTAATTTAACATATCCTGTGGTGCAGTGTGTGAAGTATGTACTTAACCCAGATTGTTGTGAGATGAAAGCACACTAGTGTTTATTTTACATTATTTGCTGTAGTTTGTTGAAAGCCAACATTCCTGGGCAGTGAATGCAGTAGGGATGAATCATTTGAACTAGGTGAGGGGTTAGCAGCTGGAAGAAAACGAAAGTTAAATAACTACATTAAATTTTAGTAAAATGGGTTAAAACCCAGAACATTAGAGAAACTGTTATCATCATTCTGAGACAAGGAGTTTTGACACTTATTTCTATGGGTTGTCAACAACTACTTTTTAATGTCAGCAATTATTAGTATTAACTAACATCATACATTTCCTACCTTCAGACCTGAGGTGCTGAAGCAAAGCTAAATACAAATTACTACCAGGAGCTGCAGTGAATGCTTAGAGTGACAGTATAGCACCAGGGAATCGATCCTAATGATTTACTATTCATATCACCATAGTTTGTAGGAATCTTAATCAAAGACCAGGACGTCACCAGATTGAGTATTGAATGGCTAAGGAAAAAAGATGGGCCCTGTGTTAGAGAGCTTAGCACCGAAGCAGAGGTAAAGGGCAATGACAAAGCAGGTGAAGAGAAGGGAAAGCAGAAGGAGATGATGGAACAACAGCGTTCAGCGGATCAGAAATGAGCTCAGCAGACAGGTAGTCTCCAGTAAGGATTTTCTGAGAGCATCCTGGAAGCTTTCAATGATGGTTTTGACAGAAGACAAGGAAGCGACTGCGCGGGTGTTTGTGGTGTGCCCGTCTCGCGCCTGAAGAGGGGTGGGAGTGAACGGGCAAAGGTGCTTGTCTCAAAATCTATCATGTAGGCAAGTGAGGCTCATATTAAGGGTTAGTTGAAGGCAGAAATTTTATCTAGTTAGAGAGTGATGCACCCGGGGGCCTTGAGAGCAGAGACAAGGGGCTTCTGCTGTACGTGGCAGAGCTGAGGAAGGGGGACAGAGGCAGCAGCAGCAGAGCCAAAGCCGCCCATGAGGAAAGGATGCTTGTAGCAGTGTTCAAGCTGGGTACAAGTTGGATGAGACAGTGTTTGTCGAGGCCACAGAAAAAAGGAGGTGGGAGTAGCTGAGATTCAAAATGCCAGAAGCCTGTACAGGAATTTTAGCTCAAAGGAAAGGAAGGACCACAGCATAAAGATAGTAGCTAGAAAAAAATAAAATCACTGAGGATGTAAGAAGTCTGAGCCAAAGATATCTCCTAGATGTGTTTGCAGGACAGGCAGCATGCTCCTGAGGCCACATGCTATGTCCCAAGGGCTGCCAACTGAGGAGCTCTGCTCCCACCACCCTGGGCTTCAGCTGGTGTGGAGCTGTCTTTTGGGTGGTGTCAGAGGGACAGGCCTCCACTGGGATAGATGGAGTAGGAAAGCAAATCTGTAGATCACCAGGAACTGGGAAAGAGAATTAGAGTTTGTGCTTGTAAGTGAGGTTGCATAGAGATAGATAGCATGAAGAGACAGAAGAGGAGCAGGAGAGGTAAGCAACTGCATAAGTCCCTGGGAAGTGGGGTGAGCAATGAGGACCATCTGCTAAAGGAAGATTCCAGCAAAGAGGAGAAGCCAGTGGGCCACCATGTGAGGATGATGGCTTGCTTCATGGGTGCCTGGCCAGTGAAATCCTTTGGTGCTTTCCCCAGGGCTGTGCACCACCTCTGGTTTGCAGAGGTCTCTTGCTGGTCTCTTAACTTTTTTCCTTAGTCTTTAGCTACTCTTCTCATTCAGATGCAAACAAATACCAAGGAGGCTGAGGATGGGCTAGAAGGTCTTGCATAATCTGCCAGCATTTGGAAGATCAGCATTGCTGACACTCAGAAGAAGCAGAGGTCCTGAAAACTGCCGGTGTCGGGAATTCAGTCAGGCAAATGCACTGTGGAGTACAAAGGGCTGGGACAGTGCTAGTTAACATGTGAATTGCACAGCCACAGAGCTCATCATCACCCTACTCCCCTGATTTCAGTTTTCAGAGATAGCATAGTTAGTCCTTCATCATCCTTCTGGACTGGTCCAGATGGCAGAGACAGAAATGACATCGTTTGGAAAAGGCCAGTCCCTCTCTACAGACGGTAATGTTACATTCAGTGGAGACTCTGTTGTGTAAGAGCAGTAAGTGCTGAACCCAAATCTAAAATAAGTATCGTCCTGTGATTTGGGGCCCTTTTATGTGTGCATTTAGTGTACACCTTCTATAGGTGAAATTAATGCAATTGGTTATTTACCAAAGGCTTTTGTCCTTCAAAAAGCACGGGCATACCTTGTCTGGACAATGCCCTTCCTAAGCCAAAAAAGGTATTTCCTAGTCAGTCTTTGAGTTACTTCTCTCAGCCTTGAGGCTGAGAGAGAGCAAGATAGGGATACTTAAATGCCTCAGACCCGTTTGGATACACAAGCTTGAATTCAAGGCACTGTACCAACTCGAGTTTTGGCCTGACCTTTGGGAGCCTCAGAGGCTGCGGAGTCAGGTGCTGGTGCGGAAGCTCTTGCCCCCGTGCTGCCTGGCTTCAGCGCCTCTCACACCTCAGGAGGCTGTAACTCGCGCCTTAAACTGCATTAAGACCTGCCGAGGAACGGGCTCGGACGGAGGGGCTGCCCACCCCGGCGAAAGCTGGGGGCAGCTACGGGGGCTCAGCCCCAGGCGGGGGCGGGCGGTGTCAGGGATTTCCTATTCCTAACAAAGGCGTTTGGGGCTTGAGGCTGCCGGTTTGGGGGTGCGGTCTCCAGGGGGCCTGGCTGCTGGCTGGAGGAGCGGGGGGCAGGCGGGGCCAGCAGCCGCCGGGGCTGCAGCGCGGAGCGGCGGCCGCCCGGGGGAGCGCAGGCTCCGCCGCCGCCCGGGCCGCAGCAAGCCCCAGCCCGCCGCGCAAAGAGCCGCTCGCTTCGTGGGCAGGAGCTTACAGGAGCTGGCACCGAGCTGGAGCGGGTGATTTCGAACCCCATTCAGCATCAAACATTTCTCCCCTTCCCTTCCCATTCTACCCTCCCCCCCCCATCCCGTGCATTACATAAATTTCAACTTTTCCATTATCGAAGCTCTCAAATATTCTGAGAGAGGTTACCAAAATGTGTTTACTTACAAATTTGGAAGTAGCGACAAGACGCAATGCAGTGAATTTGTCATCTGCTCATGACTAGCAGATGGTCCTCCTTCTCGGCAAGCGAGCGGCGTGAGTCACGTCTTGCCTGGTTCATAGAATTGAACCGAGAAGCTGGTGGGCACCGGGGTGGACAGTGTCGCCCATGGCCAATCATGCCGCCTGCCCACATGGGGAATGGGAGCTCTTGCACAGGGTGGATTTCACAGCCCCTTTTGCAGAGCTTTGGTATTCCTCCTTCTTCCACGTTAGATTAATTAGGGCGCTGCTCCTTGCTTCATGTGATTCTTGCAGTGCAAAGCAATCTTTAAATGGGAACATTTAGCAGATGAGCTGAAAGAGGTAACTGTGAGTTATGCTTAAACAGACTCAATTTTTTTTAGCACTGGATGAAGCCAAAGTGGGAAATTCAAAAAAGCCTTATGAGACCCTCTTTCCTGGAATCAGTGCTGCTGCAGACAGTGCTGTGAAAACCCAGTTGCCTGCATCAAGGCATAGCATGTCAAAGGTGGCTCTAAACTGTGCTGTTAGTAACAAAAAAAAAAACAACAAACCAACCAAAAAACCAAAATCAACCAACCAACCAACCAAAAAAACCCAACAACAACAACAAAAACCCCCATAGTGCACTTCTGCATTGGTTTAGGGGTGTGCTTGCAGGATGGGAGTTTCTTGTCCTGGTAAACAGAAGAGGCTCAATTTTATTGCAGGTGTGTTAGAGAGTTGTTTTACAAGGACAAAGTCATCTAACACCCTCTCCTGCTTTCCCACTCCAGTTCCTGAAACAATTATTAAACCAGCTATATTCATATTGATTTCTCTTGTTAGTTTTTTCCCTAGTCATGACACATTCCTCATTTTGTCTTACCGAGTAAAGCTGCACAGATGACTGGTTTTCCTGTAGTTTTGTTTGTTTGGTTGGTTTGGTTTGGTTTTTGTGTGTGTGGATTCTTCACAACAGAACAAGAGGGAGCAAGTTTAAATGACACAAAAACGAGATTATAAGAGTGATCAGGAAGATTCAGGGAAGAAACCTGAAAATGTTTTGAAATGCTTTTTTTGCAAAGTGGCTCCGTTTCAAGTTGATGAGCTCTTCTAAAATGAGCTTCTTTCCAAAGCTGTCACTTATTTATATGGCATAGTACTTGTTGCTTTTTTCTGGATGCAAGAGTTCCACTCACACCAGCGACATGTAAGTTACGTGCTTCTGGCAGATGCTCACATGTTTGCACAATGTGAGACACTTTAATTGAGCTTGACTGTCTTTAGGAAGCAGAGTACATGAGAATAATGTAAGGAAACATGGACATGGAGCTGTTGGAATGAGTCCAGAGGAGGGCCACCAAGATAATCAGAGGGCTGGAGCACCTCTCTCGTGAGGTCAGGCTGAGAGAGTTGGGGCTGTTCAGCCTGGAGAAGAGAAGGCTCTGGGAAGAACTTATAGCAGACTTCTAATACCTGAAGGGGGCCAACAGGGAAGCTGGGGAGGTACTTTTTACAAGGGCCTGTTGCTATATGACAAGGGGTAATGGCTTTAAACTGGAAGAAGGGAGGTTTAGGTTAGACATAAGGAAGAAATTCTTTAGTGTGAACAGGTTGTCCAGGGAGGTTGTGGATGCCTCATCCCTGGAAGCGTTCAAGGCCAGGTTGGATGGGACTTTGAGCAACCTGGTCAAGTGGAAGGTGTTCCTGCCCATGCAGGGGGGTTGGAACTAGATGATATTAAAAAGCCCTTCCAACCCAAACCATTCTATGATTCTATGAAACAATTCTGGTTTTCCTTGATTTTCGTTCTGAAATTTTTTCTTGCCTAACTTTCATTGCAGAGCACTCCAGATCAAGGCACTTTTTCCTTTCATATGTATGAACAGACAAACAATCCTCTTGTTTCTGAAAAAAAATGCTAAAATCCACGGAGGTCAGTGAGAAAACTCTCATTTATTTAATAAAAAAACATAGCCTGGCACAGGTATTTGTGATTTGGAAAGCCAGAAGCTGGAACCAACCTGTGAGCACCATCATTACCTGCTGTATTCCCACAGTGCTTTAGAGTGCTGCCACAGCAGAAAGAAGGTGCTATACTGATGAATACTAAGATCTGTTTCTGTGCTGCAGGAGAGGAGAGCTTGGAGGTGTGGAGGTAGTCTTTGAAGTCAACAGAGCTAAAGTTGCTCTGGGTCTACTGCACTGCTTCAGCAAAATTCCCTGGTACCTTTCAACTGGCTACAGAGGAAAACCATCTCATGGTTTTGCAATCTCTATTACTACTTTGTAGTGCAAAATGAGGGTTTATGGGGATCAGAGGGATTGGATTCCCTTATTTGGGTTTCCCACCTCTGGCACGTGGTACTTGCTGTTACCTGGTGTGTCTCAGTCCCAGGCAGCCATAGCCTGTCACTGCCATTTCTCTGAAAGTCTTCCTTTTCTGTTTCAGAGGTCAAGTGCTGCCCTGGGAAATCACCTCCTTGCCAGGAGATAGAGCTTGGGCTGATTGCTCTGCCTTAGTTCCTCAACAGTGGCCATGAAGGTGCTGCTGCTAAATTACCATTCAATATGTGGGTATGAGAAAGGGAGGAAAAACTGAGGGCAGTGGGTTTTACTGGAAACATGAGGGGGTTGCTTGCAGAGGTGGGTCATCTTTGGGTTTGGGAGGGGTGATGTTTGTGGGGGCCTGTGGGGACTCCAGTGCATCTAACCACCAACGGAGCATCCTCTAAAGTGCTGAGAATAGGCTTGTCCTCTTGGTCCTTGACAAGAGCCTACTCTATCCTCTCATTGCTGCCAATAAATCCAGGATTAGGAAGCTGACAGCCGCCTACACACTCTGGAAGAGTACAGTGACCACATGCAAAATTTATAGCCTACAATACTGCTGTAGGTGGAGATATAAAATACTTTTGTGGGGTTTTTAGGCTTGGGATTCCCCATGGATGCTGGCAGTGACATACATATCCTGATACTTTACCACACTGCAGCCAGGCACACTGACAGGGGGGGCTGGCAGTTCACCATGCTCCATGCCACTTAGGATCCCAGTGACGGACACTGCGCTGCACTAAGTTCCAGATGCTCTGGCAGGGTGCAGGTTACCTATGAATGGTACATTTGAGCCTGACTTTTCTCCACAGTCAGATCTGTTTGCCTTGGGTGAGTGTTGTGCTTCTTTTGCTCTGTCAAAACCCCAAATCCCTGGCTGGCTGCCCTTTTGAGCAAGCTCATTCACCATCTAGGATGATTCCCTTAGGGCCTCAGCAGCTTACTCTGTCCTGCACAGACAGGCTCAGCCCTCAGCTAAGCTTTTTCCACAGAGCCCTGTTTGTCTGGTGGACCATACACAATGCCTGTGAGACCAAGAGGAACAAGATGCCAACAGCAGGAGGCTGGGGTCACTTTGTGGCTGCAGATTTACCTCTGCCCTTGCGGCTGCAGCATCCTCACTTGCCCACAAAACCTGGGTGTCTGGGGGAGAGCCCTACCCACCTACATGTGGGCATGGACAAGAGTCAAAAATAAAACACTGTTTTCTTCCTGTGCTTCCATGCACTAATACAACTCCATGCTTTGCACGTTTTGAGACCTCTATCCATTGCATAAATCCTATGGGCCATGCAGCTTTTCTCCTCCTGGCCCCACTTGCTGTGCTGAGAAGTGAAGGACTCAGAAAGTGCAAGAATTCAACAGAAGGGAAATGGCAGGGATCTGTAAAGACGATGCAGATGGGGAACAGGACATGGGCTTTCTAAAACATGGGCACCACAGCCACCTGCCAGCTGCCGTCAATGTTAACCTGGTGGTTTGTCCCCTGCTAACAGCATGCACGTCTTGCCACTGGTCACTGTTGCTTCACCACCAGGTTTGGTAACCCCATGTTCATGGAGGAGAAAAAAACAAGAAGGAACCCCTGAAGGGGTAGGGGGAGGACCAAGAAGGCTAATATGAAGTCTGCAGAGGGCAAACTAATTCAACAGAAGTTGTGGATAAAAAGAAGCAACATGGCTCACACAAGCTTGGCATTTTTTTCTTTATACAGTGTCTGAGATCCAGGTCTGAAAACCTTAGGTAAAATCATAACCTGGGAGGATGAAGTGGTAAAGGCATGCCAGTCTCACCTCTCTTTGTTGCTGCTGTTGGAAATAGACAATTACAGCTGTGAAAATTAGATGCTGTGAAGGACTGCTAGCTAGCTAGCTGTGGAGTTTCACCTCTGAGCTGAAACTTGCTTGTAGTTGACAAGTCTGTTTGGGATGGATACAAAATATGATTAATTCCTGAAAAAGAACTCCTGCATCTCCATTGGAGATGCTATGGGTAAATGTGAAGCTCTGAGATATGTAGTCTGCAATTCACAATGAAACTTTAATTAAGATACCTGGGAAACTGTAAAATCAGCAGGCACTGGAAAACCCATCATCTGAATGTTGGATACTTGGGAAAAGTGCAGAAACCCAGCTTCAAAACCAAAATAGCCACCTTCCTTCTAAGCTATTTCGTTTAAAGCTAGCTCTGTGAGAGCCACACAAGCTATTTACTGAAACCAAATAAGCCTATGGATGAAATATTAAAGAAAAAATTGCTGTTTACACATAACTATAATGAGAAAGACAGATGTCCTGATTCTACTAATATAGGACAGTAGTCCATCCATATAGCTTTCTATGCCCCAGCTTTGATCATAAAAATATGAGTGATATTAATCTATTTCAAAAAGACCTTGGCAAGATCAGCTATTTCATGTTTAATTAGTGCTTCATAAATCTTAGGTGAAGAAAACACAACAGAAGGGCAAATCTTACCCAAACCAGAATTGTATTTCTCGATTTCCAGACTCATCTTAGCCTCAAGCAAGAGAGAAGTTTGTACAGCATAGTTAATATGATTAACCATGACTGAAGCCACATGTTTCTTAGACTGTAAGAACTGCTAAATCTCCAAATTTTTCCCAGTCATATCACTGAAAGTGATACCGTACACCTGAAGAAGATTGCTACACCCAAATGTTTATTTTTCTGACGATACTCATTGACCTACTTTTGCCTACCAAGGGAGGTACAAGCTGTTCTTATCCAAATGTCCTGAGACCATTTCAGAATTGTGAGCTCTCCTTCTTTCAAACCTGTTCAAAGTGAAGTTATGCTCTGGATCCAGAGTGGTACAGAGCTGAGTTCAGTACTTCACACTTCCATTTCCAGCGGTGTTTCATGCCTGGCTGAGATTCTGAAGAAAGACGACCCCTCCCAACAAATAATCCAAGCATTTGAATTTCTCTGGGAGGAAGATGTGATAAAAACATGGATGTCATCCAGGGCACATAAGGGAGAGCTTTTGGTCCCACTGCATGACAGCCCTGACTCTGAGAAGTCCTGTGGGACAAAGGAGCATGAGTTTGTGGGACCAGCTCTAAGGATGAACTCAGCATCCACTGCTGTGCTCTGACTGCTAAATAGCTGCTTGCAGATGAATTTAGCTCTTCTCAGTTTCAAAAAAGATAACTGAATTTTTGCTAAAAACAAGCCTCTGGTCTCAGGGGATATGAGATACACTTTTATCATTAATTTATATATTTGCCTTGTTGTGGATGTCATTGTGGGGAACAGTCCGCAACAGTCATCTAAAGCTGCATAGGAGGAATATAGTGGACAATTCCTCCAAATTTGTGTTATTTGTGGTAGACAGGCTATGAAAGAAGCCTGAAACCTGTGAGGAGTGGTGGGTTGGAGGCTGTGCTTGAACCTTAATCCCATCAATGTGCTTCCCAGCTGCTTGGGCTTTGGTGGCGCAGCCCGACAAACACACCCTGGGTTCCCCAGATTGTCTCCTAGAGCACCATTGGGTAAGTAGCTCCAAGAGAGATCGATGTGGCTTGTAACCTTTTCCTTAACTTTCTGACTATTGATGTTTTCTTACAAGAAGTCCAAACTGTGACAAGGCAAAGAGGTCAAGAAAAGCCTTGCGAAAGAGAAGCAAGATAGGAGCTGATTCAAGCATCTGTAATTAGATAATGGCTGTGAACATTTATAAAATCTCCCAGTAGTGGCGGCAAAGTGCTGATTCGAGAGATGCGGCCGCCCTCTTCCTTGATGTCTTTAATCCTGGCAAGTCCCAGCTGCTGTGGCTCGAGTGTTGGAAAGCTCCACCCTCTTTCTGGCCTCTGATCAAAATCAATGTTTCAGGGAGAAATGCAGAAGAGCAAAGGAGTTAAACTAAAGTTCAGATAAGCATAACAAATACTAGAAAGATGAGATTCTCCAAGCAGAGTGCTCTAGAAAGCACTCAGATTAATCTGGGCAAGACTCTCATCAATTGCTGTGTGCAGAAAGAGCTATTCTTGGACTCACAAGGAGGTAAGGGATTTATTTCCTCAGCTGCATGGAGTCATGCTATGAGATATTATTAAGTAAGAATAATTAGGATTTGAGCTTTCAGTGTGCAAGATTAGTGTATTTCCCTGTGTTCCCAGTCCTTTCCAAAAAGACCTTTTATTAGTGGTAGTCAGGATTTCTGTATCTTTTAACTATATAATTCTTACAAGTTATCTCTTTATATGGTAAGTGGCTGTGGTGCTCCCTTTTGAGCATCTCTAGATGAGCTTGGTAATTAATACATTTGTGTGATAACAAAATAAAATCTTGAAGTGTATTTTAATGTGGGCCGTTCAGCAGTGATCCAGCAGTACTTACCTGGCAATACCTAGACTCCAGTTAAGACAAATCACAGGATAAATGATGGTAAAATCCAAGGTCACTTCAGGGTATTTGGTTCCACGGTTGCAATGGCAGTAGGGGGAGCTTGCACTAACATACTGAACTGGATTTTCTGTGTGTGGGAAGCAAGTGTGCAAAGAGTCTGATGATTAACTTTCTGGCACTAGTTGCTTTCCTGCGACACCGCAATCATTACTTCTGGCAAAACAAATTGCTCTGTGGTGTTTTGTTGCTTCATCAGCAGAAAAAACTGTTCAGCTCTATCTTCTGCCAAGCCTGATCCTTCTCTTTCTGTGCATACGGACGGTCCCCAGGAGGCACACGGAAGGTCTACAGCAACATTGTGTAAGAAACCAGAATTCAGGTAGGAGGAGTGCAAAGAGATCCCTAGTGCCCAGCTGAGGTTATTGGGGTGGAGAGGAACCCAGGGTCAGCCCATTTTACTGGAGCATTTGAGATATACTGAAGTTTTCAATTTTGCAGAGCAAGAAATATTGTGTGTGTGTGTGTGTGTGCCTGTTCAGAGCCCCAGTCTTGATCTCTTGTAAAACTGAGTGTTACTCAGATCTGGACCACAGCCTGTCACTGCTGATTCTTTGATATCACTGCAATTCTTCACAGATGCTTTGTTAAATGACCCAGTGTCAGAGATCCAAGGAAATTTAAATGGATAAAATTAAAAAAATTAGGTCCAGCACTTAAAGAGACTGGCTGACTCCTAGTAGGTAAAGCCAAGTTAGGACGTGGGCACAGCCACCGTGAGAGTAGGACCAAACTTGATTGTGATCCTATGACTTCTAGCTATTCCCACACACCTTTTTACCCAGTAATGACTGGGCTGACACTCATTTAGGCCTATAGTTGATGCTACAGCTACAAAACCTGCTACCCTGTTCACAGAATAATTGTCATACATTTCGCGTTGAAATTCCCAGATCAGGAAGACATAGTCATTGATTACAATGGTTTATACAAAGCTACTTACTGATAAGCTAGGAGAGCACAGAACTTCCCTGAAGACCAACATCAAACAGATCATGTAAGAAAGGAGAAATAATGTCACTGTTGTGAGACAACTCCTTTTCAGCTTGATTGCTTTACTACTGTTATTGGGGAAGGTAACTCTTGCTAATGTAATTCCATTAAACTCTGATTCCCCACTGCAGTTTGGAGAGTTTTGCTGCTGACTATAATTGGACTGGAGTTTACATCGAACTGCTAGTAAGCTGAATGTTTGCACATGCTTAGGTGTAATAACTCAGGATGTGCTCTGTTGCTGGTGTGCTGCTCTGCTAAGCTCTCTTGCTGGCTGTGCTCACAAATGCTACCTCATGAGGCATAGCAGAAGCTTTCTGGCTTTTTGGCTTCTTTGAAATTATGGGTTGCCCTGCTGGTGTACTTCATGGCACCTGGCAGGGTGAGCCTACCTCTCCTGGATGCAAAAAGCAGAGACTAACGTTGGGCTTAGGAGTATGGAGGGAATAAAGAGGGTATTGCCCTGAAAAGGTGCAAAGACTTGGCATGGCCTGGGTAGTGGGAGGCAGAAGAAAGAACCCATGTGGGAAGACAGATGTGACAGAGTGCAGCGGGCAAGATGCTGTGGAGCAGTCCTGGAGGTCCAGGAAGCCACAGAAACAGGAAGCTGTGGGTAGAAAAAGGAGGGACAAGTAATCGCTTGAAGCAGATGAAGGTGGTGAAGCAGATTGCCCTTTACCTGAGTAATTTTGTGCAAAGGCACGACCCCAGCTATGCATCTTGGAGTGTGCTACGTAAACATAACTACACATTTTTCCCAAAAGCACTGTCCATTGTAATGATTGCAATGCTCCAGGATAATTAATTGCAGCTATTCTAAAAATCATATGATTCTGTAACACACCTGTACCTCTTAAATTTCAGCCATTCCAAATTCTTGCTGGTTTCATCAGCCACATACTCAGAAACACTTTCAATGCACTAAGAATGATAAAACTATAAATCTGGTGTTTAAATCCTCACAACCATGCTAGCTTGAAAGAAATTCAGCATCCCAGGCAGAGCGCCAGATTTTGTTATTACAAAAAATTTCTTCTGCATGTGCTAACGTTTTAGATGTTCCTGATGTTCTAGGCAAGTGCACTGTAGGCTTTACAGTAGTGATAAAATGCAGACTTGACCCATAAGTCTTCCTGTTGACATCGAGGATAACAACATACACATACCTGTGTGTGTTTAAAAATATCATTTTGAAACCACTGGGAATGGAGTGTAGAACAGTATCACTTCTCCGTGGTTGTTTTTTTTTGGAGATAAATATATTGAGTTGCATTAAAAATATACCTATTTTTAAAGTTACTTAAAATTGCAGTGTTTTTAATATGCAGTATGGGCGTGCAGTCTGTAGCTCATCCGGGTATGGTGAGCATGTCAACATATTGAGTGTTACATAAAGAAATGAATTTTGTAGGATCAGAAAAAGAGGCACAATACAAACAAAACAATGAAAGTCAAGTAACAGGAAAGATGGATCATCTGTAATAGTTACAATTGATTTTCCATTGCCCTACAACTTTGCTAGCAATTACATCAGAGATCGTGTGGAGATGGGTATAAAATGCTGGTAAAATAAAAGGCAGAACAGAACGGGCACTTTGCACTGACATGGCTGAACCTGCTTTGGGTTGGAGTCGCTCGTGGTGGATTAAGCTCTAGAGTCACAGTTGGATAAAGTTGCAATGTGCAACCAAGAGTATTCAGATTTTAGTGAATCAAGGCAAGCAAGCTAACTTTTAAAAACCAATATTCCAAAAGTATCCCGGCCCTAGGACACATGAAGTTCAGAAGTGCCCTGACATTAAGTAGTCTGCACCTGAAGGGTCTTTCACAGGGCACAATGTTGGTTTTGCAACAGGGTTGCAAAAAAACCAACAATGTTGGTTTTGCATCATTGCTGACAAATGCTTTTTGAAAACTCCAGCCCTGAATATTCTGAAAGGTGACATGCAAACAGAATCAACCCCCTTACAGCACACTTGGTTCTCTGCCCTCACCCATTGCTTTATCAAAAGCTAACCACATGATTTATAAAAATACCGTGAACTTCTGTCAGAGAAACCAGATGAGTACAAGAGCTCTCAGAGCACGCTGCCCATCTGCCTGTAACCAGAGTTAAGCTCCACATGGCAAACATCACCTGTATACAGATGGTTGAGACCCTGTTTGGCTCCATGAAATGGTGTCGACTTGCTTCAGGTTGAGATTTAGGCCACTTTTAGGGAGAGGGTCCCTGCCATGATGCTGGCTGGGGGGAAATCCAAAACAGAAGTGTTCCTGATAGATGGATTCTTCACTTTATGCAAAATGTGTTGTGACACATTATCTCTTCAACATGCAGCAAAGTGTACTTTGCAGCAATTGAAGAAATTCAGTTAAATCTAGCCTGTACTTGTGTTCTGGTTCGTTATTTATAGCAAGAGTGGGAGTGTGTTGGCCTCTTCTGACAGCATATCATGGCCATCTTAAATTCTGAAAGCACATTCTGGTTGCCACAGTAAATGTTTAAGAAGTTTAATCTTAAATTTGAGAATGCTTTGGAAATCAGTCTGTTCATGACACATTAACAAAATTAGACCAGGAAATGTCTGTGGAATGAACTCCTGTGCTTTTATAATGAGCGAGGTTGTTGGGAGTGTACTACCCCCTGTGTGTGCTGCTAAGGAATGGCCTCAATGCTCCACGGTGATGCCATGCAGATGTGTTTGTCTGTGGCATTTCAAGGAAAAGTCTTTATTGACACAGCCTAAAGGATTTCAGAAAGCAAATCTGAAGCAGTTATGGAGAACACTTTGTGTGGTACTAACTGGAGTTTCAACAGCAAGAGTTAATTCAAAAGAGTTCAAGAGTTAATTTTGCTTCAATAAGAAGTCATGGAAATAACTTTTTTCTCACTAATTAAATATGAAACTGACTAACTGTATGCAAGTGTAATTTTCTTATCTTATTAGCCATGTTCATTTCTGAAGTGAATAACTACTAGCACTGGTACAGTACATGGGCAGAATAATAGTTGTGCTGATTTTTACTTTAATCTCGGAATACAATTAACATAATTTAAACCATTAGAAGCCACAGCAGATAGAAATCACATTATAGAGACTGTAGGTGGAGAAGTGGGTGGTCACATGCAGAGGGAAAACTGGAAGAGCACTTAAAATACAACTGAATAATAAGCATGCAGGGGAATGTAAAGCTGTGTGGAATTGAAAGGCATATTATTTCTTGTGATGGGAGGGAGAAAACTGGATAATAAAGAGCAAGGTTCAAGGACTTCTACTATTGCAGGGCCTGATCCCAAGAAATGGTGTATTGTGTGTGCATAGTGTTAACTCCAGTCCTGTTTGTATGAGCAGGGCCTTCGGACAGGTGCCCTGCACCCTTCAGGCAATGCAGATCACAGGAGCTGTCTGTGGTGGCAGCAAGTGGCCAGACACGGGGAAACCACGGGAACTGAGCAAGTGAAGAAGTGAAGAATTTGGAGATGACCATTACATATAGGCAGAAGGAAAGATGGCCTTACTCGTGAGCATTTTTAGTAATTTGTCTTTGGAAAATAACTCTGAGCTTTCTGTTTTAAGGCATTTTGTGATGTGAGTGGTTTTGGTACAGGTAGTAGAGGGCAGCACCACCTTCTTTTCCCTTGCTAGCAGGTCGTAGGTGCAATACTTCATGCAACTGTTTTATGGGACATAAATCCCAAATTCCAATTCCTGTCAGCAGCGCAGTGGAGAAGTGCAGATCACATCTTGCCTGACCTGGTGAAGAAGTGAAGAAGTCAAGATATGATGGAGGAAAGAAAGAGGCAGGTCAGATGAGGAACCAGAGAGAGGGAGCTGGGACTATGGATGGGAAGTGTGTATTTGAACAGGTTGTGTATGAAATGGGGAATGGAAAAAGGAAAAAGAAGAGACAAAGGATGGGCTGCATGAGGAGACTGGGGCTGGAAAGCCTGAACTGTAGGCTAGGGCTGACCAAATAGAAAAAGGCAATGAGAGGAGGAAGAAAGTGCCAGAAATGAAGAGAAGAGACAAGGACAAGTCAATGCAGAGAGAGAGAAGCCCAGAAGCAGTAGTAAGAAGGTGCTCCCATCACAGCTGGAACCCAGGCCTGGGACACTCATATCATCCTACCTTCTGCTGTCAGCAAATATCAGTAAAGCCATCAGCAAGCCATTATATATCACCTGCCACTGCAGCTGCTCCATGGACAAGAAGAAGAAATTACAATTAAAAACCCAGGAAAAGAACACCCTGAGCTCTTTTTCCTTTTGTAGACATACCTGCCTTCTTCATTTACATCCTTTACTAGTTTCTGCAGTGTTTTCTGAGCAAGTAACAAAACTAAGACGAGGAATCTAGCCTGTTTAACCAGTAACAATCTAAAGTTGTCCATAATTAAATTCCTCTCTGTGGCCCCTTTTTAATAGTTGCAAGGAATTTGATAGGATTTGGTTCTTAGCACAGACCTGCCTGAAATGTTACCAAAGGCAACAGCTGAAAAGCTGTGCTGAGCTAGTATAGCATATATTAATCATTACCTAAATCTAATTTATAACTGACATTTTAGCCAGATCATGTTGTTTGAAATGAACTAGAAATGTTCTTCATCATGACTCGCATGACTGTGAGTATACTGTGGCCAGGCTTTACTGCTAAAGACTACAACATGACTTTGACATATTTTCCACATCAGATTTATTGGTTTCCTATCATAAAGACATTTCTGATATACAGAACATGGATCTCATTCCTAATGGCTGTTCTGTTATTGCAGTGCCCTCTGCTCTTTGAAACATCTTCCAAAAATCCAATTCTCTCCAAACAAAGTAATCTGCTATGTAATAGACTGTACAATCACCAAATGGCACTTGCCAAATCAACCTTCCAGCTGGGTGAATGTCAGACTGGGACTCCAGAGATTGTTTGGGGGCCCCAGGTTGCTTAGAGAGCTCCTACAGAGATTTCACATAGAAATGAAAACATTCTGCTCTTTGGATCAGTCCTCCTTGCATTTTTATGATGAATTAAGCAAAGCTACAATGAGATACGGAGTGTACTCCGTGTGTTGGGGGGCGGAGATTGGCCAGAAGATCTGTAGAATCAGCATTCAAATCAATGTATATCACCTGCAGAACTACGTGCTCTGTGGGGTGCTTGTAGATCAGCAGCAGGTATGAAGTGAAGATACATGCATACTGTGCAGTTGTCCTTTTGGCAAAGATGACAGATGATGATATTCCATGAGGATATTTTCAAGATCTAATTTTTGTTTATTCAATTAATGTTAGCTCCATAAAATGAACCAAGGAAAAGAGTTGCAATTGCACTGAAGCGCTCTGTTGCAAAAATTTCAGCAAAGCCAGTTCAGTAATTAATGAGTAGACATTTTTCCAGTTTTTCCTGTAAGTTCTGTGCTTTATAAACTTTTTAATGAGATTAACCTCTTTAATGCAAGTGGCTATAAAATGGGTAGTAGCATCTGTTTGAAAAAGAGACACACAGAATGTTTATATTTCTGAAGGTGAAAATTAAGTCGGCAAGTAAATAATGTTAATGTATGTTTAACACTCTCTAGTTCCCCTACTAGATTTAGAAAAAATGTTATGAAAGAATATGAAATGATAACGAGGACATCTCTAGCCCAGCCCAAACTCTTAAGAAATAGCAGCAGTCCTACAGCATTGCACTTGTCTCTCAGTGCCAGGGCTCTATATTTAACAAGCTTTCCCTGGCTCCCACACCCAGATGAATTCATTTGGATGCAGAAAGAAAGTAAGAGCTCATCTGACTCATTAGGAGGCTGACACGCAATTGCCATCAATTAAAAATGCCTTCTAGAGCCACCGTGTGAATTTGGGTGTGCTGAAATAAATGAAACCATCAGGAACTCTGTAAGCAGGACTTAATCTTAGCATCATGCTCAGGACAAATGCAGATTTGATTAGTCTGCAAAAATAATTTGTTGATGTGCCAACTAACGCATGAAGGGATCCTTAGAGAAGCAATACCCAATGAAGTTTTTGTGTTTTTCACTTCACTGTCAGTGACTTGCAGACAATATAAGAGAAAGAAAAGCTTCTCTATATTTGGAATGTATTAAAAATACACCAGTTGTAAAAAAATACTTTGTTGATGCCAAATGATTTTCCCTCTTTCCTTTCACTAGCCTCTAGTGAGGAAAAACATTAAGAGGTGGAAGTGTGATGACAAATGATTTACAGATGGATTCCAGGTTCACTATGTCCTCATTAAGATGGGTTGTAAACACTTTCTTTTCTTATCCCAAGATCCTTCTCAGAATCTCTTCCGTTTAGGCTTAACTTGTTAGATTTAGAATAAGCTATTCAAAAGACACTGAGCAGCTTTTGAGCCAACCCAACAGAATTAAGGTGCCTCTGTCATATACGTTCTCTGAAAAATTTTATCTCAACATGAACTTTTTCCATTCATCTAATATTTTGACATGTCTGTAAAAAGGATAATACCCAGTTATCTATGGTTACTGTATTACTTTCTCTTAAAAAACAAAGAAAACCAAACCAAATCAAACCTTTAACTGGGGGCAATTTAGAGCAGGAACTACCATTTCTGTTACTATTTATATTCTGGTGGTGCCAAGAGGATCCTTATATTTAGGCCTTTATAAGCTTATAATGAAACAGAATTAGTCCCACAGGTGGCAAGCATCCCAACCTCCACCAAAGCCTCTAGCAGCTGCCACCACACAAGTAATAAACGGCCCTGGAGTGTAGACATTGATCTCAGTATAAAATTTTACAGATCCTTTTAGTTCTTGCTGGAGTGTACTTTAGGACAAGTAAGAGAGTCCAAACAAATCCTTTTGGGTTTGTATAAGGTTTTAATAAATGCAAAGTGGTTCAAAAACTTAGATCTGAGTTTTGCATGTTGGGTCTACTTCTCATTTGAAGAAAATTGTAATGGAAAGAAAAAAAAAATTCTGCATATGTATTCATTTTTTACAAATATTGTAATATATTTTTCTCTCTTGTCTGCAGTAAGCAGTTATTCTGTGGGGGCAAGTGAGGTCAGGATCCTCAAAAATCCTGAATGCTTTTTGCTGATATTTTAGGCATACATATGTACTCAGTGTACTGAGGCCAAACAATTACTAAATATGGTGAAGGTCGCGAGGAAAACATTTAAAGTTAGCACCATAAAGAAGCACATAGATTCTTATATGACCAAGTAAGAGGTGCTTGCAGTTGAAGAATACATCAAGTCCCATGTAACTCAATTCTACTTATACATGTTAACCTTTTTCAATATATAGGTTTTTGTTCAATGAGTTATCAACAAATAAAAAAATATCAATTTTTCTTTTACCTAACAAACCCTCCAGATAACAGGAGCAATCCAGCTGAAAACCAGAAGTCAAAAACCTGGTTTCGCTTACATAAATTAAATGCAGACTGAGATTATTTCCTAGCATTTTCCTTTTTTATTCTTTCTTAAGGGAAGGGGTGCTATGCTCGGAAATGTAAGCATCAGTGAAGTAGTTTTATTAACAGTATGGATGCTGCTTTTTTGGAAATGCATCTAGAAGATTTACTGCCTGGTATCTTCCCTGAAGTTATATGAATCACAGAAGAAGGTGTAGTTGAGGAGTGGAACAGGAGCTATTTATCAAGAACATTTGAGAACAGCTACCAGGCTGAAAGAAACAGAAAACAAGAGATCTATTTATTTAATCATCTTTTATCATTTGCAGGCTTTGTTTGACTGTGTTTATATCTGTACTTGTAAAACTGGAGAGTGCATAAACATGGTGCCAAACAGAAAGGCTGTCTCTTCCCAGATCCATTTGATTGAATTCATACACGGGAAAAAATGAGTGTTTGAAGCCAAAAGCAGTGTGACACTGTAGATGTTCCAGTGGAAACTGAAGTCTGTCCTGCTACATCTGTAAACTGAATGTGTCTTGGGTCACAATGCCAACAAATGAAATATTTGCAGCCACTATAGAAAAAAAATTTGGAGCATTATAAGAAAGGGTAATTTCCACAAGGGTGTCCAGCACCACCTGGAAGAACCGAATAGCAAATACTGTCATTGCCATCAGTGCTTCAACACGGAGTTTCAGAAGAGAGAAAACTCTAGAAACTTAGTTTTTTCCTAGTAAACTCTGCAGGCTTCTGAGTTGCTTTTGTACAAAGCTATTGCTTTGGATTATGTTAATCTTCTTCACAGGGCAGTGATAAGCAACTCTCTGATTACTAGAACAAAATAAGAAAAAAATGGGACAACATCTCTGTGGACATAAATCAGTGTACTACGCTTGAAGCCAACACACAACAGACAATTTCATTTGCTATCCAGCATGTTCTAAACCAGGGAAAGAATGTTAAAATTATTCTTTTTGTGCTGAGATTAAATTCCTTCCTTCCTTCCTTCCTTCCTTCCTTCCTTCCTTCCTTCCTTCCTTCCTTCCTTCCTTCCTTCCTTCCTTCCTTCCTTCCTTCCTTCCTTCCTTCCTTCCTTCCTTCCTTCCTTCCTTCCTTCCTTCCTTCCTTCCTTCCTCCTTCCTTCCTTCCTTCCTTCCTTCCTTCCTTCCTTCCTTCCTTCCTTCCTTCCTTCCTTCCTTCCTTCCTTCCTTCCTTCCTTCCTTCCTTCCTTCCTTCCTTCCTTCCTTCCTTCCTTCCTTCCTTCCTTCCTTCCTTCCTTCCTTCCTTCCTTCCTTCCTTCCTTCCTTCCTTCCTTCCTTCCTTCCTTCCTTCCTTCCTTCCTTCCTTCCTTCCTTCCCTCTTCCCTGCTTTTTACAGTTGAGTTATAGTGATTTTTTCAGAGACAGGAGGTGCGAGCATTGTGTTTTGAGGTGGGGATGTTGGGGAGGTAGGTTGAAGAGAGAAATGGGGAGCTGTGGAGGGGGAAAGGGAGTAATACATTCATCCTCAAAAATGAGTTAATGTGCCTGAGCTCCCGGAGTTGAGAGCTAACAAAAGGTAGATGCTTCTAACAATTGGACAACTAAAGTATGGAGGAGGCAGTCATTCTCCAGAAGCTGAAAAGCCACCCCACCAAGCAGGGCAGCCCAGAATAACCCACTTCAGCAAGTGCCTGCGTGGGTGTGGGTGGGAGGGGGAGGGGTGGCAGCAGGAGGCAGAGGTCCCCTGGCCTTGGGAGCTGGCTCGGTTCCATCACAATGTTGCAACTGCAGCGCAGAAGGGAAGGCCATGATGGCCGCCCTGAGCGTCAATACAGCTGAAGTTGCGTGATTGGGAGGCAGGGCTGGGACCAGGGGCACTCCAGGCTGCCCAGTGCTCCCACAACCCAGCCCCAGTTGCACCAGCCCAGGGGCACCACAGAGAAGCAGCTGTCCCACAGGGACGTGCCAGGCTTGGCCACACTGACAGGGTGCCTGGGCAGCCTGTGGGTCCCTCACAGGCACAGGTAGGGTCTGTCCATGTTTTCATTTTTGAGGAAAAAATGACCTCTGCAGCATACTTAAGTTGTTCTTTCAAGATCATGTGTTGGGTTTGTTCCCCGTGAATAAAATTACCTTTAGCAGAGTATTTCAAGGGTAATTCAAAGGTTATCTCAAGCTTTTAATTTTAAAAGGCTAAGAGGAGGGCATGAGGAAGAGGCTAAAGGAAAGGTAGACAAGGTGGGCTTGGTTCTCCATTGCTTCATCAAATAAGCAGTTTTGCTCATGTTTCTTCTTCAAACTGGGGTTCCATTCTGCATTGGATGTAAAATTTAAATGGATCCCTCCCGGTTTTTGATCAGTCAGGAACTGTACATTTTATCTGGCTGACAGGATTGCTGGAGTCAAACCAGGTCTGCCCCATGCCAGCCCACTGAAGGGACCTTTGGGTCCGTCTGTCTCTCTTCCCCATTTCTTGGTGATTCCAGTTTTTCTTCTGTTTATCTCAGGTGGACTTTCCATGTCCTTTTCTACTGATGGAGCATTTAATCATCCTTCTGTCGGCATAATGTCATGTCTGTTTGCTTATACCAAACAGGAGGAATTTTTTATGGTGCCTCATCAACCACATTGAATTTTTAGAATGATTTGTTCCTTCCTACTTCTTTTACTCACTCATACAGTAGACTTGCTCATGACAGAAATGAGACATTTCAAGGATGATTAGATGTTATAGCAGCCTAGCACAAAATTACATCTTTCTGCTTTGCTGTGTTTTTAATGTGGTACCTCACTGACTTCCACAGTCCTCAGCTGTTCACCCTTTTTTCCTGAGGATGTCCACAAAAAAGAAAGTTGGAGCAATTTCCTACTCAAACACAACTTTGGCAAAACTTCAGGGACTGAATCATTTAATCAGGGTCTACAAAGTTTACAAAATTCAGGTTTTGCATTTTAGTAAGGGTGCATTTATTTTTCACATTATTTGTTTGTAACCCTCTGGTGTCCTGGAGTCTGAGTCATAGGTCTGGATCTGGCTATGGATTGCCTCCATACACAGACTTATTTATACCCCAGAGATCATCTAACTTCTTCTAGTTTCAGAGTACAGAATTTCTGTGTAATAATGTGCTTCTCTCTCCAGTGAGAGACCTAGGTGCTTCTAGACCACATGCTGAGCACTCCAGAGTGCCATGATGTAAAAGATCAGTCATTTAGATTCTGTCAGTTTTCTTCATATATTTACTGTCTCAAAGCACTTACACTCTCATGGCAAGCTGCATTTAACTGCTTTTTATGTACTGCTTTGTGTTTCTCATTCTTGCACAAGTGGCTGTAGAATACATAAATTAACATGTTATTTTTCATTAGTGAAACCCAAAACAAACAAAAGCCTCTACACAAACCTCCCAAAAAAACAGCTTTGAAGTTTCAGGCAGTTTTCCCACTTCTAAATGGACTATCAGTGTTCTTCCAATGCAGCTTTCAGGTTCATCAAACTGCTTGTTCCAGCTCTTCATCACTCTGATTGCTTCTCATGTGCTTTGTGCTGGTGTTAAATTTTGTATATCTACTTCTGTGAGTTCTGCAAAGTATTGAAATGACTGCTGATTCAGAAGGTAACAGGGATTTCTTTTTTCCAGGTCAGTAAATATAAGCTTAGTATTCAGCATGCAGACTGGTGATGTTGAAAGACCAGCTTTACAGTTTCAACCCTGAATAGGAAAGTCCATCTGTTATCTAAAAGGGGTAGAAAACAAGGGACAGGGAAGTAAAGCAGTGGTCAGACATTCCTTCAGTAAACTTTTGAAAGACTCATTTGCATTTGGAGTCTCATAATTGACATTTGGGAGACTCAAGATTTCTGCTTTGTCAAGTTTTTTGCCATGCTGAAATGTGGAATAAAAATTATTCTTATTTTCTGTAAACAAAGATGTGTTTGAATTGTTTTCTCCTTCTGAAACTTGAAGAAAAAAAAGATTCTTGCATCCAGACAGCTGCTGACTGTCAAGCCTTATAGGAAGATGAAAGATATTTTCATAGCTCTGTTGATAAAAGTGTATGCATCTATATGGGTACATATATAGGTATACATGTATACACACACATATAAGTATACACACACATGTATACACACACATACAAGTATGTATTACAGGAATGCAAGCTTCCTTTCACATCTACAAATTATTTAGACTCTGGCTTTATGACCAGAGATTGGGAGTTTGGAAGATTTATTCTGTTCATGCTGCCTTGGAGCAAGAGACCCAGGTCCATGGGATCCCTTCTGATACTCACAGGAGGGAAATAGTGTGAAGCCTGGTAGCCCCTGTTCCGAGCTACTCAAAGGGCATGTTTTTGTCAAACCTGTGCTCTCCAGGTCGTTTAAAATTTGTCAAGCCAAAATACTTGTGTGCTTGGAAATGCCTGTGCTTGGAAATAATTTAGTGGAACTCAGCAAGAATTTTGTAAAATTGAAAAGATTTCCAGCAAGTCCGTCACGGGCTTGTGGCCCTGTCTCTCCACAGCACTAGGTGTGAAAGAAGAGCATCTCCCAGTATGTTAGGACATTTTGTACTCCCAAAACCAGGGTGAAGTATGAAGAGGCTCTTACATTTCCCTTACACACTTGGGGCTAAAATATGGTGATACTGGACTTCCCCAGCCACGTGAGAAGCCTGGGCCAAAACAGAAGTGCGTGCACATCTCTGAAGGCTTAAACTTCAGTCCTAACTACAGAAGCATCCTTCTTCTGCATAAGGGTACTTCGTTGGAAAAAAGCTTCACGAGAAATGCAAATTTGTGAGAAACTGCCTGATCTCTGTACTGCCAAGGCTTTCTGTGCGGTTGCACCAGATGCCTAAAAAGAAGCAAGAGGGAAGTGTGAACCCAAACCCACTTCTCAACAGCAAAGAAGGAGACCGAGCCCATTCCTGTCACTACCTCGTGTTAAGGGGCAGCTTCAGTCCCAGGGGCAGTAGTGAGGGAAAGGCTGCACTGCTGCAGGTGTGACACCCCTCGCTTTCTGTCATGCAAAATCTTCACAGAAACTGTGAGGCCCCAAATACAATTAATAAGCAGAAAAAAGGGGTGTCCCAAGCTGCTTTAGTTAATATGGAAAGTAAAAGCACCCAAAGCTCTTTACTCATTGCCCTTTAGGTATGAACGGTGCCAGGAAAGTCACAAACTGAAGTAAGAAAGCTGGAGGTCTCCAGGTTTATGTATTTTTTTAGGCAGCTCTTGCTGCTGCTCTTCTGGGTGGCCATTTCTGAGCTGTGAGGTTCCTACTTTGGCCATTAATTTTGTTGAGAGTGTTTCTGCTGGGGTGCTTAGACCCAAAGTGATGTAACCCTCAAAGGGCAGCACTCAGAGTCAGGAACAGGTGAAAATACATAACAGCACAGGTGATAATCTCCACAACAGGGTGCTTTTGGGGAAGGAACAGCTAATGGGTTTATAGACTTTGGCAGCCTTGCTTTAATTACATGCAAGAATCAGGAGAGCAAAACACACAAGTACCCTGCATCAGGCACAGGAGCTGGAGGGAAGGTGGGAACTGACCCTGCTACTGGGCTCCTCTCTGGGTAACAGGGCCAGAGCTGGACAGCGAAGCTTTGTGGAAGTAAGGGGAGTAAATTGGATGTGGAGGAAGAAGGTGTGCCAAGAACATGGAGGGGTGAAGGAAATCAATAGAATTATCTTACCAGCTACCTTCTGAACTGGACGAAAGGCAGCTTGCAACCTCTGAAGGCGGAGAAGAGTAGTAGAGGCAGGAGGGGACCAGAAAATCCATAATATTCTGGCAGTGGTACTGGAGAAAGGCATTTGCGCCTTGGAAATTTTGCACAATAATAATATTTGTGCATAGATACAAAAGGAAACCCTTTTTGCATCTCTCTCCATCCTTATTTTTGATGATAATTGGCCACAATTTAAAATTAAAAAGCAGAGAAGAAAGAAAAGTGAGGCTTTGGTGTGCTTGAGAATGTTTATTTTAAAATAGTTTGCTTAAAATCTTCCAAGAGCTTCTGGAAATCAGATTTTCGTGTTTCCAGGAGTGATCTTTTTTGTGTATGTTAACTGGACATTCTAACAAAATCTTTGTGGACAGTATTGGTGTGTGATATACAATTTCACCCCCAAGATTAGTGGGATGTCAAACCAATACCTTCAGGTCTAAAATATGAGCACTTTCCTTAGAAACAAAGGAATAGCTCATAGTATTAGCTGCTGTAGTAAAACATTCATGTTGGGCACTTCCTTGAGCATCAACACAGTGCTAAATAGGTTACAGAAGAGTAGCAGATATATCTGTGATTGCTGTGTGTCGTACAGTACCTGGCACAAGGCTGGCATCCATGCAAAATAAGACTCATAAGAAAATAATTAATTATTAGTCATATTTTTGTTTTTTATTGTAGTCATCTATAATAATCATTAATATTAATCAATACTGCCTCAGTGAGCATATATGCTAGGAGAAACATCTGCATGCTCTTCATCTAATGGAAACAGACTTTCCTGGAATGCATAAAGACCTTTGGTTACCTAAACTGCAGACTTCACTTTGTTGTGGCATAGACGTGGCACCCAAAATTAACACCAGGACTGATATGAAGATAGGAAACCTGTTCATTCCCCAACCCTTTTGTCATTGATTTCTCTAATTGTAGCTCAAAATCAGATTGCTAGCTGCAGAATTTTTTGTGTCTCCAATATGTGTAAACAAAATCGTTCCCATTAATCTTTCCTTCTGCGTGCCAGCAGTCTTGCAGCTCAAGGCTAACACAGTATCGTGTCCTCAACTTCCCTGCACTAACATCATGCATGTAAGCAGGTAATGCTTTTGCTTAGCCTGTTGTACAGAAAGTATGTGATTTGCTGTAATTTTGGAAACGTCATAAGTTTTCATCAAGTTGTGCTTCATGCAGTATTTATTTGGCATAGGGAATGCAGAATTACCCCAACTTGCTTGACAGGCTGGGAACTGCTCCCAGATAGCTGAGACAAGGGAAGAGCCTCATCAAAGTACGAGCAGCTTTGCACAGATGACCTGGTTTGATTTGAAACATTTTAAGATTACATTTGGACTTTCTTCTATTTAAAGTAGAAAGGAAAGAGCAGATCAAAGAACACATGAGACATAGATCTGAAAATATACATCCATTCACTCTGGGGAAATAAAGACTTACCTTTTCCTTAAATGCCCCTTCTTTGCAGCCTGTGTGGAATGCTTCCTAGACCAGGAATTTCTAGGTTTTAAGAGTGTTCATAATTCAATATTTTAAACGATGAAAACCACCTAAGATTGTTGGCAATCTGCATGCCTTGACGTTAGTTATTTTTCATCTGATGTTAGAATGTAGGGACCTAGACATGATGGAGAAGTAGGTCTGTCTGAACCTCATGAGGTTCAACAAGACCAAGTGCAAGGTCCTGCACATGGGTCATCAGGGCAATCCCTGGTATGATATATATACAGGTTGGGGGATGAAGGTATTGAGAGCAGCTCTGTGGAAAAGGACTTGGGAGTGATGGTGGATGAGAAACTCAACAGGAGCTGGCAGTGTGCTCTTGCAGCCCAGAAAGCCAACCATGTCCTGGGCTGCATCGAAAGAAGTGTGGCCAGTAGGTCAAGTGAGGTGATTCTCACCCTCTACTCCACTCTTGTGAGAAGGCACCTGGAATAATGTGTCCAGCTCTGGGGCCCCCAACATAAGAAGGGCATGGAGCTCTTGGAGCAAGTTCAGAGGAGGGACAGGAGAATGATCAGAGAGTCTATGAAGATAGGCTGAGAGAACTGGGGTTGTTCAGCCTGGAGAAGAGAAGGCTCTGGGGGAGACCTTATAGCGGCTTTCCAGTACCTGAAGAGGCCTAGAGGAAAGCTGGGGAGGGACTTTTTACCAGGGCATGTAGTGATAGGACAAGGTTTTAAACTACAAGAAGGTAGATTCACCACAATAAGGGTGGTGAAACACTGGAACTGGTTGCCCAGAGAGGGGGTAGATGCTCCATCCCTGGAAACATTCAAGGTCAGGTTGGATGAGGCTCTAAGCAACCTGATCTAGTTGAAGATGTCCCTGTGCACTGCAGGGGGGGCTGGACTAGATGACCTTTAAAGGACTGGGTTTCAACCCAAACTATTCTATGATTCTATGAATAAAAAAAGGGGGAGTGTTACAGAGCATGGAGGGGAGGAGTAAGGAAAAAAAAAAGTATTAATTTTGTAAAGGAAAAATATTAAAAGTCCACACTTTCTGTTACTGAATTTGATTTTTTTTACCATGTGGTAGGATTTTAAATTTCACTTTAAATTATTGATTTGTTTTGGATTTGATCATCAAATACATTTTTGTAAAAATATTCTATAATGAAATGCTATCCCAGAATGACATATATGATAAAGTACATTATGATAAATTATAGAGCAATTACTGAGCATCTGACATTTTACTTCTCTTACTTCTTTTTACTCTTCATAAGGAATAGTCTACATGATACAATTGTGGTGGTTTATATCAAAAGGAAAGCTGACCCTTAAAGATGTGCTAGCATCTTATGTAATGTGTTTAATTTTATCAAAAATTGTTTAGACTGGAATAAAACCTCTTAAAATATTATATATATATATGTGTGTGTATGTATATATATCTTGGAAGAGAGAAATTATATAACTAAACCATAGAACTACATAAACTATCTGTTCATTTTATCATGTAATGATGTTAAGAGCCAAGCTTTCCTATCAATGTAAGAAACACTTATTTCTCCCTATCATTAATTCCTACTACCTTGAAGGAGATAGAATTAAAGCTGTAATTCCAACAAGTTATTGATGTAGTTGCAGGGCTTTAAAAAGATGGAAGAATAATTATATCTTTTTATTGGTAGGTTAAACAATATTTTACATTTTGAAGTTTTTTAGTACAGTACTTCGTTGTCATATTTAGTCATATGACTTAAGTCAAAAGACTTGGAAATGTGATAAAACTAGACTGTCATATCATTCACAGATGACTGGAGGTTGGCCAATGTGATGCCCATCCACAAGAAGGGCCGGAAGGAGGATCCGGGGAACTATAGGCCTGTCAGCCTGACCTCGGTGCCTGGCAAGGTTATGGAACAGATCATCCTAAGTGCCATCAAGTGGCATGTGGAAGACAACCAGGGGATCAGGTCCAGCCAACATGGGTTTAGGAAAGGAAGGTCCTGCCTGACTAATCTCATCTCCTTCTATGACTGGGTGACCCGCCTAGTGGATGAGGGGAAGGCTGTGGATGTGGTCTACCTTGACTTCAGCAAGGCCTTTGACACAGTCTCCCGCAGCATCCTCCAGGAGAAGCTAACAATCCATGGCTTCGACAGGTGCACCCTTCACTGGGTCAAAAACTGGTTGGATGACCGGGCCCAGAGAGTGATAGTGAATGGAGCTGCATCCAGCTGGTGTCCGGTGACCAGCGGTGTCCCCCAGGGATCAGTACTGGGCCCAGTCCTGTTCAATATCTTTATTGACGACCTGGATGTGGGGATTGAGTCCACCCTCAGTAAGTTCGCAGATGACACCAAGTTGGACAGGAGTGTCGATCTGCAGGAGGATAGGAAGAAGCTGCAGGAGGACCTGGACAGGCTGGGTTGATGGGCTGAGGCCAATGGCATGAAATTCAACAAGACCAAGTTCAGGGTCCTGCACTTTGGCCACAACAACCCCAGGCAGTGCTACAGGCTGGGGGAAGAGTGGCTGGAGAGCAGCCCAGCAGAGAGGGACCTGGGAGTGCTGGTGGACAGCCGGTTGAACATGAGCCAGCAGTGTGCCCAGGTGGCCCGGAAGGCCAATGGCATCCTGGCTTGTATCAGGAATAGTGTGGCCAGCAGGAGTAGGGATGTAATTCTCCCCCTGTACACAGCACTGGTGAGGCCTCACCTCGAGTACTGTGTCCAGTTCTGGGCCCCTCACTTCAAGAAGGACGTTGAGGTGCTGGAACAGGTCCAGAGGAGAGCAATGAGGCTGGTGAAAGGACTAGAGGGAAAGTTTTATAGGGAGAGGCTGAGGGAGCTGGGGTTGTTTAGCCTGGAGAAGAGGAGACTCAGGGGGGACTTTATCACTCTCTGCAACTACCTGAAGGGAGGTTGTAGTCAGGTGAGGGCTGGACTCTTCTCCCAGGCAACTAGCAACGAGACAAGAGGACACAGCCTGAAGCTGCGCCAGGGGAGGTTTAGGCTGGATATCAGGAAGCACTTCCTCACGGAGAGGGTGATTAGCCATTGGAATGGACCGCCCAGGGAAGTGGTGCACCATCCCTGGAAGTGTTTAAGGAAAGAGTGGATGTGGCACTTAGTGCCATAGTCTAGATGGTGTGGTGGTGTTACGTCATAGGCTGGACTTGATGATCTTAAAGGTGATTCCAGCCTTGGTGATTCTGTGATTCTTTACATGGGTATTAGTTTTACAAGCTACTATGGAATCAAGGAATATATCTGAAATCTGAATTTCTTGAGGTTACATTCTAAAATATTCAAAAGAATGTCATGAGAAGAACTGAACTTCTACTTTATCAGGTAATACTGAAGTATCAAGATTTTTCAGGTAAAATTCTAAAATTAACTTTAATGGTTGCAGTGTTTTTTCTTGTTGGCCAGAAGAAAGCGTTATGTGCTACAAAGAACAGCACTCTTGAAAATGGTTCTGCAGATGTAGTTAAGATTTCTTTTCCTTACAGGTTACCAATTCATCCCTTTTAAGAAGTATATTAAGTTCCAATTCTGCAGACACTTAAACCACTACTGCAAATAATTTCAGACTCAGGATTTTAAATATTTCTGAAAAATAATTAATAGTATTGTTTAATTAATAGTAATAATTAATAGTTGCGTCTTCAAGCATAAATGTGAGGGCGCAAAATCCAGGATCAAATATTTCCTTCTATTGTGATTGCAAGTTGACTTCATGTTCTATAGAGTTGACTAAAATTAGGGTTTTGGGTACATATTTTTGTTCAATTAGTGCTATTAAAAACAGTTTTAGGAGAAACATGGTATGTCAATTCCATATTTTCATTTTTTAATATAAATGTACATAAGAAAAATACTGCAAAGGAGTAGGCAAAATCACTTCTTACAAATCCATCCTCTAGTAGAAATTCTTTAGAAATCCTGTTTAGGCATCTGTTCTCCATGGGGTTTTTTGTATGGTCTTTTTCTGTGGTTTTGATTTATTTTTTAGTGCAATTTGTTATGCATCTTTTGAGGAAGAGGATTCTTTATTCCCCAGATCTTCTTCAGATTTTTCGGCTGGGGGTTTTTGGATTTAATTTTGTGGGTTTGTTTGTGGGTTTGTTTGTTTGTTTGTTTGTTTAAGTATCTGCCAGTTCTGATGCTTTGGTTCCTATGAGCATTTTTCACAGACAGAGGAAAGCATATAAGCAGATCTGGAATATTTCCTAACTTGTCCCTGAATCCTCAGCAAAGCTCTGCTGCTTTCACCAACAACCACACTAAAAATCCCTTGCTCTTTACAGCACTTTCAGTCCAGGTCTCAGGCTTCTTGCTCAAGGCAGTGGCACTCCCCATTTCCTAGCTGCAGGGACTCGGATGGAGCAGCTTGGCCGGGGCAGAGAGGAGGGCTTGCAGAGCCAGCCAGGGAGCCACTACACAGTCTGCCTTAGACTTCCTTGCTCCATAGATACTTAAATGGTCACACATATGCATTCTCAGCCTGGTGCAAATACAGTATTAATCTAATCTGCACCTCTGCTTCACCTCGAAGTATGACTAGAATTTTTTTCTTTTTTAATTGGAAAATTGCTAAAAGTTATTCCTGACCTTTTTATCTTGGTGGGAATGCCACTGCCTTTCTATTAATAACAGGCTTTGGGGAGTGTTTTGTCTGCACTGGCAGCAGAACTGCAATTTCTTACTCAGTTTGGTATCTGCAATTACACTACTTTTCTGAAGTGCAAAAGACATCTATAAAAATCAAACCCATTTCCCTGCTTCACACCAGACACTGTGGCAGCTCACTGCTGCTTCCAGCTTACATTACATTTTCCATCTTTTTGTTGAAACAGTCTGCAGTGATTGTCGGTGAATGTTTTCTATCAGTGAAGGTGAAGGACTCTCACTGAAGTGGCAGGAATCATGTACTTCTTCAAAGAGCATGTTATGTTTCTTTGGCTTGGATGTTTACTGATGTCTTGGTTAAGAACTTCAGCTCCTAACAATGTCCTGCATCGCCAAGATGCCTGTATAGAGGGGCATTGTCCTTGAAAGCACTGCTAGCAGGAAGATGGAGAAGGGAAGAGCTGGTTTTTATTTCTTAATTTCTTCCATTTAGACTGTCAGTGCTTGTGAAGTTGCTTTCATGTACCTGCTCTCCATGTGGTCTGCAAGGGTTCTGACAGGTCACTTGAAATCCCTGACTGTCCCAGACAGAAATAAGTATTAGTGGAGTGGCTTCAAAAGCAAGAAGCTGGTGTCGGTGCACTAGGGAGGACTAAAACATCTGCAATTCCAGGGGATTTCCTGAGATAGTCAGTGATATTGTCACTGTCCTCTCTTCATTCAGGTTTATAAAGGCTGCTGCTGGTTACAACACACCAAATTTCTCAGGATGCCCAGCAGTGAGTTGCCTTCTTGCAAGTAGAGTTTCAGTCTGTCAATAAATTACAAGCCCATTTCATACTTTTGTCCAGTCCCCATGCCTCTCCAGAGGGTTTCCTTTTCCTGTGCCAAGCCATCCGTGGGGGACCTGTCCACTTATCCACATGAAAAACTTAGCCTGTGTCATGCCATCATAAGGTTATTGTGTATGTGTAGGTCTGCAGTGGTTTTCACAGGAGCATAGGGGTCCTGACCAGCCCTCCATGGGCAGCCTGCTGTGTCCTCTCCCCCCATCCAGACAGTCTCCTTGGGAGGAGCAGGGGTGTGTTAGCAGGTCCCCAACCATTCCTGGCTCTTCCTGGCCCAGTGCTTGACCCAGGGGACACCACTCACCTCTGGGTCCCCCACCAGGCTCACAGTAATCCCCTCTCCCCAAGCCACACAGCCGGTGGACCTTTTCTCCCACCCTAGAGCTAGTCCTCACTCCAGAACCACTGTAGCATCCCTTTCTTTTAACCCCATGTGGGAAAGGCTGGTGCTTTCTGAGGGACCCAAGCAAAGCAGGAAGAGTAATACAAGCTGTCTCACCTGCTCAGTGCCAAAAGACCAGCCAAATCCCCCATGAGGGAAGGGCTACGGATGCAGTCGGTGCAGTAAGCAGTGAATTGACTGTGAATCTGCAGTCATAGCTCCGTGGTTGTTTTCCTCGGAGCAGTCTGCCTGGTGATAATCTGCACAGATAGTTTGCTTTGGTTTTGTGTTGTTGTTTTTTGTTGTGGTTTGTTTGTTTTGTTTTTTTTCCCACTGGCCTCTTGTTTTCTTCCACAAATTCTACATCGCCTCTTGTGTTTTACCTTTCCTGGCAAAACTCTTTTCTCCTCATGACACGTAACTCTCCCCCAGGGCCAGTTATGTAAGGTATTGCTGCTCGGTGTTTATACAGCCCTACGTCTGGATCCCCTGTAGAGAGCACATTATATCCTACTGGCAGCAAACAAAAGCAGCTTCCTATACAAAATACACAAGTTCTGCTTCTGTGCTTGCATGTTAAGGCAAAAACCCTCCTGCGTTTAGGGACGCAAAGGAAGAACACTATCAGTACCTACTTTCCCGGTGACGCGTGGCTACAAATGGGAAAAAAAATTAAAAAAAAATCCTCCTAAAAAGAAGAAAATAGTCTGTTTTGCTAGTCTGCATTGCATATACATCTTTCACACCAGGCAGTCGCACTGTTTTAAATGCAAACAGCTCTATCAGCTAGCTGAGTCATAGCTGTTTCGAAGACAAACGCATTTTTTTTGTCTTTAAATGAATGTATTCTTACTGGGTGGCAGCGGAGGGGCTACCCCTTTCTCAGAAGACTCCTTAAGTTTCAGCTAGTGAGGTGGAGTAACACTTTCTTTAAAAGGGAAAAATAAAACAAACAGACAAAAATCCCACCTCCCGAAACCCCAAAGTTCTAGCTGGTAGGAGTGTTTGACACTCCTGTTGAGGGTAAGGTGTAGGTGTTCTTGCAGGGGAAAAAATTATAAATACCTACTTTCCTCATTATCTCTTTCTCCACATGCTCAGATGATTTTTGTCTTCCCTTCTCCTGCTCCCAGCCTTCCCATACATATGAGCTGTATTTTATGTAGCTGTAGTGAAGTTTGTTCGTTATAAGACTAAGCTCCAGCAATTAAGACAGAATTGCAGCCATCCAAACTCTGGGAACTGGGATGGGCTGGGCTAAGGGGTGTTATCCTGCAAGCTGCAATGTGCTTAGTGCTGGAGAACTACCAGCACAGCCGCCCAGGCAGCAACTCTGCTTTGGGGCAGCTTGGTTACATGCCCCTGGGTAAGGGCATCCCTGTGATGCCTTGGGCACAGAGTGCATCAGGTTCTGTCTGGATCAGACTGACCTGATAAAGGCTGATCATAGGGTTTCCTGCTGTTTCCTTCAATGTTTCACCCCTATTCCATTCTCATTATATTTTACACAGAATCTATAAATTGTCAAATTAAGAATTCTCTCCCAGTGTTAGATTTCCTTGAGGTACGTACTGAACTTCACCATCTTCCATCATTACACACCAAGTATGACCAGGTCCCTGAGCAAAAGCAACACCCCAGACAGGTTTTCCCTTGCCTGAAGCAGGATAAACCAGAACAATTTTTCCCAATGGATTTCTTTCACATACCACTGGGACTTTATCCCCATCCACTGTTTGCAAAAGGTCTGACTGAGCAGAACCAGCTCTATTGGTGGATCCCCTGGTATTAACTAGCCAAGTGGCCTTTACTAAATGTTTGCCTGTACGCCAATGCACACAGCATGGGGAACAAACAGGAAGAGTTAGAGGTCAGTGTGCGGGCTAAGGGTTATGATCTGGTAGCAATAACAGAGACGTGGTGGGACAGGTCACATGACTGGAATGTGGCCATGGATGGCTATGTGCTTTTTAGGAAAGATACGGCGGGGAAGCGAGGTGGTGGAGTTGCTCTTTATGTGAGAGAGCAACTAGAATGTATTGAGTTTTGTGCAGGGGCTGATGAGGGGCAAGTTGAAAGTCTATGGGTAAGAATTAAGGGGCAGGCTGGCATGGGTGATACAGTGGTGGGGGTCTACTACAGACCTCCTGATCAAGGCGAGGAAGTTGATGAGGCTTTCTACAGGCAACTGAAAGCAGCCTCACATCTACAGTCCTTAGTCCTCATGGGAGATTTTAACTACCCCGATATCTGCTGGAAGACTTACACAGCCAGCCTTTCACAGTCTAGGAGGTTCCTCCAGTGCATTGATGATAACTTCTTAATGCAAATGGTGGACAAGCCGACTAGAAGAGGAGCGCTGCTGGATCTTGTGCTCACCAACAAGGAGGGCCTTGTTGAAGCAGTGGTGGTCAATGGCAGCCTTGGCTGCAGTGATCACGAGATGGTGGAGTTCAGGATCCTGTGTGGTAGGAATAGAATACCCAGCAGGACCAGAACCCTGGACTTCCACAGGGCAAACTTTGGCCTCCTCAATCAACTGTTCAGGGAAGTCCCATGGGACAGGGTGCTAGAAGGTAAAGGGGCTCAAGATAGCTGGTCAACATTCAAAGACTACTTCTTGCAAGCACAGGGTCAGAGCATCCCAGTGGTTAGGAAGTCTAGTAAGGGAGCTAGGAGACCAGCATGGTTAAAAAAGGAACTGCTGGGCAAACTTAAGTGGAAAAGGAAAATCTACAGATCATGGAAGGAGGGGCTGGTCACTTGGGAGGAATATAGGGCTGTTGTCAGAGGATGTAGGGAGGCAATTAGGAAAGCTAAGGCCTCCTTGGAACTTACCCTTGCAAGTCAGGTTAAGGACAATAGAAAGGGCTTTTTCAAATACATAGCTAACAAAACTAACACTAGAGGCAATATTGGCCCACTGTTGAATGAGGGGGGAGCCCTGGTGACAGAGGATAAAAAGAAGGCAGAGGTGCTGAATGCCTTCTTTGCCTCTGTCTTTACTCCTGCAGGCTTTCCCCATGAGCCCCAGATTCATATAGCCCCAGAAGAAGTCAAGATAATGGAGGAGTTTGCCATGGTAGATGAGGATTGGGTTAAGGATCAGTTGAGTAATCTGGACATCCATAAATCGATGGGTCCAGATGGAATGCATCCAAGGGTGCTGAGGGAGCTGGCGGAGGTCATTGCTAGGCCACTCTCCATCATCTTCGGTAAGTCATGGGTAACAGGAGAGGTGCCTGAGGACTGGAGGATAGCAAATGTCACACCAGTCTACAAGAAGGGCAAGAAGGAGGACCCGGGTAACTATAGACCAGTCAGCATCACCTCCATCCCTGGAAAGGTGATGGAACAACTTGTTCTTGTCACTATCTCTAGGCATATCAAGGACATGGGGGTCATCAAGAGCAGTCAGCATGGTTTTATCAAGGGTAAGTCATGTTTGACTAACCTCATAGACTTCTATGATGAAATTACTAGGTGGATAGATGATGGTAGAGCAGTAGATGTGGTTTATCTAGATTTTAGTAAAGCATTTGACACCGTCTCCCACAGCATCCTTGTAGATAAGTTGATCAAGTATGGGTTTAGTGATCAGGTAGTGAGATGGATCAAGAGCTGGTTGAAAGGAAGGAGTCAGAGAGTTGTAGTCAATGGGGCAGAATCTAGTTGGAGGTCTGTGACTAGTGGAGTCCCTCAGGGGTCAGTACTGGGACCGGTGTTGTTCAACATCTTCATCAACGACCTGGATGAGGGTACAGAATGTACCCTCAGCAATTTTGCTGATGACACTAAGCTGGGAGGAGTGGCTGACACACCAGAAGGCTGTGCTGCCATTCAGAGAGACTTAGACAGGCTGGAGAGTTGGGCGGAGAGAAACCTGATGAAGTTCAACAAGGGCAAGTGTAGAGTTTTGCATTTGGGGAAGAGAAACACCATGTACCAGTACAGGCTGGGGGCTGACCTGCTGGAGAGCAGTGTAGGTGAAAGGGACCTGGGGGTCCTGGTAGACAGGAGGATGACCATGAGCCAGCAATGTGCCCTTGTGGCTAGGAAGGCCAATGGCATCTTGGGGTGCATTAGAAAGGGTGTGGTTAGTAGGTCAAGAGAGGTTCTCCTCCCCCTCTATTCTGCATTGGTGAGGCCGCATCTGGAGTATTGTGTCCAGTTCTGGGCCCCTCAGTTCAAGAAGGACAGGGAACTGCTTGAAAGAGTCCAGCGCAGAGCCACAAAGATGATTTAGGGAGTGGAACATCTCCCTTATGAGGAAAGGCTGAAGGAGCTGGGTCTCTTTAGCTTGGAGAAGAGGATACTGAGGGGTGACCTCATCAATGTTTACAAATATGTAAGGGGTGAGTGTCAGGAAGATGGAGTTAAGCGTTTCTCAGTGGTGACCAGTGATAGGACAAGGGGTAATGGGTGCAAATTGGAGCATAGGAGGTTCAAGGTAAATATCAGAAAAAACTTTTTTACTGTGAGAGTGACAGAGCACTGGAACAGGCTGCTCAGAGAGGTGGTGGAGTCTCCTTCGCTGGAGACATTCAAAACCCGCCTGGACAAGTTCCTGTGTGATGTACTCTAGGTGACCCTGCTCTGGCAGGGGGGGTTGGACTAGATGATCTTTCGAGGTCCCTTCCAACCCCTATGATTCAATGATTCTATGATTCTATGATTCTTAAAGGTTCCACCTCCCATTGCCTTCAGAGTAGCTTTCAACAGACCATTGTACCTTTCAATCTTCCCCGAGGCTGGAGCATGGTACGGGATATGATGTATCCACTCAATACCATGTTCTTTGGCCCCGTCAGTTACAAGATTATTCTTGAATTGAGTCCCACTGTCCAATTCAGTTCTCTCTGGGGTACCGTATCGCCACAAAACCTGCTTCTTACAGCCCAAGATGGTGTTCTGGGCTGTGGCATGAGGCACAGGATAAGTTTCCAACCATCCTGTAGTTGTTTCCACCATTGTAAGCACATAGCACTTACCCTGGCAGGTCTGAGGCAGTGTGATGTAATCAACTTGCCAGGCCTCTCCATACCTGTACTTTGACCACCTCCCCTCATACCACAAAGGTTTTAACCTGTTAGCCTGCTTAATTGAGGCACATGTTTCACACTCATGAATCACCTGCAAAATAGTGTCCATGGTTATGTCCACCCCATGGTCATGAGCCCATCTGTATGTTGCATCTCTGCCCTGATGACCTGAGGCGTCATTGGCCCATCAAGCTAAAAACAGCTCACCCTTGTGTTCCCAGTCTAAGTCTATTTTAAACACTTGGGCAGCCTCATCTGCTCATTGGTTGTGTTGATGTTCCTCATTAGCTCAGCTCAGAGGCACGTGTGCATCTACATGACACACTCTCACAGCCAATTTCCCTACCCGAGCAGTGATGTCTTTCCATAGGTCAGCCACCCAAATTGGCTTACCCTTTCACTGCCAGTTGTTTTGCTGCCACTGTTTTAGCCACCCCCACAAGGCATTTGCTATCATCCAGGAGTCAGTGTAGAGATAGAGTCTTGGCCACCCTTCTCGTTCAGCAACATCTAAAGCCAGCTGGATGGCTTTTACTTCTGCAAACTGACTTGATTCTCCTTCTCCTTCATCTGCTTCTGCAACAAGCCATGTAGGATTCCATACGGCAGCTTTCCACCTCCAACGGTTTCCTACAAGGCGGCAGGAGCCACCAGTGAACAGAGCATCTTGTTTTTCAGCCTCAGGCAGCTGATTATATGGTGGGGCTTCTTTGGCTCGTTTCACCACTTCTTGAGGTGGCATTCCAAAATGTGTGCCTTCTGGTCAGTCTGTAATAGCTTCTACAATCCCAGGACGATTGGGGTTCCCTATCCTAGCCCACTGGGTGATTAAAGCAATCCATTTACTCCAGGTAGCATCGGTGGCATGATGCATGGGAGGAGCATTCCTCATGAACATCCAGTACCGGTCAGTACCGGTCATCAGGGTGCCAGGAGGAGCTGCGCCTCAGTACCCATCACTTCCGAAGCAGCTTGAACTCCTTCATATGCTGCCAGTATCTCCTTTTCAGTTATGGTGTAATTTGCCTCAGAACCTCTGTAGCTCCTACTCCAAAATCCCAGGGGATGACCACGAGTTTCCCTTGGTGCTTTCTGCCAGAGGCTCCATGTAGGACCATTGTGCCCAGCTCCAGTGTAGAGTATATTTTTGATGTCTGGACCTGTTCAAATTGGTCCAAGGGCTACCGCATGCACAATCTCATCTTTAATCTTCTCAAAAGCATCCTGTTGGTTGGCACCCCACTCAAAGTCATTCTTCTTCCGAGTCACCTTTTAAAGAGGTTGCACAATGTGACTATACTCAGGAATATGCATCCTCCAAAAACCAACCATTCCTAAGAAGTTTTGAGTGTCCTTTTTGTTGACCAGTGGAGCCATAGCTGCTATTTTGTTAATCACATCCATTGAAATTTGGCAACATCCATCTTGCCATCTGATTTCCAGGAACTGAATCTCTCGTGAAGGTCCTTTCATCTTGCTCCTTTTGACAGCAAAACCAGCTCTCAAAATAATCTGGATTATATTTTTACCTTTCTCAAAGACTTCTTCTGGCGTGTTGCCTCACACAATGATGTCATCGATGTACTTCAGGTGTTCTGGAGCTTCACCCTTGTCCAGTGCAGCGTGGATCAGTCCATGGCAAATAGTTGAGCTGTGTTTCCACCCCTGGGACAGTCGATTCCAGGTGTATTGGACTCCCCTCCAGGTGAAAGCAAACTGTGGCCTGCACTCTGGTGCAAGAGGAATAGAGAAAAAGGCATGAGCAATGTCAATAATGGCATACCACTTCGCTGCTTTCGACTCCAGCTCGTGCTGAAGTTCTAACATGTCCAGCACAGCAGCACTGAGTGGTGGTGTAACCTCATTCAGGCCACAATAGTCCACTGTCAGCCTCCACTCGCCATCAGGCTTCTGCACTGGCCAGATAGGACTGTTGAAGCGTGAGTGAGTCCTGCTGATCACTCCCTGGCTCTCCAGTTGTCGAATCAGCTTATGGATGGGAATCACAGAGTCTCTGTTGGTGCGATATTGTTGTCTGTGCACTGTTGAAGTGGCAATTGGCACCCGTTGGTCTTCAACCTTCAGCAACCCCACTAGGGAAGGGTCCTCTGAAAGGACAGACAAGGTATGCAGTTGTTCAATGTTCTCAGCCTCTACAGCTGCTATACCAAAGACCCACCAGTACCCTTTTGGGTCCTGGAAATAGCCTCTTTTGAGATAGTCTATTCCAAGGGTGCAAGGAGCATCTGGGCCAGCCACAATAGGTCACTTCTGCCACTTATTACCAGTGAGGCTTACATCAGCTTCGACAATGGTCAGTTCTTTAGATCCTCCTGTCACTCCAGAAATAGTAACGGACTCTGTCCCCTTGTGATCCGCTGGCATTAAGGTGCACTGTGCACCAGTGTCAAACCAAGGCTTTATACCTTTGTGGTTCCAATGTGCCAGGCCACCGAATCCACACAGTCCAATAAATTTGGTTGTCCCTCTCCTCCCCCTGGCTGGAGGCAGGGAACCTCTAATACTGACCATTAGAGGTCGATGCACCATCTTGGTTGAAGGACTGGTTGCTGGAAATCAGAGCTTCCTTTTTCCAGGAAGAAGCATCTACTGCACCTTTTCTACCTAGCAGCTCTTGTACACGTAGCTGGAGAATATCAGTAGGTTTATTATCCCAGGTTCTCATATCCTCTTTGTAATAATCACGCAAGAGGAGCCACAGGTGACATCAAAGTGGGTCCCATCTCTCTCGTTGCTGTCTCGTAGCAGGGCATCTCCTCTTGGTGGCTGCAACATGAGCCCAGTTGTCCTTAGGGAGATACTGGGGTATAGGAAAAGACTGGGGTTTACCTTCCCATCTGTCCAGATTCCTTCTGTCAGTCACCTTTTCAATGGCTGAGGTGTGGAACTGACAATAGTCAGAAAATATATCTCCATACTGTCATGCTTTGAAAGCCAATTCACACACCGTTGGTCTATTGAATTTATCAAAACATCCCATGAAGGAGAAGATATGGGCATGTGTTGCTGATACAGCCTGCACAAACCGCCGGAACATGGCCGTGTCGCACATGACGTCATCAGGATTTAGAAACCCTTGGTCATCATAGATCACTTCTCGCACTGCTAATTCTCTCAAATATGTGATGGCTCTTTCAAGAGCGGGTGCTCTGCATCAGCATGAGTCAATGTCACCCTTATGGGGGTACCTGCTCCATATGGCTGAAAGAAGGCGGCTCCACAGGTTGATATTTCCTGTCTTATCACCAATTGCTCTATCAATACCAGCATCTTTAGCCAGGGATCCCAACTGTCTGGCTTCTCTTTCGTCCAGGGTGTAGGTGTCGGCTCCACCATCAAAACATCGGAGCAGCCAGGTAAGAAGTCCCTCATTTTCATTGCAAGTAAAGTCCTTTCTCATGAGACACAATTCCTTTAGGGAGAAAGGCTGTAGCAGGTCGTCATCCTTATCTGCTTGAGAAGGGCCTGCTCCTCCATCTGCTTGAGAGGGGCCTGCCTGTTTATTTACTTGAGAAGGGCCTGTTCCATCATCTGCTTTAGAAGGACCTGCTCCATCATCTGTTTTAGAATTGTCTGCTTCGTCAATTACGTCCTCTGATGTTGCTTGAAGAAACTCTGGATATTTCAGACAGGAGCGGGAATAAAGGAACAGTCGCCTTTCCTTTGCCCCTGGTCACAGGATTAACTCTTACTTGTTTGAATCGAATGGGAGTGGACTTAATCTTTGTAGAAGCAGATGCTTTTGTAGCAGCACCAGTGGTGGCAGCAGCATAACAGGTGGTAGCACCAACAGTGGCAGCAGTAACAGCAGTGGCAGCAGCAGTGCCTGGGGGGAATTGGCAGTGAGTGGAGCAACACCTCACTCTACGCATCCACAGGACACTATAAGCATTTAACAGAAGCATCCCCAGTGAAACTCTGCTATTTAGATCAAGAGCTGGGATATTCAGCCTGAGTGGGAGTGGAAAAGAAAAGTTGAGTCTGCCACTACCAACATAGACCTTCTTATCCACATTCACACTGCACACATATAGTATCCCTATACAGATCAATCTCATGACCCCTGTTATCACTAAATAGGTTATTACACAGGTGATTATGGCTATAGTCTTATCAATAAACCACAGAACAATAACAAGAACAGATACACTAAGCAGTAGTATCCTGGCCGTACAGGACATGTACGACTGCATGTCAGGTGAAAAAATTATCTGTTTGATTTTCAACCCATCCATACTTCAGTAGACATGTTGATTCAGCTCCTGCCTCGGTCGCCAATTAATTATTGTCATGGTTTGGCACTGAGTTGGCAGCCAAACCAATAACAATAATGCTGTCAGTCTCACCCCCCTCCCCCAAGGTAGGGAAAGAGGGAGAAAAAATGAGAAAGAGAGGCTTTCTGGGTTGAAAAGTGAAATAGATTTATTTTAATTATTAGTGATAAGGGAATACATATATATTTGTAGAGGGATGTGCAACACCCGCTCCCCTCCCTCTTCCCCCAGCGACTCTCACAGCAACTCTTCTCCCTGGTGACTCCCAGCTGAAGGGGGGAGTGTCCAGGCACACGGACGGGGTCCTCGGATGTTGGCTGTGAAGAAAAAAAAAATGAAAAAAAAGAGAGAGCCAAAGAGAGGGCGAAGGAAGCAACAGGAAGCAGAAAAGTGAGAGAAAAAGGAAGCGGAAGGCCTGACTTCCGTGATGTCTTAACCTATCCTGAAAGCCAAATAGAGAAGATAGTATGAGAAGGGAATATTCTGGTTTGCTGATCCTGCCTTCGGTCTAATCTGCTCCCCCGTAGTGGGGGAGGCTGCAGACAGTCAGAAGTGACCTTGGTTATTATCAGTCCACTGGCGCTGCTAAAAAAGTTCACTGAAAGAAAAAAAAATCAGCAAAGGGAAAGTTCGCTTCACCCTGGCTCAAACCAGGACAGGGCCAGCACAAGAAATAAAGGCGTTTCTGAGCCCAGGTGCAGCAGATGGCAGGAATGTGCGGCTTTCTGGATGACGTGGCAGTATGCGCTGAGTGTCAAGGTCAAGGGAGGGTCTGGCTCCAAGGTTGGATGGTGGTTTACTCTGGGGGATGTAAAAAAGAAATGGTCCCAGCTGGCTGGGCAGAGGTTTGTTTGCTCTCAAATGGGGGATTTCTAAGTGAGCAAAAGCTGGGCTGTGCAGAGGTGAAGGAGCTTGGGAAAGCTCTGAGCATGGGCGAAGGCCAAGGTTGGCAAGGATGAGTGTAAAGGAAACAATTAATCCTTAACGAACATGTGAGTGGGAGGCATAAGGGCATGGTTGAGGAGCAATGTAGCAATAATAGAGTGGGAGAGGTTGGGAATTGAATGAAGGAGCAGAAGAGTTGTGCATAGTAAAAAGCAAAGCAAAGCAAAACGTAACAAACAAAGCGAAACTTTCCCTTGCATTACTGCAGATTGCTCCATTTTTTTTTTATCCTGTCAAACTAAAACACTCCCTTTAACAGCCTCTAGCTTCTCGCCTACCTTCCAGTTTCTACCCTACAGCAATGTTTCCCAAACTGCAAGATGCACCCCCTCCCAAGGAGGAAGTGGGGGCTGAGCCTACTTGAGACAACAAGAGATGCAAGAGGCATGTGAGTGCTTGGCTGGCTTCTGCAACCCCATTCAGGCTCCCTGTCCCTGAAATCAGGTCCCTCACAGGGCAAAAAATTTCAACTGTGAATTTTATTCCCTAGCTAAAACTGAATGCATAACAAACCATGTGTATGTCTTTAATATAGGCAGTTAGAGACCCTTATGGGCAGCCCATTCACTACATGTAGTGAGAGCCTGAGCTGTGCTGAGGACCATCTGACACTCAGCTGTGAGTGCCTTTGAACCACACAGCAGTGGTGGCATTGCAGGTCCTCGAGCACGGAGCTGCCACCAGAGCACTGTCCCTTCCCATCTATGGTGCCCAGCAGCTCTGCTGCTGGACACCCTCTCCTGAAGGTGACGTTGGCTACCCCAGCCATCCCCAAAGTTGGCTTTTTTCAGGTTTATAAGTTGCAATCCCCTCTCCAGCCCACGTTACAAGATTAGTCATTAGATCGGTAACCTCTTCTTCATTTTTATAGTTTCATGTTCCAAATGTGTCTTACATGTTTCATTGTGATGGGAATACAAGATTGCTAAATTTCTGCTATCCTCCTCTGCTTGAGAAAACTGCAAACTGTTAAACACATCAAAGAAATCAGACCCAGTTGCTGTCAGGAGCCAGATCTGTGTCCTTTTTCACTAGCACTCATTGCTTACATACACAGAGTGAAGTATGGTTTACATTTCTCCCAGTTGTCTCCTGTATTTGTAGAGTGTCAAACCTGACAGACTTCTTAGTTGCTCTGTTTTTCCATTTATTTTCCTCTTTACATTCTGTTTAATCCTGGTAGCATGAGACATTCAGTGGGTTTTGTGGGACAGCAGCACTTCAGAAACATCCTCTCCATTCAGTGTCTGCTTCCAGCTCTGCTCAGAAGAAAATTAACTTCCTCAGTCCCTCCACAGGTTGTTCACCTCCAGCACTAAAGCCAAGTGAAGGGCTGGCACATCTCACTGTGGATGCTGCTTGTTCTTGCCCCTGCTGCCTGCTACGGTGCTCAGGGAGGAGCAGCAACCTGCAGCCCAGCAGCCTGTGGCAGGCAGCTGCTGCTGTTCCGCAGTGCACTCCAGGGGAAGTTGTGCTGCTTCACACAAGCAAAATCTGCCTGCAGATGGAAAAAAAAAAAATCACAACTTTGCAAAAGTACTGCTGGGAACAAACCCAGAATGAGAAATCAACTAGCTCTGTTCCACTGCTGATTTGTTTAAAAAAAAAATAATTAAATATATATATAAAAATAAATAATTTTTCCACAGAACCCTGTGTGATCTCCCACCTGCTAATTACAGATTTCTTATGTGGGTGGGATGCAGACTTCAGTTGTTTCAGTGCTAATCTGGAGCAACTGTACTGATGAGTTTACAACAAAGGTTGATTTGGGTGGGGTTTTTTTTGGCCATGCATCTTAAATGTAGTTTTAAATGACAATTTCTGTGTAGATTTAGGATTTTTTCAATAATTTTAAGAGAATGCTGCCTTTTTATCTCCTCCTTCTTCCTCTCAAATTCTGTTGGATTCACTTGTTGTTTGTAATAATCTGACTGTGAATTCAGTCTCCCTAAAAGGTGATTTTTGCTTCTTTTTTTGCTCTTTTTTTATTTTTTTTTTTCCTAGAAGTGAGACAGAGGTGAAGTTTTGGTCTGGAACTGCCCTTGTAGCTGACCCTGTGTCCACTTGCATTCAAACTCCATGACCGACTGGGAGGTGAGGCTCCTCATTGAAAGCTTGCATGTAGCTCAGGCCTCTAGATCCACCTATAGCAAGGCTTAGCTATTCTGGTGGCCTAAAACACTGCCCCTGACCAGAAGCACAGAAGGACTTCACAGCACAGGCTCCCTCACCTGCTCCCCGTTAGCACCTGTCACCACCAGCTGGGGACCTCCTGCTCACATTCAGGTATCTGAGACAGTCTCCTTCCACCTGCCTTGAATTTGGCGCACTTCTCTGTGTGTCTTAGTATGGGCAAAAGCAGCTACAGAGATCTGGAGTAACAGTGGTGGGTGTGTGGAAACTCGGTGTCAGCTTTCCTTTCCCAGGCACTGGCAGAGATCACAGTAGATCAAAAGAGGAGAACTTTTCTCTCCAGTCACCATCCTATCAAGGCAGCAAGAAGCTTTCTCATCTTCAGCATTGTCTAATTTCTTAAAATTTCTAATAGTTACTGGTTGCCCCTGCCAGTTATGGTGGATGGGAAGCTCTGGACCCAGTGATGAGCTGCAGGAGCATTTAATTCATGTTGTGGGAGAATAACTGCTTTCTTAAAGTGATGGTCCCTTTATAATTTTTTTTCTATTTTTTCTTTCTTGTATGAAATAAAGAATAGACAAGTGGAAGAAGAAGCCAAAACTGAAGTCATATGGTATTTTCTTGAAGTCCTGAGTGTATCTTACACAATTTGTGTGACTGTCGGAAGCCCCATGGGCCACGGGTTCCCTGTTTTTCAAATGGGCATTATAATACTCAACCAGGTCGAAACACTGTGAGGAGCTTGGGTGGAAAGTGCTTTAAGGCATGCACGATGGACAGCTGTTATATTTTCCTCAGGAAGAGGCCATATGTTGTCCTCTGTGTCTCCTCACTGTGCAGCTCTTGCCTCACAAAATAACTGTGAGTGAAGATCTTGTTTCTGATTTTGATTGACTCAGGATTACTCCTGGTACATTGAATGACGTTATTAGAAGTTCCAGTTTGAGTGGCCCTATAAACAAGGGATACTCTGAGATCGAGATTTCAGAAACATCAGTAAGAAAAAAATTAAGTGGAATAAAAAAAAATATAAAATAAAATGCCAGTGCAGATCCCTCACTCCTCACCTGCCTGCAGAGATGTTATTGCTGCTGTTGCCACATGTGCATGAGAAGTGAGGGCTGAGGGTGCTCTGTGCTGGTGCACAGTGTGGGTGGGCAGCATAAAGCTGGAGGAGCAGAAGTGATTGGGGCTGGATGGGACAAGGGGGGGCAAGCAGGCACTCCTTTGGGCAACCTGTCCAGCCTTCCAGGTGGAGGGGGGAGGAGGTTAAACTCCCATCCTGCTGCCCTTGGCTAGACAATGCGACTTCTTATAGATGCTCCAATAAAACATGGCAAGTCTATTTCACTTATCAGCTGGAGAAATATTAATTCAAATTTCTGGGCTAAACTGGGGGGAGTACTGCTAATCTCTGGCATCCCAGTATCCAGAGATAAACTCAGAAAAAATAAATTAATCCTATTGATTTCAGATTTTATGAAAGTATAACTAGGCCATATTTTCTTGGTTTTCTTTGTGACACAGCTAAATACGCAACAGTTTCAAAAGAGAAGTGTGGGTAAAGACATTCTCCAATCTCCAGGGCTGGGGCTGTGAGACCTCCCCAGCAGTTTCAAGGCTTGTGTTAAACCTGAGAGGTGGCAGAATGTCTCTTTGATGTGACATCCAGATGGAGGGGAAAGTGGTTGCCAGGGTGACACTGAAAATAGAGTTTGGCCTACTCTGTTCCCATTGCAAGAGAGGTCCTCAGGGATATCTTCAACAGGAGAGGAACAGTGCATTCAGTGGGAATTCATGTGCTGCTATTGCATCATACATGGGAGAGCCCTAACATGTAGGAGAATGCTTTTTGGGTTTTGATCCTAAATGCAGAAACCTGAATTTTGGATTTGGAAAGTAAAGAGAAGCTTTGTCCTCGCCTCTTACCCACCCACGCACTTACATCCCATGCACCTATGTGGTCTCTGAGCAACTGAAACATCTGGGGACAAATGTAAAAAAATATATTTCAAACTTCAAATCTACAGACATATTGGGTTAAGCATGTGCAATCTTTAGAAATTTAGTTAGTTTAAATATATCCTATAGATATTTTCTTTGGAGTCTTTCATTTGGGCAGCCATTTAACCAAGCCTTTTTACACTTTGAATTAAATTAAAGTGAAGGTTTTCATCTTGGTATTATCTCTCTCTCTTTTTTTTTTTTTTTTTTAAGGGCTAAATCTTGAAGTATATTTCCCTTTTAAAAGTTATTTCTCTAGTCCTTGGCTTTTAACTCAGCAATTGTTGAAATTCTTTAGAAAAAGGGCTGCCCTGCCTCCGAGGTGATTTACACTGAGAAGAATCTTAAAGAATTACAGATGATTGTTGGTAACATACCTGTGTAACATTAAAATCAGGTTAATTGCTTACATTTTACTGGAATTTATGGATTGCTGCAGAGCTTAGTACTTCAGCAGACACTGGTACAGTAGGGGGGTTTTATTGTTTGTTAAATGGCAGTAGAAGTTGTCTGTGTTCAGAAGGGACCTCTTTGAGGGAAGACAGAACATTTCTCAGAGCTTCATATTTTCCCAAAGGGATTTTTCTAGCAGAACATGCCTGCTGTTCAAAGGAAATATTCCCCGTATGAGCAAATGAATGAAAAAGTTAGCTTTACAATGAAACTTTAAGGGGACTGAAGTGGAGGAGCCCAACTCCATGTGTTTTTGGAAAGCTAATAAAAACCTGAGAATTATCTGTGGTGCCCTGCAAGGCAGCATATGTACAGGAGGCTGTTGAAAAACCTGCAGAAGGAAGCAGGACAGAGGCATTGAAAGAGATTAACTAGAGAGTGATACAGCAAAAATCTGAAGTAGTGAAACTTTGCAGATTTAACTGACAAATTTAAATGCCAAGTTCTATTACTGTCTCTCTCTCATTCTCCCACTCACTTTCTTTTCAAGTTTCAAGTGAGATTTCAAGTGGCAAATAGGGAATCTGCCTTCTCCCATTAGCAAACCAGGGAATCTAAGTACTATGTACATGTGTGGAGAGGATGTTGCCACTATCAACAGCTTTCTGCAAGTGCTGAAGTGGCAGAGGGAGAGCTCTAACACAGGCAGCAGTCCCCCTGCTCACAGCCCGTGGTTGGTGTGGCTATTCAGTCCCTGGCCCTGGGTACGGTAGACAGAAGGTGGGGAAGGGAATCTGTTTCTTGGGTTCCCTTTCCATCTGTCCCACAAAACCAGACGTCTCCAGCCTTGTGGTGGGTACTCAATGAAAGAAAAGGGAGTGGCCTTCCAGTACCTGAAGGGGTCCTTCAAGAAAGCTGTGGAGGGAATTTGTACAAGGGCATGTAGCAACAGGACAAGGGGGAATGGCTTTAAAATGGAAGAGGGGAGATTTAGTAAGAAATCCTTTAGTGCAGTGGTGGTGAGACACTGGCACAGGTTGCCCAGGGAGGTTGTGGAAGCCCCATCCCTGGACATGTTCAAGGCCAGGTTGGATGGGGCTTGGAGCAACCTGGTCTAGTGGGAGATGTCCCTGCCCATGCAGGGGGGTTGGGACTAGATAATCTTTAAGGTCCCTTCCAACCCAAACCATTCTGTGATTTTATGGTTCTGTGTTTTCAAGCTGGAGCTGGTGGGTGCTATTTTGATGCATCCTCTCAGCACTCATGTCTGTTTGAGAGTGTGTGTGTGTGTGTGTGGAGAAGGGTGGCTTTCTTGGCTTGGTCTTTCAGCACCATTGATATTCCTGTAATAAATACTCATGCTAATTGCACAAGACATGTTGACTGGTTTATTGTACCATAATTGCTGCTCTTGAAGGACATCCACCTACTTGACTATGAGCAGAGAGAGGCTCCAGGCTTTTCTCAAAACATCTGAGTTTAGAGAAAGTTTTAGAATCTGATTTTTACAATGTTTGCTAGTGCAGACTAAGACGGAGCATTTCAGATTTTCCTTCCCTGCCCCAAATTCAGCCATTTATTTTTAGAAACTGAAGAAAACAGCAAAGGAACCCATGAATACACAATTGAACACTACAATCAGAAAGAAGGGCCAGCTGTCCTAATGAAGCTTTATTTAACCGGTGACAATGTGCTGAGAAAATGGACATCCTTCTGAAAGGGAACCATCCTCTGAAGTCCTGCCATGAATTTGTGATCCATGGAGGAAAAGACTGGAGTACTGGGGCTCAAGACAGGTTATGTGACAGATGCACAGTATGATGGATACACACAACACAACCCTTCCTTGATGTCATAATTTCACAGTTCCCTTAAACCAGGAATTAGACAGGGCTTCTGTCAGGAGCAGTGATGCTTTCCAGTCCCAGCTGTGAGTTTTTCCCCTAATGCCATCTCTGTCCTTAAGCACAAGCGTTGTGCCATGAACTCGAGCAGGACACTGGGCAGGTTTAAAATGAAGTATCTCTATGAGTTAGTTTTTGGCTTTGTCACTTCTCTGAACTGTTTTGGTGCAAAGGGTTATGCCAGTTCAAGAAAAAGGTGAGTGTAGGGCAAGAAAGAGGTGCTGGGGGATGGTGGGACTGCTTAATTAGTGGCAGTGCTGGTTTGTGTAGTCTGAAAGCATCTGTGAAATTGTGACCTGAGGAAGAGCTTCTTACCTCTGTCCCAGGGCTATACAAGGACAGTGATGTACAGATCTGGCTGCATGTCTTCTAAGACTTGATCCTGGCATCTTCCTGCAGAGGAAGGTATTAAATCTCTCTCAGAGAAAGACCTATGGAGCAGGTTACTTCAGGCCCTGTTACTTCCTCAAAATTATTATTTACTCTTGTATCTGGTCTCAGGTAAAGTGAGCTATAAGCTTACACCCATGATGCATAATGTAGGGTTGTTAATGTTCTTATACAATGTACAGATTCCATTCAAGGAAGATTTTGCTCCGAATTCAGATAGTGCTTTCCAAGTACAGAGAGCATCTGCATCACCACAAAGTATAGCCAAGGATGAGACAGTGCACCAGTTATTTAAGATTTGAGCCAATAAAAACAGCATCAGACTATCCCCAAGAAGTACGTGTGTTGTTAAGAAGGACAAAGACAAACAATGGTCTGGTAAACAGAACACCTAAACCTCCCTGATTAAAGATAAAGGAAACCTTCTGGACAAAAGAAAAAATCTGAATAAATCTCCAAAGAGGGATCTCAACTGCACAGGGAAAACAGAGTTCCCAACACATAGACTTCTGTCGTGCAGACAAGATGAAAGCCTGAATTGCATAAGAGGCCTTTAGCTAGAAAGACCAGGAAATAAAAGCCTCTAAAACTGATGCCAGGCACAAAATTTTATGTGTGCATTTCTAGTGGCTTTGCATGGTGGGTCTATCTGAGCTTTGATACTTTATCACTTTACACATACTTCATCAGCATTGCATTGCTTCAACATGTCCAAAGTTAGTGAAGTTTGCCTCCCTTTAAGCAGAATGATTGTCTTCTCAAACAAAGAAGTGTCTTCTCATGACCACTCTCTGCCACAAAATTGATATATAGCAAAAGAAGTGGACAGGATCTTGGGAGCCACAGTTCCTGAAGAAGCCAGTGAGATTGAATGGAGCAGCCTGGCTTGGTGCATAGCTGAGGATCTTGTTTGTGCTCTCCATCATGCTGAGGGGTCATGTCCTGAAGAGCTGTGTGCCCAGGCCTGTGGAAGAGGCACCAGCTGAGCCACTGAACCACAGCATGAGAGTTTGTCTTACTGTAAGACCAAAACAAGAGAATTAGCAACTGGGGAGTTGTGAAAAGACAAACTGATAAACGATCTCTTTTGAAAAGTGAAGCTTGCCCAACTCAAACTGCACTATGGATGGCCAGGCTCAAGGACCTTCTATTTATTTCATTTAGTTCTCTAAGTGAACCATAGACTAAAGTGTGCAGCAGCAGATTCTTAGATACCATGGTGATGGGTGCTATAGAAAACCTTGCATAGCTATGGAAACCACAGTTACTTTTATCCACCAGAACTGAATATCTGGCAGCTAATCTCTAGACTTCATGTTCTGGAAGATCATGAAAAAAATACCTGTACATGGCATTATATTTCACAGCTTTCTTTTTACTTGGCAATGCACACTTATCTCTATTTGATAATAATAACAGTACATGTATTTTTAGACTAACATTATGTGATGGTAATTCTACTGTTATCCAATGCAATAAAGGTGAGTAAAAAAGCTTTCACAGAGAAGAACTGAGGAAATCAAATCAGATTTAACCTGGTGGCAGATAGTTTAAATAAACACTTTTTAATTAAAAAACATTAAGAAAACAGCAGAAACTACATGTCTGTATTATTCAGTCTCCAGTTTTCATGTTCAAAGAGTCTTCCTAATTGTCTGATTTTGCTATGCAGAATTTATACTGTATCTGTCACATCTTTGTAACCCAGAGGAATGAGAACAAGACTAAGAGCAAGGCATTTCAGATCCCCCCTCATGGGTCTGACAATGGCTGTATCATCAGGGACAAGAGACATTCCTTCTCTGTTCTGCTTTCTCATCTCCAATATTAAGGCAACAACATAAAGCTGTAGATATCTGCATTAGAAGAAAGAAAGAAAAAAAAAGTCAAATGGAGGTGATAAAGTTACTTTTCACCACCAGTAATTGGCTGCATTCAAAGCTATGGGTAAAAGTGACAGAATCTGCTTTAGCATCACACTACCTTTTGCTTTTACCTGTCCTATTTTTACACAGGCAAGCAACTCAGCCTGCATTCCCAAGCAGTTGCTGTGCCTGAGCTGGCAGCAGCATATTGCTGATTTTGTCATTCATGCTGAGCAAATGTGCTCCAAAAACTCTCAGTCCCCAATCCAGACAAGAGTTTGACAGACCATGGGTAAAATCCTTGCCCCAAGTGAAATCTGTGGCAAAATTTCTGTAGATTTGGGCACATTATTCACTGCCCTGCAGTCTTTCTGGGTTAGCATGGGGTGACCAGGAAATATTTCTTCCCCTCTTGTTCCTGCACTATCAGCTTTCAAGCTCACCTGGGAAGCTGAGGCATACAAAGTGAAGACCTTGGATACTGCAGAGAAACTCCGAGAGGTATTGGCTCTTTGTATGGGTGCTCCAGACACAAAGTGGGAAGGATTTCTATGTTACATGCCTTTGTTAACTAATTATCTGAAAACTATCTGGAGATCAACTCTGATCTGAAGTTCAGTAAAGATATTTAGTTGAAAAAAAATATATGGAATAGGTAACAAGAATTGCAAAGGTTTATAAGGCCATGGGTGACAGACAAATGAAAACAATTGAAAAAGAAAACAGTTTTCTTTCAAGGAGATCAAAGTCATAGGTCTTTCTTGGCAAAACATGCCAAACATGCTTATTTACACTGTATTCCTTTGTTGCTTCCTATAGTTTTGGGTTTTTTTTTAATTTAGAGCTTCTAACTCTCTCCCCAGATGCTCTAATTTTATTTAAGAGGCAGTTTCAACACTGCTTTCCAAGGTTATTGATAGGTCTTTTCTCTCCCAAAATGGCAATGCCTCGTCCGTTAACCAGGTGCCCTCTGATGGACTGGGCTGGACAATTAGCGAATCGCTAGTGTAGCAAGAACTAAACCTTCTGCTTTCCCCATATCCTCCACTTCCGATGAATCAGCAAATCTCAGTGTGAAGCTGTTCAGTACTTAAACTTCATCAGCATGAAACTGGACAGCAGCTCCTGCTACAGACATACAAGATTTATAGATGTAGCTTGTTTCTGGCCCCTGGCTAAGACCAGATGCAGCAAGAAAGGGTTTGAGGCCACTGGACCTCGACCCCTAGTTTCAAGGGGTGCTGTGACAACATAAATGGCAGAAAAGGAGCCAGAATTTGAATTAATTTTATTTTTCTCTAAAAGTGATCGTGGGCTAGACCAATTCCTGAGGATAAGAAGTAATGTATTCCTTTTGATAAACCCCATCTGAGGTTACTGCTTCCAAATGCAGGCCCTAATAATGATTTAACTCAGAATCTACTATGGCTTTTGGCAGATACAGGAAAAAAAATTGTACAGTTACCTATTCATCTTTGTTGGGGAAAATCCTCAGTTACAGGCTTCAGCAGTGGAGATCATGTGTCTTTCACAGCTTGAAATCCTGGCAAAAAGGAACTTGAGGAATTTCAACTATTCCACATGACATGGCGCTTGCCTTCCTACTTCATTTTGAGTAATCTGCCACCAACAATGAAAATATGAAGCAGCGTGGCGTTTATACGGATGTGACTTTTTGCACCCAAGAGTTGCTCCCTATTTATGGGGCAATGCCAGCTTTCCCAGTCATTGCTCCAGTCAAGCAAGACAGCGTGTAGCCTGCAGCAAAAAGAGCATTACCTTGCATTACTGTTTTTCTTGGGAAAACAGTGTGACCAGGATACACGCTACTTTCCTTCTCTCCACAGATATATCTGCCTCCATAAAAGTGGCCATTCTGGTCCACATCCAAGAGGTTTGGCCTGCAACGTAAACAGAAAATGTCTCACAGCTTGAAGCATTTCACTTGGCTGCTACCCCCCACCCCCACCAGAGACTTGACAGGGAATGAGTGCAGCCAGAGGTGAGGGAGGTCTCTGGCATGGTGCCAGTGGCCATTTTCTCCTGAAAAGTTCAGAAATTCACCTGCCCTGATTTGCTGGTACAAAGCAGCAGAAGAGGAAGGGTTTGCAAGTGGGAGGCAGGGAAAAGCAAGCCAGACATGGGACCAAAGACCAGAGGACAGAGAAAAGTCCAGGGCAAAGAAGCAGGGAAGAAATCTCTCAGAAACCAGGGAGGAATGATATGCCTGTGTGAGAGGGCTCATCCCACAAAGGGGCTGAAGATAACCCTTTCTGGAATTATTTCCTTCAGCAGATATGTCTTAAAGTGCTTTAAAACAGAACTGTTTTCAGCCAGGTTCCCCTTATGCCAGAAATCTCCGTTCAGGAAACTACCCACTGCCTGGTCCCCTCTGCCTGGCAGGGCCTGGTGCTCGCCATGGGCTGGAGCCAACTTTTTTTGAAGGCTCATGTCTGTCTCCATGCTACGTTGCCAGGTGCTGTCTCAAAGCCACTGAACCAGACAAATCTGCACTTGTTCCTCGCTCCTTGACATTTCCTCCACAGGGCTGGTGTCAGCAGAGGCGAAAGGGATCGGGCGGTGCAGCTCCCACTGGATGCACCATGAAGCCCCTTTTTTGGAGCAGGGGTGCCTGTGCAGTCCTGCTTCTCTTGCTCATGTGTCACCGGCAAACTTGGCCCAGAGACAAAGAAGCATCTCAAATATTTGGCAAATTTGAGCTGAATCTGTAAAAATTTCATTTCTAGCCTTTTGAGAGTACTGCACAGACCTCGGGTATAATTAAGCCCCTGCCACCGCCCTGGGGCTGTGCTCAGGCGGTGACACCATGGTCAGCCTGGGGCAGGCCAGCCTTGCCAGAGTGACCACACACCAACACTTCTTCACTTCATCTCAGTTGCTCCAGTCTGGCCTCCTCTTCAAGGATTTTGGCAGCCTGTCGAGAGGGAATGCCTTGGGACACCCTTCACCTGCCAGCTGACCGTGACCATGCAGGGACACTTCTGCTGCTGTAGGTTGACCTGACCTCTGGAGTGCCTCATCCTTCCTGTCCATCAGTGAGCACTTGTGCTGTCCTCCCTCATGCTGGCTTTAAAAACAGAGAGGTGGAATACTTAGGCCAAAAAAACGCAGCCTTTCCCCTTTTTCCTGAAGGTTTTTTTCATCTTCATGGCAAGACTTTCTACTGCCAGTCCCACCTCTGGAGTGAATGGATACATTTATCTTGCTGAGGTGCAGGCTAGAGTACGAAGGGCCACTGAGGTTTTTGTTGTGCTCTTTAGCCAGTACTGAACAATTTGTCTTAGATGTGCCTGCTGCCAGGCCTGAGCTGATCCCTATGTCTGGGAAGGATCCTTGACAAACGTAACACAGGATAAAAATGAGCTCTTGAGAAATAAAGAGATACTTGACTCTGCTGCAGGACTGGCTCAAGAATCCTGATGCTGGAAAAGCTTAGTCCTCCATCCCTTCCCTCTTCCTTCCCCTCCAAAAGCCTAGAAGCATTTTTCTGGTTTTCAAATGGAAGAGACATGTCCAAAAGCACATGTCCAGGTGTGACATGAGTGAAGCTTTGCATGGAGATGCTTTCAGTGAACATTTAAGGCAGATGAACAGCTTAACTTCTAGTGTCTCAGGTCCCTCTATATAGCCTGAGAAAGCTCCTCTAGAGGGTGAAGAGAAACACAACTGAGCCTGAGTGCTCTGGGGTTCAGAGATGCTTTCCTCAAGCCACCAAGGGACTGAACATGGAATTATTCTGTGATTCGTATCAGCACAGGGCAGAAAGCTTTCCTTCCTCTTTCTTCCCACCAGTTCCTCTGTTATATATAAGCCAAGTCAATTAATTCCTGTATGACCCAATAGTTTGAACTGATTTTGAGAACACCTTTCTTACTCTTTAAATGATGATCTTTCTGTCACAGGAGGTTCTTTCTGTTTCCAGAAATGTAATTTGCCTTTGTCTTGCTACAGGCATCTGTTGTTACCTAGAATATTGAATTAAGGAATTTTGTTCCTTTTATTTGGTAATAGGAACAAAAAGCTCTATCCTGTCAATATGTTGTGAAAGCAGGGTCCATAATTAGAATTAGATTTTAGCAGTAACTCGGCTCCACTTTGCTCCGTGTTTCAGAGGCCCTGTGACCTAGTTGCCTCAGCCGCCTTTCCAGGAGTGGTATCAACCTGTAGGAGCAATCTCAAGGAAGTTTCCCTAATTTGTCAAGACATGTGGTTACATACTTATCTCCAAAGATGTACATAGTCCTGCCAAAGTCAGTGATATTCCTCACATGCATGAAATGAGAAGCTTATTTTGCCAAACCTATGTCAGGGCAGAACTGCCACTCTCATGCCATCAGTCAAAGTGAACGTTGCCTAATCATCTCAAGTAATGATAATCTGAAACAGCCTTTCAGTCTGCTGAAGAACAGACAAAAATTAGCAGTACAAATAATATCTATTCATTTAGTAAAAATATTCCCTCATTTAGAATGCTCAAACACACAAAAAATACATTTTTGAAGGAATGCTGGATGACCCCCAGAGCCTCTCACGGGCAATTTTCCTGCCCCTGCACTGTTAGGAGTTCTAATTGCCTCTTTGGGGAGGTGCTAGTAGCTGCCTGGAAGTGCAGTCACAACTCAGCAATTTGGCACACGTGACTCCTCCGAATATGGGAGCAATTAGCAAAAAGCGATATGGTGAATGGTAGCATAAGCACCAGATTCTGGACAGTGTTCAGACAAGAAACCTAAACCAGAAAAGAGTGGAGCAGACGGAAATCCAAACAAGCTTTCACAAAAATAAAACATATCGGCTATACTTAGATAATGTGAGCCTAACATTAGACGATTGAATTCAGAGTCGCCATCACACTCCTAAACCTCGTTGACTGAACAGGTTGCAGCAGACAGCACAAGCTCACAAAAGCAGTTTGTGAGAAAAAAAATATCCAGAATGCTTGGTAGAAGTAGCTTTAAAGACTTCTGGGAGGATTAAGTGAGCCCAGATTGGACAAAGAGCACACCAGTTCTTACTGGAGAGGAAAAAAATCAGTATTCTTTGGCATTAGTTATTTATTTAAGACTGTAAAGGTGTACCCATGAGTGTAATTTCCCAGATAATTTTTGGTTATATTGTGCATACAGCATTGGACTCAGCAACTTGTAGGGTGCCATGAAACGTTAACAGTAGGTTTAAGATATCAGTCAGTGAGCAGCTTCTGTCTTAGGGACAGCAAATCCCTGAATCATGAAATCCTTCTCATTGCAAACAACTGCAAGCTACATTTGTCTAAAGTCATGTCTCCCCTGTCCAGCTATGTTTGCCTTAATAACTAGAAATGAACTATTTGTAACCAGGACAGTACTTTCTCCTGGGATTGTTACATTTCAAATAGCTTTTGCCTGATCAACGAGGTCCCAAATCTCTCCAGCACCTGAACACAGTGCCCAGCCATGTCCACTGTGTCTGGGGGTGGCTGTTGTGCCCTGACAGATCCTGGGCTGGCCCACTGCTGAAGCAAGTAGGTGTACCACAGCTGAGAAAGGAAAGAAAAAGGAAGGAAAATTGGGAAGATGCTGAAAAGGAGGCTGATACAATAGCATACAAGGTAGACGTGGTGGCTAGAAAAGCAAGACGATGTGCAGGCAGCTGGTCGATGAATGAGCAAGGGGTAATTAATTTGTGAGCAAATCCAGAGGGCAATGAAATTAAATAGTTAATTATGCAATAGAGCAAGCGAAGAGCAAATAATTAAATATATGTGGATCTGCCAGATGCTCTGATTATTTAAGACAAAACATGGTTAATGAAACTATTTATGCTCTGGTATTCCAATTATTCATGGTAGCTCTGGCCATGGAGAATACAGCCTGTTTAAATGCTAGGTCCAACCACGTGCATCTAAAAAGCATTTCTCTTAATAGTGCAAGTGAGATGAGCAGGACACTCACAGAAAGTGGTAGGGACCACAGCAGTTCTGAATTAAATGCCTTAAAAGAAGATGCTTTAACAAGATAATATCTAGTATGTTGCTCTTTTTTGCCTTTTTTTTTTTTTTTTAATAACCAGTTTGAATTGTTACAGTTGAGAATGGAAGTTGGAAATGTTAGGCTCTTGCTGCCCCTGACAATGGAAGGTCTACTGTGTCTGAAGCCAGGTAATTCAAACAGATACAATTGCTTATTCTTTGGTTAACTTTAAGCCTCTGGAGGAAGCCAGGATTTTTGAAAATGACTGATTAACAAAGCTCCAATAACTTCTAATGCTTAAAAAATTTCCTTTTCTGCTTACCTGGAGATTAAAATAATGATAAACCCACTGAACCATCTCTACTGTCTGAAATTATTTTGGTTTACTTTGTAACTCCACTTTTCAAGTATGCCAATGTCGTCCTACAGGCTGGTGTGCTTGCATTGCCTGCCTTTGTTTTCCAGTGGGAGCCTCCTATTTATTTTTGGAATTTTTGTTCTCCAAATGCTTTCCAATTTCCCCTCTGTTAAGTAGATTTTGATCTCAGGTGTGATGGCATTAAATTAAAGTCATACCTTTTCTCTCATTAAATGCTCCTGATGAACACAATAGCCCCATGTGATCATTCTTAGGAATATTTATATACGGTATGAAAATTTTACTTGCATGAATAGCCAGAGCACACACTGTGAATACTTCGAGGACTCAGCCAGGCCCTCCTTCTTGCAGTTAACAGCAGTTTTCTGAGTGGGGAGGTCATGGGCAGTAGTTGTCTGTGTTTGGAAAGTAATAGCAAATGTAGCATTGCATGTCTCATTCATTTATTCTCGTCACCTGCACATAAATGTGTCAGTCACCTAATACTTCACAGCTCTACAGGACATGTTTATTGTCTTAAATGTGAGAGCTACAGCAGAATAAGGGCTCAAATAGAGCACAGGTGTGAACAATTCCAACTGGCAACTTCAAAATAAACACCATGAAGCATAAAAAGACACTTGTCAGAGCTGGAAGGAGCAGTTTGATTAAATCATTGCTTCAGCCCAGATATGTTGGGCCTAATCTTCCTCTCCCACCAAATGACTCACGTAAAGCGTGGGCAATTTCACTGCTGTAAGACTAGTGTGGTGGCACTTGGACTCTGGAGCTCTAATTATGCCTGTCTGACACCCCAGAGCTAAAATATGCAGGCGAACAGATTTATGATGCTACTAATCTGAGGTGAATAACTCCTCCTACTCTGGGATCACTGAAGTAAAGCAGAGAATTTTAGTAGCCAACGTTGCCCCAGTGTTGAAAGCAGCAAAACTTGCCTGAACTGCTGGTGAGGCAAACAACAAGAGATGGATCTTTTTTTAACTGTGTTTTTCTTGGTGCCAGTTGCCGGGGTGGAGCCAGTGTGGCATGTATGTGAAGCACTGCAGTTGAAAGTTCTGCTGCCATTAAATTTTACGGCCCCAGCCTCTGCTCTCTGCCACTCCTGGCGTGTGTCCCCACCTAGAATCAGCTCCTGGCAACGGTCTCTCATCACTCACAGCAGGGCCAGGGCAAGGCAGCTCACAGAACAAGTACCTCCTGCTTGCATCTCCCTCTTCTGTTTTGGCTCCCTTAGGGAAGAGAAGGTATGGCAGCTGCATTAGGCATGAAAAGTATGTGCCTCCAGTGACTAGGCTAGAGAGCTGTATCCTACTCAGAGACATCTTTTAAAGACCATGGCAAAGGAGGACAACCAGCACAGCAGCCCTTTTCCACCCCCAGTCCTCGTGCGCAGCAGTGGCCAGCTGGAGACTGCAGATGCTGCACTGCTGCCTATGTGAGCAGCACGCCCAGGAAATGAAGGGAAAGAGAGAAGGGGGTTTAAGTGTGAAATACACCAGTGCAATTCTATTAGGTTCTCTGATAAACATCAGCATTAATAGTTAGCATTGCATTATTTTGAGTACTACTGAGAAAACTGAGCCAATCTATGTTAGTGAAAACCACATGATCCATTTTGTTCTTATGTTGATATTATTGTAGTTACAAGAGACAATTTGCAAATGCCTGGCTGCTTCATAAAAGCCAATGTACTTGGATTCACAGCAGGTACTAATTTTATGTGCATCTGCTGAGCTGTGCATGGCATCAACCTGTTTTTAATTACACCTGCATGTCAGGCTCAAAATGCATCTGTGAACGGAAAAGATGAAAGGCAGGCAGAACAGAATGTCATGTATTTACCATCACCTTTCACTGGCTAGCTGCCCACAGAAGTAAGAGGAAATTCCTTTCTTCCATAGTGAAAATGTAAAGATTTACTAAGGTTTGCACTGCCAACAACAAGGTATAATCACCACTTCCTTAAGGAAACATGCATGTGTTAACAGGAGTGAGCAGGAGAGCTCAAAATAGCTTTCCACACCTTCCCTACCACTGATCTGTAAAGGGCCACAAGTTAGCCCTTGCTTTGTTATGTTTTACTTGCATTGAAATGTGTAAGTAGCTTGACTAAATATCCCAACTTCCCCATAAAATAAAATAAAATAAAATAAAATAAAATAAAATAAAATAAAATAAAATAAAATAAAATAAAATATGTGAAAGGAGACATGACCAGGGTTTTTTGATGCTTGGAATAAGAAAAAGTTAAACAACACTTCTGTCTTCTCTTATTTCACCCAAGTACTGAAAAAGAAAAAAAGTTTATACACAGTTATACAAATAAAATTATTCAAACTACAGCTAGAGATGGCCAAGACACTTGAAACACTGGACAGAGTGATGCAAAAGCTGCTAGACAGTCAGAAGAAATATTTTTCCCAAGGTACTTCCTTCTGAATTAAAAGTATTAAGCCATTTGTGAATGTACCTTCAAGCCATTCCTTTAACTTATTCCTATCATTTGAAATTTTTTCTTTTTCTAATTGCATTAAAAATTGTGCACTGTAAAAATTGTGGTTTGTGCCAAGAATGCTTACGTGTAGTCAGTATATAAAACACAAGCACAGGGGAAGAACAATCGCTTTTTTTTTATTCTGGAATCCAGTCAGGCTTCATGTGCTACCTCATCAACCTCACATTGAAAAACAGCCCTTACGAATCAGTAATGGTACATGCAAATTAAAAAGATAAAGATGTAATTCTCTAGCTCCATCTATTTTACTGTAAGTGAAAGTTGTTGAAACATTTTTATCCTATTGCTTATTCCTATGATATCTCTTGGGCCTTTGGGGTCTTTTGGTAGAACCTGAGTGAATTAACCAAGTGACAAAAAGAAACCATGAAATCAGCCTATCTGGCAGCCTGAGGCTTGAATTTGTGTGCAGGTAACCTGCTTTGGTAACATGGTCTGTGCTCTCTGTAGTCCAGGTTGATGCAGGAGAGCATCCCTGCCTTGTTCCCAGGGTGGGTGCCTCTCTGGCAGCCCCAGGAGCACAGGCTATGGGGCTCTTCCTGGTGCCTGCCTGAGTTATGGGAGGAGAGGGGATTTGGGCCAATGCATCTCACCACTTAATATTTGTGTCCAAGTTTTAATGAGTTTAATCAGAGACCTTAGAGACCATAGTCTTGAATTCCTGCTTCCCTCAGTCAGGCACTGATCCAGTAGAAGCTGTGGTTGTAGCTGCCCTGGCACCATCTTTGCTCTCCTGGAGTGTGATACAAAAGAAAACCTACTCTTTTGCAGTAGAGGGAAGGGCTTTCCAGTATAGTTCAACCTTGAAGTGAGAGAAAACAAAATAAACCAGAAATGAGGTTGAGATCCAAAGACTCTTGAGTGCCTCTGCCCCCAAGGTTTCCCTCCTTTGTAGCCCCATGATCCAAATATTCCCTGGATTTTTAGCATGCCTTTTCAATTTATGCCACCAGCTGTAATTTCAGTTTCATGGCAACCAGGCAAAATCTCACCACTTTCAGCAGCGCCCTGCCAGGCTCTGCTCTTTATGAGCCCTAAAGTGTACAGAGGTGGTACTTTCACCTCTGTCCGTTGCTGCTGAGCAGATGCGTTTGCTTCTGATGGTTAAAAGCCTATTGCTGTTTTTAAAGTTTTATCCTATTTGCTTATTTAATTTGTCCATGGATGTAAGTCTTACATAACACTGTTTTTGTCTTTTAGCTAAACCTCAATTTTCATACCATACTTTCTTTATTACCTGAATACATTTTTTGTGCACTTTTGCTCAGGCTGCAGGAATCCAGACAAACAAGGTTTAATTCCCCATGATGCTTTCCAGCTGACAGGCCTAATTGATTTGATTTCCACTGTTTTCACAAGTGACCCCACTCAACCCACCATCACCACTTCTTTTTGATACCCGAGCTTTACTTTCTACTCTCACATTCCACTTCAACAAGTAATGAAGAGCTTGTTAGGATGGAAAAAACTCATTATTTGTTTTCTAAACTGTGCTTCTGAGCAGCAGATCCATGGAGTTATAGAACTGTCTTATTAATCAATACAAACATTTGCTTCTGTTAGGTTACCAGCATCTTTCACCATCAAACTGAAGTTAGGAACCTGTTTCTTTGTGTTCTGCTACCCACGCTCCAGCTAGACTAGACAGAGATAAAAGACAGCTGAGTAATATTTTCCTGAGATCCCTGATGATGCACACAGATGGCCTGTAACAAATGAAATATGCAAGGTGACGGCTGGAGTTCTCCTCACTCCAAGTTCAACTTTTATGGCTTAGAGATTATTTCAGTCCTTACACTACAGCTTCATGGTAGAGAGAGAGAGATTCGTTTTCTTATCTGTAACAGGATTTGTGAATCTTTGCCTACCATGGCCATTAATGGTTGCAATTGGAAGCAGCCTAGTACTCTCACTGTATGTCTTCCTTTCTTTGTTAAAAAAACAGCTGGGGGAAAAATGTATTAAAAAGAGCAAGAAGGCCATGTGGGGCTTGAGAAATCTAAAAACAAACATGGGAGAAGTTTGTTATCTGCATGAAATGAATTAAAAGACTGAAGAATCCTATTAAGGGTCTTAGCATATGTAAAAACAAGCAAACAAACAAAATCCAACACTTATTAAGTCAAATAAAAGATTACATGTTGGTAGCACAGTAAAAAAAAAAAGCCTTTTGGAATAAAGTAAACACAGATCTGTTTACAGAGTCTGAAAGAAACAAATATATTTGTTTTGGCCTATTACTGTGTCGTCTCTGAGACAGCCTTATCAGATCACATTCCAGCTGGTGACTGTGTCCATCAAATTCACTTTTGCTAATGTATTAAATAATCTGACCATAATGCTTTACTGTGGATCATAGTCTGGTGAGCAGGAATTCATCCAATTTGAAATGAATACAGGGTTAAACAGGGCTCCTAGCCTTCCTAACCCCTGGGTCTCTTAGCCCAGTGGTAAGTCATCTTAAAACAATCCAAGTATCTTCTGCAAGAGTAAAAAAGTGACTTAGTTCTGTTAAACTGCAGAACAGTTCTGGTAAAGCAGAGGTTCTTTAACTGCTTATGTGGCCTGGACTCCAGCAAGTCAGGAGCAGTGCAGGAAACTGCAGGTGCAGAGAGAGAAAGATAGAAAGAAAAAACCCAGAAGTGAGCTGCTGCCTGAGAACTGTCACTCTCCCAAGAATGCGATTTTATGTGTCACTCCACTGGGGCAAGGGTGGCCACGGACAGTAGGTTGCCCTGCAGAAAACTGCTCTGCTATAGAGATTCCCACACCTAAGACATGTAGGGCACCTTCTCCAGACTCCAGGACAGAAGAGGACAGTGGACAGCCCCAGCCAAAAAGGTGCCCATGTAACCAGGGGGAATGGGACTGCAGACCCCCACAGAACTAACTGGGCCCTGAACCCAGCACTGCTAGTTGCAGTGCCAGCAGGAACAAGGAACTGTCACCCCATTAGGAGTGGTGCGACAAAGAGGAGGCAAGAAGATATACCTTTGAGAAGATCTTGTGGGAACCAAGTGGTACCATCCATGACGACACACAGATGCTGAACAGAGCAGATTTGGTGGCTCCCAGCAACTGCTGAATGGCACATGACCCTTGCACCAGCATGTCATATCTTCGGAGTCTGATGGGAAGGAATCTCTCCTAAAGTTTCTAGGGTTGTCTTTCTGAGCTGTACTAATGTGTTTACATAGGTGTATAGCAATTTTGCAGCTTCAACAAATTATACAGTCATTGTTTTTAAATAAATCAATACATTGTGTATACACATAAAACATACTGTATTTCTATACATAAACCTAAGCCATTTCCTGTCTGTGTGGAAAGTATGGGTATTGTCTGCTGTGTGAAAAAAGAAAAAAAAATATGCTCCACTTTTTCCATTTACTGTCCAGAACATACCCTCATATCAAATGGTTTCTGATTGAAAACAGCCTCTTAATGTGTTACAAGTAAAAATAACCCATTATTGAGTAATATATTATATATCCTTTTGTCTTTAAGGCAAAGCAGTGCTTGCAAGTATGTCTAGACAGCATGATGGAAAAGCAAATTGGCCTCTAAGTATTGCCGCCCAATTATCCAACCAACCTGGAATAAAATTTAAGATATTACAGCCTCACCCTTTGCACGACATCTATAACGGGGAGCATCTCTCCAAGACACAAAGGCTTCATTGCTTACTGCAAAGCAGAAGTATTAAAAACTTTTATAATAAAGGCCTGACTAATATACCTTCATGGCCTGATGAGAATTACCAAGTGACTGAAGCATGCCAGTGTTTCCTGCAAGCAGTGGTATGTCCTATGTATGGACAGTGTTAAAAAGTCTTCTTTCCATGCTGCAGATGAATTAGTCACCTGCCGACTCTCCAGACATGATCAGAATTCTGAATCTATTGGCCACATTTTGGAGGAATGCTTTTAAGTTCTGACTTCATCCTTCTACTCTTCAGCAGACCCTTTTTTAAAAAAGTTTTTTAACTCCTTGTGTTCATGTCTGGTAATGAAGTTGTCTTTGACAAGGTTCTCTTAGTAAAAAAAGACCATTTTCCTCCTCTGGCACACCTCCCTGCAACCTTGTCATGGCAGGAAATCAACTTCGTTTGTACTTGTGCTGAGGAGTCTCACAATGCAGTGTACATCTCGGATAACAGCATTTGGTTTTTGTTTTTCTTCTGTTCTTCTCCTCACTTTTAGAAAATAGTGACAGGGTAAAAATGGTAATGGAAAGAAAGAGCAGAAGAAGGACAAGAGAAATCAATTGTTCAACCAAGAGTTTTTGTCTGATGCTATTTATTTCCCACTTGCAAAATGCTTTGTATTTATTATTCAGAAAGGGTTAGTCTTCCCTGCGATGTAAAGAGAAATGGTGAATCAACAAAGAAGTGGGTAATTTTTGTATAAAGAGAGCGCTGGATGATGTTTATACAGTTTTCAAGCACTTGCATGGTTTCATCTGTCTATGTACAGGATGCTGGTGTGCAGAAGAACTGATTAACCCTGGTCCCAGAGAAGTTACAGAAGCCTTGTCATGTTTTCATGCCTGAAAGCTCAGACAACATGGTAGTGAAAGCTGAGCATGGGCTGGGATATACAAGCCCTGTGCAGGAATAGTGTACTGGAATAACATACTGCCACCTGCTTTAGACACTTTGCTTTAGTGTTTTGGCTTCTCCTTCTACATAGAGTTACCTCTAGGTAGGTCAATGGACAGGTAGCAACGTTAAACTGTGTTTTAGTCTAAACACCTACCATTGAGTAAGACAAATAGCTGGGAAGCTGGACTTGTCTGGCTGAAAGAATAACCTAATAACTTTGCAGTCATCTGGAGCCTATGAGTCAGCACAGACTAGCCTCCCATTTGCCACTGAAGGATATCTAATCACTAATCACATATATGTGCACACCCCCACACACATGTGTGCATACATACAAGTAGCTGAGAGTTAACCTAAACAGGGTACTTTTCCCTTTTGTTTTGGAAAGCCAGTGTAAGGTTTCTTCTAACAGAGGAAACAAATAATTTGGCACATATAAAACTAACATCTCTCCTCATACAACCAAAATGTTGCTGGACTTTGCGAACATCACAGTAGTTTTGACACAGATGCCCCTGTAAGCTGAGCCAAAGAACTGTTCACTATGCCTTAGAAATGCACTTGTGTTTGAGCTCTGAATTCATCCATTTGTGTTAAGTGAGGTTGCAGCTGTCGCTTTGCTGCTGGGACAGGCAGAAAATCAACCCAGAGAATACTCTGCAAGACAATCATCAGGAGGAGGCACTTTCTAATGTAGTTTTGAAGTTACATGCAGTCAGCCAATGTACTTTGGATTTGCTCTGCTATTTTTAAAACTAGAAGAAATGTCCAAGCCTCTGCCCAGCCCTCCCCCGTATGTCTGGTGCACTTATCATGGTTGGCCTCCTGTCTGAGGCAGGAGATCAGTCAGGAAGTCAACCAAGGGTCCAGATGCTGCTCTTGGAAATGATCATGCCAGTGCCAGGCTTCCACACGTTTCAGCTGCCAAATTCCCTCCACACAAATGTCCACAGTTTCTGGCTCTCAGACGGGGCTAGTTTGAGGAAAAGCCTGAAGAAGAATGTTTTCTACCCTACCATTAGCAGGGAGGAGCGGAGCCATGGGAGTAATACTGCAGACATACGCTGGCATGCTTTGTATTACAAGTTACTGCTTTCCAGCCAGATAAAGTTCTTGTTTGATGATGAACATTCAAACATGTGGTGGGACAGGCAGTATACTTGGCAAGCTATGCCCTGAGGGAGGGAATTTGGTTAGGCTGCTTTCCACTTACATGTAACACTGATATAGATGCCTACATATTACATATTAGATTAATATGATGATATGAATTAGATTAATATTGCAATCTCTACCTGCTCCCTCCTCCTCCCCCAGCAAAGACACTAATCTTGCTCACAATGTAGACCTTGGTTGCTACCAATCTAGTAATTTATTTTTCTTCAGGCTCCTGAAATCCCACCCTGTGGAAAGCTAAGACTCTATTTCAGGCTCTGTGTGATGTCAGAAAACTTCACCTGCTAGATATTATTTTTTTTCTGAATGGGGCCTGGTTCAGCATAGCCCTGGCTGTGGGGCTCTCACTGGTGCCTCTGCCATGTGGGGGACATCTGCCTTTTGCTGAAAGTCCAGCTCTGCAGGTACTGAAGGGGCTTTTCCTAAGTCACAGTGATTGAAGGCTAGGGCTGCTTTTGGTGAGCATACACTATACTACCTATTCATCATAGGAAAGAACCAACAACTGAAAAGCCAAATCTGAACAGGTGTACGTTCCCCCATTATGATTTCAAGCTATGTTTAATCAACATGCTTCACATAGCCTGACCCCTGAATGCCCTGACATGAAGGTATCTGAGACTGCAGTAACTATGCCCCATCATCAGAATGGGGCATCGTTTCTTTAGACCAAACCTAAGGGTCACCAGAACACACACATGGACATGGCCCTCTGGGACAAGAAAGTGTGGGATTTTAAATCCACAGTCACATTAGCACTTTCTAGGACATTAATGCTTTTAACATTCTGAACAGTGGAGTTTTTTTTTCTCCCCATTTTAGGTTACTCACTGGGATCTCTATTGCAACTGTGGACGTTGAGCCCCCAAAAGGTGCTATGAGTAGTGGACCCTTACGGATCCGGTTTTTGTGAGGCCTGATTTTGTTTCACAAGTCTCTTTCAGATCCCCATGGGGTGTCTAGTTCGTTAGTTCTGAGCTATGCCAGAATTGGCTGCATTTCAAATTGCAGCTAATGGATATCCAAATAATTTAAAAACGTAAGAAGGTTTTTCAATCTAACATGGATTCTTTTACCACAGAAGTGACAACAGCAAACGTGAAAACTTTAATCGCAAAAGGACTTGTTTCCAAAAGTTTTGAGCAGGTGAAAATATAGCAGAGAGGAGAAGGAGGTAGGATTTAGGACAAAAGCTGGAATTCAATCTTAAGAATAACAAGTATATACACTTACTCTCATAAAGATCTTCTCATCAAATTATGTGATGAAAGCCCCAGAGCACACAGCAAACACTGCACTGCTTTAAGTGGCCCATTTCAGGCCTGTTTCACCCAGTGTACCCATTGGTAAGACATGGTGGCAGGACTCACTTCTTGCTCATCTCTCTATATTCAGCAGCAGCACTTCTCAGAAATGCCAGTAAAGGCATTTCATCCAAGATTTTATCTTTTGTTTTAGTGGCATTTTGGCTTCAGTTTCACTATCCTGCTGACAAAGATATTTGAGCATTTCTATTGATTCAGAAATCTGGGCATTAAGACTCATCTTTATAGTTCACCAAAAAGTTTCAAATAGTAAAACTCCTCATACAGCAGCTTTTAAACTTTATAGGCTGAACACTGGGTGACGTAAAATGATTTTTTTCTGTAATGGAAGCTCTATTTTATAGAAAACAGTAACCATTGATTCTGTGTGCTAAGAGCAAATGAACAAAATCAGACTCACTCTTTGAAAGCAGAGGATTTGGTCTTCGTAATAAAGTACAAATTATTCACATCCTCTCTTTTCACCAAGTCTACTCTTTCCTAACTCATGGATTTTAATATACAGTCATATGTTAACAGAGGAATGATTTTGTGCATTTTAATACCGTTGGAATGAAAAGTGATCCATGTGGAAACAAGAATGAATGAGGGACAATTTGGAAAATATTTTTCCCCTTCTTCACTGTAACACTTTTGTACTACCTGGAAAGAACTGGGGAGGTTATCCATGATAGCATCAGCTATGTCCTCATCATTCCTATCTGCTGTGCTCTTCTTAAAGGCATCCAGTGCTGGAGACTCCAGAATTTCTCCAAGCAATCCTTTACAGGGTTTCATAATCTCACAATCACAAAGGTTGGGTTATTTTCCCTTGATGGCTAATAAGAATATTCCCCGTTCCAGTTTAAGCCTCTCCCTACCTCTCCAGCTCCCCACAAGCTAAAACAGATTAGTCCACCTGCTATTTGCAGTAAGCCTGTAGATATTTAAAGACATTCTCACTACTCCCTCCATCTTCTTTTCTTTACAGTAGCCATATACAGTTTGTCCAGACTTCCCCACAGGTAATGTTTACTGCTGCTGTGGTGACTGCTGCAATGCTCTGGATTCTTCCCAGATTATCTACATCTTTCTTATGTGCTGTGACCAAACTGAACCAAATGGGCCAGATTCACGGAGAGTAAAAATATCAGTGTCACAGTTTTCAGGCTCTTGAATTATGTTTCTAGCACAGGTACTGGGCACACCACAACTTCCAAGTTGTATGAACTGCATGTAGCATCTGCATGACCCCAGACATGGTTCATTAGTCCCTAGAGCATACTTAACACCCCTTCAAAAGGAACTACAGGCCTCTTGCCTCCACATTTTACAATTATGGTGCTTCAGTAAGAACCTGGCCCCAAACTAATCTTGCTTTCACCTCAGCCAGACACTTTAGTTTCTCCTTTTTGCTCCTCACAGCCACACAGGACAAGATGATGCATTTTGGCACTCATTGAGCTCTCCTTGTCTGCAGAGAGCAAATCCTTCGCATGAGAGAACTGCATGTGGGAAGCATTGATAATTCAGCAAGTTCTCCTCACAGAAGTCAGCTAACCTCTCTCACAGTGTCCTTCAGCTACCTGAGAGCTTATTACCCCCCATCTTGCTATACTGCATGCTAATCCTGTGGCTTTCTTGAGAAATTACCTGTATTGAACATCTATGGAGCAGCTGCTTGGTCATCTGTTCCTTTCTTTGCAAAGCATTGCATCTTTACCACTGTCTCTAGAATTGATGGAGCTTTTGGGAAACTGTTTTTTGGGAGTGGCTTTTTTTTTAAACAAACTTGAGCCCTATCACCAAAGAGAACAGCTTCAGAATTACACAGGGGGATCAGGCACGTGCAGGAAGGGAAAACAGTTGTGCACTGTCCCCAGAAGACTGCTTTTCATGTGTATCTGCCCCACAATCTGTGTTCTCATCAGTCAGGATCTCATGCTGCTCAGTCACAGGGTAGTCCAGAGTGTCTCCATCTCTACATAGGGTTAGCATTTTCTGATAGAATCATAGAATTATAGAATCCTAGGGGTTGGAAGGGACCTCGAAAGATCATCTAGTCCAACCTCCCCTGCCAGAGCAGGGTCACCTAGAGCACATCACACAGGAACTTGTCCAGGCGGGTAGCTCTACCTGCTACTGACTGCTGAATGGCCTGGATTCAGCCTCTGTCTGACAGTCAGGCTGTTCCTTAGCATGGACATGGCCTAAAAACATCTTTCATTGGTTCAGTAATCCTTTAATTTTGCTCAGTCCTGAAGGTTAAAGTAGCAAGATGACCAGAGAGCAGCCCATGGTGTACTGACCTCTCAAGTAGACATACACAGGTAAATCAGAGAGCCATAACAACACAGAGCTGGAATGGGATGGGTTGCCAAAGTACTTACCCAACATGCTGGCAGGATTTTTCAGCCCTTGCTGGTGTCACTGATGCTTGTGCAGAGGAATTTAAAGCTGGCTTAGAAATTTCTTTCTGAGCAGAGTTCACACCTGTGAAGTATGGACATATTATGGGAGGGAATGAGATACTTTGAGAGTTAGCTCCCTCTTTTTCCCTTGGGCTGTGCTAGCAGCCTTCCAGCTCACCCCAGATGACAGTTCTCAATCCCGCCGTGCCCTCCCCTCCAAAGGCCCATCTCTGCTGTACAAAGGGAAGTCAAAGCCAATATTTTCCTCCCAGGATAATACTGAGAAGAAGAGCACTTCACCTTGTATTTAAACTCCCTAAAATAAGGTCTAAATAAGCTTGAAAGGGACTGCCTGGTGTGTGCATTTCCACCTGGGAGCAGGGAGCTGTGGGGGGAAGTTTGACTGACACAAGTGCACACCTCCCTTCCTCGTCTGACCTGGCGAGTGACTCTGGAGGATCGGCCCGTATCCCACTCCCAGGCAGGATGGCATTCTCCTGCAAAGGAGTGATCGCATTACCCAGGCCCCTTGTGTAATTCTGGTTCCCAGCAATTGTTTTCTGGTGACCTTTTATTGTTAACAATTAGCGCTGGAGCTGGAGCACAAGTGGTGTAAGCATATTTTACATCCTCCTCAAGCAAACAAAAAAGCTGGGTGGGCACAGGCTTGTTTCCTGGTTCACACCCATGACTCCTTTGTGTCTCAGATCTCCTCCCACCGTGTGTCAGAGTCAGCAAACCCACTCCCTTACCTTTTGGCTCCCAGATAGAGTGACGTCTTCGAGGGATGCGTAGGCACGCTCTGTGTATCCCATTCTCCTTTCACATCCTATAGGAACTCGGCCTCTCCCTGATACTCTAGTCTTTCCTTATCCATGAGGCCAGAAATTTAAATCCCTCTGCAGCGGAGTGTAAAGAGTGAGTATGAAGGATGGTTTTTATTTGTTTAAACATACAGGCACTAAACATCACCCTCCAGCATTACGCTTTGGGTGCTTGGGTCTACTTCCATGCAGTAAATATCTTCACGGCTGTTTCCCTCTGCTCAACCCTAGTGATATACATGTGCCCTAGACACACAAGCCCATCAAGTCTTCTATTCCTCCCACATAATAACAAAGTTTCTTCTTCCCCCCAAACTTGATTAAACTGTGCCTGAGGAGAAAAGGTGTTACTGGCTGCCAGAATGAAGAGCACTTCAGACCTGTGGTAAACCAAGAATATGCTGAGTTCCTGAACTGAGGACCATTCCCAGATGTATAGCATTTTGCCAATAAGTCTTTCCCTTTCCTATGGGGGAGAAAGGAAGGTGAGGAGGCAAAAGAGCCAAGGAAGAGACTCTGGTCTAATTTTTTTTCTTACAATATGTCACGTGTGGAAGGGGAGGGGGGGTGGGGGGGAAGAGGAGGAGGGATGGGATATCACATTAATCAAATCGTGATCCTTTTACAGTACAATAGGAGATTAAAAACAACAACTTGAATTTATCCTGCAGTGTGTTGGCAGCTAACACGTAAGTAATTCTTTCTGTGGATAGCTTTACTTAGCAGGTCTGCGCCATGAGTAATGAAACCAACTCTGCTAGTGCACTAATTCCAGACCTTTCAAGAAGGAGCCCACCTCCAGCCCATGGCACGACCCTCCCTTAGCAGGCTGCTTATGGCCTCCCTGCAGGTCCCTCCCACTGCCTGCACCGTATCTGGGGAAAATTGTGAGAAAATAGTTCTCCCTTAAATCTGCTTTGGAAGGGCTCTGTTTTGCAGTGACATTTAAGGACAGGTTTTCTGGGTACTTCTCATTTTTTTTCCCAAACAATTGAAAGCCACTTCCTTGGCAATCTTTTTGCCTGCTTCTCAGAGGCTTGTAATCTGACCTTGCCATGCCCACTGGCTGTGGGGAGAGGTGCACAGTTCACTGGTAAACTCACAGTTAAACTAAACATTAAACTGTCCAAGAACTGACTTCCTCGACAGCTCTGATTCAGGCTCCCAAAAATGCTCTGCACAGTGAATCATGCTTCCTTCTGGAAATGACTGAACTTCCTCATCATGGTGTTCTAACTTGCTCTGTCCTCGTCTCCGGTGCTATCAGGAAAGGACTGAATTGCATGCCACACTTTTTCCATGGTCAGCAGGGAGATGCATCCTTTCTAAAGAGGAAGAATTTCTATGAGTCAAAGGATGACAAACTGGAAATTAGTACCAGCCACAGAAATACATGACAAACAACAACATGAAGCCCTGTAGAGGTGGCCAGTGGGTGTATATTGGATTTTTGCCTTTCTGGCAACTTGTGTTGCCTAACTATGGGAAGCCAAACTTGCTTTTCACCACTGAAAATAGTAGCAAAGTTGAAAATGTTAGTATTAGCTGCCTGTCTCTCTTTCGTGTGCCTGGTTTCACAGGTCTTGTCTGCTTGAAAATCAGGTAAGGCAGTGCTGTGCCTGAGAGGTCCCAGTGTCCACCCAGCTTTGAAGGACAATCACATTTGCCATCTGCAGAGCAAGGGTGCGAGGAGGGGGAGGAAAAAAGGCAGTGCTTCTGGCTGCTTGCTCCAATCAGACTTACACAGCAGACTGGTTCACAGCCATTGCAATGACAGCAATTTACAGAGACAGTTTGCTGCACAGAACCTTAAAATCAAAACAACAACCCCCTTCCTTTCCCCTCGCTCCCTGCAAACCCCTATGATTTACTGAGCAACATGTAGTTGTGATAAATACCTTACCATATGGTAAATGATGACTTACACTGGAAATTAATTTTTAAGCAGTTCTTTTTGTTTCTTTGTATACAATTTCTTAACTCCCTCAGAGCCAGGGTAGGTGAAAGCCCCAGATACATAGGCTGTCTAGTCATTATTATTTGCCAGGCTGTGGGAATTCCTGGGATGAAATCCTGTTCCAACACAAATCAGTAGCAAAATCCCATAGGAACAGATTTTCAGACTCATTTAACCATAATACAATGGGAGGGGTTTGACACAACAAACTGAAGAGTGGTTAAACCAAAATATAGAGACAACTACCATGGTGTCCTTAGACAAACCTACTTTCCTTATCGAGCCATATTCCATAGCCAGCAAAGCAGTATGTACTTGACAGGGAAAAGCAATGCATGATACTACAATCTGTAACTACTCGTGCATTTTATCTAGATGAAATGCACTTTTCCAAGACTAATGTAGAAACACTCATTGCTGTTGAGCTTAAAGTTGGTAATCCTGCTCTTTACATTGTCCCGGATAAATGGTATTTTTTCCGTATTGACGTTTTATTTTTTCAACATCTGCCCATAGTAAACAAAGAATGTCTTACAAGAGCATGAAGAAAAGAACCAAAATAAATGCTTAGTCCATCTTAGCACGTTTTGGTTTCCTTGCTGCACAAAGTAGGTCTAAAGCACATCTAAGGTGGAAGTCAGAGAACACAGAGTAGGAGAAAACTCCTGAACCACTGAGTCCAGCCACAAGCAGTGCAAACATAGAGACGTTTTTATTAATGGGTCTACCCTGAAAAGGAGTGAGATGATTTGCTTCTTCTTGAAAGGCTATTCCAAATTTTACTCCTCCAAGTTATCTTTTTCTGATTTCCTCCACAAACTTCTCTGTGGCTAGGACAATCTTTGTGGTGTCTGCAAAAAAGTGCTAGTAACATCAATCCATTCCATAAATGGAATGCTTCCGATTCAATTGCAGGAGTAATAAATATCCTTAACAATGACTAACAGTCAGCCTGTAAAGTGGCCATGCAAAAAAGCCCTGTGCTGGAGTAGCATATATAAAGCATAAATAAAGCATAATAAAAGTTACCTGCTTATTCATGACCCTTTAACCATGCATGTTTAGCAGACTGATCTGGAGCTGCAAGGCATGGGGATAGATAGGTATCCAATTCCAAGAACTGATAATACTCAGCAATTTTGCAATAAGACAGGACCTTGCCAATTCCCTGACTCATTTCCTTTGGTCCCTTGGATGTAAAAATGAGAGCTCTAATCCCACTGCCACTGTCCAGGGTATGCCTCATTGGTGGTGTCCAAACCAAAATAATCTGAATTTAATATGAAAACTCACACATCGAAAGTATGCGCACTCATGGGAATGTAATTGAAACAACACTCAGAAAGAACACTTGATTTTTTCATTTTGTTGGTTCAAACTGTAGACTTAATGCAGAAAGGCTCATTTTAAACCACAAAGAGAGCTGTGGGAATTAGAAATTATCTATTTTCAGCAGCAATGTCTGTTTCATTTTTTATTCATCTGTCTTTCAGATGAAGCTTTGAGCCCAATTTTTCTGTACATCTATTGGCAAATCTCCCCTTGACTGCAGTGAAAGAGACTGGTTGTTCATCTTTGGGAGATCCTTCAGATGTCTTCTGTCACATAATAAGCACATGCAAAAAGAACTTATTGAAGTTGGATAGGCTGCAACACAAAACCAAGGGCTTGTTTCCAGGAGAAGGAAGATGCAGATTACAGAAGGGTGTAAGGCTTGCATGGACAGGAAAGGCACAACAGGGTGAAAGTGACACTTGAAACTGGGGAAAATGCAACAGACCAGTAGCAGCCAGAAGAGATTTGGAGTTGGTAAAGTGTTGGCTGGAGTGAGAAGTGGAGGGCATACTCCTGGCATCAAAATGTCTCCTTATAGGTCTGATGGGTCATATAAAAATGTGCTGTGTTTGAGTAATGTTCTACAAAATACAGTACTTATAATGGTGACATTCATTAATGTAACTGCATACAGTTTATGGATTACAGATTATGGATTTAGAAGACCTGATCAATCCCACCTCCCTTAACATCTGTGAATACCAGAAAGAGTAGAAAAATATAATAAAAATTTGCAGAAAGACTTTTCTCAAGGTGCTACCCTAGAAAATAAATAATTCAGCTACTCTGTGAACTGTTCAAGAAGCAGTGAGTTATCTTCAGAAAAACTGTCAAAATCAAAATCACAAAACTTTTGTATCACTTCTAGTGAACAAGCTGGTCTCCCTCTTCTCCTACAAATCCACATATGTACGAACACATAGCCATGGTTATGAGCTCGCTCTTTCAAGCAGTTCCTCCCCATACACTCCCCTTCTGCTCCTGCCCTCTTCACATGCAGGCATTCAGGTTCTTCGTTCTCCTGCTCACAGGCAGACTGACTCTGCCCTTTCCCACACAGCTGTAAAATGATGTGCAACCAGCGGGGTTGCTCAGTGCCCAGACAGCTGCTGCCACCCAAGGAGCCTCAGGGAAGAAGCTCCCTCCAAACCATGGCTCCTCCCAGCTATCACTGTGCTGCTGACTCCGTGACTGTGGACTCATCTGCTGCAGTCCCGTGAGACCTCACCAACTAAGCAGGGCTGGAGCAGGTCAGCACGTGGCTCAGATGCCTTCAGAGGTTTGCGGTATGTACTCCCGGTGACTCACTAGGAGTACACCAAATGAACCAGATCCCAAGTGCTGAGCAACACTGCCGACTGTGTGCAAACGGAAGAAAAGGGATAGAGAAAGGTTTATTGTTGCCTTTTTTCATGGGGATTAATGCTGAGTCCACAAAAGGGTTCCAGGATTACAGAGGGGAAGCTAAGATCATGAGAGAAATAGAATTAAAAAAGGATAAAGCCAGCTGTATGGGAGATGGAACTAACAAGACACCATGTTCTTCTCACTGTGGAAAGATGGTTGTGAGATAATCGGAGAAGGAAGTAACAAGTGGGTGGTGATAGTCTTCCCTGCAAGGGTAAGGATGTCCAAACAGCAGTGCAGAGACACATGAAGAAAAGAGAATGGAGATGTGCAGACAGGTGAGTGAGAGCTGATATATGGTTCTGCAGGAACTCAGCAGCATAAGAGAGTGCCACCAGCACCCACCATACTGTTGAGTATGTGTTGCTGGAGAGGAAAGCAGGAACCTAAGTCAGGAGCTGTGTTTCAGAAGTACATATTTTTCATGTTCCCTTTGGCCATACATCAATTGTCTTACCTTGTTCTATGACATGGCAAGAGTAGCTGGGCCAGGGTTTTGCAGAGCAGACTATGATCTGTTTTTTTTTTCCACCCAGGCTGATTGCCAATCTATCCCACTACTCACTGGGGGGAGACAGAGGGAGAAGGCAACATTGGGCAGGCCTGGTCAAATCTGCTCTCCATAAGGAATGCCTCTGAAGCAAGCAGGTTGATTTCTGCTGGCCTTCAGTGAGCTGCTCATGGTCATTTGTTCTGACATAGTGCTGGTGGAGACCACAGAGGTCCAAGGTGCTGACCATGGTGTTCCCCACATTAAGCAGAGCTAAGGCTCAGATGGACTGCAGGCTTTGGTGAACCAGCAGTCCTTTGCTGAGGTAAAGTTGCCAGGTTGTTCATGCTAGAAGCCAGGAAAAATAAATCTATCATAGAACACTAATGCTTCCAATACTGCATGATAACTGCTTTACTGGAAAAGTGAACAGTTGTTGCAAAAGTACCAGAAGGTTGCAGGCTAGATGTTTTTTCACAGAGGATGCAGGATGCTCATATTATAAAGTATGTTCAGGAATTCTAATAATACATGAAATATGTGCCCAGAAGTTCAGTTTTGAGATGTTCATATTTTGGGCAAGAATCCTTTCAAAATATTTCTTCAGGCAACCGGTAGCTTAGGGCTGAAGAGTTTATCTTGGTTAATTCTGACTGTTGTATAAGGAAAAAGATAGTGGGGATTGGATCCTGCTCCACCAACATAAATAAACTTTTTAGTTCAGACATTGGCTAGAGAGAACCTAGCCATATTCTTCAACTACTAAATCCCACAGGTTTTCATGGCATTGGCAAGGACCAGTTTGGTTTGAATGAAGAAATATTAGATTTTTTTTCAGCTCCATCTTATTGCCAAGTTGCTAGTACCAACTTAAGTCATAGAATCATAGAATGTTTTGAGCTGGAAGGGACCTTAAAGATCGTCTAGTTGCAACCTCCTTGCTTGGGCAGGGACACCTCCCACTAGATCAGGTTGCTCCAAGCCCCATTCAACCTGGCCTTGAAGAGTTCCAGGGACGGGGCTTCCACAACCTCTCTAGGAAACCTGTGCCAGTGTCTCAGCACCCTCACACTAAAGAATTTCTTCCTAATGTCTAACCTAAACCTACCCTCTTCCAGCTTAAAACCATTACCCCTTATCCTCTCACTACAAGCCCTTGTAAAAAGTCCCTCCCCAGCTTTCCTGTAGGCCACCTTCAGATACTGGAAGGCTGCTATGAGGTGTCCTCGGAGGCTTCTCTTCTCCAGGCTGAACAACCCCAACTCTCTCAGCCTGTCCTCATAGGGGAGGTGCTCCAGCCCTCTGATCATTTTTGTTGCCCTCCTCTGGACTTTCTCCAGGAGCTCCATGTCCTTCTCATGTTGGGGGCTCCACAATTGGACACAGTACTCCAGGTGGGGTCTCATGAGAGCAGAGTAGAGGGGGAGAATCACTTCTCCTGACCTGCTGGCCACACTTCTTTTGATGCAGGCCAGGACACGGTTGACTTTCTGGGCTGCAAGCACACATTGCTGGCTCATGTTGAGCTTCTCATCCACCATCACTCCTCAGTCCTTCTCATCTGGACTGTTTTCAATCCATTCTCCACCTAGCTTATATCTGTGCTTGGGATTGCCCTGACCCAGGTGCAGGACCTTGCATTTGGCCTTGTTGAGTTTAATGCAGTTTGCATGAGCACACCTCTCAAGCCTGTCAAGGTCCCTCAGGATGGCATCCCTCCCTCCCAGCTCATCAACCTCACCACACAGTTTTGTGTCATCGGCAGACTTGCTGAGGGTGCACTCAATGCCACTATCCATGTTGCTAACAAAGATGTTAAATAGCACCGGTCCAAGCACTACTTGTGATCCTCTGTCAGTGTCTGACATCCAAGTGCTAGAACATATTTCTCAAGCAGTTAGCTGAGACTGATGAAGAAATGTTAATTTTTGTATCTAAAGAATCCAATCACAAATATCTATTAAATAAATGTACTGCTTCTGGGCAACATCTGGTGGGGAGTGATGACTTTTGCTTGGCACTATGTATCTTCTCTATGTATATTATTTTCTGCACACTTTTCAAATCTACTAATAAAGTGGAAACTATATCAGATCTTTGGTGCCAAATGTGTTGCTTAGACTGTGTTTCCTACAGTTGCCAAGGAAAGGAAAAGTGGGGCAAAGAGCTGCTAGTAAAACAGTTTCCAGGATTGCCTATTTTTCTTGCTTGTAAAAAGGTTCACTTCAATTTAACGTTAGTTACTAATGAATGCTTGGCATAGGGGACTAGTGCCTTGATTTGTGCTTCCTTGTGATGTACTTCTGGAAGTTGTCCAAACAGCTTTTTTTCTTAGTGCTTCATTGATTAGTGAAATGATGCAAATTGGTAAACCTTAGTATCAAGAAGACAGAAATGCTGGGGTTGGTATATCCAGTTGGTATCTGTAAATTTGTATGCCTGAAATGCATCATCCTTTTGAAAGGCAGCCTTGCTAAGTCTATATTTATAAATGCTAATTATCATGGAGGCAAAGCTCATGACTTTATAGCCTGATGTGAATTTGGTGCTTAAACCAGGAATTAAACCATTTAATTATTTTTGAAGCATATAAAGCAACCTTCCAAAAATTACTGCATTTACTTATTATCTACAGAATGAATTTTCTGAAAATTGACACAGCAAAGTATTAATATGTCTGATTAAAAAAAAAAAAATTATTAAAGACATGGTTTAAGAATTTTTTTCTACCTCTTTTAGCCTACGAGATCCAGACTCGTATTAATAATTCAGCTTACAATTACTATGTAACTATAACTCTCTAAAAGTTCATTCTTCCTTTTATCTGAAGGCTTCTTTTCCAAAAAGAGTTAAATAATACTACATCACAGATATCGCCACAAATAACTTTCCTCTTTGTAAATAGCTGTTGCTGCTGTTATTACCCATGCCAGAGCAGTGTAGGAAAAAATGCCCTCTGTCACAAAGATCCCTACTCCCAGCCCAGTAGGAATGAAACCAAGACTGCCCTGGGATGACGCTGCCATTAGGGACGACAGTCTTTAAAAGACAAAAATGGGGTACTCTTCCAGAGTTACGCAAAATGAAGAAGTAGCAGACATTTTATGTACAGCCCCATATGTGTATATGTGCAGTCGAGGGGACAGCTGGCTAGAGAGATGCCTGCTTAGGCTGGAAAGGAGGTCTGAAATTAATGTTTAAAAAAAAAAAATAAATTACAGCACAACCAGGGCAACACTAAAGTTTCAGGACACTGTTCCATGATGATTTCCTTGGTGATGAGGATGGGCACAGAGGAGTCTGTGTTTATGGATGCAGAAGAAGGGTATGTACTCTTAGATGCCTTGACTCTTCATGGTTTTGTTTCTGTTTTCAGTTTTTTTGCTAACTGTGGCACATATAGAACGATTTTAACATACAACATAAGAATTTTTATTTGTCTGAATTATAATACACCATATGCGAATGCATCTGTTCTTCACTGTGCTACATTTATTATTTGTACTATGGTGGGGCCTCAAGTTTCCACCTCAGATCAGGGTTCCAACTTGCTAGGCAATGCACAAACACATAATGGGAAACACTCCCTGCCTTGAGAAAAACATACTCTAAATTGACAAAAACAACTCAGGGTGGGAAAGGAAAACAGAGCTAGAGTACTGTTCCATGGAAGCTTAACCTCATCTAAACTGAAGTTGCCATGTTCCCACACCTGCAATCCAGACCTCCAGTTGCCCATTCGGTGGCTTAAACTGACTCATGGCTTCAGTAACTGCATCCCAGCAAGAAGAATAGGACTGATCTGAAACTAATAACCTTTTTTTGGTACAGTTAGTTTGGCAGAATTAGCTCCCTGAAGTGACTCACAGCACAGAAATATGAGCACCAATGCTGGCATGAAAGAAGGACCATGGTGGCACAGTGGAAGAGCAACAGCCCTACCCTAGGTTGGCGTAAGCTGCTGTGGAAGCTTAGGTGTGGGGAGGCTACACCTGTCCCATCTCTACAAGCTCAGAGCTGAGCAGGAGAAAACAGAGTGCACAGTGTCACAGCTCCATGCCACCATGTTGCTCTCTGCACCGTGCCCTTTGCTCTGGTATGCTGCAAACCTCACCTGTCCTGGCTGCAGCGTGAAAACAGAGCACTCTAGGACAGATCCTGCAGCCAGAGTCAGGCCTTTGCTTACAAAAACAAGAAGGATGCCCAGAACTGGACAGGTCAGGCACAGAGTAAATGCTTTGGCATGTACAGAGTTTGCTCAGGAACCAACTTTGCCCCACTCCTCCCCTCTGTATGCAGGTGTGCATGCACACACACCTGTGCCCACGTGATGGTACAGAGGCTATAGAGTGTCATAGGATGGTCAGCATTTCTAGATCTTCAGAGCAGAAACTCAGGGCTCCTGGGACTATGCTGAGTTCACAAGGCCATGGTCAAAGGATACAATTTATGAATCTTTTGATGTTAAGTGCTATGTTACTAACAAATGGTGTGCATTTCATAAGTTCATGCCACAAAAGATGACCAGAATGGTTTCCACCCTGAGACCTGTGTGTGCTTGCTGCTCCTTTCATTTTCAATTTGTTTTTACAAGTTCATTGGGGCTTACTTCATCTCAGCATTTGGTTTCTTTCTTTGTCCTCCTACTGCAATCTGTTACCTCTTATTATCTAGCATTATCCCTTTATTCCTTGATGTGGTCTTGCATGGCTGCTGCTGCTGCTAGGAACAGGCTGCCTGCCTCTGGGAGTATATATTTATTTATTTATTTTAATTTTCATTTTAAAACACATTTTTCCTGTATTTATGATGCAAAATTGTTCTCTCTTCTCTGCTATGGGCCATGAAGAATGCTTGCTTTCATTTACCCTACATGCTGTGCTGTTGCATTCTTCTTGTCTGTAATTTATGCCACATACTGTGCACTCCCTTGTATTATACAACATAAAGTTGCCAGATGGGTGAGTGCAACGCATGCTTCAAAATGAAGTCTTTAAGGCAACTGCTTAATCCAAAGTTGCAGAAATGGGTCAGTAGTTATTATGTGGGGCTAACACTCTTCAGCAACACTTGCTAATTAGCATATCATACTTCTAACTTTTTCTTGAGATGTATTTTTTCCTGGTTGCTTTTCATAGTGTATGATGGCAAAAGATGGAGCCAGCAACAGAGCAGAAGTGGCAAAGAAGGATATTTGGTCCTAAACAAGGAGCAGTCCCTTTCCAGAATGGATTGGTGCTCAGCACTTGGAGATTGGTGGCCAGTCACAATTGGTGTTCTTCAGGGCTCAGTGTTGGGGCAGGTTCACTTTAATATCTCTATCAATAATCTGGATGAGAGGGTTGAGTACACCCTCAGTAAATTTGTAAATGACACCAAGTTGGGTGGGAGTGCTGATCAGCCTGAGGGTAGGAAGGCTCTGCAGGCAGATTGGGACAGGCTAGATCACTGGGCTGAGGTCAATTGTATGAGGTTCAACAAGGCCAAGTGTTGGGTCTTGCACTTGGGTCACAACGAACCCACACAATGCTACAGGCCTGGGGAACAGTGGCAGGAAAGCTGCCTGGTGGAGAAGGACCTGGGGGTGTTGGTCAGCAGCCGGCTGAATATGAGCCAGAGGTGTCCCCATATGGCCAAGAAGGCCAACAGCATCCTGGCCATTGCATGCCCAGCAGGTGTATGGAAGTGATTGTGCCCTCGTACTCAGCACTGGTGAGTACTGTGTTTAGTTTTGGGGCCCTCACTACAAGAAGGACATTGAGGTATTGGAGCATGTCCCAAGACAGGCAACTAAGCTGTTGAAGGGTCTGGAGAACAGATCTTAAGAGAAGCGGCTGAGGGAACTGGAGTCGTTTAGCATGGAGAAAAGAAGGCTTAGGGGAGACCTTCTTGCTCTCTACAACTTTGTGAAAGGAGGTTGTAGCAAGGTGGGGTCCCTCTCTTCTGCCTTGTAACAAGTGACAGAATGAGTGGAAATGGCCTCAAGTTGCTACAGAGGAGGTTTAGATTGGATATTAAAGAAACTTTTTTAACAAAAAGGTTATCAAACACTGGAATAGGCTGCCCACAGAGGTGGTTGAAAAATCATCCCTCAAGGTGTTAAAAAGACTTACAGATGTGGTGCTTATGAATATCGTTTAGCACTGGACCCAGTAGAGTTAGGTTACTTGTTGGTAGAGTTCAGTTAATGGTTGGACTTGATGATCTTAAAGGTCTTTTCCAACCAGAACGATTCTGTGATTTCTTTGGCTGTGGTTAGTGGGTCAGTTTGGCACTGCACTTTGCCAGACTGCAGAGGGAATCTGTAGAAGATATTTAGCATATGGGGGTTTTGTTGATCTTTTCCTTTGCTTTCCTCGCAAAAGCCATCCTATATGTCCCTAGGGTTTATTTTACTCTGTGTGGGCTGGATAAATGTGGACGCTTTGCTCTCAGTTAGCACTACTCTATGCATCACATGCTTCCTGGGGTACATGTTGTAGCAGCTGCATAGTCCTCATCGTTCATCTGCCCCTGTCCCATTAACAGGAGGGCTACATCCAGCTGCTGATCTTCAAAATTTGCTCTGCTTTTGCTGTCCTAGACCACACTATGCAAGACTTGGTTACATCATGGCAGTGCATGCAGCCTGGCTTGGGCCTGGAGAAACCTGGTGTGGCCAGAGAGGGGTCCTGCACTAACCAGTCCTATCACCCACCATGGGATTACATGTGTGCTTGTGCAATGCTTCATGGGGGAAGCAGAGATATCTGGGGTGAAATCTGGGCTCTGCAGCAGTTGACAGAAACTCTGCAAGTGTTGGCTGTGAAACAGGACGTTCTCCCTGCTGATGTGCTGAGGGAGGCTGCAGTCACGAACACCAGCAAGGTGGCTTGTTCAGTCAGCAATCCAGCAAAAGGAAAGGCTGGGATTAACCATGCATTTCAGGTGGGCAATTGGAAACCAGGCTGGGATTGCTAAACAGATGGTGTCACACTAAACTTCAGCATCACCACTCCCTGTGATGAGAGTTTTTAATGGAAAATGTGAGGATGGGGAGAAAAATATTTTAGAGTGTGACAAAATCCTACTGCGTTATGGAAGGGCCAGTAGGAGAAAAGGAGATATGGAAAGACTCTATCTACATCGTAAAATGAAGGGACAGCACATCTACACTAGCTAGCACTGAGAACAGCAGCAGTGAAGATGCAATCCCATGGGCTTTTCATACACTGTTCACAATAAAAATTGAAGTTCTCATCATAATACTCTAATGACAGCCTGTGCTGAAGCCTGCATGGCCTCATCTTGATGCTGTTGCCACCTGGGCTAGCTAGGTCAAGCTAAGATGGCTGTGCTAGTGCACAGTGCAGTAACACCTTAGCAGATAAGGTGTAGGATGAATCAAGAATGAGAGATTGCCAGGAGGAACTGGATTCTCTAAATGTAGACAAAAATTCAGCTGTGAGCTCACACCTGAAGATGCAGGACCGCAATTTGTCTTCTGCTTTGTCTATCCCCTTTGATAGCAAGGCTGAAGCTGATAAATGGACCTATTGCATCACCCATAACTAGACTGTATCTGTCAAATGGTTCCTGCTGTCTCACCTCGTGTAGTCTTAATTGCTTTAACTCTTAAATTGGCATCAGAAAGATGAGAAATGGAAAACAATTGTACTGTTCATGTTAAGAGAGCAAGTCTAGCAGGATGAGGCAAGGTTGATGCTGTGAACAGCTTTTGTGCTCTCCTAAACTGAATGGCATATATGCAGTATATTCCAAGGACACAGAAGTGCTTGGAGATATTGCAACACCATTTCATTACTATTTACACTCAAATGTTTTAATTGTAAGTCATAAACCAGAGCTTCCTAACCTAATTATTTGGCATTTCAAGTTTCTTTCTCCATTTAACAAAAAATTTCTTCACTAGTCTGAATGGTGATGGATTGTGCTTTTGCTGCACACTACTCTAAAAAACCCCACGAAGATCTTGTCTCTGATACAATGAATTTCCTATTGACACTAAATTTTCAGTGTAATGGAACAGATAAATACATTTCACAGCTTAACATGCCTTTAAAAAAACAGGTTAAAGGACTGATAGTAAGTAAGAAGAACATCTGAAATAGCTGCTGATATTTTATCTTTACTTTTTGTAAGGCTTGACTTTTTAATAATCAGCCCATTTCTCCCATGCATACTCATGTACTTCAGTAAGTTGGACGCAATCCAGGCATTGATTGACTGTGCTTTGCAGCACTTGCTAAGTTTCTTTTTCTTCTAGAGGAAAAAGAAACTTAAGAAAAAGAAACTTAGTGCAATAGTGCTTGAAAGCAAGTATTACATCACGGGGCCTGAAAATAACTTCTATGTGCCTATTTGTCTTGAGTATGTTTCCCCTTTCTGTATCACAGCCATTAGATGAAGGGTGTCAGTGCAGCCCGTACAGTAGCTCCATCCCTAAGCATATATATGCATGTGTATATGAATATATTGAACTTCTACTGAGGGATTAGCCTCCATCAGTACCTAACTCTTGCTTGTAACCCAGTTCTGTTATTTGGGAATAGGATGCCACTGGACTGATTTATTAGTGAACCTCTGATGCTGGTCCCACAGCACAGTGTTTTAAGAGCAAAAAATCAGAGCAGTGTATGCCAAATCCCAAATTTCAGATCTAATTTTCTGAACTTTGCTAAACAACTGTCTTTACTGCCAATCACAGTCAAAAATTCTGTACTGAGTCAAATGCTCCTGGACTGGTATTTCCTTGAGGAGAGCATGCCAGAAGATCCTAGACACTCAAGGAACAGAGACAACAGAACCTTATCTTGTGAGCTTTTGGCTCTCTTCCAGAGTCCTGCTCTAAAATCTCATGCAATGTTTTGCTTCTCTGTTATAGTGGTCTGAGAACAATGCGTCTCCTTCAAGCTCTTCATTCTTTTGGTTTGGGTGTTTGCAGCATCATTGAGAAGGATTGAGGCTGATACGTTAATTTTCATACCACTAGGATACAGTTTTAAAGAGAGAAATCTGTCACATGGTGAGAGGAGGAAGGACACATACTAGCTTATTCAAGATTAAAAACTTCGGTTTACATGACTAAGACTTAGTCACGTACCTGGGACAGGATTCTATATTGGCCTTAAAATTGATGTGAAGGGAACATCCTTGGTTTTGGCAGGGGTGGGAGTTCAGTGCATTTTTCAGGGATGAAACTCAGAAAAACAGAGAAGGTCAGTTTAACCTTGTGGTTGTGGTTACGAATGAGTGAGGAAGTTTAAATTACACTGGAAGACAGCTCCTTTAGTCACAGGAGCCTGTAGTGCATTCTAGATCTTTTATAAATAAATACAAGCACTTTGTGTTTTTACAACAATAAGCAAACTGCTAAGACACAATTACTAGGTTGTTCTTATTCAGATTTGCTGATTTTAAAGTTCCTCATTGGCTGCTCAAGATTACAGCTACGGAGCAGTCTATAAAGAGAACTACCATGCATTTTTTCACAAGTATCATACAGTAGCTTTGCAGTAGAGCCCTCTCCTGCTTCCTCATAATTTCAAATGATAAGCATCAAGCAAAAGAGCTAATTACATTTGTGTTTAATCAATTCAACAGCTCATTCCAAATCTGATTGAATGTTTCACGTCTGGATGAATTCAGCAAAAGAACTGGTTTCCTTCCTAAACAACTCATACTCATACATCCTGCACAGAATTGTTTGGACATTGATCTCTGCAATTTTTCCTGATAACTTTTCTGTTTCAGGCATGTGAACGTAGATGGCTGAGATTCCCTGCTGCACTGCTCCTGGTTCACTTTGGGATCAACTGCACTTTTGATTATTCCTGCTACTTTCAAAACCCATCTCTTGTACCACAGTTGACACTGCAGTTGTGTCTCACAAAACGTCTGTTTGCAGAAATCTCCAGATGTGGTTCAGAGCTCCTTCCTGCCACTTGTGTGCCCTGGTGTTTTCTGGCCGATGCTGGTCGATTGTACGTTTTTGCTAGCGACACTGGGTGCATCCAAACCTCTCTGGGTTCCTCAATCAACTTTTTCTAAATTGTTCCAGGAGTGGCAGGCTTTGACTGACTCACTGAAGCCCTATTAACTGAATAATAGGACATTTCCCACTGCTTTACCTGGCATCTGCTTTCATTAAGCAATATTAAAGTTTTCATTAGTAATATAATCCCAAGTAAATAAAAGCCTGAAATCAGTAATGGTCCTACTGATTTATGTCACTAGTCTTAAGAAAGACCTGAATCAGACCTTTAATCTTCATTAGCCAGGTGATTAAATATTAAATTACTTTCTGGGAGTGGAAGCAGATGCATTAAACAAAACTTAGGCAGAAAATGCACTTGTGCTTGAAATGGCGCCTCCTATTGAGGGGCAGTTACAAACACATGTAACTGTACATTGCTGAAATGATGGGGCAGTCCTTTGCAAATCATGTGCAGAAAAGGCCTTTCGTGAAGAGAAGCTGCTCTTCAGGCATTTTCTTATTATTACTTAAACCAAAAGGGAAAACTACGGTTGCCAACTGTGACAGACTGCAGCACTGCACTAACAGGAAGGCTATTTTAGTTCTGAATTGGGAACTGAATAACTTACTCAAGCAGTAGTTTTCAAAACTGCAAAACTATGTTCTTGTCTTGTTCCCTTTGCAGTATGCTCCTAGCTGTATCCTTCCCACTGCAGTTTCAAAGGCTTGTGCCTTTGTTATATACATTCATAGGACCTTGGTTTCTGGAATTAGTTTCCCCCGAATTTCTGGCTGGTTTGAAAAAACGTGACCTGTTTCCCATAAACCTATTTCAATAAAATCCCAGCAGCTGAGAGCGGGCAGTTTGAACTGGGCTTCACAGCAGCCTTCAGAACAGATGAGGGAAAAAGGACAACATTTCTGAGCTACAGGTGGGTACACTTGCTGGGAATGTTGCAATTTAGGTTCATGCTACTGCACTTACAGATACCTGCAGTGATTTGCTGTATGCTTTGGGTTTCATTCCTGGGAATGCTGAAGTCAGCGGGAGACATGCTACCAAATTACTAATGAGTGCTGAACATCCCTCTTTTTGTGGAGAGTGAAAGTATTCTGCTGCTGAAGAAAATCCTTTTATGAAAGGAAATAAACAAAAAATACTGCAGTTGCACATAAGATAATAAATAGACAAAGAATCTAGATGCTTTGGAATGCAAATGTTAAAGGTGCTTTTGCCATCTGAGCTGCAGTCACTGGAGCAGAAAGCCTCCTGAGGTATCCCAGTGTGAGGGCAGGGAGACTGAATCTTTAAACCTCTCAGGTGGGAAGGGCAGCCAGCCAGTTCTTCCCAATTGCTGGAGAGCTTTAGGTGCTTTCTCTCCATAGGGAGGATATATTCTCCCACATCAGGAAACATCTGGCCATGCCCTTGGAGAGCAATAGAAAAATTCCACCCTACATTTCACAACAAACTCCAGTGAAGGCTACTGTCATGTGAATTTCAGTATCACTAGGATACTGAACCTGGGCAGTCTTGGTATCATGAAAATCATATGCTTGAGAGGTCCACCGACGCCAACCCAAAGCCCTCGTCAGCCTCCCGCTGCCCTGCCTTGTGAATGCAATCCTTGAGGGAAAGTTCTGCCTTAGTTCAGTGAAACTTGACTTGCACATTACTTGTTCAGACAAGCTATGAGTACACATGACTCATCATTTCCCTACTTTGTTTTGCCTGTTAAGCAGCCATCAGCATTTACATCACAATTGATCATAAGAGAAAAAAAAACGATGTAGCAGTTCCAGCCTCACCCTTTGTGAGTTACTACAGGACATTTGCAGTCCTCCCCCAAACTCCCCACCTTAATGTCCCCACTTTGAATATTCAGTGGAGAAAATATTCTCATAGCTCTAAATTTCTCTGCAGTTCTTGCCAATTTCTCTGCAGTTCTTGCCTGTGGCTTTTGTTCTGTTCAATGGTATCCTTTAGCTCCCCACTACTTAATCTCACAGTTTTGGGGGAACAATAAACATGCTGATCTGTTGTGAAGAATAGACTAGCACAAACTGAGGAAAAAAAAAAGTTTATAAAACTCTAAACAACCTAGACAGAAACTTCAAGCATAGGTGCAAAAGCTGTTTCTTGCTCCTTCAGGTTGATCCAAAAGCTCCAACTGCAGCATCACTCTGTAGCCAGACAGCACTGAGATACAAAGATGGCACAGTGAAACGCTGCATGAAATTATTTTCAAATGCAGCAGTTTAGCTAGGTCAGCTATGTAACCCTGCGTGCATTTCACCTTGGTTTTCTCCTGTCTGCTAGAACCATTCTGCATGGTGAACTGCAGCCACAGCACAAGGAGACCAGAATAAGGCTGAGCTATGAGAGCCTTGCCGTAGTTTTGGCGTGGTGCTACAGCTGGCCCTGAGGAATGCTCTGCCTGCCTTGGTGAGTACAGGCTGCTGTTGCTGTCGTTTTTTTTGGAAAAAAGGTTTCACTGGCAAACACAACTTGAAATGGCAAGAGGTAGGGTAGAAGGGACTGATTTACAACCACAGCCACAAGGTGCCCAGTATGCATTTCATACTGTGCAGTACAAATGGTCCTGACTGCAGCCCTTCAACACTGCAGCGAACTGTGCAAAAAATAATCTCATTTCTTTGCCTCCCCATGCATCTCAATAAATTTTTAAATGTTTTGTTATCATTTTAAGGGTGGTTTTTTGTTTTGTGTCTCAGAAGGAAGACAGACTTGCTCATGCTTTACAATCCCAAGGGTTCAGAGTACGTTTTCGTTCACTTGAGAGAAGATCATATAGCAAGAGGACTACAGGTACGGGGATTTTAAGGCATGTGCTACACGCAACTTGAGTGCTAACTATCCTGGGCAGATGTTCCTCAGCTTCATCCTGTCACACAGTACACAACCATTAGTGATAGCTTGATGGATAACTATGTACACATCCACACCCACACAACTGGAGCACTGCACTTGAATTTTCTGAAAGCCCCCAATTTATCAAGGAACCCAGGAGAAGCAGACAGAAAGTGCCAGCATCTTGCTATAAACAGCAGCTGGGGAGGAAGAGAAATTCCAGCTATGAATGAGAAATCCCAGCAACAGCTTCACTTTCTTTCTGATGACAACTAAGTTCCTTAAGAGTATCCCTGTGTGAGGAAGGCACAAGAAAAAGATTAGAAGGGGCAGAAAGTGTCAGACCTCAAAGTAGAGAAATAGATGCCATGGAAACTGGAGATGTCTGGAAAGCATGGGATTTATTTATGATGTTAATTAAGGCTGGGTCTGAAGCAGGGTTTCAGTAGACTACAAGTCCCTGCTATTTTATGGATTGTGGTGTAGTTCATGCCAATGCCAAAATTGTGACTTAGTAAACCTTGCTTGGTGGTTACCTATTTTTGGAGACAGGTGTCTTGGTAGGCTCCTATGGTTCTAGGTCTGTCCACACCCACCTCTTACCTGTCCTCCACCCCAGCCATGACCCAGCATCCCTCTCTCCCAGAATGCCAGATTGGGTGAGTATCCCTAAGCATACTCATGACCATCACTCTGGTGCAGTTGCAAAGTGTTAGGGTGCTACTGAACCAAATGGACAGACAAATGAAATACTGAGAGCCTGCTCTTGACTTTAGCGACTGTGAGAAGTAGAATACTATAATGCTGCTGGAGACAATGCATTTCTGCTGATGTTAATTACATATGCAAAAAAGGCAATTCACTCGTTTTCCATCACACATTATCACTGACTCTACTGAATGATATCTTTTGGATGAAAGCCACAAAAGAAAAGAAAAAAATGTTTGCGTGTGAGCAGCGCTTTTATGCTCCATCCCTGGTTTTGCTTCCCTTTTCTTTCTCTGAACAGCAAAAATTCAGCTTTTTCTTTAAATAATCCTTCTTGCTGTTGGGACAACTCCCTTTTAAGGCCAGTTTTTGCTCAGAAAGAATGTTGACTGCCCTTATAAACACCCACTTCCTAGGGTTTATAATAGTAACAGCAACATAACCTGAACTATCGTTTCAGCAACACGAAGCAAACACACTCAGACTAAGGCTGGCCTACCAGCTTTTTCAGAAATGCTTCAGAGGTGTTTGCAATACCACCATGATTTTATTTTCTACCCTCACACAGTCAGATCTTTGAAAACCTTGTCTTTCTCCTTTCTTAGGAGAACCCTGTGCTTCTCCACCCCCAAAATGCATAGTGAGAATGTTTGGATGGGGCAGTAAACACTGATGCAGGAAAATGCTGCCCTCTTTATAAATTAGGAATTTTAGGTGACTGCAAACGTGATCATGGAATTTCCAAGAACTACAGTGAAGACCAGATTTTGCCATATGTTTTATTCTGCTCAAAATATCCACTTTAACTCCAGGAAAGGCTGCAAAAAAGCCTAATGACTTTTCAGCTGTTGGACTGCCATCCCTAGTGTAACTTACTGTGATCTGGTTAATTAGTCCAGTAATTCTGGAAAAAGACCTAGTGTAATGGGGAAAAAATAGCTTCTACTTCAAAAGTATGCACTGCAGTTAAAAAAAATAAGCCCAAAAAGATCAGACATAGGAACTACAACCTCCAGAAGTACCACTGACTTCCAAATATACCCTGCACTAACATGCCCTCAGCATCGAGCCAGAGAATGATACTGGTGTCTGATCTTTACTGGCCTCACTAGTGACTGCAGATATGTCAACCCTTCCAGTCATGCAGCTTTGGAATTGCTACCCAGTATTTAAGCTATTGCCTATGTGTTTTTGTCACCCTAAATATGTCACACCATGACCCCCCCCTTTGCCTGGAGCAGGATGTGTAACCTCAGCACAGTACCTGCTGAGCAGATCTTAAGGGCCTGATACTGAGCTTGTCAATGTGGTCATAAATCAGGAGCAACTCCACTGCTGGTGGTGACACCAAAACATACAAGCCTGGACTTGGGTTCTTCATGCCTATTGCATGGTTTCTAAGTGGATAGCCAGGAGGATAAATGTAAAATGATCCACCCCCACCCTCCTGAAAAAAAAAAAAGGGCTTTAAAAAAAATCAAAACAAAACCCCAGCACTTGGAAACACATTAAAAAAATGTTTAGGGATGTGGGAGAGGACAAGGAATCCTTACTGAAAACAAAACAATATTTTGCCAAAGGAGTTGTCATGGCTTTACTATAACATTCCCACAAATAACAGAATTTTCTTTATTGTGAAATCTTTTTGAGCCTTGCTGCTCCTGGGAAAAGTCATATGTCAGAATAGAACAGTGTTTCCAAATATGACTAGTCTGAGCAGATAAACAATGAATGTCAACACAGCATTCAAGGAAGTACCTATCTGTGGTTAAATCTCATTCTGAGAGAGTTTGTATTTTTGTTCTGGTAGTATCTCACATCATGAATACCTACATAGGTGTTTGCCTTTGTATGTGACACCCCATTAAACTCCAACAAGAGTTCCTGGGGTCCCAGTTATGGGCAGCCAAAGCATCAGCTGCACCTGAGAACATCCTGCAGCTTTATCTGCTGAGTTCAAAACTTTGTATTACATTTTCTAAAGACTCCGTGGTGCACAAGAAATGGGCAAAATTAACACTCTTGTTCACTTATTTTTTTTAACTGACTAAACACATGATGAATTTTAAAGTTCTAGCTCTTGTACTTCCCAAATTTTGGGGGGTGGCTGTCACACTCCCACTTTGATTGTTTGGGGATAGGGAATAGGAAGGTTCAGAGGACCACAAAGAAGCAGAAGGAAAAAAGATTCAAGTCCTGTTCCCACTTTCATCACAAGCACTGGGGCCAACCTCATCTTGCCTTTCAACAGAGATGAAAACAAAATATCCTGTTAGGAGGATGTTCTTGAGAAGCAAAACACCGTTGCAACAACTCTTCTCCTAGGGCTGCTATATCCAATAGCTCTTTAATCCAACATGCTCAGCAGTCTCAGGGAACAGGTTTTCTACCTCTATTTCAGTTATGTATGCTTTGAACATCAAATCATAGTTACGTTTTTAGTCTTTGGATGTATGGACTTCCATATCTTTGCAGCAGAACAACACTAATAAAGAACACATCCTGCTGCTGCCAAGCAGTCTAAAATCATAGGGTCAGGGCAATCTGCAGGTAATGAATTTCAGCCTCCCATTTCTTTGGGTTTTAGTCTGATTTATATAGACCGTGACATTAAATGTAAGAATTCTCTCTTCTGATCAGCATCCAAAGCCTTCTGAAATTCAGATCCCATCCTGTGCATTCCAGTTTCTCTTAAATAAGGACAACAATCTCACTTCCAGTTCTCTGAAGGTTTTGTAGAGATGCCTTCCTCCTCTCAGGGCAGAGCAGCCAAAGAGATGCAGCATTTCAGAGACTTCCATTCAAACCTGATTTTCACTTGGGGAGTGGGGAAAGGCTGGCCCTTAATTTCACTGTGCCTCAACTCCCCATCCACAAAACAAAGACATTACAGGGCAGATGAAGATCCCCCACACTTAGTACACATTCTGAACAGTAACTTTCTTTTGTGTACCACAAGACAGCACAAGTTTGGATCCAAGAGAGCACATTAAATCACTCTGTCCTTGTTTTCAAGGGAGAACTGAAGGGAGTTTGGCCATTGGAAGAGTTTTGTTTTTAATAACACTTCTAAATACAAAGAAACCCAGAAACTTGGCAGCTGATGCTACCATGTAAATCCATGTCTTTCTACATTGCTAGAAAGTTCATTTGAGGTGAAAATTCGGCTTCTGAAATACCTTATAAATACTACCCCAAATATTTTTTGTCATCACTATCCACTGTAGGTGAAGAAAAAAAAAAGGGGGTACCACTAGCCTTTGAGAGTGGCATGAAAGTTTCAGGGGACTTGGTAACAAGACCAGTGGGATAAGCACTGTGCAATGAACATCCTTTATTGCTTGGGAAGCTCCAGTGACTTCCATGTTGCTGTCACATACAGTGACCACCTCAGGGCTTCAGTTATATTTCTGTTTCTGTCAGGTAAGCCATGGGCAGTTAACCAAGTGTGAGTGAATGCCTACGCTAGTTCAGTTTAACAACTTAATGTGCATTAGTCTAAAAGCCGGTAGATCCATTTAGCAAGCAAGCAAGCTCTGCAAAAAAGAGCAACCAAAACGTGTGATGCAGCATTTTGGCAGAAGCTGTACTGAGTGCTGAGAGCAGCTAAACATCTATCAGCAGCAAAGCCACGCCCCTCACGAGGCAGTCATAATCCAGGACTGACCATGTGGCAGAAAGGATGGAGAACCTTCTGCAAAGCACACAGACAGGCCATTCAACAGGTACAACTTACTTTCATGTCTGTATGTAGCTAGGTAGTCTATCTACAGAGACATAAGTTGTCACAATTCCTAATCCTACAGCTCATGAATCCATTCTGTAACAACCACGACAGATACCACCATGCTTTGCAGCAGTTGCCTAGGCTTATAGAAGACAAAAGACAGTGGCAGGTTTACTTTTACATTAATTGTTTGCTTTTTGGAAAGGCTGCAACAAAGTTCAGGTATTCTTGACTGTGGTACTGGGGTTTTAATGTATTTAATGTGGATGTTTTGGAAAGACTGCAATTATCCATAGTTATCTCAGTGTTCCATGTAAGTCTATGAGACAGACTCTTCTATGTGTATATTGCCCAAGTGAACTTTGTAACACAGAAGAGACACTGTAACACTGCTGTAATAGCAGCTCCTTGTCTCAGCACACATGGCATCCTCTTTACCTGCTGATACACTTCTTAAAACAGGCACAGCTCACCTGCCCAGACTGTACAAACAACTGGGGAGCAAGTACAGGTGAACAAAGGAAGAAAAATACCCAAAGCATCTTGTGTTGCACAATAAACCTAGTGGAATGGTATACTGAATTTCTAGAGGTGAAGGTATAGGTCCTTCCTTTTATAAGATAAAATATCAAAAGGAAAGTTTCCTATCCTCTTCATCAGCCCTTCCCCTCATGTATTTCAAATGCTTGCCCCTCCCTGAACTCCTCAGCACCTACTCATTCAGGTATTGGTTGGCCAGTCTTGGGGCATACAAAAACTACCTACCTAATCATTCAGCCCAGCTCCCTTCAGAATTCTGCATTTTAAACAAAACTAAACTTTAATGAGATACATTATCACCATGATGAACAAGCTGGTATTGTAAGTGTGCTCCCTACAATTTATTTCTCTTTCCAAAACTGCATGCAAGTGTTTTAGAAGATTGTTTTCTTCGGGCTAAAAAGAATCAGAGATTCACCATGTTAGTGATTCTGGGAGTGAATTTAGATGGGAGAACTAACACCTACTGCAGGCAACATGATTGACTTGAATCGCAGCACCATTACCTTTCAGGAGCTTGACAGACACTAATTTTGGAAAGGTATTTTGCATAGAAGACTGGCATTCAGAGCACATGGAAGATGTGTGGGTGTTACTTAGCAACCTACAGAACTTCCAGAGTAGCTATAAAAATTACCAACTTAAAAGGATAAAGTTTGTTAATGCGTAGGAGCAGCAACTGTTCTTCAGAGACTTCAGACTAAAACCTACTGCTGTACACACAGGCAGCAACTGTCATATTAGCCAAGCAATGGTGTGTCACTTCCTTAAAATTAAGAGCAGTCCTCTCATCTCCTAAAACAGTTCTGCATCTTATTTGAGCTACCACTAGAAGCTGTAAGCCACAAAGCAAGGGAAAAATGTCCATATTAAACTGGATCTCAAGGCTTTTTATAATTTTGGTTAAGTGCTTTGATGAGCAGCCAGCTAGCCATGGCCAGGATAGATTTCAGAAGCTGTTGGGCTCTCCAATGGAAAGGACCACTGAAGCTCAACACCTCTTTAGCAGAACTTTGTTTTGCACACACCTACAACCAAGGTTTAGCTTTCCAGTTTATTGCAAAAACCACCATGTCACAGTACAAACAGCCTCATGGCAGACAGGCTTGATAAACACTGTAGCACTGTATACAAGCACTTCTTGGTTTGTGACCTTACACAAAATGCCCAGAGACATAAAACACAGATTAGATATCTCAGAACTCTCTACCTCACCTGAAACACCACTTCTGAAGATAGCTGTTCACTGTTAACTCAGAGGGATATTTGAGTAAAAATGCACATGTGCACCAACATCATTCAAGTCAGACACTGAAGTATGGAGTTAAGAGGGTACTTCTCTTGAGGAGTCCTGGGTGTGCTTATGCCTTTGGGAAAACCACTTGCTCATGCTGAGGAAAATAAAAGGTGTCTGCTAGAAGGTTTCCAAAAAGACTGCTCCAAAACCCTCAGCACATTCCTTCTGCCTTGACCTTCCATAGATAGCTCAAGGAATTCCTTTGTGCTGAGCAGAGCTGGGAAGATAGCCTCAGCCACATCAGCCCCCATTAACAAAACAGGCCAGAAAGTAGCTCAGTTATTCAGGGCAGCAAAGGAGGTCCAAATTACAGAGGGTTTCCATAGTTTTATTAAAAGCCATCTACCAAATGGATGGAGCTCTGTCAGTAGGAATGACTATCCACACTTTTGGACAACTAAAGCAGCCCATTCACTATTCTGTTCTATTTAAAGCAGGGTTTTGCTTTTTGGTTCCTCCTCCTTCTCAGGTTTTAAATTTGTTATTGCAGTTTTAGAAGCTTAATGTCTCCAGTTTTGTCTTTTTTAAAGAAACTTAGAGAATGTATTTGTCACTACTGAGTACTGATAGCGCAGCACATGCTGTAAGTGCAGCAAGGTCAGCCTAGATGTGTCCTTCTAGTTCTTTGAATCTTGATTTGCAAACAAAGAATAAACATATCCAAGAAAATACAGCTTAGAGTTTAGAGGTATTCATCACAGAACAGAGAAATAATAGGCAGGGAGGTTTTCCTAGTAGTTATCTGAAGCCAGAAAGTAAAAATATTGTTCTTCCTGGTATTAAGATTTACGTAGCTATGCAAGTCAATTCCAAATGAGAGTCCAAGGAATGAGAGAAATACCAGTGTGGGAAGGCATAACAAACTGAGACACAAAAGAAAAAAATCATGAACATGCTGTGATCTTCTCTGATCTTAGACCAAACAGAGCCAACTGTCACTGTTGTCTTAGCTCCCACCATTTGCTTAGGGAAATTTGCAGGAAAGAAAAAAAAATCAAGCCTGAAATCCAAACTCCAAGCTCTGCCTTTCAGAGAATGGATGTAGCCAAGTAATTTAGCAGTTGTTTTCTCACCATTTACCGCCTTGTCCTAGCTTCAGAGATGCTGTGATGAGAGGGACAGCTCTGGATAGGCAAGAGCCTTGGTCTCACTTTCCTTTCTGAAAACAGTGTGCACACTATTGAGTCCTCACACTTGTGAGCATCACAACAAGGAAAAAATCATGAAAATATGGCCAATGTTACTGTTGTGAGTAAAAGCTCAAACGAAATGGGAACTCTGAAGACTCCACTAAGGTTAAACTCATGGACAACAGTATGTCACAGGATCTGGCTGCTTCCATCACAACTGGAGGACTTTAAACTGCTGCTAACAGCAGCCTGATCAGGAGGAGTGGTGGTACCCTCAGCAGGGGAGAGAAAAGAATAGGATTTATGCCAGTTTCACTGAAATCCATATAGAAGAGAAGGAAGAACTAAAGCAAAAATCACAGTAGGAGGAGTAAGCACTTTTACATGCTTCAACTAGCTGTGCTATATACTGAAAATAAAGCAAGAACCTTAGACTAAGGTAAGCGAAGGGTGTGTACTTTTTTTTTAAGGTGTCTGCATACAAAAGCAAATAGCATGACAAAAAAATAAGGGGAACCAGAAGTACCTGCCCACAAAGGGGATTTCAACATTATAAGTTTAACTGAAACAGTGGGGAAGTGAAACTGAATAGGACAGGAGCTTGGTGCTAAACACTAGGTTGATCTGCTTTTGCTTGGCATATAAACAGTTGGGGTAGACATACCTTATTCTGACGTGAATCCTTAAAAGCTGGAGATGAACAACTATAAACAGAGGAACAAAGAAATGCCATAAAAGCTGCTGATATCTTAACACTGTTGAAGCTAAATGAGCCACAGAAATATTGCAGAGTAATATATTGCCATTTTTATTACTATTGTGCATATGGTGGTCAAGACTCAGGAGGCTCTATGGAATGAAACATCAGCAACAGCACTGAGAAACTGCCAGTTAATTTAAGAAAAAGACTCAACTATATCCAAGTCTTTACCAATTTTGTGAAGTCAAAGACCTAGATGCCAACAGAATGGCATTGAGGAAAACAATACATCAAGCAAAGGGCAAACACTTGTTCAACCTTAAAAAGCAGTTTTCAAAGCTATATAGACAGTTCAGTTATTTCAATGGGGAGTGGTTATTTGCTGTAGGCAATTGTCTGTACATTTTTACTTACTGTAGAAATGCGTAAGTGAACACGTATTTCCTTAGCACAGTCAGACTGATGCAATAATTGAGGGGCTATGCTAGACATTGTAATAAACAGGTTTACATTCCCTAGGTCTTAAAAGACTTGGTGCAAACCTAGTCTGATACATTAAACAGGAAAAGACACACAGTTATTTGCACTGGAAGTTTTATTTAACAAAAGCAGTTTTTAACAGCAGCACTCACTTAGGAACAATGAAGTACTGCCCTTCAAGAGGAAAAGTTCAGGATGGCTACTGAACTAGAACCACCCATGGATAGTCCAAGAGATGGAAAAGCTTAGCCAAGTCTTATATTCCTTCACTTTAAGTAGTCATCACAACTCTCCCTGTTTCCATGGTGAAAGTGCAAATGGTAGAGTTTGCCAATGAAGGGTTAATGGTACAGATGTATGCTGCACAAGCTTCCCCATTTACTGCTGTGTCTGTAGTCCAGGTCTGAAAGGACAGTCTCCTGCTATTCCAGGCCTAACCTTCTCAAACTGAAACTGCCTGTTTTGTCCCTACGTGGCTAGTTACAGTGCATGAATGAAGCACTCTAGTTTTGGTGCCACTCAAAAAACAAGCAATCGAGTTGGTATCAGCACTCAAGACACTATCTTATTCCTCCCCAATTATTTCTAGGTGCATTCTGTGTATAAGCCATGCTATGTGCAGCACATGTTTTAAAAAGTGTCAGACCTATAAATAGCTCCCCACTACTCTCTTCACCAAAAATAATCCCCTAACTATACAGTACACACATATATAGCTCTCCATCCAAAGTTAAAAAAAAAAATGAAGTACCACTAGCAAGGCAAGCTAATGGTTACACAGGCAGCAGGCATTAGCTTCTGCCTGAGAGCTACCCATGCTCAGGTGTCTGAACACTTTAATCCTGTGAACTTTTTTTCTTAACTGATTTCAGATCTACCCTGGCTCTGAGCTCTAGTTGACACCAGCTGCATCCCTTGAGTGAGAACAGAGTGGGAAGCAGCAATTGGACCTCAACTGCATTGTCTTCCTCAGAGATAAGGGAGATAACTTGACCAAAAAACAAGCGTAGATACCCCTCCACTTTGTATTTCCAGGCAGCTGGAAACCCAGCAGACAATGTAGCTGTTGCTTAACAAACACAGAAATCTACATTGTATGCCAGGTTCATGCCCCAAACCTGGACAAGTCTTCCCATTCAACTGATAAAACCAGCTGTGCACATCACCATTCACAGTACGCTGCTTCTCTTAATGCATAGTATTCATGCAATCAGCCAAGATACCCATTTCAAAACCTATCCTTTACAGAAGAGGTTAAAGACTCCTCCTTGAAAAGAATGACATCCAACTATCGTTTTAGCTCAATTTGCCAAATATCATTCCCATCAGTTTTGACTACTACAAGCCCCCAGGAATAAGCTATAGGAAAGACTTTCTTTCCAATACAACATCCAGGTATTTAATCTGATTCCCACTGTGAAGTAAATCCAACAGATATCCAGAGTTTTATTTGGGGCCACACCTCAGATGTTAACTTGTTAGCACTGTGAACTTGCTCTGCACCCAGGAAAGAAGATAAATCTCCAACAAAAAGTCTAGATAGAAGGTATGAGATGTCATCAGAGACCCAGTAGCCAGATGTAGCTGCTGATTGTAAAGACAGAATCTACACTGACTACTGAGCGATTGATGGGCAACTACAGATTCTGGGTTGACCGACTGATCCACAGCATTAATCCGACATGACCTGCAGAAACAATTAGAAAAAAAATAAATCAGTATATGAAGCAGTTTTGTAGATAAGCCTTCTTTAAGAATTTTCTACAGTTGGTATTACACAGATTTCTTGTAGATAGTAAACAGAAGTGTGTTGCCAGAACAGAGTCACCTCAGGTATGCAGTCATTAGCTTTTATAATTAACAAGCACTTAATGTTCCTATATCTTTATTCTGAAATAACCTGCTTCATCCCCATGTATTAGCAAACACCTGTCCTCAAAAGCAGATGATAAAAAATGCTCGCAATGTGAAGTAGAGTAACAACCAAAGTCACCTTAAATTTCTCCTGAATCCTCAAACAGTACTGTACACAAAGCCATGTGTTACTCAAAACTGGGCTGTCAGAAAGGTCATTCAAGTAAATAAAAGTAAACTTAAATGCACAGAAGTAATCCCAAAACAAAGAAACATATCTCACACTGCAGTGAGAAAAAGTACAATTTCTACATTATTTAGCAGAGAGAAGGAGGGGAGCTGCTTAGAGTTAACTTCTGTTAGAAATCAGTGCAGCATTTTGAGTGTTTGCATAAAACTGATCATGACAATTTGAAATCCTTCCATCTCTGGTGTTAAATGAGCAAACCACAGCTCCTCTCTACCAGCTCAGCAACTGCCATAGCTTAGTGCAGCACAACTGAGAAAAATCCCAGTGGACACATGCCTAGCTTGGCTTTCCAATGGTGACTGAAATTTCTTGAAAGCTCTTTGAAACCTTTAAGACTTATATTGCAAAAAATAAGTCAGTATCAATAAAGACAAACAAATAATGGCCATCAAGTTAGAACTGCTCATTAAGTATTTCAAGTATTTGTTTAAATAAAACATTTACTTGGGAATTGGCGAGACTTTAAACTTTGATTACAGTATTTTAACATTGTCACTGGCCTGACAAGCACTTTCTAAACACAGAAGTGTAACCGACTGTAAGAGCACTTTTACATATTCTTTAATCACTTGCTTTTTTAGAACAGTTTTACCACTAACGTTTGACTAGATTATAGCAATAACATCAGTGATCAAAGACTGGTCTATTGGAGAGGAAATAAGCACAACAACTTGCTATCAAGTACTTCTGGAAAAGAGTGGTTGCTGTTACATCCCCATTGCAAGAGAAGCACACGAAGTGGATGCACGCCCTGCTGAACTTTTCCACGCTAGTTTCACAAACAGAATTTATTAAGCATGAATCAACATAATTTAATCCCTACCTATACAGCACCTATGCTAACCTCTAGAGCTTGCACAACTGACAGAAGCTTGCCAGGAATGAATATGTAACACTAAAGCATAAGAGCAGCAGCATCAAAGCTGGGAAACTAATGCTGGTGTTAGTGTGATCTTATCCCATATGGGATAGGGTAGGATGAACCTTTCCTAGGATGAACCTGCTAGGCCCTAATTGGGAGGGAAGCTGGAAGTGTTGCTTGCTCTGAGGTTGAGGATGGCTCCCTAGGCAGGAACATGGTGGCAATAGAGTAGAGGGTTGTTTACAAACACCTTAGAGATGCAGGAGCTCTTTGCTGCAATACAGTGGACTTGATGTGCACATGCATGATGTGAAACATCAAGCTGTGCTGTAAACCTAGGCCATGGATTATCAGATCCATTTGAACAGTGCCTGGGTATGATATTTGTACATACATCAGTCTTACTGCTTAATGAAAGAAATATCAAGTAAATCAGAAAAAAACAGTGTCATCTATAAAATCAAGAGGTAAAGCTTTTGACAGAGGTAATCTTTACTAATATGAAGGTTTATTGCCAAAAATGCAAGAGGTAACTGAGCCTATCAAGAAAAATTAAAAGAAACCTACTGAACATGTGTTGTGCATCAAATACAAAGGCAGGTGACTAGAACACTTGTGAATCACCTAACAGACTCCTACCTTTATTTACTGAATCAAGACACTTTTACTATGATTGAATGATCTTTAAGTAGATTAACCAAGGCAAGAAGGTAACCAATATATACACACTGCCATACGTTACCCAGTTTGAATAAAGCAAATAATTCTTTAAATCAAAGGCCTAGCTGTTGAATTGACAGGAAAGAGAACAGGTCCTCATCAACCAGCTTTGGTGTGGGCAAGTCACATTGTGGACCAATACATCACAAGGATAGGGATGGCACTGACAACAAGCATTACAATCTGCAATGAAAAGGAGGAAAAGCTATTCACAGTATACAGACCAAGGAAGGTGGGGAAGGAAGAAGGGAAACACCAGTTACTTGGGTTTGAACGATAGTTCTTCCCATGAAGGTACTGAATTTGGTAATTTTTAATGTTCTGTGAAGCACTTCCACAGGCACCAAGTGAACTGAATGCAAAGAAATAGGTGCTATTTTAATAGTTTGCTTAGAATCCACATTGTGATACTTTAAAGTGAGGTAGGGGGATGCTTTCAATAAAAGAAATCATTACCTAGTTGTTGGCCTCAGTAAGTTCCCAAACAGAAAGCAAGCCAGCAACTCTGCAAGTTCAGAGCTGACAGTTTCAGCGAGATTTAATAAAGCCATCACCAGGGACAGCCAAAACACTTGTATGTCAGTGCACTGGCACTGCAAGAAATATTTCTCCATGCTTAATGCACAATACAATGGAATTTCAGTATTTACCTAAGCGTGCCAAGAACTTCTAATTACTTAATATGAACTTAGGCAAAGAGCCATTATGTCTTAAGTTCTGAATTCAGTAAAACAGATGAGTGCATTGTTTCGACCAAGTAGGCATACACTTTATAAAAGAAATGCATAATTGTGGAGTTCAGCAACACATGGTAATACACTCTACTTAATGAAATAGGAAAGTTAACCAAGGCAGTAATTTTTTATGTGTTTTTTTTTTTTTAAAAAGCCCACAGTAATGATATGGAAGGTGAAACCAACATTAAATACAGGTGTCTAATTAAAACACATTCTTACGCACATGAATTCCTCTGTAGTTACACAATTATGCCAGAGCCAGGGTATCTCTGCAGCAAAGCATGTTTTCAGTGATTCCAGCTCCCGCATACCTCAGACCCTGTGACTGTAGTGGTCAAACCCATTCAGACCAGCTGATGGTCACTTGACTCTCCACACTATTTATACATTGCTCCATTAAGTGAAGCTTCTGATTGGGCTGGATAGATTTGGGAAAATCCTGCCTAAGACATTTTTTAAATTGCCCTGCCAGAGAACACTAGTATGAGCAAGTCTAGGGAGGTACAGAGTTGGCACAGACTTCTAAAACAACTTGCTAAAGGCAAAAATCACTTGCATTCTCACAGGCCAACTAACTAGCTTGTTTTTAAAGCTTAATTGCTGATAAGTGCAAACACAGTTACCTTCACCAGGACCTATCTTTGAGTTGACTTTACAGACACAGTCTCTGAAAGATTTCATACAGCTAAGTAAGAAAATACCTTAGCTGTAAAAACCCATAGAAGATGCTCTAAAATAATTTACACTAGCACACAAAAAAACCCTACAGTTCAACTCAGAAGTTACATAGACATAAAATACATTTGCTATGGAGTTAAGGAAACTGTTCAATGAAATCCATGGAATAATCAATAACTGAGCCTACAACTTTGAAGAGTGGCTAAAAGCTTCCATGAGAATAAGTGTAATTTAAGGTTCTTAAACTAGAGGCTTCTGTGTGCTAAGAGGTAACGAACTTCCTTTCTATAATGCCTGCATGATGTGGTTCCGCAAGCAAGCAGCATTCAGTTGTTAGCTACTGTCAGTAAATGTTCATACCCCAGGGTGTCCTAACTGTCCACCAGATGGTAATACAATATGACAAACTGAATTAACTTATTCACCAAATTACAATTTTATGAGCAGTAAGGTAGTTTTATGTAAAGACAGCAAACAGTGCCAATGAAGGTTCTGCTCAGGTCCACAGTGTTAAGCAAGCACCTTGCCAGAGGATTCTAGCTCAGGTTTTTACAAGATGTATGGAAAGTAGTTTTTTACCTACTAATGGTATTACAGAAACACCTACAGCTAGATCTGCTTGTGTGGACACAAAATCAGTGTTCCTAAGCATGAGGCAGGGGTACAGTGCAGGAGACTGACAAGCAGAAAAGAGGTGGGAAGGGAAAAATGAACCCATTCCATCCTGTATGCCCCTGGGTTCCTCGCTCTAACCCAGACCTAAGCATGGCATGTGCCACAGACCGTTAGCAGCCCCTGTACCTGTGCAACAGGTTTGCCAGACTTGCTGTACATGGGCATTATAAATATATATTCACACACATGGGTATTGATACATATACACACTATACCCTATCAGGATATAGTGCATTTATGGAAGAGGTCCCACTCAGCCATTTAAGAGGCAAACAGTGCTCCTAGCATATCAGCATTGTTGCAGAGATGCTAAGCAAGATTCAACAAGTGTCAGAATTATTTTATCAGATCTTCAGCTACCTTAAAATTTCTTTTTCTAAGCAGCATGCATGCACCTTGCAACACCATACCCCCAGTATGCCAAGTGTTAACAAGTTGAGCAGCAAGCCAACTGAAACACAGGTAGGAACTAAGTGGGTTAAGCACAAAATACTGTATTTTTAGTGCAGGTATGATTCAGCCGAGATTAAAACTAAACACTCCTAAATTCTGTTGCTGGCTGAAGTTACTGAAACAAGCCACTCTCAATATCCCTACAGCACAATCTTTGATGGTCAGGCTCTGAAAGCCCTACTATGCAATTCAATTAAGCTACCACACAGTTCAAGCTTGCATAGTACCCAGTCTGTGTGGAAAATAGGGGGGCTTGTCTTAAGTAACACTGTCATTTATTCAGCCTGGATACATATATGCAGAGAACATCAGGGAAAGAAAGTATCAATGTGATATGGCAACCTAGTGAATAAATGAAAGCATGCCAGGGATGAGACAAATTTGATCCAGAAGTCAGGTAACAGGCCAAGTGGCAACAATTCCTAGACTAATTTCAAGCACCGACAGGGTGATCCTTATGTATAGTCCTCAAGGAGCTACTTTAAAGATAATTATTCTTCCAAGTGCAGTTAGTACTTACTTCAGATGAGAACAGCCTTCATATGTTACTTGAACTTTGCAATATAAGGGACTTGATTATTCAATTATGGAGATGATGCTACAAAGCCACCTGGTCCTGTATCACACCCTAATATGCAATAGGAGGGTGGTGAATGTAAATTAATTTACTGTCCTGTTCCCCACCCTCTCCTCCTAATTGCCTTCCTGTGAAGTGAACTCAGCTGGGGGAGGTAGACACCTCCCCACACCCCCCTTTCAACCAAGTGCAATATGAAGTTCACTGCATTTATGTTGTGACCTTAAACTGTTTCTGATCACTTTCTATAGGGAAAATAACTGTCCCCCAAGCAGACCTGGGTAAGCTGGGGAACAAAGATGCAATGACAACCTAGATAATACTTTTAAACCAGTTGTAAGCCTGTAGAATGGGAAACCTGGACTATAGGCATGGTTTGGGCATTGTTTTGCCTTGTTAGTCAGAGGGACTTGCTTTCTCCCTCAGAGACATGAAGTACAATGACAGCCACCTTCCTTCCCCTGGTAACCACTAGAGCCCTTCCAAGACAAAGGCGAACAAGTCCATCCAAGTTGTTACACTTATACAACAGCAAGCTTTACTCTGAAAACACAAAGGGCTCCTTAAACATTGGGAAGGTCTGTGTGTTACATTATCCACATATAAATTAAGAAAATGCAGAGTCTACAACTTCAACAAAAACATCTTAAGTAGCATTAAGATGGACATCTGAAAAAAATTAGGGAATATTAAAGCCTTCAGAAGCCTGAAAATCTGAACTAAGTCTTAGATTACAGTATGGATGCAGTTAAGGTCTTCAGAAAATTTGAAATTAAACCAGAATTGATATTGTATATAAATGTTCTCCAAATTATTTAGAAGATGAAGTGCCTCATGTCAACAAAAAATAAGGAACATGATCCTTTAAAGTGTTTAGTAATCTTTACAAAAGAAATCTGAAAGCCATGGACAAATTTTATCTTGCCTGAAGATTATCACATGATAACATGCTACTATGCCACAGAGACATAAACAGGTTTGTTTATCCCACAGCTCACATGACTTTTCTTCCTTTCAACTATAAATGGTGAAGAGAAATATGCTCAGCAGAAAAGCAACAGGTACAATGTTACAAATAAAGAAGCTCCCCATAATAGCCATCTATTCTACAGAACCAGGGCTAACATTTACTGATATTAAATCTGCATGAAGTAATACACACCAGCAAGTAATACACAGGTTATAAATACCAATTCACACAGCTCTATGTATGCTATATTCTATATTTAACTTAAGAGAAAGCAGAAACAGTGATCTGTAAGGGACACAGTGACATCAAAGCTACTAAATGCTTTTAAAGATACTAGATTTCCGAACCAGTACTCCCAGGCATGTAGTGGAAGAAAGCACACAAACCTAGCTTTACAAGTTAACCAGCAGAAATGTTAAAAAAACAGAGGGTCCATAGGGAAACAAGAAGATTGCATCTTATTGAAACAACATATTTAAATGAAGATTGCCCCCACCCTCTCCCTATACAGTCATAGACACATTCACATACTTGCACTGGAGTGATTAGGTAAACATGGACAAACAAGTGCATTGGCAGGGGAGAGAGATGGCTGTCAGTATCACTTTACCTTCTTTAAGCATTAAAGCAGAAAGACCTGTTTGGGTCTGGGACTGTACTACGTGGCCACCAGCTGAGTAGTTGAGTAAGGCTTGTAACATTTGATCCATACATGCAAGCCAGACCACCTTCTCATGCTTGAGATCATACAGACAATTAATAGGTAGGCAAAACAAGTGGCTGCATCCATCAGTGCAGAAGCACTCTGTAGGTACTGACTGCTAATGCAGAAGTTTTTAGAAAATGTCACAATAACTAAGGTGAAAAGGCACAAAAGTTTGGGGTTAGCCTCAAGCATGCTGACAACACTACTGCTACTGCTGATAAATTAAAGGCTACTTGTAACATACAAAGTTTAGCAACCTAATACCAGAACCAGGAGATAAATGGGATACAGAAGAAAAAAACAAAGCCCCAAACTTAGTAGGTCAGAAAGTATGTGACCACATTGGAGTATGAGGATTTAATTTTTACTTTATCCTTTTCTTGAAAAGGAAAATACAGAACCTGGAAGGGAAGAATGAACTTCTGGGAATATTTTGTGCAAGTAATAACTACCATGAAACTGAATAAAAGGAGGCACCAACTGGAGAAGCATCTTCTCTCACCGTAGATACAATCTCCATGCTATTTTACCCACTCAGAATATTGCCAAGATTATCTTTTAGTTTTTCTAAAAGATTAACTTGTTTTAGACCACTTCCAAGAAAGAAAAATTAGCCAAGGACTGTTGTTGTGTATATTGTAACTGGAAAGAATAAGAAAGCTGCAATAAATTTGATACTCAAGTGAGCTACAAGATACTTCAAGAATATCAGGAATTTTCAGGGATTCAAAAATACATCCACAACAGACAAATGGGAAGCAATACTGCCCTTTGCTAAGGTGGTCTCAGAATGAAGAAGGCAAATTTATTCAGGGCAGGCAGACTGTGGTGACAGCAATTCACAATACTGATAAAAGAATTAAGGACTAGCATATACCAGTAGGTTGGAAAGAAGCCTCTTGAAGGGAAATCCTGAATAACACAGAATATCAGTGATATTTAATCTTGTACAGGTTGCTGATAGGGTCAGATTATGATGGAACAGCAGACCACACCAATCACAGGTGGTCTCAGTTTTGAATTTTATATTAAGCAATATCTGCTACCAAAGCTCTGAGATTAACACTCTACTACTACAGTGTATAGTGGCAGACAGTGATTAAACTCATTCTTCAATTTAAGCAGCTCTTCTTGGAGAGTTATGAACACTGCACTACAACAGCAGATCTTAACTGGAGCTTTGCATGAGAACTCCCCACCTGTTCCAAATAAGCAGCACTTCAAGGGTGCATGAAGTGCCCACGACATACACAGCAAGAATTTCAGTCTCCAAGTGCAGAACTCTTCTAAGAAGCCATTATACCTGGTTTCTAACACATTCTTAAAAAAACACAACTCAAACCAGACTGTGACTACATGCAATGTCATAGAAACCCAAGCTATATCTAACCTATTTCATCCAGTTTGATTTAGTAAAATGACTGTTCATTAGTCATTGTTAAATTCAGCTGCTTAAGAGGATATCTTATCTTAAATGCAAGTATTACAGAATCTCCAAGGCTGGAAAAGACCTTTAAGATCATCAAGTCCAGCCTATGACCAACACCACCACACCATCTAGACTATGGCACTAAGTGCCACATCCAGCCTTTCCTTGAACACATCCAGGGATGGTGCCTCCACCACTTCCGTGGGAAGTCCATTCCAATGTTTAATCACCTTCTCTGTGAGGAAGTACTTCCTAATATCCAACCTAAACCTCCCTTCAGGTAGCAGCTTGAGGCTATGCTCTCTTGTCTTTTTGCTAATTGCCTGGGAGAAGAGCTCAGCCCCCACCTGACTACAACCTCCCTTCAGGTAGTTGAAGAGAGTGATGAGGTCCCCCCTGAGTCTCCTCTTCTCTAGGCTACCCACTCCTAATTCTAGGAACACCACTGCAGAGCATGAACAAGTCCTAGGTATTCCTCCGAGAGGTTTTATGAGTTCTGTGGGATTATATTTTTTTATTCCAAGTATTTTTAAGGTATTTAAGTACCTGCATTATCCACAGTACATCACAGTAAACAAGAAAGCCTTTTTGAATCAGGCCTACTCCAACTCAGCCTTTCCACACAGAAGATACACTATGAAGAAATGATAGGCAAGTATACTCAAAAGGTAGAGCTTTAAAGACCAAGCATCCAAGGACAATGAGGATGACCAACCAACGAACAAACCTATTGTATATATTAACACTAAATATTGCAGAAGCACAAAACTCAACACCAAATGAAGGGCAAGTACAAATTAGCAGAAAATACAGACCAATCATTTTACATATGCATTTGTGTCAGCATCATGAATGAAGATCACACTTGATAACAGAGATGGTATGAGTGAGGTGGTCTCCATCACCCTACAGCTGCAAGACATACTGACCTAAGTATTGTCAGTACACTTCTTGTATGTTTAAGAAAAAGTACATAGCAATTTTTGTAATAAGCACAGGAGACAAGTGGCAGACAGTTCTGTATTCATTCACAGTAGTTTAACTAAAAGCAAGGGTACCTGAAGAAGTTACATTAACTGCAAAGTAAACTGCACAACAGTCAGGAATGTGTCAGATTCATTACTGCAATTACATTTAATCTTTGAAACAAAACTTTTAGAACTAGATTCCTATTACAGGCCAAGACGCCATTAAGGAAATGTAAACGTGGCAATATTAAATTCAGATCTTGCACTGTATACTTTCATTCTTAATATCAGATGAAGGAAAAGGAAAGATGTATTTGTAGCATAACAGCGGTTTAAAATTCTGTCCTGATTTGAGCCAGGATATAACCAGTTTTCTTTCTAGTAATTTTACTTTACAGTTCAGTCTCTAAGCAACTGCACTTGCTGAAATTAACAGTATGTTTTTCAGTCAGCGTCTGCTTCTGGGACTGATAACACTAGATGTTTATAGTTAGTGCTGGAGAATGGTATGAGAACCAAGGCCACTGCTTGGTTCTGAATAACATTTTATGTGCTGGAAACAAAAGGGAGGAGAGGGGTCACACCTGTGACTCTCCTGCAGGAATAAGTGGACCAGACAGGTGACCAAAATGTTCCATCCCATATGCACCATACTCAGTATAAACCTGAGGGATCACGAGGGTCAAGCTCTCTTCATTCATGGCCAGTGTCCTGGGAAGACTCCATCCATTCATCTGCCTTTGATCCTGGATCCATGTGTTCCTGAATTCATGCATTCCTGCATCCAGCTCCTGTTTACCACGGACTCCAGGAGCTCAGTCTGGGACTTTCCCAGGGCTGCCCAGCAGCCTCAGTGGTGACCTGAGCATTACTGAAGGGATGGGGAGGGGCAATAGTTGTTTTGTATATATTCTCTTTTTCATCATTACTGTTTCATTAAAGCTGTGTAATTTAGTTCCCAACCCGTAAATCTCTCTCCTTCATTTCCTTTCCCCTACCTTTCTGGGAAGGGAAAATTCAGAGCATCTGAATTTCATTTAATTGCCAGCCCAGTGTTAATCTGTGACAAATTCTAAGCATTATTAAAGCATATTTTAAAAACACCTGGTAGATTTGTCCAGATAACCCATTTGGTAAAGTCTAGATACACTTGATGTTACAGCAGTAACACAGGAACCACTACCAAAGAGCAAGTCTCATTAATACTCGCTCTTTTCTAAAGGGGAGGGGGAAAGCCCAAAACAATACCATGCACGTGAACAGTTCAAATAGGCAACAAGGATGACAGACACTCTTGACTTCCATTCTATTTGCTAGTGGCATCATCAGCTTCAGACAGTCTTAGGTCTCTATTTCTGTGTCCATAAGAGATTCACAGCAACTCCTGTGAACATGTGAAGTAAGGCACAAACCAAGTCCTTTTTCCTGTCAAAAACCACAAGGATGACTGAACACATTACTAATAAGGCACTCATTTACAAACTTTAGCATTTCCACTGTAATTTTTTTCTACCTATACAACACATTTAGCACCGTATATAATGCACAGATTTCCAAATAAGAGACCCAAGAGTTATATTTTTCCAACACACGTTCAAAACATTTTCCTAGCATCTGTGTAGCAACACTTTCTTCTGAATGAAGTGTACATTGCCATTTACAGACTGGAAGAGACTTGCTTCACCATCCAACTGTAGTAGCCTTCTAAAGGCTCTCAGAGGAAACATCTCTACTTTGTTAGCAGAATGCCTCATGCAGCATCTCTGGGTAACTGATGGGGAAATCCAGTGTGCTATACAAATACAAACATCAGCACAAGATAACAATTAAACGGCAGAGCTGCACATATCAGTAACTAGAGGAAGTGTACTAAAACAGTCATTTTGGAGATAACTCCATTCAGAGCCTAGATCCTGGTACATTCGCAGCTTGCATAATGTGTACACAATCACAAGTAGTATATGTACAAAAAAATTCACTGCGTAAGTCAGGAAGACTATGGTAACTTGTTTAAAAATAAGCCATTCAAAACAGGCAAAGATTCAGAGTAGAAGACAAACATTTTCAGGGCAAATAATCTGACATCTCAAAAAGAGACACCTTCTTTTAATAATTGATGCCTTGAAGAGAACTCAGCTAAAGCTATATATTAAATCCTATGAGGTGCAGTACATGTGAAGTGCTTTGTACCACATCTTGCCTTAATAACTGGGAAATAACAGTACAAGTTCTAGTGAGTTTAACTGCTTTCAGTAGTACTTAAGTGTGCTGAACAATTAAATGTGACCTAAAATTTGTCAGAAGCTGTTCTTAACTACAGGTCTACCTGTCAAGTCACCAGCAGAGTAGTGAACTAGTCACACGCAGATAGACCATTGGAAATTCTCCTGAAAGATAACTGGGCACTTAATGTTGAGGGCAAGAAGTGTAAACAGTGAGGGAAGCCATAGACTGGAGCAAACAAGCTTTCCCATCCAACACTGCTCAATTTCTGTTAGTGGCAGGACAGAGGAGTTCAAAGTTCACTTTAACAGTTGATGTGGGTTTCCTTTAAGATGCCTGGAAAATGACTATGTTGACCACATCCACATTCTGAAATACTTTTTTGAGAACTCCTAACGAAGCTTCAGCCAAAGGAACAGGAACTGACTCATTTGTACAGTACCCATCCACTGCACAGTCACTCTCAGATGTGTGCTTGAGATGCAAGCAGGCAGGAATAATGCAGTGAAAACTCACATTGTCTTTGAGAGACCTCAGTTAGGGATTTTGCATCGACATGCTAGCGCTCTGCATGAAGGTGTGCTCACGCAGCATCCTTATCGCTACAGGCTGCCACTCACTGTCAGTGCCAGCTCTGTTTCTGTTCTGAACACAAACTTATGCACCAAACTGAAGACTGTGAGCTGAGCTCAATACCATGAGCCCTCTACAGTGTATTTTACTATTTGACACTCAAACTGGCCATGAACAAATTGCTGAAGATAAATGAACTAGCATGCCAATACAACCTGTGTGTAGAGTGCGACAAAAAGGTGTATCGTTTCAAATAGGCTTGACTGGACATACTGTGTGTGACTCAACTCATTCCTAGTTATGTTTTACAGCAAGATAAATTAGTTCCGAAAATGAAACTTGAAGGATCCAACAAATAATTCTAGTATTTCCGATTGACTTGACAATCTTGAGTGCAAGGGAAAAATCTATGCAGTGAAGAAGGCTCTGTACAGGACATGTGTACTACCAAGTATCACCTTGCAACCCTTAGATATGTATAGACTTGCTGAAAACAGGCATCCCATTTAAAAGGCAGCTTACTACAAAATAGGTGTGCCACTAATCCATTGTTTAAATCCACCAAAACTGCACTGAATCATTTCCCTGACTAGCATCACAGTAAGTGGGTGTGTTGTTTTTAAATCAAGGTGTCTGCTAAGCAAGTTTTTAGCTATTTCTGATCATGAGCACATCCCATAAGCATAGGATGTACCTCCTAAATTTCATTAAAATTGCACTTAAAAGCACAAGATGCCAAAGAAGAAACTCTGTACCAAAGGGAAGGTAAATGCTGGATTCCAGGGAAGAACACACCTTTGGTCTAATTACAGAACTATGCTGCCCAGAATATCCATTAGTATCTTCACTGCTTATATCTAACCAGGCTTCTGAATGAACCTATAAAAAACAAAAGGTTAACCCGACATCCCAGAAATAGTTTTCCCCATGGTTTTGACTCTCCCAGCTGCCATAAAGAAGCAGCTCTATCTAAAACATAGAAGTGTTTTGTTTTGGTTCCCCCCTCCAAAGGAATATTTGACTAAGCTTCCCTGCCCATATCTAGGCACTTTTTAATTGATGTGTAGTTATGTGGTATTTAATTGCATGCTGCTCTTCCACCACAGAATTACATGCTCTTAACCTCAGCCAAGAAGGTAGAAAGTTCCAGTAGGCCAATTTATCAGGCAGCAAAAGTATATTGAAAGTACCCAAACCAGTCAATCTATGAAGTTACACATTATTGAGGGGCATTCTGGCTACAACATGCAACTCTTTGGGCAGAAACTCCTGGGGAAAATACAGCACTCGGCTTGTCAATATAGCTTTTTCCCCCTCCCTACGAGATCAGATAATCTAGCAGATGTGTTCTGTGCCTAACAGGAGAGCAAGACATATCATGGGTAAGAGGCAATTAGAGGTTTCTTATTCCAATATAATGCCACTTTCTGTACTCATTTTCTACTATATGATCCACTTATCTTTTTCAGAGGAATTTTTGCTATATAAAAGTGCTAGTAAGATACATCACTTCCAAGAAAGAGACCTCTAGATAGGATAACAGTCATAAGAGGTTTCTTTTGTGGCGTAGAAACCAAGCAATACATTTCAGTTTTTCTTATATAAAGGTATCTCCTACAGTAACCTTGCTGGTATTATTAATGTAACCACTAGAAGACAAGATACTGCCTATCAACATTCAGAAGTTAACCATTCCTCATTCCTCTGCCTACCAATAATGACTGAACAGAATCAGCAAGGTAGTCGCAACTTTGAGCATCATCCTGACATCAGTACATTTTCAATAAGACTGCACATGGATTTCAGAGTCCCAGAGCTTTATTCTTCCCACAGCTATAAACCAGTTCCAGGAAAGTACTTCAGTGTTCTGAACGTGAAGTGAGATTTTGCCTTCTCCAGCTACTGTATTACATAAGGTCTTAGTGAGACCTGTTTGATATCCCTCAACTAATAGTTTCTAAGCAGTTACAGAGAGGCAGGTGATCGCCCAGCTAAAGCAGTGCCACTATCAAAAGTTTCACTCATGTTGCACCTTTGACCAAGGGTAGCATTTATGTGAAGGTAGAGAGCTTGGATATCATCAGTCACGTCAACCACTCAGACAACCAAACATCACAAACCAGAGCTGAGAGCAGTGGAATAGACAGGACAGTCTGTAGCATTCAAGCGAGTAACTCCCTTAATAGAAGAAAAGACAAATTCACATGCAACTTTCACCAAAAGTTTGCCTACACTAGGCAGCAGGCCCTTGGCAGAGTGGAGACAAACCAGTCACTTGACATCAGGTTCCTCACCCCAGCCACAGGGCACATCCTCTTGTCTACCTGCACTAACAGTTACTCCAGGATGTTAATGGTGCTGCACTGCAGCACAGTTTAAGTGGCACCTACTAACTGAAGGTCAAAGACCTTTTGAGGATGTTCAGAAACCAGAAGAATTCCCCATACATAAGGATCAGGGTAGCTCCCTGATAAAGCAGTTTAATGCTTCCTAGCCCATACTGCAGTTTTTCCTCTGAGAGCATTGGATTTTTTAAAAACTCGCTGCTGCCCATGCAACCTACTCAGGCTCTCCCTATCACAACTTCAAACACTATTATGTAAGTTATGTGAGCACCACATTTCCTATAGTTTCCAGGAGAAAGAATAAACATTGGATTTCATCTTCATTCCACAGCTGCTTGTGGGGAGGGAGGCCTCCCATCCACTCCTTCCTTCCCTGAAGAATTTTGGTGGAGGGGCAGAGCTCTCCCAGCCAGGGTTCCAGCCCAGCAGCAGCAGCCCATGCCACAGCACACTTACTTCAGCTGCCACCCACCAAATCCCCCACCAGGAGCATGAGGCACTTTGCCCATGGGTCACTTTTTACAGTACAATACCTGCCTGTTTAGGGAGCTGGCATCCCAAAGGCTGGTTTTGCTATTGAGGTAAGTAGGAAACACCAACTACTGATGATACTTTGAATTGTTCTCATTCACTAGGGACTACATCAAATGCAACTTCATTTTTGAGGCTCAGTAGTAACCAGAGTGCCAATTGTGCTTTGAGTATTTATGCTAGTAGTAATCAAACAATATCCAGCAGATAAACACTGTTACTCTCATTTACTTGTCACGAAGTCAGTTCTTTATCAAGCACTTAAAGAAATACCCTCAAGCTTTCAAAGAGACACATTCAACTGATTTAGAAAGAGTTATGCACTGATAAGTGGTTAGTGGTACTACAAATGTAGCCATTTATGAGTATTTACATATCACACCTCTCATGAATTCATTCAGAAACTTAACTGAGGGCTTGGGTTTGAAGAGTTATGCATTTGTTGAATGGGAGAAATCCTCATGAAGCATCAAAGGTTGTCATCTTACTAGCTACTGAAGTTGGTTAGAATTTTCCAACTTGTAAGATCTGCCTGAAAGTTAAAACTTCATATGTTAACTCACTTAAGGAAATAGCTCCAAAGAGACCAAACTCTCAATTCTTCTAATTTATTTAGATGGCTCCTGAAATGATCAGGATGGCCAAATATTCTCTCTCATCATATTATTGATTTTTTTCCACTCTTTTTTTGCCAATTTGCTAGTAAACCAACTTCCCCTTTGAGCTTACAGATGGATACTGGCAAATATATCCCTTTTGATACAAAATCAGGAATGTTATAATATGTTCATATTCACATTGTCATCTCCCATTCAAATGCCAGTCTGTAAAGCACACCTGAATGCTGAACCTTCCTTTTCACAATATCGTAGCTTTTAACTAAGCCTGAAGTTTAAAATAAGATTGCATCCAAACATTATGAAAGTATGTCTGTTCTTCTAAAATGTTTTTCAGTGGTGTTATTTGGGGTTTTGTTTCCCCCCAATCAAAAAGACAAAGTAGAACAGGCCCCTCAAAACCACAATTACTCAAAGTATTTTTTGTGAAGACACAGGCAACATTTGCTAAGAGAAACCATTTCAGGTTTTTTGCCAAACCACACACTTGTTAGGCAAGGCCAGCAAAAGATTAGTAAAAATATAAGTAATTAATTATTCACAAGTCATTCAGACCTGTGACATTTTCCTTAAGGTGTGAACAGCTGCCTGCAAAATTCACACCAGATGTTGCTCTTAAAATGAGCACTGATTTATAAACATACAGTTTCACCATGACCAAGACAACTACAAACCTGCACAGCATTATGCACCTATTTATAGTATATATTTCTGATGGTGAAAAGTGAAACATCTGGCTCAAGATGATTACGAAACAGATAAATCTCATCACATTATAACTAAAGAGCGTAACTTTTAAATAGCACAAGCCAATGGACTAGAAGAAACCCAAAAGTCTTCAGAAAGATACTCACACATGCATTAGCATAGTTATTGCAAAGGTGTAGTTTAGAATGATCATTAGAAGATCAATACAGTTCTCTTCAAGCTGTCATACAGAGAATAGCTCCAACCTGCAGATTCACTTGGAGAGTTACAACACTCCCTGGTACTAAAAGCAAGCATGTATTATTTTAACAAATAAGCATTCACACATTCAGAATTATGGGGTTTTTTTCCTCCCTCATCTACAAAGACCTTTGGAGACACCAAGAAATTATCAACATGGATGCATGCACTAGTAAGAGTATGGCATGGCTGGATGCCATGCAAAAATATTTTAAGTTATGCCTATATGACACTAGGGTAAAAGGATGACTTCTGAGAATCAGCAAGAACTTGCAACAGAATTACTCTGGCCTAGAAAACTTCAAGGGAACATTAGAACAGATCAACCATCATGTGGTCTAACAGAGAAATAAAGCATATTTTAGGAGTAGGTAAGAATCTTAAACTGGGGTATACAAGAAGTAGGTGAGTATTTCCATTTCAGGAAAATACTGCCTGCTCACAGTTTCTAGGCAATAATTCTGTCAGATCATCAGTTTCCCTGATTCAATACCCCATCTAACAATTCATAGTATGAGCTGTGCCAATATAGTATACTTTTTGAAAAGATCAACTACAGTTTCTTCCATAAACTTTGAGTCATGTTATCCAGCTGTTGTATAATATAGTCAAAGAATTTTACCGTTTAAAAAGAAAAGGGACTCTCTCTCGAAACAGACTAATTTCTAAGAGATCACAACAGTGCTCTTCTGTGAGACATACCCAGTCCCACCTTTCCCAACCTCTATTTAGGCAACAAGATGATCTGATTCTTTGAGACAGTGGAGGGTTATAACAGCACACAAGCATATCAGCTTGAAAAGGAGGTATAAACTGTTCTTCCTGAGCAAACAGTTGCAATTCAAACATATCACTAGGAGCAGTCAGGTCAGGCAGTATCTTTATTGTTAGGCAAGCCTACAGAAGGCAGGCTTTCCTGCACAGAATTGCCCAACATGCCCATCCATGTTAGATACCTTTAAAAACAGGTTAGTAACACAGCAACAAAGATTTGCTCAAAAACAGCCTAACCCGTTGGGCAGGATGATGGTCCAGAGAACAACTTATATGCCATATAATTCTTTCATTTTCACACCTTTTTGCAGGTCATCACTCCCATCATCAGCTTCAAAGCCCTGCAGCAACTCTTAAGGTTTCTTGAGTAAATTAAGTCTTAAGCTTTGCTTCATCCACCTGAGCTATAAAAAATTCTGTCCCATGAATACTGAACTTCTAAGATACTGCTATATGTACCAGTAATACTTAAATTTTTACTGCTCATCAGCTTTTGTGAACAATAAATGATATTCTTAGAAATGGGTTGATGTTTTGACACTATGAACTACAATTACATTTATCATGTGTGTAGGAAACACAGGTATTTAGACATATACTCCACCTCAGTCTGCCCATCCAGTAGCTTAGGTTTACTTTGCTTTTGGTGCTGAGGGTTTTCAGTAAGATATTTAAAGAAATATTACCTTATAAAAAGCCCATACATATGCCAATGTCTTACACATGTATTTTGAAAGGCATTTCCTCTTTCTCAAAACTCCCAAGGAAACAAGTAATATCAGTTCAACTTCACAGCTCTCGCTGTGATGAGTAATTGGTAAGAAAAATTAAATCAGACATTGTATCCTTCTCACCATATCCCAGAAAAAGACTTCAGTCATGTTACACTGCATTTCTAACAGGTACAGGCACACAAGAACTATCTGCAGTACTAAAGTTACAGGTGGGTGAACAAAATGTTTCTGCATTTATATAGAATGGCTTCCATGTAAAGAATCTAGTTTTCAAACCTGAGTACAGGAAGAATATAAAGGGGGAAAAAAAAACATCCACTGCTCAAAGAACTGCAATCAAGGCAAGTAAACTAAGGAGCAACTCCTTCCCTTCACTATGTAATAAGCAAAACATATCTTCAAAGACTGGAAACAAGTATTCTTGCCTACTAAAAGCTTTCTCTAAGTTAAGGCTATGTAGAGGTGCAATAGCTAATCCAAAAAAACAATTCCGGGGGGGGGAAAGTAATGTTCTAAGAAGTAGTGAAAAATGGTACAATCAAAAGCAGTCTGCCACTACCACATTTTAGGAGAAAAAATAATCTGTTTAGACATTGAAATGACCTCTGTAATCTAACCAGTTCAAGATGCTACAGTGTGGGGGGCACACAACATGCATTGGAGGTTTTCACAGGGCATTACAGCTATCAGAATGACTTCTAATCTTTCCTCACTCATAAACCAATTTGGTTGGGAAAAGCTATCTGTATTCAGGAGGTGGGTGTGTGTAGAAGTGAAACAAAAGAGAAATGTGTCATGTACCAGCACATGGTCTAAGAATATCAAAATTACTAAGGAGCCCAGAATTTGCAGTTATCTGACAATTCTGGGTAGTGCTATTCAGCGCAGTTGTACCACACAGGCAAGCATCTCCACATGTACATACTGTCTTCCTACCCAGACAATCAAAAGAATCAACAGAATCCATAAACTGGTGAAGTGGTACTAAACAACTGAACAAACTAGGGACAAAACTGAACCAGCCATGTAACCCCTTCAGCATCTAAGATGCCAACTGATGCTAACTATAACTGTCACTGTAAAAGAAAAAGCTAACCTTTCTCCTTTCTGCCCTTCTTTACCATCAGTTAAGCACCACCACTTGCAATTAATAAAAACACCCGTTATGATACATAGCAAAATTTACTTGTGGCAGTTTTAATTTCAGATTTCCCCCCCCAGCATTTTGTAATTCCAAGTGTTCCCTTTTTAGCACAAATATTTTCATTACATATGCTCACAAAAACCAGACAGTAACAACATACTAACAAAATGAGCGTAAAATGTGGTTTTGCGTGAGATCATATACTACAAAACATAAGAGGTTTTTTAATGAACCAACTGGAACAGTCAACAGTATGACACAAACCAAAATACAAGTAACAGACATGATCTAAACAGAATTAGACAGGAACATGTTGATTTAATTCCCAAAATTTCAGTTTATGCTTAAATCAGTCAGCCTTCACCTCATACAAGTATTTCAAAATCAGGTGAGTGAAACCCAGTGGGAGGTTTTGGAGTGGCTGATCATTTTATTAACAGACAACAAACCAACTACAGTTACATCTTTTCAAGCTTTGACTATTTAAGCAGAGTAGTATGTGCTTCTTATTTTCGGCAGAGTGGGGGGAAGGGAGCAGGGGGACCTCTGGCAAGAATGCTAACCTTATGAATTCTTCCTCTGGAATTTTAATTGGTAAATCTATAAGTAAAAACGTACCCAGCTGCAGGGAGCTGCTCCCCAGCCCCACCACAAACTGCAGAACCTCTAAGCCATTTGCTCAAGCCTGAAAACAGAGCTTTTCCCTCAGGTGGTGTCCAGCCATACCTGAGCTAAGAAAAAGACTCCCATAGCAGAAGTTGAGTTACCCTCTTCCCAATTTGCAAAGGCATAGTGCCTAGAAGACACACTTATATCAAAATCTATTCTTTTTATTGCTTCTCTTATTAGACATTTCCTACTCATTTTTGCAATAAATTTAGCTACACAACAACCTTGAGCTCTATTTTTACACACAGCATTGTTTAAAGAGCTTCCGAAAATTGTATTAGGAAAGAGAGAAGGGCCTTTCAACAATTAAGACAAGGTTCATAACAAATGTAATCTCAAAGCTAGCGAGTTTCTTTTTTTCCTTTTTGGAAAAGTCTTCATCCTGGGAATTGACACAGACAAATGCAAGAGGAAAAAAAAAGAAACCACCAGTATTTTAGGCACCAGAATCAACTGAGATGTGCATACTCTGGATGACACCTTTTAACCTGTAACTGAAGTGCTTTCTAAATGCTCAAGTAAAAACAAAGCTCACAAAGTTAACGTCGGATTTGAAACATAAGCTACAATTACCACAGAACAAATCCACACTTTTTTGACCAAAACACAAAATGCACGTTATATTACAGGCACTACTGTTTCCCATCTGACTTGAAAGCAGTTTTCACAGTAACAGTTCACCATATATAAGCGTAATTGAAATAAACATTTTTATATGCACTCACACCGGTAACTTGGTTTCTTTAGAGCTTCTAGGATCACACTATATTCAGGAGCCTACTAAAAGCAACGTTCTGTATATTGAGATATATATCACTGTACTTCTACCTTAAAGAAAACGCCTCTGAACTAGATTACATTTTTTTCCGAATACTTAAGAGGAAATTAAGTAACAGGCACGTGGGAAGTAACATCTCGTTTAAACACGCCGAAAGCAAGCAATTTTGCCCCGAATGTGCCTAGCCAGTGATTTAAAGTCTTCTCAGTTCCCACACAGGAAAAACAGCAGCAAAGCAAGCTCAGCAGAGCCTGCCGCTCCAGCCGTCCCTTCGGCAGGAGCCCCGGCGGCCGCTGGCCGGGGACGCGGTGCTGGCTCCAGTCCCCTTCTCGAACACCGCGGGCCGCGCTCACACCTCCCGGGTCAGGAGAAAGACAGCCGCCAGGACAAGGAAGTGGCAGCCGCATGTGCTGCAATGACTTTTCTCCGGACAGGGTTCCGAGAAACTTCCCCCTCCAAGAGAAGGGAAAAGGAGGGGAAAGCTGAGAGACCCCCATCACCCCCCGCCCCTCAGGTGCGCCCGCTCCCCAGCCCACCCTCACCGGCGCGGTTCACCGGCAGCGCACTGCCGCGGCACCGAGCCCAGTCACACCACCCCAGCCAGCCGGGCATGGGCCAGACGATCCCCCCCATAGCGGGCGCAGCCGCTCCTCACTTACCCGGGCCGAGCGGCGCTTCCTGATGACAGGCGGCTCTGAGCCCCGCCAAAGGGAGGGGGACCGGGTTGGGGGGGGGGCGCGGTGGCGGCGAGGGCGGGCGGGGGCGTAGGCTGGCACCGCCCGCTAGCGTCGGCTATAGCCTTACGGTCCCCGACGGAGCCCCCAGCCGCCCCAGCGGCTCTAGGAGCGGAGCGGGCCACGGTCCGAAACAGGAGCGGTGCGGGGCTGCGCGGCCGCCTCTGCCGCACACCGCTCTTATAGCGACCCGCCAATTAAAGGCGGCCAATCGGCGAGCGGCAGCCACGTGACGGGGCAGTTCCAATTACCGCGGAGAATTTTTCTGAATTAGCGGGGTTACACAAAGGACACTCATTGAGGGGGAAGGAAAAAAAAGGCTGCGAGCGGGAACGCCCAGCCGGAGCCTGCTGGTGATTTAAAGCAGGAAACTCCCTCGCCTCACACAGACACGGCCGCATTCAGCAGCGGCCAGCATCTCCGCGGGAGGAATGTCTGGCGCACATTACGCTAATCCTCGCCCCCGAGATTGGGTTTACACAGCCATCGCGGCCATCGCCTCGCTCTCTTCCCTCTGCCAAGGCGCTGGACGGTGGAGGGGGGGAAGTGAAAACCAGCAGCTCCCGCCTTACCGCGGAAAGAAGCCCTGTTTGTTAAACATATTTATATATTAAAGTATAAGCTGGAAAGGGTTTGCAAAGTAAAGGCTAGTGGTGACCCGTGTGCCGGCACCACTCTGAAAAACTTTTGAGTGCAATAGATCGTGCGAGTTAATAAAAAAAAAAAAGGGCACTATTGCAAGGCACTGCACAATTGTCAATTATCGGCTCTCCATGCCAGAAAAAAAACACTCCTGCAAGAATAATGCTCCCATGCTAACTAACACTTTACATTTGTATTTTGAGGAATCACTGCTAGCAAAGATGAATAGTATATAAGAAGCAGGCTCTCATTGAAAGCCTCACCTGCCTGCAAACCCTCCAGGAACACAGGCCAACACCTCCGAGCGCCTTCAGCGCCTGCTGGTATCGTGCCACCAAGCCACGCTTCATCTCCATTTTCTTACCCTAAACGCATGCATGCGGCCACGAACATCGCACGGCCGCAGCCGTCTGAGGCAAAACCGGAACAACGGCGGGGCTGGCTGCCACTGACAACTCCTGCCAATTCCAATTTATGGGCAGGAAACGTATGCCAGGACAAACCAGTGGAGATGACTCAAATCGCCTCTCCCCCACCCTCCTGTTCCACTGAACAACAGCCCTCTTTAGCAACGGGGAGTAGGACCTCTTGGAGGAATGACTCAAAGCTGCTCTCGGAGGTACGAGAAAAAAACCCCAACAGAACAGAAAACACCCAATTTGTCTCCAGCCCCCCCCCTCCCTTTCCATGGTATATTAATTAAACGCACAACAACTGTCTTGGGGTAATAAATGCAATAAAGACAAATCTAGTTTTACCGCAAGATAAGTTTTCTGAGGTCAAACCCAAGGGAAAACTAATCTAACCACATTTTCAAATTGTTTGGAATATTCCATAGCCCAATGAAACCATAAAATGACAAAAACACCCTATCCTAGAATAGCATGAGGATAACAAAAAATGTTATGCTTAATTAAAGGCAGATGACCTAATAAAAATTTCACACCCACACTGAGTGCATATAAAACTCAGAATCAGTTTTTTATCTATTGCAGGTTTTTTTAAGAAAATGGTCATATGGCTTAACCTTTAGGTGGTATTTTTTTATCTTTTATTATAATGATATAATGATTTGATTAGAACAAAGATCTCAGAATACTTCACAATTTTAATCTTTATCCTGTCATGAGTGGGAAATTGGTAAGTAACAGATAGTCTGATTAGGTTATGGAGAGTTATATGTTCCATATTCTTGAGGGACAGTGATAAAATCTCTCTCAAAATGGGCATCGATTTTCTATTAACATAAAAAATGGAAAAATGAACTCCCACTCTTACTGGAAGTTTAATGATAGGTAAGAGAACTGAAGAAGAGACCTAGGACGACAGGTGTAGCTGAAGAAATAAGGAACTGGAAAGCAAACCAGCCAACACTTCTGTGATGATTTGTTTAATGTGACCATACCTCCACCTTGAACAAAGCTGTGGCCTTGAACTACCACCTTCCAATTGTAAGAGCTGAGGAGAAAATTTGTTTGCTATGGATTGGACCTGTTTTTTCAAAATTTCAATCTCAGACTTATTCGGAAGCAGCTGTTGGTACAACATGAAATGTTCATCATTGCTGTCTCTCTGCTAAAACAATTATTTTCCTCTGCTACATCACAAATGCCCCCAGTCTTCCATTCTGCATCTTGTTGGTAGACAGCAGTCATATCTGCCTTCAACTCTGATAAGATATTTAAGCCTAATAATTTTATCATGCTTCATCTCTGAGTTTTTCTCAAAGCATTTATTATGGGGTTCTTCATTAAAATAATTCAAATTAAAACAACCAAATTATTTTACTGTTCTTTTTGAATGGAAACTGTGACTCAGATGAGCCAAACACAAAATATTCCACCAAAGTATTCTATGTATAGCATCTGTGTGAATTCATGTGGCTGAAGCCAGCCAAGTAACATAAGCACTCCATAATGGAAAAGCTGATTAACCATTATAAATACTTCAGAAGTACATTTTAAGGTAAATCCTCCTAATATCCTTGTGAAATGGTAGACTTTAGTCTCCTTTAGAAAATAAGAAAAGAGAGGCCAGGAATACTTAAACCACTTGACTAACATCACAGAAGATTCCATCAGGAACCAAGTTGCATCTAAGGAGCTCTTGGCTCCCTATCCCATGCTGCATCTCCTGAAGCACACTGTGCATCGCATTCCAACCTAGTGCTAAGCTGGATGATCTGCAGTCACCTTCTATGTGGCTAAAACACAGCATTTAAAAATGGTAGCAGCTGGTGCTTCATGAGGTAAGACGTGCTTTCATTGTTGACCTCATCATGGAGAAAGACTTTTTTGGTAAAGTCAGTATATTTTATGGTGATAACATTTTAGCTTTTGTCAGAGAGATTAGGGTCAGAGGCGAAGACTTTTGTCCTACTGCAGAAAAGGAAGGCAGAAAGGTGCATCACTGAAGCACTGACAGTGATGGTCTAATTTCAGCAACATGGCTACACAAGCATGACTGGTGTTCAGCTGGATTCTGTTGCACTTTCTGGGAGAGGGGTACTTCATTTTAACACAGAAACCCGATTAGAGCAGGAAGGGAGAGAATGAGGAATGTGAGAGGGAAGGCACTGTTCTCTTCATCCTGCTCTGTGCATCCTCATAAACAAAAGCACCACCTATTCTCTTATGTTTTTCTCTGTTGACTATTTCCTCAGGAGACCTGTTTTTCTTTAATGTTCCAGAAGAGCCTGTTTCCTTCCATACTCAGCAACTCTCCTCTCACAATAGGGAAGTTACCCTGTTTTTCCCTTTTGACTTTCTCACCCTTGTGTGTTGGTCCAAACGGGAGTAAATTGCCTGATTCCTTTTATGGTGCTTGTCATTGGTACCAGACACAGGCTGTCCAGTTGACAACAAAGACAAGAGGGCCAGTGTGCACACAGTGCTGCCAAACACTACCACCTACCACAATGAAGGAACTACTAGGGAGTTAGCCCAAGCTAGACAGTTCCAATCTTGGATAAAGCAATGATGCAGGAGAGGGAAGTGAAAAGGCCACAAAAAGACTCCCTTGTTCCTGCTGTTCCCTCGCCAGGTCAAGTTTATTCATGACAGTACTTCATGACCACGACTCAAAATATGAAAGTCACCTCAGGACTGGGGAAAAGAGCAGATGCTCCACTTCCCTGAGGAAGGGAGTGAGCTCCACTTTAAATTGACACCAACCTTAATGCTAAGTGCACAGAGGGCCCTCCTCTGCGGGAGGGGAAGAGCCCAGCCCACAGGGAAGCACCCAGCATCACCAGATGTGTGAACCACCTACATATTCACAGACCATGTGTATATAGCCCTAGTTTCCTCACAGTATTTATACAGAAGGAGAGGATGTTAAGGAGAGGAGGAAGAAACGAATTTTCTCTTTTCTCCCCTATAGATCCCTTTTCCTTTTCTTGGGATATCTCTTGCCTTCATTGAAAAAGTAAAGCTTGTAAGCACAGAGCTAGTGCAACATGCATCATTTAACTAGTAAGTTCATAATTTCTGAGTAGATGAGTGATCTAGGCTCTGAGAATTTTTTATTTTTTATTTAAATTGCCTTTGATTTCTACCCTCAAGGTACCACCTATTTGTCTATTTTAGGAAGAGTGGAAGGGCTGCATTAGGACGCTTGGCTAAAAATACACTTTCCCACCAACTTACGCAAGTTGTGGTACCTGCTGTGACTGATTCATAGCATCAGTGTACATGAAGTCCCCAGTGTTCAGTGCAAAGTATATAAACACTCATGTCAACTTTCAGAGGCACTAAGCCGCTTCTAATTTCCACTGGGATTCTTGGATGGCATCACCTCTACACAGCAAATATTCATAAACAGCTCTTTTTAATGTATAAAACATCTCCTTTGAATGCTTCTAATGTCCAACCACAGCACTTGAGCTGTGTTCAGCCTTAAGCTCTTAGGAACCACAGCTCATCAGATACAATGGTGAGCAGAATTGAAACACCTGTACTTCAAGTGGTACGTCAAGGCAGAAGGTTGTGATCACCCACACAAAGAGGTATCTGGCACAAGCTGTAGGAAACAGGACACATTGCTATACATCTGTATAATGAAAGTAGTGCAGCTTTTATCTCTTCTTGGGGAAAAGTTTGTTAAGGTCTAAAAATGAGATTGATTAAGGCCAAGTAAGAAAAAGACAAAAACAATATTATATTAAACTCTTCTGGTACCTGATGTCAACAAGAGTCCTGATGTACAGTTTCCTCAAAAATCTTTTTTCTTTTTTTTCTTTTTTTTTTTTTTTTAAGGACAGACTCATGGATACAAGAACTTGAGCAATTTTAGCATTGTTTGCTGTAGCTTTGCTAAACTGCTCAAACCAAGCACATGTCAAGACCAAGGCAGTACTGTTGTCTGCTAAAGTAACATGAAAAGCGGAGTGCTGCTGCTACCTCCATACCACTTGTGAAAAGGAAGCCTTATTAGACTCATATTAACATCAGTAATACGGCAGCTTGAAGAAGGATTTAATTTGCTTGTTTTTAAAGAGCTACTCAACTTTTTCAGACTACAGTGACATAAATATACAGTGGGTGAGGGTGGGGGTGGTTTGGGTGGGAGAAGGGGAGGATGGAGGAGGACAGGGTTTTATGCCAAGAGCTGAATCATAACCATGTGAGTAATTTTGCGTGGTTTTTTTTGTGTTGTTTTTTCTTTTTTTCTTAAGGGTATGAATCAAATTAAATTTGTTTTGCTGTGGGTGAAGGAAGAGAGAATATAATAGCATGAATCAGAGCTATCAGCAAATATGTGGCATAGACTAAAAATTAATTACAATTACTGCCTTCTTCTAAAATGTTTCTGCCGTAAGATGCAGCTATTTTGTTAATCAGTATAATTCATTAAAAAAGTTCTCAGGAATTAAAGTCTTTCAGTTACTTTCCCCTTTTAATTTTTTCCTATTGTAACAAGAAAAGATTAGCATATTTAAACAAAATCTAGTTTAATCTGTTAGATGCCCTTTTGCTCTGATGGCAAAAGAACTGCTGCTAATAATGAAAAGTAGATATTAGACCACATGTAATTTCATCAGTTGGGGCTATCTTGACCATAAAAGTCCATGGAGTACATGTTTTACCACTTTAGCAAAGGTGCTATATTAGGCATTTTAATAAAGACAACTTACATAATTAAAAATGCAAACAGAAAATCACTGAATATCCCTTTAACTTTTCCTGTAAGAGTGAGATAAAGTCATGGAAAAGTGTGTGTTAGACACTAGATTTTTTTCACTTTGGAATAACCATTTAAGTATGCGATACTGGAAAAACCGTAAGGGGCAAAGAATGTAACATCTCTTTCTAAAGAGGCCAACATAGATACTTGGAAACAAACCCATGCATTATTAATTATTAGATAGATAACCAAAGACATATGTTTTTTCGTACTAGGTAAAAACCCACCAATTTTGATAACTAAAAATGTAGAGAGTCCTTGCCTCAAAGTTGCTAGTACGGAGAAAACAGCATTTAATACATTGTCTGAAAAATGCAATAAAGCTACAGCAAGACATCATTTGGAATCAATTCCTCCCCCTAAACAACTCCAGATCTTTCCCATAGTAATTCTCTTGCACGTGCCCAGCAAAAATCTCTGTAGAAAGGACTGGTATACAGCACGTTTGGGAAGTCAGCTGAACCACAAGCCTTAAAGCCGTGATTCCCAGACAGACAGAAAAATTCCATGGAGACCTCCACAGCTGCTGTGACTTCCCAGTGGCTTATGCAGGGGAAAGAAGAAAATGGAAGATCACTTGAGTAATCTGAGCCAAGCCCCAGGAGGAATAACATGTGTGTGCATGTGTTCTACAATCCCCATTCAAACTGGTCTGGTCTATGAAAAGGAAACCAACACCCGCTCCAGAGTAAGGTCTTACCCTCACCCTGCTCTTACACCAGCCAAGGGTCACAAGCTCCAGCAGAAGAGGTGGCTGGGGTTCCTGCCTACCTCCAGCTGACGCCACACTATTTATGTTCATGCCAACAATGACGTCTCCTAGTGGTCTTCAAGAACAGTCAATCTACCAGTTAAATACCAAAATTAAATGGGTGCTTTAGAGACCTGGCAGACAGACGGTTTACCCACAGGTGGTCGAAAAATTTCATCGCCAAGAGCACATCAGAATTCCCTTGACCCTCCTGCTGGAAGACCCCCTTTGACCATGGCAAAAATTAAGTTTGCTAGCCAGACAACCTCCTTGCTACCTTGTGGCAGTTGTTTCTGCCTTTTTTCAACATCACTCAGTATCCGACTTCATTCAAGCCTCAGACAGTTGCCAGGTAGTAGGAAAGCCCAGCCAACTTATCAGTGCTTGGTGAGAGGCATATTCAAATATGTCTCACATGCATTATCACAGTCTTAAAAGCACCTCACAGTTCTTACCTTACACACATGACATATGCAAGAGGGAACAAAATAACTCAGAAGACTGCTTTGCAATAAAACACCCAGGACACAAGACTTATTAGATGACAGCGTCCACTGGAAGCACTCTGTAAAACATACCAATAGAAACTCTCCAACAAACTTGCAAAGCTCCTCAAAACATAGCAATAGAAACTCTACTGCAGTGTCAGTGCCACTCTGTAGCCACCAGTATTTTGAGACTACTTACTGCTGTGGTAGTATAACAAACATATGAGAAAATTTTTATTTATATTCATAATCTCAAGGAAGGTCAATTCTCCCCCATTTTCCCCAAGACACAAAGCACCAATATTCTCGAATTATAGCTTTTACTTGCAATGAAGAATAAGTTCCAAGCTGCAAAAAATGCAAGTTGTCAGAAGTTAGCCAGAGAAGATAGTGAATATCTCTTATTCAAGGATAAACCAGCATCTTTATTATTATCTGTGCTTCATCAGTGGTTATTGTTACTTATAACACAACAGCATAGATTACCACAGGTGGGCCTCTTTTATATTTCCAGTTAAATTCTATCTCAGCCACTGCGCATAAATCAAACTCCTCAAATCCTCCTGCTCCTTCTTTTGACATAGAATGGCAGAGATTAACAGGACTGCTAACTTTCCTCTAGAAGATACAAAGTGCTTGGTAAAGTTAATTCCCAGCTTTCCATAGCAAACAGCTGCTGTTTCTTGCAGGTGTTAGAGAGGGAGCTTCAGAAAGGAAAAGACCACTTTTCTTTGGCAAAAAACCACTCTCTATCAATACAGCTCAGAGCAGTAGCATTCCCAGCCACTAAACAGAAAGGTCACACCGCAGTCCCAAATACTAATAATATTTTGAGTAACATTGTTATTATTATATATAATTTTGTATACTTTAACTAGTTGCTAGAAAGTATCTTTGCTACCTGCTCTTCTCAACTGTCTTGGTGTCAAATTCAAGAGGGAGCCTGCTAGCTAGCCACTTTGGCTACAAAAACAGATTAAGGGTGGAAAGTAATCTTTATCCAAGTACAGGGGAAAAAAATCACTTATGCATGTGGCAAAATCATTAGGGACTTACCTAAACACCACAGATTTAGGTAGAAAACCTCCTGCAAATTCAATGGCTTTAAATGAGCACATACATTGCTACTATTTATCTACTTTGACTGCTTAAGAGATATTTCTTAAAGTAGTTACTGAAAACTGAAATTCTATTTTGCTCTCAAAAAAGTCACACATCCTGTACATTTCTAGAATTGCTGAAACAATTCAAGAAAAACTGATGGGAAATTCCATTTGAAAATGCCAACACTTGCAAATCCAATTTGAAGCATGGGGGAGGATCATGATTGAAAATAAAGCACACATAGTTCTCCATTATTAAAAATGTTGTTTCTTCAATCCTATGAAGGAAAACTATAGGAAGGTTGGGGGGCAGGGCATGGGAACAACTACATCACTAAACTCGTAATCAAATATACAGCTTTTTTTTTTCCTTCAAAACTTCAAGGCATAGTACAGCTTTGGGTACACACTATTGCTTGCCCTCCACTGCAATTTTTTTTTTCCTGCCCTGTTAACTTTAAAAGGCAATCCAGGACTATGATTTTATTTTGTGATTTATGAAAGGATGCACATGTGAGTATTTAAATTAGCCCGTGATTCCTAAAACCTGTTATTTGAAAATTGGTTTAAGGCATGTTCTAGGACAGGTCTTAAAATGGAAGAGAGGCAATTCTGATCTTGCACCTTATACACAGCTAACAGGAGGCATTTGATTTGCATGGATTAGTGAAGCCAGTGCAGGCTAATTCATATGCGTACAATGGCTTCTGTACCCCAGAATTACATCCAGAAGAGGGTTGTGATATTAATAAACACAAAATTAATTTAACACCTCCTAAATTACAAAGCGAGTCTTAACCAGTGTTAGAGTGTAAGCTTCTTGGGACTGAGGCAGTCTTGTCTGTCTCTCTTGTAGAGCATTAATCATGCTGTGGGTGCTTACGGCTAATAAGACACATGTAAATCTATTCTGATGTGGTTTTTTGCCACTTCAGACTAGAGAAGAGTCACACACACACACACGTGTGTACTCTTACCTCTCTACCTAATGATACACTAATGTGCCTAATTGAAAAAACAAGTCCTGATAGGAACAGAAAGACTTTGTTTCTGCTTATGCCACCCAGACAGAGTCTGTGGCTATACGTTGCAAATAGTTGGCAAAACCTAAACCGCAAGTATGCAGCAGCACTGTGAGTAATAAAGATAATGTTTGTATTTTGTTTATGAAGAGCTCTAACCAACACACTAAAGCAAGCATACTGAAACCAAACAATACTCAGATCTTTAGAAAAACTTCAGAGGATCCAAATTTAATCACCTTGGTCTTTAACAATCTAAACATCACTTAAAATTTACAAGCAGTAATTCCATATAAGTTCTCTAAGCTGAAAAACAGGATGTAGCCAGTTGCCCCTGTCTATCCCTATTAAATTTCGAACAAATGAAGCTGTATTAGTGAGGGGAAAATAAAAGAACCGTCTTACAAAATTCCCTTGCCCCAAAGTTCAAGAAATGTTATATTGTTTGGCCAACATGGAATTCCTCAGTATTTGAAGTAACATGAACTGTACAGGTGTCTCATAATTTCTTCATTGGGATGAACAATCATCTCCATACAGTTTTAACGAGACACCAGTAGTTTTACATGGAGTGCATGAATAAGAAATATATTTTACACTTCTCATAAAAACTATAATAAAAAATATTTTTACAATGAGAAAGAATAATAAGAAAGGGAGACATGCTTAAGTAAGACTTCTTCCTAAGAGATAAATCTCCAATTTTACTCAATATTGGATGCTAGATCAAAATGTTATTATTGACAAGCATGCTTTTCTCGAGTACAATTTAAATAATTTTGATTTTCAAATTTACTGTGTGCTCACTTGCCAAAAGCTGCTAAGAAAGAGTTTCATGTCACATCAAAAATAATAGCAGGTTTCCTGTCCTTCTGTTTATCCGTCCTTCGTTTTAGTGCAGCAGGTAATTCTGGAACCCCTTGAGAAAGGAGGCGTATTCAAGTCCCAGGGACCAACGCTCTTGCTGTGTACAAGGGGCACAGGTGACAGGGCATTCAGAAGATAATCCCTTTCCTGCATGCAGAATTTGCAAGGTTAGGAAGCGTGGTTATAGCTCCCCCAAAGTAAAACATCAGTTCACTCATCCAACAGCATATTTTGGACTGCAAGCAGATTGTACTCAAGTAACTGCAGGGTGGCAGAGTGTTGTTCGCTATGATCAGTTAACTAACAGCAGTCACATCCTGCTAAGCAGGGCTGCATCTTCACTACCCTGTTAACATGCTCCCAGTGATTCTGTCAAGGCTGTATTCACAGAATCACAGAATTGTCATGGTTGGAAAAGACCTCTGAGATCACCAAGTCCAACCATCAGCCCAAAACAACTCAAACACAACCAACCACACACACTCCACCACAACCTTGGCCACTAGAGCATGTCCTGAAGTGCCACATTTACACGTTTCTTGAACACTCCCTAGGATGGTGACTCAACCACCTCCCTGGGCAGGCTTTTGCAGTATCTGACCACTCTTTCAGTATATAAATTCTTCTTAATATCCAATCTAATTCCTTGACCATACACCATAGAGACACTTTGAGAGTGTCCCAACTGCAAGACAGACGGAAAGTCAAGAATCTAACTGGTTTCTCCCCACTGGGCATACCAGAGGCCAGTCTGGACAGACTCACAGACTGTCCCCGAAAAATGATGACCAAAACTGGCAACACACACCTTACAAGTCCGTGAAGCAGAGCCTAGTGTATACTACCGCTCTCTGCAACCCCTGTGTGTCACATGAGTCTTCAAAAGAGCCAGCATAATCACCCCTGCAAGAAGTTGCCCAACAAAACACATGTAGCCTGGCTCAGAAAACTCCCAACCAGACTTCACCTGGAAGACAGGCATGTACAGCCTTAATTGAAGCCACGGACAACCTCCTCCAGCCTAGCTTCCCAATTCATGGTCCTTAGCTTGCACAAACAGCCCAGACCTCTCTGCAGATTCTGCCAACCAAGAATCAAAACCACAGCTGTCAGGTGACACAGACTTGCCCATCAATCAGGCACTTAACCAGGGACAATACTGGCATACTGTTACCTGCTTGAACAGCCAGATCTGGGAACGTCTTACCATTTTATACCTTGACTGCTATGCCACTTGACTACACCTAAAAATCTGTAATGGTAGAACCTCTTTGCAAGAAAAAAATGACCACAAATCTTGAAGAGCTACTCTGCACACATGCAGAAAAGCCCAACAGAAACCTTTACTTCCAAACAAAAAGCACTCCAACAATAACAAACACTTTGCTCTAAGCTAGCTACCTTACCTAAGGAAAACCTTCTCAAGATCTATCTAGGAAGGTCTTGGAAAAAGAGCATAGATTGCCTTAAACCTGTGCTATCTGCTCTGCAATCACCACTGTATGGGAGGTTGGACTGGCTAGGTCCTTTGCTTACTGGTTTTCTCAAGGACAACCTTGGCAAACATGGCATTGGAAGATAACATCCCTTGTCTGATTATCACCACCCCACACACAGGGACAGTTGTGAAACACTCCTGTAGAAATCCTATCAACCTTTAGCTGGAGAGAAAGGACCAGCACGAGATGTGTGTGTATGAAGGAGGGAGCATGAACAGCAGAGCAGCAACTAAAGATGAAAATAGAAAAACCAGGAGTAACTAACAGGTTTGCAAGGGTGACTTCCCTGCTTCCACACACCTGACTCTTCCTTTCTGTTAGGTATCCACCCTCTTTTTAAAGGGAGCCATGCCCCAACTGTTTCTGCAAATAAACTGACAAACCCAAATAATTCCTTAAGCCACTGGGAACTCTGTACAATCTTTGAAGCATTTGTCTGGCCAGTATGCCTAAAAGCCCAACCCTGGTAACTTCTCATCAAAGCTCTTTAAGATCCCTGTTTGCTTAGCTGCCTAAAGATCTCCTTCACAGATCTCCACTGGGAAAATGTGTGCAAACAGTTATTAAACCCTTCAAAAGCAGACAAAGAGAGACGAGTGTATCTTCTTTCCTTCTAGTTAGGGACATCATCAGTTCTGTTGTTGAGTGCTCCTTGTCCACAATGCCCAAATCATTCTCTTTCACCAGGGAAATGCTTCAGTTAAATCCCTCCCAAAGCGAACACCAGGCATGACTGCATGTGCAGTGCCAACACTCGGTGCTCAGCCACACTGGTGGCCATGAAAGGCATCACTGGCTACAGATTCAAAACCTACACATGAAGGAAGGCTGCACATTGAAGTAGACCAGAAGCTCTGCTTCCACCTTCCTGCAGTCCTCCCATGATACAGATGCAGCAAAATTTGGCAAGAGTATGTCCCATGCCCTGGAGTCTTTTGATTTCCTGCAAGCTTTGACTGTCCTGCATTAGAGTCCAGGATGGCTAACCACTTACACGCCCCCTCAAGTAAACATTCTCAGAAGCAGGTTAGATTAAAAATATACTATAACAAAGTTATTTTAAAATACATCTGCTCAGTCAGGTCTGAAAGACAAAGTGCATTGGTACAATTAAGTTTTCCTGTTCACACAGGAGCTGAAAAATACCTGATGTATTGCCATTTGCAATATTGTATCCAGACTCAAAGCTGATCACTCTTTAACTCCCAGAGACTGAATGGACCACACAATACTGTTAGCAGAGAAATCTTTAGATTATTATTTTTATTCATATTCAAAGTATTAATAATAAGGTTATTTTCTCATCTTAATAAATGATATAAAACCTCCAGACATATGGTAGCATTTGTGTACTTCCAGGCAAGCAGTGGTAACTTTCAAATGTTACTTCCCTGCTCTTCCACTACATGAAACAAATAAACTAGAGCCCATTTAAATCTTAGTAACAAACACATTTAAGAGAGACTAATTTCAGTTAAAGTTTCCAAATGTCAGAAGTATATGTTAAATAATTATATTTAAAAGTACAGAGCAGATGAATTCTCATTCTCATAATTGGTTGATAAAGTGCCTATATTTTTCCAATAAGGACTGAAGAATTTTATGAGGCAACACTTGTGCTTAAATTAGCAAGGGATAAAACAAATGTCAGCCTACACTTACAGGGACATACAACAAGTATCATTCATACTAACTCAACAGCTACAAGATTAGAGGATTGCTGCTGCCTTATTCAATTTTTTGAGTATCAATCCACAACTGCTTCACTTCTCTTTTTCTAGTTCAACATCCACAGCAGGCCTCAATTTTTTAATAAGGTAATGGTTACAAAATGGCTGAAGGCTGAGGGGAAGATTTTTCAGAAGCAGAAGTCTGATAAATCTCAAAATGAAGGTATGGTATCACACATATAGAGGCACGTAATTAGAAGGAGAAGCCATTCTTAAAACTTTGCCTGTTGTTTTCCTTGGAAAAACAAATCTGTGTTCCCCTGGCAGCTTTTTGCATTTACTAGATTCTTTCCTGTTTTTGAGAAACGTGTATGTCCTCCCCAAAAGTACATAGCAGTTTTGTACTGAAATGGTTCACTGATTGAATGTTATACTGTCATCCATTATTACTCAAGGCTGGTCATAATGTGCATTAACATTTATAAAGTTGGAATATATTCAGGCTGTCCACCCAGTAGCTGACTAACTGGACATTATAACTTGAAGAATAAGCCTAATAAAAAGGAAAAACAAAATAATTTGAGTACCGTAACCCACTCTATGCCTGTATTTTCTCAGACACAAGCAGTACTAATACAGAATAAACTGACAAGAATTTCATCTGTAACAGCTTCTAAGCTTTTTACAGCACAGAAAGAGCGAAGAGTAGGCAACTAATATAATTTTGCACTTTGATAATTGAAAGAAGAACTTTAAATAGGCAAATGTTTTCTCCCAGTTAGAGGCAGATTCTTGTTATTCCTTTAAATTGAAAAAATGATGTGTGCTTCAGGGGGAAACAGGCACCAGCAACAACAAGCTGTTCACCAATTTTGAGCCAAACACTTGCAAAAATACTGAACGCAGAATACATTCATAGCTGCAGCAAGACAGAAGAGTTAAGAAAATCAAAAGGGAAAGAAACACATCTTCCTCCACCTTGGCTGAGACGAAAGAGAATAGTTCTTGCCCCAAGATGTCACTCACAAGGCTTTGATTCCAGCACGTACTTTTTAACGTAAATTTGTATGAAGTTAAATGGGAAATCAAAGCATCTGGGCAAAGAAAGGCTCCACTTCTGCATGAGAGCTGGGGGGTGGCGGATTAATGCGAAGAACCTCTAGATTTTGCCCAGGATGACTCCTGTTTTCACAACTGGAGCTCCACTGCGAGCTGACTCCAGCAGCGCTTGGCAGGAGCCCTGAGAAGCCTGGTGGGCTGTGGCTTTAAAAGGTGTCAGAGGCGAAGCGGAGGCGATGCGGTGATCTCCACCCACCGCCGTGTCACAGCCGCCGCTGCCCACGCATCCCACACGCCCAGAGCACCCCGACAGCCGCCCGGCCGACCCGCCCCCGGCGCCGCGCCCCCGGCCCAATGCTCCCGACATCCTGCCGGGGGCCGCCCGCGCTTCCTCGGCGGCGGCCACCACCCGCTCCGCCCGGCCCGGCCCGGCCCGGCCCCGCCCCCGCCCGGCCCCGGTGCGACGGGCAGGCACAGCCGGGGCTGCCCTCCCCCCAGGCAGGGGGCTGGCGGGGGCAATGTGGAAGTTCCCGTCCCGTGGGCTTGGTGCACGGCAAGGGCCTGCGTCAAAGCCTTTCACGGAACAGACCAAGCCAAATAAACCCCACAGCACACAGCAGCCACCACCACCATTCCCCTACCCCTGACCAGTAAATTCCCGTGTTATCTTGCTGGGCTTAAACTCTTTCTCCAGCAGGATAGGTTTTTTGGGGGGGAATCCCCCCGTATTCTCAGGAAACATTTACATCAGTCTCTACAAAGCAGTTTTTGGAGACTGATGAGACGTTCTGAAAAGAGCTCTGTCTTCAATTAAGGAGAATAACATCACATAACCTACATCCCGTATCAGACAACAGTTTGCACAGCAGCTACCCACAGTGCAAAATGTTCGGTGAAAAAAAGCCTTTAACCCTATGGCTCGTTTTTCTTCAAAGGAAGAGGAATCCAGTGAGAAGATGCACTGGCTGGGCTACGGGGAAGGCTCTTTCAGTTACATCTTTAAAGTCCTCACAGGAGAACTCAGTATAGAATTTATCCTATAGGAGACCTTTTCAATTTAGGGAACCACTGAAATGAGTTTTTTCAACTCATTCTTTGGAAAAATACACAGTCCTGTACATTTTTTATATGAAGTGGTCAACAAGAGATCCCATGTAGCCATTGCTCAAAACTGAATTTACAGTTTAAGTATGCATGGATTTAAATACAATTACACCCATAACTGCCTATTTGCAAGATTCATTACAACACTTCAGATCTGGCCTTTCCTCATGAGGAAACTTCCTGTAGATTTAGAGAGAACAAGACTGTATCACCTGCTTCCAAGAGCAGCGTTTGCTAGACAGTAGCTCCTAAGCAGTGGGCAGTCTTATTTGGAAAAGTGCAATAAATTTAGATCACAGACGAAATGTAGAGGTTAGAGGATTAAAACTTTTCTGTCATGCAGTGTACACTCAGATGTTTAATAATTACATAAACAAGGAGAAAACCTTTGGAAAATTTGGTCTTGAGGCTTCTATTAGTATGACAGAAGAGAAGATGTGCAATAAAAACAGGCCTCTATTATTAAGGAAAAAAATTCTTAGGAAAACATCATCTTGAGCAGTGGCACTGCACAGTACAAAGTATATTAAATCATCATAATATGTTGCTTCTGTTGGTATGAAGTTTGACTGAATAACAAAACAAATAGGAGCTTCAGAATATACAATATTATTAAAGAACTTGGAATACAGCCCTTAAGAAAGCACCACTAATGTGGATTTTCTAGTTACTCTTGTTAGGATGTAAATTATTGCCAATCTCAGCTGCAGGTCATCATTTTGGGGATTACCCATATTCTCCTCTTATAAATGACAAATCTTAACACTATTTGGAAAAAAGTGCACACACAAATAAATTCCTCAGAAGAGGTGATTCACCATAAAGCTATCTACGATCTGAACAGGGTGGTGGGGGGGAAGAAACAACAACAACTTACTGAATTCCAGATTGATTCACTGAAATTGCAGCCTTTTTTTTCCCCTTTGTTTCAGTTTTATTATGCTTTCTGTGAGCCAGTACCGAGCCCTGATTTTACAGAAGAATTTTGCACATGATTAGCATCACTTACTAACTCTTTTCATACTTCCTCATCTTTAGTAATTTTGTATATGGGATGTTCATCATGCTCGTTATGGCACCTTCTGTGTTCAGGCTCAGAAAAATCCTTCTCATCAGCTTCCACAGAGCACAATCTGCTGTCTCTGGTCAAAGTGGTACATGTGGTGGCAGGGGGGGAAAATGGCAAGCTGCCAGTGACAAGTCCCATGCAAGCAATTCCCTACATGTAGCTCTTGCATTTTATAAGTATCTACATTATTCTTAGGATGCTCCACAAGTACAGAGGCATTTTAATATCAAATACAGTTTCCTGCTTATTCCTTTCCCATGGTGAAGTTACTGGATATTCAGTCCATGTAAGTGAAGTTTTGAGCATATGCTGCAACGACAGCTTTCAATTGCAATATAAGCATGTTGTGGCAGGACTTTCACTTCTGAATAATTATTAATCAGAAACAGTGATTAAGTGTCAGAGCTCATGACTATTTCAGAAGCTGGTTACTTCTATCAATGCATATAGCCCTAAGTGAATTATTATTTGTTTGCTTCTCAACTGCTAAAAGGGAAAGCAAAATTCCATTTGGAAAATAGCTCACATATATTGACTCTAAATACTACCAGGAAACACTTGATCTAGGAAGCTTTAGGTATTTCTAACATTTTTTTTGTAGTCCAAGAGATTCTGGGAAGTTTACAAACAGCATTTCCCAGTTATCCAGCCATATTAAAAATTATTCTGCTGGTATGCTTTTGCATCAAGACTAAATCTGATTTGCTAACAACCATGTCACATTGCAGTAGAGACTTTTTTAAGAGTCTTCTTTCATTGTTTTGGAAAAATATTAGTTTTCATTGAGGTGGATTTTTTTAATTTTTTTAGTATGACCGCACACTATTAATTACTGCTTGCAGTAAATTCTACCATGCAATCTGCACTAATACAGAAAACATGCATAAAATATTGGGGGGAAAGCGAGAAACTAGAGGAATGTTGAACTTGCTGGAGCCGCCTCTAACAGCCTATTTCCTCGTTTTCGGGGGGGGGGGGGGGGGGGGGAAAGGCACGAAGCCCATCCCGTGACTTCGCAGTGGTGAAGCCACCGATTTAGGGAGGCTGCCGGCCGGGGGGGCCGATGCCGAGCCCCGGGGGTGCGGTGGGTGCAGTACTGTCGGCCCTCCGCCGGGTGGCGACCCCCCCCCCGGCCGCGCTGCCGGGCCCGGGGCACACGGCGAGTGCGGCGGTAGCCTCGGGGCCAGCAGGGAAAGCCGGTCATCACTGCACCGCTCGGTTTGAGGGAAGAACAACCACTTCGAGCAGCAAGCCTTCGGATTATTTTAAAATTAAAACAAGAGCAATAAACTATGAAATAACACATCTAAGAGGATCTTAAAGACACGGGAAGGATTTTGCCCGGCGATAGTAAAATTTCACGAGGCTATTTGAGTTTTAGTATGCAACTGAGGCCTCCAGAGATTCGTGTGAATAATGCCAAAAAGGGCTATGCTTCTTAGTTCCTCAGGAGTCGAAAATCCTATTCCAGACTTTTGATGTCTGTGCTCGTAAGTCTGCTCATAACTAGGAAAGAGGAGAAAGAAGAGTTTTGGTTTTAAACAACTGAAACACTGTCCGACAGAAATGGAAGTGGGAAGTTACACTTAAATAATGACTGTTTCAGTGTCAAATTAAGTCCTGAAATACATCTATAGAGAAACTTACTAAAACGAGTAATAGTAGGGTCTGCCTTTTATCTAGTAATAAAAAACAACAACAAAATCTGTGGTTGTTTTACTCTCCAAAGTTAGTAAACAACAATGAGAAAAACACTTTGCTATAATAAATATTTCATTAAAATAATGTGATTTATTGAGATTTGTCTTGACATTCTTAAACTTTTATTTCTGAAAGTAAGCATTCTGTATTTAAAGGTGTTAAGAGCTCAAGTTCTTGTAAGTTGAACTCTTAATTCTTCCACTACTCTGAAGAAAATTAAATACTGCAGATGTAAGCCTTATGATGCCATATACACAGAATCAGATCCTCATTTGCAGGCAAGTTATTTATTTTTTCCTACTTTGCTTCGAGGCAGTCATGATCATTAGGCCACGGCAGGGTTAAATAAACATGACCTAAAGTGATCACAAGTCAAAAGTTATTTGAAAGAGAGATTCTCACATCAGTAAGTGGAAATCCAGGAACTGCATTGAAATATTTCAAATAAGCCATCTCCTCAAATGCAAGCATATTAAAAATATAAATGAAAATACAGAAGTATACCTGAAATTAAAATATTTCCTATCTTTGAGACATATTTGAACTAGACAGGCTACCTTGCCAGGAGTTTAAAGACGCTAGTGCTCACAGACAATCAATAACTTAAAGAAACCCCATAGATTTAAAAAAAACCCAAACCACCACAACAGCAACAACAAGAAAAAACCCACTAGATGAAAAAAAAATGAGAAAAGTAATCAGTACTCTTGGAAAGAGTTTTATATTTACCTGCTGCAGTTTTACATGTCTGATCTTCTCTCACACCACAGTATCACCTATATGTAAGACTATAAACTGTCTAATTTATGTCTGTGCACCAACAGCATTTCTGCAGCACGCAGCCTGGACAAGCCCACCTGCCAGGAATTCCCCTAAGGACAACTGCAGGAAATGTAAGAAGATTTGCATCCATTCATAAAATATTGCTTTGCTTAAGATTAAGCCAATGTGGAATGGCTTAGGGAACTTGGGGTACTTTCAGACTTGATACCTAATTTCTTCAGAGTCCCAAGCCTATGCAATTCCCAGTCCCCTGTGGGAAAGGGAGCACTGAAGAGCAAGAGCCTCATTGTTGGCCCTCGTGGCAAGTAGATCGGTCTCTTCAGAGAAATCTCTGCTAACCAGAATCATTATTGCCTGACACTGTTTCACTTCACTAATCTTTCCTCACCTCAAGAAACCTCTTCTCCTCCCATCCCATAAAAAGAGAAAAATATGTCTTGAAATCCTCTAGTAGAGAAATATTGCCAAAGAATATTTGAAACCTAAGAATGCTCTCTGCGCCACTATCTAGTACAAAAGCCAACTTCACAGCTCTTATCCATTTCTGTAAATAAACCATTACCAGTATCAACTTCTTTGATGCTTCCCATGCTTCTTGCAATTATCCTCCCAGCTTGTCACTGGAAGCTGGGAAGCTGGGTGTTTCCTCGGGTTTGCATGTAATAAAGGTCCACTGAGGTCAACAGAAACAATCCTCCACCTATCCTGCTATCACATTCTAAGGTCCCCTTCCCCCAGACTAAATCTCAGTACATCTGAGCATGTGAGCATCAGCTGTTGTTATAAGACAATATCAACACCCCACAGCCAGCTTGCCACAAGTAGAGACATTTTTAACAATGAGAAAAGAGAAACATCACAAAATTAAAAGTAATTGAAAAGTCATGAATCTTTAACTCCCTTGTGTACAGCACCAGCATCTTATGAAACACTGCATATAGTGATAGGAAAAAGTATGTATCAAATAACTTTTATTTAAATGCTGCAAAATAGTAGACAGGAATAAGGGTACCAATAAAAGATGGAAATCTGTATGAAAGCTTTTCAAAATAAAGTCTTCTTCAATCCTAGACCAAGAGGAACTTTTCAGAGCTGCAGGTGGGAGCTGGGAACACTTGTCTGCCTTTTTCATCTTAAAAACTCTTCAACACATTTTTTTAATATGTGTAATTCAAAATTTCAGACAGTATCTGAGATCTTTTAGCAAAGAAGAGCAATGGTAAGGAAGAACACTACATGGCTATGTTTAAAGAGAATGGACTGTGGCACAACACACAGGCATACAACCAGCTGAAAAACACTTTTATCTGCCACACTCACTAGGTATTTTTATTTTGTAATTTTTCACTTGTAGTAAGTGTACTTATTACTGGTTTTCTGTTTTGTCTTCCTTCTACATTATATAAAAGGAATTAGGGAGTCAGAGTCCTTTGAAGCACCCTTAGCATGTGAGAAGACTCTTTCACCAGGTTCTTAGACACAAAGAATGAAAGAAAAGACACACAAAACCAAGAGTGCTCAAACAATCCTCTTCCCCGTCATCTGTTTAGCCTGTGCTACGTGTGTTTGGTTTATGGTCAGCAGAGTTGTAACTGCTTCAGCTTTTGCACATCTCTAGGGGTTTTTTTTAAGACACATTTAACTACCAACACATACAAAAGCAGCTACCCAAGGCTGAAGGGAGTTTTTATCCTGAATTGTTGTACTAGTCCTTTAACTTTTTATGACTCATAGTTTAAGTATTTGGGAATTCCCCTCTAAATATGAGTTTGACACACTTGCATTATGGAAAGTAATTTTATTCAAAAAGTAACAGAATGCAACATTAATGCAATACCCAAGACTATATTTAGCAACACACAATTGGTCTTTTTTTTCCAATAAAGCTTCTAATTAAAGACAGACTTTGTAAAAAAACCCAAAAATGTGAGACAGGACTGAATGGCAAAAGTAGCAGCATTGAAAGAGACAATCACAGTGTTACACACCCAGGCAAGTCAGAAATATTTTTTTCAAACTATTCAAACAATGTTAGGGCTGTTTACCTCCCACCCTGGACCCCCCAGTTGCATGTAATGGTATGCAACTTCTCTCTTACCTGTGTGCTGAAGTCCCTTCTTGGTGGGCTGACTAGTCATCAGCAATCACCTGACTAAAGCCTGGAAAAAAAAATAAAACAAAATCAGCTGACCACCCTTGCTCGATGGCTTCCAGCTTAAATACTCCTCTCCACAGCACTTTGTCGTGTGAGGCAGGACAGAACCAGCTGTCATTGCTTCAGAAAAAGGGAAACGGGCCCCTCCGTTTCCACCTCCTTCCTTCCTCCTCTCTCACTCTTTCCTATCTGTCCCTGTCTCCAGCCTCCTCCCTTTCTCATTCTTCCACTTTGCTCATTCACTGCCCGCCCGGCCGGGGTGTCCCAGGGGAAGCCGCATTCCACAACGTTACAAGCATTTCCCCTGCATCTCGAGATTTCTCAACAAGCTGCCTACACACTTCTACTGGGGAAAAAAAAAAAAAATAAAAAAAAATCAGAGAGAAACAGAGAAAAGGCACCACATTCCACAACCCTCAGTCAGTCCTGGCAGACTATGAGGCATTTTCAGTCACACAGCACAAAATGCATTAGTCAGAGCTGAAAGACCACACACTTTGTACCACTACCAAGCTAACAGAGAATGGTCTGAGCAGAGCTACAGGAAAAAGGAAAGGAGGGGTCCCAATCGGTGCTTCCATTTTACGTGGGGTAGCCACCCAAATACATTAAAAGTTAGCAGGAAAGGGCCCAAAGCTGACATTCTCAGCAGAAACAATGTGAATGTGGCCAGCGGGGAAAGCCCTCCACTCCCGGAGCGCGACCTTTGCCAAAAGGACTCCCCCTCCAGCAGAATGTGTTATTCCAAAGACTGCAAGACATCATCTAAATCAGAACTTCTATCTCCCCGATGGTTTGTTCGTAGGAAATACAAGCCTAGAAAAAGTGAAAGTAATACCGCATGATTCAGATTCCTCAAAACCACATATACTTTCAATTCAAAGTTTTCTTCAATGCTCCGTATACTTCTGCAACTATATCCATCTATGGAGTTTTCTTTCCTCTACTTACGCAGTTTCAACCCTCCGTGTGTGCAGAGAATCTGATCAGCCAGGAACGAGAAAGGAGTTCAGTGTAAAAACCCTTCCGTCCTAATCCAAATGACCTAATCGCTCATCTATCTGCTCACAGCTTCCGTCCCCCACATGCACTTATATATTGCTTGAAGGCATTCTAGGAGTACGTGTTTGGCCAAGGAGAAAACACCCCTTTTAAAATTACATCAGAGAGCGAGAACGTGCGCTGTACTGGAGCACATGCTTCCGTCCACTGAAACCAGTACCACGGAGTCCCCAGCCCTGAATTCCCCACTCCGTGCAGGGACCGTCCCTAATGCACCATGCGAGGCTCAGGGCTTGAGTCAGCGTCAGAAAGGGCAGGGAGGCGGGGGGGAGGCGGGGGGAGAACCCTTAACCGTCTGCACTGGAATGTCTCTTTAGGAAAGTCCATGCTTTAATGAAAGGCTAATTCTAGATACCACAAAGAAACTTTTATTTCTCTATGCACATGACTCAGATACATTTTCTGTGTGGGTTATGTGGTTATGTTATGTTTCATCTTAAAAAACTGTTTCAAAGAGACCTTTAAACATTAGTTTTAAGAAAAGCTTGATGTGTTTACATACAATGAGTGTTTTTTAACTGCCTTTCATTGCACAATGCTATACACAGCAGACACTGATGCCTGTTTTAATTATAGATATAATTTGCATCTAATACTAAACAAAATAATCTGTGAAAATATTTGAAATTATTTCCCTAAATAGTTCCCAGAAAAGTAAACAAACTGAACCCTTCAGCAAAACAAACCCTCTTAGTTACAATATTGTTATTCTTCCCCTTTTCTCATTTTCTTGATCGTGAAAATACATTTACGCACTGTGTTATTGACGTAGATGCATTAGTTTATAAAACAAATGGTAGCTGCTGCTATGCAGTATTTCAGTAGAGGAAGGCTATCCAGAACTGCCTCAGTGACTGAACACTGTCGCCATTCTAACAAAAGCATTAAAATGAATAATTCATGAGCAGAGGGAGTACCCTAGCATTAAAAGGCACCGACTATTTCATTAATTGTCCAAGAGCTACCCCTTTTACTGCCCAGTTCCTCTAACAGTTATTCCTCATTTTTCTAAAATGGCATAGAATAGTAATTAGCAGAAACACATGGACCAGTTTTAGGAGATTTTCCTGAGGAGTAAGAAATGAAAGTTGAAAAGTGAGTCACAGAGAGAGAGGAAGAAAAAAAAAAAGTGCTTATGTTTGATGACCAATGTATTAAGGACCCAGGACTTCAAACTTCGGAAGGCTTTTCCAAATTGCACTTTTGAATTTTGAAGAACATCACAAGATGCCCTTTGCCTTTATCTCGTACTTCCTTTTCAGGATCCCAAAGCATCATGACAATGTCCAGGAATTAAAAGGCCTCATTAGTGAGTACTTGCAGAATTTTTCTCTTGTTTATAGGTGCAGAATATAAAGCCTCAAGAAGACTACACTACTTTTTCGAGGTCATGGAGGAAGACTTGAAGACTGAGGCAAGAACAGAGTTTCATTCCCTAGTTACCAGTCCTGTGCCCAAAATAAGACTAACTTCCTTGTTTTATACTAACAATTATAACAAGGTTCAGTAGTCCTGCAAATTTTAACCTAATAAAATGAACTGTGGTGTATAGGGTTTCTTTCTGCAGGGATAAGGAAACAGTATGATCCACTAACCCCACTTTACACCAGAATAATGGACAAACTTAGGTTTTGAATAACATTTTTAAAGGAGTTCAGGTTAGAATAGTGAAGTAGATCTGTTCACGTTTCACCACTGCAGGAAAAGCACGTACTGTGCCTGGAAAGAGGTTTATTTATAGCATAAATTTTCAAACTTTTCAAGACATTAATATTTGGTACACTAACATCAATAAAGTTCTAAACTTTCATTTGAAGCAACATCTAGTTCTTATAACAGTGAAATTCAAGACATTGTATCTAAGTAATTTTGCCAGAGGGAGAACATCCTATAATGTTGAGCAAAAGCCATCCTAAATACCTTTACATGTGTGGGGGTCCCTTTTTGATGTCCTACTGTCTTGCACTATTGGGATGAACTCAAGTGCAGTTTTTATTCCCAGGCCCTCCTGCAACAGGTTCACTGATTATGTGGTAACAAGCCTACTAGTGCTGAGATACAAAAACATATTCCCAAGGTAGAACATTATGGATGCAGTCATAAGATTAGATGTAATTTTGCAAGAACAGACACCATCACTGGTCAACTTAGTGATGGTCCTGGGCTTTTATTTTTAAATCAGTTAGCTTGTTTGCAGAGCACTTTTCTAATTGTGACTTGTGATTCAAAAAAGGACATTTTTTTTTTTTCCTTTTTAATTCCCATAGCATCATCTGAGAAAGATGCTCTCCTCATCTGGTATTAGATGGAAGATTTTTGTTCTGCCAAAAACTTGCCCTTCAGTCAACTCAGAGCTGCTCCCACAGCAAGTCCTTACAGGAATAAGGAAATGCTCTTTAGCAACTAGAACAATCTGTACAGTTAAACATATTTTTAGTTTGCAGTCCCCAAGGAACTGTGAGGAGAACTGAACTATAAAACAAATATAAAAACCCACACACTTGGCTGTTAGATATAATTAATATAGCCCAGCTCACAGCAAGCAGGTTTACTGTAACTAATGGACTATTTCAGTACAAATGACCATTAATGGTTCGATAACTTGTAGCAGGAAGGAAGAGGAGGAAAAACCGCAAAATACTTCTGAAAACTTCCAAAGATGGCATGAGAGTTCATTTTTTTTTTTTAAATTTGCACTCAAAAAAGCAGTAAAAAAAAAAGAAGAAATGTTACAAACATTTCAAAGTTTATCTTCTTGAAATAGCTGTCTTGAATCAACATACAGGAAAAAATATCTGTTGATGCAAACCAGCATGAGTACCATCCACCAAACTAGCAACCTCCAGCAGGGCATCCAGACTACCAAGTAATTACCTAAACACAGGTGTTCTGGAGAACAAATAGTATCAAATAAATTATTTCAGAGAAAACAGTGTCAGAAAAGAAACATTACCACTACTTCTGCCCAGAGGTAGGTAAAAATACAAAGGGAGCAAAAAGCCTTAATGTTAATGAGTAGGACAGAATTTTCAAGTGCAAGGGAACTTAATCAGCATTTTGCTACTTAGACAAGCAAGGAAAGCTGGATGGGAAGAGAGAGGAGTAGCATTGTAACTAAGGAAAATTTGGTACAATAATAACAATCAGATTGGTATTTTGTTCAGTATGCATGACTGTCTCAAAAATACATTATAGCCCCAAGCAAGAATGAATGGAATTATATATAAATACACATCAAAGTAATGGTAAGGTAACAATCAAGTGCAAAAGAAAACTTCAAAGAAATCAGAGGGAAAAGAACAGTCCAGCTATCCAAGAATATCCATCTGATCACAGTATGCCAAAGGTCTGGTCAGATAATGTACATAAATTTATATCTAGGAGCTTACACACATTTAGAGTTTTGATATTTGTTTTGCCTCCAATCATAGCTGTTTTCTGAAAGTGTGTAAATTAGTAGACTTATGCTCTACGAAGCACTGGTGTTCTGCCACACTAGCTGTTGTTTACGTTTATCAGCAAGCATCAAAGTCATGTAGATTGGGCAATGCAGCACACATATAGGAACTACTCATAGACCTTTCAGTACTACAGAGGAGCAATGGAACAAGTAACTGGCTTTTAGAAGAAATAATAGTTTTTAGACATGAATATAAATTAATGCAATAAATTAAAAATAACTTTTAGAAGACATTTTGAGAGCTAAATAAACACAGGCAGACACAACAGTAGTGAAGGGCAGCCGAATGGTAATTTCAACCTTCTTTTTTGGTGAAGAAATACAGTGGAGGAGGCGTCTCACCACAACTACAAGATCACAGAATGAGTGAGGTGGGATGGGACCTCTGGAAGTTACCTGGTCCAACCCCCTTGCTCAAACAGGGCCACCTAGAGTGCATTGCCTGGGATTGGGCCCAGGCAGCTTTTGAATACCTCTGAGGACGGAGACTCTACAACCTCTCTGTGCAACCTGTGACAGTGCTCAGTGACCCTCAGTGAAAAAGTGATTTCTGATGTTCAGATGGAGACTCCTGTGTTTCAGTTTGTGGTCATTGCCTCTTGTACTACCACTGGGGACCACTGAGAAGAGCCTGATTCATTGTCTTTGCACTCTCCCTTCCATGTATTTATATACATTAATGAGATCCTTCCTGAGCCTTCTCTGCGCTGAACGCTCCCAGCTCTCAGCCATTGCTCACAGGAGAGATGCTCCAGTCTCTTCATCATCTTAGTGGCCCTTCACTTGATGCAGTAGCTCCATGTCTCTCTTGTACAGGGAAGCCAAGAACTGGATCCAGCACTCCAGGTGTAGCCTCACCAGTGTTGCACAGAGGGAAGGATCACCTACTTCAGCCTGCTGGTAACACTCCTAAAGCACCCCATGATACCATCACTCTTTTTAAAGGCAAAGGCACACTGCTGGCTCATGTTCAACTTGGTGTCCACCAGGACCCCTGGGCCTCTTCTGCCAAGTTGCTTTCCAGCCAGGAAGCCCCAGCATGTATTGGTGCATGGGGCTGTTCCTCCCCTGTTGCAGGACTTGACACTTGCCCAGGTAGGTCTTTCAGATGTACAGGTCTTTCAAGAAATTATGAAAAATTGAATACTTTAACTAAAGTATGCACTGCTTTCATTAACATTATTTCTTACTTTCAACTACAGGCTGGACTTTATTAAAGACGTTTTACTTTCCTTCCCTCCTTCACATGGAATCCCTCAGGCTCATTACACTTTCCTCCTCTCTCTCAAATCAGTTATTCCCTGGAGTAGAAGAGGTAAGATTTGAGTGACAGTTCATTTTTGATACCTTGACATTTCCTGCCTTTTACTTCCACAGATTTTCAGCATTTTGGGAGAGTGGGGAGAATCGAGAACTTAGAGGGGAAAAAAAAACCAAAACATTTACATAATTAAAAGTACTAAAGTTGTTCAGGTATTTGTAGGCTTTTCTCGTGGTGCATTTAAACATTATGGAACCAGCAAGAGCACTGTCTTTAAATTTGACTGATGAACTAGTAGTATCCTACTGCAGTCTCTTAAGTGTCAAGCTGTCATAAGAAACAAAAGAGAGTAGAAAATGTTTTCTTTTGGGTCTCATTATCAAACAATCTACTGCCAAATGGGCTAGCTAGTTACAACCCAAAAAACATCACTGATAGAAAAACAGTAACAACAAACTCTCTTCAGATTTTACAGGTGCAATTCAGTTTCTCCAGTGAGGTCTCTGGAGCCATGTCTCCCCTGATCTCCTGCCACCAGTTGTCCAAACTTCAAAGGGGTCAAGATCTGCACCAGTCCTGCATGTCCCATGCAAAGGCCAGAGATGCTGCAGCACCTCGAAGAGCGCTAGACAATGACTTGTAGGCAATCAAAACACACCCTAAGCACTCAAATGACAACGTGACTCTTGTTCGTGCACATAGTTAAATAAGTTGGGTGAGACATGTGTGTAAAGAGACACTCAGTCCTCTGTGCTGTTAATCAATGACAAAGCAGTCCAGGGAAGACAGAAGCCAAGAGTGATAGGGTAGAAGAATTCGTTGACTCAAGCTTTGTGCTCCAATTTGCAAGCAACTTCCTCCTTTCCTCCTTACTGCAGTAATACTTCCCTTCATAAAAGACAGCAAAATCTCTTTATTCACACAAGTGCATACATTGTCTGTCCCAAAGCAAGAGCAATTATGTTCAGCAATAAACTAGAAACTACTTATAATTCAACAAGGAATGGGGGCAAATCTAGGTCACCTTACTGCTACATGAAAAGAGAAACAAACTAGGAGACCTAGTGTCTTTTCTTACAGAACAAAGTTTGCAACGAACAATTCAGATACTGGCAGCACTAGCAAATCTGCCAAAACATAACAGGGTCCTGTACCTCTGCTTCATATCACCATTGAATTTCCATGGAATCTGTCACCAAAATTACAAAATAATTACATTGCTAGTGCTTGGATTTTCCATGCATCTTTTCCAGTGTCCTCCATATTTTCAATTCCCATTTTATACTCTGAAATATCTACAGATCTATGACCTTTTCCATTTAAAAAAAAAGGGAAAGGTAACTTGAAATATGTTTTCTTTACCACCAACACATAAAAAAACAATAATCAAGATTAGAAAAACAATGAAAAGCAACTCCAGACCAAGATGTCTAGGAGAAATACAAACTTGATCACTTGGCTTAGAGAGGCACAAGGACATTGGAGCTCTGAACTGAATCTCCAGGGATGAGCAGCAGTGCAAGTATATTGGCATGCATTCTGCTTCCTCAGAAAGGGCAATTGAGGGACGCAGTACCACAGATTACTGTTATTGCTTCTGCAGTGTTATCATGGCATGCTGTAGTTTCAGGCTTTTGGTGTTGTGATTTTCTGTTTGATATACAATACTAATTTTGAGATTGTGGCATAAATGGATATCCTTGGGACTTAATGGCTAGTAGATGACTGTGAATGCCTGTGAATAATTTCATTCTGCTGTACACAGAAGGACAAAAATACCTCTCTCATACCTGGACTGTTCCTATGCAAGTGAATATTTGTTCCATGTATACAAAACCAGGAAGAACATTTGTCTGTAAGAACATCTGTTCAATATTTTTCATCATACTAATATCTTGTTACGAAATCTCAAGCAATGATTATACTCAAAATGAGAAGTCCTGCAGTGATTCCCAGTAGAAGAGAAGAAAGAAAGTGGATTTCAGGGGCTCCCTATATATTGTTCTTGCTCAGTGTTATCTCACTGGGATTATTCAGACATAAACACACAATGATGACCAGCAATCAAGCACCCTAGTCTCTGGACTTGTTAGACCAAGCTGTTTCATAGCTATTCAATGCTGTAATTAATAAGTAGTGACACTCTGCACAAGATTACACTTGCTTTTACCAGTGCTCTATCAAAAAATTAAACCATGTTACATACTATTAAAAAGTTGTATAAAAAAAAAAAAAAAAAAGAAGAAGAAGAAATGAGAGTTGGTTCCCTGGTCTTCTAGAAATTGTCATTGATTTTTACCTCTAAAAAGTTTCAGCAGCTTATTTCAAAAATCATCCTCTACAAATGTGAGGCATTAATTAAAATTCAAATAGCTTGTTCACAGTTTTCATGGCTAGAAGCCTAACTTTTTCAATAGCATGTCACTAGTTAAATCAAGTTCTGTTTACTTTGAGAATCATGGGAAAACAAGAGAAAGGGGGGGACCTTGGCAAAGTGAATGAAAGCCAGCTTTTAAGCAAGGGTGTAAAGGAAGAACAGGACAGAGGGAAAGAAGAGGAGTTTTCAGTCCTACCCCATGTAAAGTTTGCTTATGCGAGTCTTCCATTGCACCAAACATTAGGATTGAAACTGGTAATTTTTACAGAGGTCATCTCAATTACTTTCTAAATTTGTCTTTCCGATTATTAGCCAGATGGAGGCACAAATGGACTTGCCTGCTGAGCAGCCTTTAGAAACTCTTTTTAGTAATTTAGAGAAGGTAAACTTTATCAGTATTACCAGTTACTTCATGTTTTTATTGAATTATTAACAAGGTAAAAAGGCATAGAGGTCTGCAAGATACTAGTCCTAAAAAGGGATGATGTACAAAAGCCATCTAAAACAGCATGCAGTTGAGCACTCAAAAGGTAGGTGGGGTGAAACTGAAGGACACTTGTGCAACCTTAATTCTGTCTTCCTTTATGTGTGCACACAGCCTGATAACAGCCTTCAGTTATTGCTCAAAACCTAGGGTTATTTTTCTTCTACAGGTTCATCCCATTCAGTGCACAGGATCACTACCTGTTTGTTCAATAAGCAAAACTATTTTTATTTACCCTGCTATTCACCACAGACCATAGACTTTGCTGCTGTATGCTATTTAAGATCAGCTTTGAGAGAGAGTGAAAGTTTCTTCATGGGCTTATCACCACCTTATGTGTGCTGTGAAAATGACTTCTGTAATATTTATAAGCACCATCTCCCTATGAAAAAATGAAATATTAATTACCTTCATTTCACACCTGGGGAACTGAGGTGTAAAGGGAGTGAGGCTAAAAGCATTCCTAACTGTAGTTATCCAATTTAAGCAATAGCAAAGACAATGAGAAACAGTGCCAGGTGACCTTAACCACCTCAGCCATTGCCACAGCAAGGCCCTCCAATGGCTCTTGGCTAGAAGGCAACCATCTCTGACTAGGTTTTCTCCAGCCATGAGTTGGAGACCTTCAAAGTGCAGCTAGCGCTGACCTTGCTGAAGAAAAAGACAGCTTAGCATGGTCAACAATCAAGCACAATGAAAACACGGCATAAAAAAGTAGGGAAACCAGCTTTTCAACAGTGGCAAGGGACTCGATGGATGATGTCTTGCAGACCTCTGCGATGCAGCCCTGGGGCAGTGCTCCAGTTGCCCTTCCCTCAAGTCATTCTTCCTTTGCCAACCTCCCACATTCACCACAGATTTCAGGGTCTGTAGCTATCAAATTTGATGGATCCCAATGCAAATCCACCTGAACTGGTGAGCGAAGGAAGAAGTCTCTTGGAATAAGCATTGTGTGAACATGTAATTAGATCCTTTATCATGACTACACAATCATAATTACCGTGAGCTAAGATAGCATTGCCAAAAGTGATTACGACTTTGGTTAGTTTTTTAGCACCTGATTTTACTATCTTATTATTCAGTTTGGTTTTAAAGCCCTAGGAAAAAATACTTGAATGGGAAAGTGGCCTGACCACAGTGTGGAATGGTTGGATGAACACTACAGAACTCTAGCATTTCTGCTAATGGAGGGTGTAACCACAGCAGTAAGAAGCTCTCTTTCATATAAGCCATTATTTTGACAGTGGGTCAGCTACAAATGACAACTGACAAATAAGAAGAGATGGTAGGCTATGCTCAGAAATCCTTGGCTCTTTACAGAGAGCAGTGTACTGGAGTTGCACACAGCTTTTGACCCATTTCTTCAGCCTTAATGTTTTCTGCTTTTACATCCTTCGTTTTTTCCTTACAAGAGTTGCTCTTCATTCTCTCTTAAGCTTCCAAGCCCTGGCCCTCATCACTATCATGCTCATCCACTGTCTCCAGTTCCTCATTTCATCCCAGTCTCTAGTCCATCAGGTTTCCAAATGCCAGATCTCATCTCCCTCTTGGGACCTCTTGCTTAAATTCCATATTTTCCTGCCCAACTGGCCACTCTCCACCTCCTGAGTTGCTCTCAGTTCTCTTACTTCTCCCCAGTATCAGGTTTTTGTCCTGGACTTCTCTCCTCAGGGCCCTTGTCTCAGTGTTCTTACACAGATCAACTCCAGCCCCAGTATACTCCATCCCCACCGGGACCATTCTTTCCCCACTTTCTACTTCACAGTCCATCTTGTGAGTCTACTGCACACAAGTCAGGATTTTTCTGGTAAAGCTATAAGCTTATCTTAAAGAGGTTCTTCAATCTCAGTTGTAATAGCCAAGGTCTGCACTACCAGGTACAGCAGCTTATTTCCATGTTTATCCTCCATGTTGTCAAGAGGAAAGTAAAAGGGCAGTGCCTCACCTCCAAGTTTCACGTCCCTATCCCATACACAAGCAAAACAGTGCTAAAACTGTGGAAAATAGTCACAAATAGAGGAACACAACACTTGACAATTTAAATCCTCCCCCTTCTTGCCTTCAGCAAAATGTGACCAAGGCAGAAATGTAGCATTGACAATGTACACAGTGTGTTGGCATCATGCTCAAAAGGAGAGCAGACTGATGTGGGCAGAGATGCTGTCTACCTATGCCTCTTTTCATCCTTTACCATTCAATGATCAATTCTGCTCCAAGTCCTCCAGTACGAACAAGGAATGAAACTGGCACGTTAGACAGGGTCAGGTGTAGACCTTTAGTACAGTTACGCAGCTCGGGAGTTCTGTCTTGTACATCTGGTTCCATCAACCAAACTGTCCTGTCCCTCCCCCCAAACTGCTTCATCCCCAGCCCACCTTTCCCAGCAGAGTGTTTCTGAAGGGCTGGCAGGGCAGGGTGAGCTGGGCATGGTCCACCACACCCAGTCTGGATGTTTCACACTGTACCTCTTGACAAACCTGGCAGAGGAGAGGAGCAGATCTTCCCAAATATCAAAGTGGTCTTCTACTTCCTGGCTTGCAGGATCAAACCAACAGAGGTGTTTGCAACTGAATTCTAGAGGATGTCTACAGTTGAAAAAGGATGTTTCTTAAATTAATCTTGCAGTTCAGATTTACAGCACCACTTAAGGCAGGCTTTTATTATTTAATACAATTCTAATTGTATTTTGTAATCATTTTGTATTATGTGTATTTTTGCAAAATGCAGTTATTTTACAGTTTTTAATGCACTGAAAAGCTGACTTAGAAGTTCACATGAATTAAGTTGAGTATAGTTACACTGTTATTATTTTTAAAAGAACTCTTAATCCACTTGACAAAAAAAAAATCTTTGTTTTAAAAAACAAAGAGACGGAGCCAAAATATGCAAGATATTGTGCTCTCATTCCACTTCAAAAAAAAATAAAAGCCAAGTATATTTTTCTAACAAAGCTTTCACTAATTATTCCTACTTTAATTAAATCCCTCTGTGCTGCAAACTAACAAAATGCCATTAAGAGCACAACAGCTTTCAGGTTTTTTTTCTGTTTTGTATAACACAGTATTACCTAAGTTTCAGTGATTCTTGCTGAGTTATCCACCTCTCCTTTAGAGAAAATACTCTGTAACCATAGCAATACTTTCCCACCCTGGTATTATTTCCCGCTGGCTTTTGCACATAGCAACCACAGCAATCCTTGGTCCAAACTGTCAACTTCGTCTTGGCAACTCTTATCAAAATTAGAGCATCTGCAAACTACCAAGTATGTGGCTTTACATTTTCAAAACAAGATTAATACATACGTTCTGAAAAAATTTAGTATTTGAAATTGTAACACTACCGTGTATGACATTATAATACCCCAAATACTGTATGTTATTATAGATGGCTTTATCATTTTCTACAGAGCAATGCATCACACTCTCCTTAGATAAAAAGCAATAAGGAGCTTTGTAACAACTCAATATTATTCACTGAACTCACAACAAACATTAGGTTCATGCTTTAAACCTACCCCATTTTTAACTGAAGTCACATAGAAGAACACTAGCTGTACCTTCTACACTGAAGCAGCTGGGCTTCAGGCTCACAAACACAGCAGTGATTCTGCAAGCCCTGAGACATTTGCTTTAATTTAGACATCTAAGCACTCAAATAGCTTGTAGAAGTCAAAGTACCCACCAAAGGATTTGATGAGTATGCTGCAGGGGCCTGATCTTAGTCATGTGCATCATTGTTAATGCTACACACGTAAGCAGCCACACTGGCGTGACTTACATGTGCAGTGATTTGCAGGACGTGCTTTCAGAAGTACAGTGAGTCCAGGTCAAAGGGCCCAAGATCACTTATATTATTTTGCCATGATGTTTCTCAAATATGAGCTGAGTATCAATGCTCTTCTTGATTGTTACTTTACTGTAAAATCTATAACTGAAGAGAATTCTTGTTTTCCAAAAAAGTGAAAGTATGTGACAAAGTCCTAAGAAAGAACTTACAACTAACAGAACTTGATTTTGTTGACCAGCTTTTAAATAATATTTGAACTTGTTGCATAATAATCACAACAAAAGCACTAGTATACTTTGGGAATTATCTGAATTTTGCTACCAATTGAATTAGTTTTTATCAGTTGAATAGTAGGGTATTGTCAGTGAATTGTGGTGAAGCAGCACAAAGTACATTTGGGGGCAACAGTGATTTAATATGATCGTGTATTACTGTGCGTCCTCTCACCACACATTCTCATCCCACTAGAGTCAATAGGGCTTTTGCCATTGACTTCTCTGTCAAAATATTATCCCCATTCTTTATTTGTTCATACGTATCACCCAGCAATATTCCTTTATTATGTTCTTTGTAGGGGTAGTTCCACAAGTGGAATTAGATACACAGGACACCTACATTTCAAAATCACCTACTGAGGGAGACATTACCATTGAACAAAAAAATATTTTATCTCAGTCACTATGGTAGAAACAACCACAGAAAGTTGGATAGATATTGTATGCATGTCTGTCTGTACACAACCCCCCATATATTTGTATACATATACCCAGATATAAAACATATGGAATAGAAATAAAACAAATATTCAAATGGCTTAATGTATCTGTAAGAGCTTGCAAAAAATAGAAAAGTAACTTACTAACCTAGTATCAGCTACCTAGCTTTTTTTTGAGTCTGAAATGCTATAAAAGAAAAAAATATTGAAAAATAAAATTGTATAGGATTATTATTCGAGGAAGGAGAGAGAAGACTACAGGTTACCCTTCCATGTATACTGTTTCAAATGTTGCTGAGTTAAAGCATATTCTAATTTATGGACACCTCACGTATCCATACACATGCAATTCCTCTACAACTATGAGCCAGTTAGGGCTATACACTAGAGGAATATGCCCTAGCCAGATGGGCCAATAGAGGAATATAGAATCACATTCGTGATGCAAAAAAAATCTTATCATCATTGTTGCCTGCTTGTTTTTTTTTAAAAAAAGGAGTTAGGCCTTTATGCATAAAGAAAATAAAACAAAGGTCTAGGTTTGGAAAAGGAAAGGAAGTAAAGTTATATCATTACTTTTATGATAACACGTACAAAAAAAAAAAAAAGACAAAAGGAAATTATACTTTGTTATTTTGGCAATTTGCCTTGCAGAGACTTATATTTATGAGTAATCTTCATAAAAATTACTTTGGCTTTCTTTGAAAAGAAAAAGGTGAACATTTGAAGTTGGTGTTTCCTATGATTTAGCTATGATCACTAAAAGATTAGCAGGAATACAGAAAAGAAATGGTAATTTTTTCCCAGAGAGCCTCAAAATGAAGACTGTTATAACTAGCAGAATAGAAAAGCGCCCTATCACTGTACAGTAAAATACTACCTTGCACTTTATCAGCTGTTATGCTCAACTTGTGGGAGGATTTCCAGACAGAATCCTTCATCTGAGGATCACAAATTACAAGCAAAAAAGGAGACTTTTTTTTTTTCATTTATGAAGGTAATATATTTATTGAATTCTTAATCAAACAATTTTTAATATGCTGATCAGATGCATCATGAAAACCAAACTTTTTTTTTTTTTAGTTTTATGAAGATACACTGAGAAACTCCACTCTATCCCATCAACCGTTTTCTGAATGTATCAAATTCATTGATCTATTAACAACAAAAGTAATGACATTTTATTCTAAAATAGTCAAATATAATCTTCTTGCTATAAAAGCTATTCTGTTCTGAATGTACATGTTTTAGTTAAGTTTTCTCATATCTTAAAGACAGTATTTTCTAGAAGTCACCATCCTCATTTAGAAAGCTGTGGCATTTTTGACTCCTTATTTGATTTACAGAGAGTCTTAATGGGAATGGAGCCACTGACATAATTTTTTGTTTTTGAAATTGTAATTCAATCCACTTTTTAAATAAACAGATTATTTTCTATACTATTATGAAAGAATTTACAAGATTTTAAAATAATAACATTTGGCCACGGTGCTCTTCCTCAAGGCACACGAACTAACTCTGAAAACTTTTGCAGCAACTAAAAAAAAATAATAATCAAGTCAATGCTTTTCCACTAGAAAGTCAGATGAAAACAATAGATCTTTTGTTTCTGTTTATTACAGTTTGGGTTGACATGAGTTTAGCACAACTTCAAAAATGTTGTTAATACTTTAGGTACATCTTGTGTTTTCTCAATAGATAGGTCCTTAATTATAGTCTCTATTCTTTGCATGAAGTTTCCTTTTCTTGTTCTTCATTCATGTGTTTTAGACACCTTTAATATTTGTCTCCTCTTTTAAGAGGATAACTGCCCAGGTGTGTATCTTTTGGAATTCATAAAGTCTTCTCTCTAATATTTTTATGTTTTCTAAAACTAGCAAATAGCCTCTTACTTTTAATTATAAAGGCCTCATTACAGTGACCTTTCGAAGTCAATTTAAATGCTTCCCCATAAGTTAAGAATTAGTATTGTTTAAACGCTAGTCTGCTCAAAGGATATTTTTTTCTTTCTAGTTTTCTTAAGTCTCCGAACCCTCTTTCAAAAAATCTGCTTTAACTGGATCTCATACCACTGGAAAAAAAAAAAAGTGCTAAAGGAATAAAACCAAGAGTGAGCCCAGTGACATTTATCTGGTATTTGGGGAAAGTAGAGAATATTCTTTGCTTATAAATCCATTACTTCCCAAAAAAATCCTTTGTCTCCCATTCTTACTGGAAACGTGTGCACCAAAACTACAAATAAACTGGCTTTGAAACTTGCAACCCTGAATTTCAGCAGAAGGAGGATACAGTCTTCTTTGGGACATACACATTAAACATTGTGGATGCAGTGTTCCTATAAGAATGTATTATCACACTGTATCCAAGTTTATCAATCCTGGCTTCAATTCAAATATGCAGTTAGATGCCTTACTAAGTGCTTCGCTAAACTGAGCCTTCAATGCTATTTAAAACTAACTTAATATAGAAAAGAGCTATAGATTAACTGACACATCTCTTGCCTTTTTTGTTTCAATCACTTCTATTTAAGCACATTGCTCTCTGGGGAATTTAAAAATTGGGAGGGGGTGGGGGGATTGTGTGGTTGGAAATCCCAGTAAGTTTTGTTTGACCCAAAATTGCAAATTCAAACACTAGACCATTCCAGACCTCAAGCTGTCTGATTCTTCCAGGCTCACATAATCCATTCAGTAGTTAAATCTCACTCCCTATTACTTCTTAATAGGACTTGTGCTGTTTCTTGAATTCCTTGCGACAAATCACCTAGAGCTGCCTTTGAATGACCATGTAGCTCCTGGAGTTGACTTGGAAATCCAGAAAACAAGACACGCACCAGCATTTGAGCAGTTGGCCACAAAATGACAGCTTCACGCTGGACCTCTGTGGTTCAGGCAGTGGCACCAGAATTCAGTGTGCTCTCATACTATGATGTCTTAGCCATGAGACCCTCATCTGTCCTTGTCCTCTGTCCTTGTCCAATGCCCAGTGTCATTCACACTTTCCCTCTTTTGTGACAAGAAGAAATTTAGAGATGAGATGTTCCCAAAGTACAGCACATGCACCATTAGTGGGATGCTGGCTACTTCAAAATGATAAATGAAGGCTGCCCACACAGCCCAGCACCTCCTTTGGAGCATATGGGAAGCTTGTATGAAGCCAGGAACTGCTGCCACGCTGCTCACTGCAAGGGTACAAAAAAGGGAACCCATTATCTAAAGGGAGTTTCTACAGGAGGGCACTAAACATGTGTTAAGACCCAGAAGCTGTGGTTGCTATGAGTGCTGTTGCCCCGAAGAGGGAAGTTGCAGGTAGAAGCAGCTTGGAAGGAACCCCTGGGAAGAGAAGGTTGCCTAGGGCAGCCAAATATCTGCTACAGCTTTGTGCTAGGAAACCATCTCAGGAATATCTGTGATCATCTCATCCACTACATATTCCTCATTCATCGCATAAACACCATGTTGCATCACAGGTGTGTTTCTTCTGGAAAAAAACCAACACAACTAAATCCAATACTTACCATTTCTTAGAAGATTTTATATCAACACATACATCCAAGGAAGCAGAATTAAAGTAACACATGCAACCTTGTTTTCAGCATTTCACAGTTCTGATGGCCTGACTTTGCCCCCTTACCACGTCTTTTATGGTGTATTGGGTACATGCAAAGTTTCTACACCACTTTAGAAGGGAAAAAATAATCAAACCAGGCAATCAAATTCCTTTTTTGTGCCAACCTACTGACAATTGCACACCTGAGAGACAGAATAAGAGCATTAACACTCAGCTCTTTTGCTTGAAGCAATCAAGAAACAAAAACCAGTGTCTGGGTATCATCCTTTGCAGTGCCCCAGACTAGGAGAGAAAGAGGGACCCGGGAATCTTGTGTTCCAGGCAGTGTACTGGAAAGCAGCAGCATCCAACAGCTAATGACCTGGCTGTCCCTCACCTACTGCCATCTTGTCCACATTACCAGTCTGTCCTAATGTTTCCCTTTCTTGTGTTCATAGCAAGTCTGACCCTATTTCTTGCCTGTTTTGCTGCTTGTACTTGACATGTGAATCAGAACCACAGACAACCCTCACTCACCCGTCTTCCTCTGCCACACAGTGCTAGGAGCCTGCCAGGGGCATGGACAGGAATGAAAGGGTCTACCTTATCCATGCAGCCCATCCTCCAGTTGAAATCAACAGGACACACTAGTGCATTTAAGATTAGAGATGCTAATACACAGTAGTATGCAAAATACACTCACCTACCCAATCTTCCTTCTGCCTCATGTTTTCTACCTTTAAAAAGGATTTGCTCCCTTCATTCTTACTCTATTTTCTTCCCCTCTCTGCCAATCAGAAGCCATTTTCAGAATCAAATAACTCCATATTACCCAGTATACAGATTGAGGTTTTTTGAGACAGAACAAAAGAAATAACTTCTTCCAAGTGGTGCACAGTGCAGTTCTGGGGTCAGGGCAGTTAGGTTTACAACTGACAAAAGAAAATGACTTCACATCCCAACTGAAGAGAGCACATGGAACAAAATGTAATGAAAGAATGACACAGCTGAGAATAAAACAAAGACGTGCCATTTTTCATAACAATGCAGATGTTAAGATATTGAAAATATTTTTAGCATGTACTAGGAAACACAAAAAAGAAAAACCTATTGGGAAAAGAAGTCCAGATCTACATTGTCCCCTTATTTTTCATGACATATACAATAGTGTGATTCGCCCCTTCAACACTTAGCTCTGAAACAAACTCTTCATTTTTCCAAAAAAAATCAACATATTCACTGTTTTAAATATATTTTACATAATTTTAACTGAAGCAACCTGGTTTTCTGATTTTAGAGGCCATAATAGCCTGTAGATGGACCTCACTTCAGTCACAACCATGTCTGAGCTTTCACACTCCCACTCCATTTTTAGATTTGAGTTCTAGTATGCTGCACACTTCATTCTCAAAACCTCCAAGTAACACTCAAAGTGCACATATTTTATTTTGACATTGACTTAACACTGCAGGAGTTGATCATGTATGCTTGCTCTGTGTTTTGCTATCATCCTTTTCCACTGCCCTCTCCTCTGGAAACTGAGTTTAAATGTAGCTGGGCAATCTACCCATCCTCCAGTTGCTGAGAAAGGTAACTGCTCCTTTTCATTTGCATGTAATCCGGCCTTTTGCACGCACACTGATAAACTATAGCATAAAAGAGGAAGACTCACTACACCATGACAGTACTGCTGCAGTCCCAGGCCATAGGAGATTGTGACACCTTGTGCCTTGCTCAGTGTCACCCTGGGCCATTGTGCCTGAACACGCCCTGCACGATGGATCCCTGCTGGGTAACTATCTTTGTCCCTTCCCAACTCCCAAGACATGATCATTTTCTTGCTTTGCAACTCTGCTCCCTTTCCCCAAAGGGCAAAACCAAAGCACAAATGTAGCTTGTGGGGGTGGTTCTGAATTTCCCCACTCATAAAAAAAATGTATTTGCTAGGGTAAGCAATTTGGTATCCCAGGGGGACAGATATGGGAGTCCCAGTATTCCCAGTTGATTGTGTATTGATTGTATTGACAAAAGCTTGACTCTTCAGTTTCCAAAACTTCCTCAAGAACTGGTGTCCATGGCCGCCTAACAAACTGGACTAGCTGAGGAGCACAGACGACACCGCCAGCCTCTCAAAATTCCACTCTGCACTCAAAGAGATGCGATGGCATGGCACTGCCAAACACCATGATTTTAAGCCTCCTGCCCAGCCCTTGGTACGTCTTGTGAGACCCCAACAATGTCACCCTGCATTCGCACATGGGGGCTCTGTACCTCCTAGCAGCAAAAATTCACATGGGCACAACAAAGTCTGCACAATCCTGGATATTCCCTCAAAGCATCAGACTTCCTGAACATACCTTACACAACACAGTCTGTATCCTCATGTACCCTCTGGGATAGGGAAACAACCGCCAGGAATGGGCAGTTACTGCTTAGCTAATTCACACCGCTTATAAGCAGCCTCAGCTATCTCCAGCAACAACTCACACATAGATAAGGAACAGACCTACACAAACTGAATTAGGCTGGTGGTGACAGCCCATACACAGGCATAGTGTTCCCCAAGGGCAATACGTAGAGTGACAACAGAGGGGCTGTAGGGAAAATAGGGGCAGTAACAGGCTGCTATCTCCAAATCCATGGTCTGCATTTCAGAAACCTCTGGGAAAAAGGATTTCATGAACAGTCCTGTCAAACCACGTATAGACTTCAGCAGCTGAGCAGCCCTTGTCTCATTTATACTGGACAGGAGTACAGAGTATGTTTTCATATAAAACAAGTCTTTAGGCTGAAGCTCTACAGTCTGTTTCTGGGAGAATAAATTTTTACAGGAAACCACCACACACCAGGAACAGAGTGGCTGCCAAAGCCCATCATTACTCCAAAATGTAAGAGGTTGAAAAAAAGGGTTTTAAGTGGAGAGAAAGTGCACATGTCAGGGGAGCTGAAGAGCTCTGTGATGATTCTGACTTGTCAGTTGTCCAAGACAGATCAACAGTTCCAGCTCTATTCACACAAAAGGCAACATTTCCCATCACATCATAAGGATAGAAATGCTGTTTGGATCTCCTCCCAAATTTGCCAGGCAGCTCTGCTATGACTTCTAGGACATCACACAGTTAAGATACTCTGGTACCTATTACCTACCATTACCATTATCATCATCCATGACACAAAGCCAGGAGAACATACTAGACTACTTATACGAGGAGAAGGAGCTTTGGAAGGCCTGGTTTAGTCTGCCTCGGTTTACTTAAAGACTGCCAGACATGGGTAGAAAGACCTGCCAAGACCAACCAGGAGTTGAAGGACCCGATGGATGATATGAATGCCTGCTTTAATTTAAGAGGACATTACATTTCAGAAGTCATTTCAATAAACCAGAAACTTAGAAGAGGGTTATTTGACTTGTAAGCAGCTCTGAGCAGGTTTTGAAAGGCTCCAGCAAGCGGTTCTATAAATTAGAGACCTTGATTTAGTACAAGATGAGGTACACCATGGAGTTGCTTCATAATAGGACAGAATCCCAAATATGATTTACCTATCACTTATGAACAGAAGGCATGACATGTCAAACAGGCATTTTAACTCTCCCTCTCCCACGGTTGGGAGACCATTGACCAGAACCATCAAGAAAAATGGAGTCTGAATGTCAAGTGCTATGCTCTCAGCCCCTCACAGTCTCCAGATAAACCTGCTTTTGAAATAAACCAGCCAGGCTAGTACACATACCCTCTAACAAAAGCACCCCAGATTTGTGACTGTAGGTGGTCAAGATCACAGAAGTAAGAAGGTGACAGTAGGGTATATAAGTGCTCTCTAGCTTAAGAAAAAAAAAAAACACAACACAACAAAAAACCAAAAAACTAACTTAATGGAAAGACAGAAACAGATTGCAAATGAGCAAGCTGGGAACAAGGGAGTTCTCCCAAGAATTCCTAGGGTTTGTAGAAAAAAGAAGTAAATTATTTCTAGTTTTTCCTTACATAAGAGGAAAGTACAGTGTGATTTAATTGCAAAGAGTAATGTTAAACATAAGTAAGCATATGTGCAGACGACTAATTTTTAAATCATTATAAAATGCAAGGAGTTAGAGAAGACACAGTTTAGGACTTACTCTCAGGGCTCACATTGTAGAATCAGGTCTAAAGGAGTGCTAAAAGATGCAGATACCCTATATAAGCAGACTTATCTCCAACAATGTCTGGTATTTCCCCAAATTCCCAGCTGCATACACAAATAACACACAGTGAAGGCAAACCGCAATGCAAATGCAAGGTCATACTCCTCTAAGAACACAGAAAGTTGGTGCATGTCTGAAAGCTTGGACTGTAACCTGGATGGCAGCTACTGTCATGGAGGTGTTAGATCACTGAGGAAATCACTTAACACGGGCCTTGAAGGCAGTGTTATGGCAAAAAGGATTGAGGGCAATCCTTAGACACCTAACAGAACTAAGCTTGCCTATCTTGCTTTTTCTATGTGTGGTAAGATCAATACTAGAATACATAGACATTGGAACTGCATGCAAAAGCTGCTAAAAAAGGTGGAGAAGAAACAGAAAAAGGCCCAAGTGATTTAAGGGATAAAAACAAAGTGTCTTCAAGTCCGATTTAAGGATTTAAATCTGCATGAATTATCAGTGAGGATAATTTGTTTGAACAGAGTCCCAGTCAAGTGATAGATTCTCTGTCATCCCCTTAAGTTTTTGCAAGGTATGGAACACAGCAGAATCATTGCTGAGCACATTGCTGTGTCCTTTGGCATGCAGGAGGCTTTAGAAGGTAGTGTGAGGATCTTTCTGGCCTTGAAAACAAGATTCTGAGGACTGTGCTAAAGCTGAAGGCTGAAATCTACAGAAAATATTCGACATTTTAAACAAATTATGTATTTCTATTTAAAGAAAATCACTTTTAAAGACTAAGCATTTAGAGCGGGAAAGCACAAGCATTTCCAAATGCCAAGTTAGCATGACAGAAATTTTAAGAAATAATTTCTATGAAATATTTTGTGCTCATTCTGTAATTGGGGAAAATTTATGCGAATGTCAGTCTCACCTCCTACCAATTATGACCAAAATATTGCCTTTTACTTCCCATCAGTGACACATGAGTACTGGCATTTTTATTTCAAAATTTGTATGTGAGGACAAAGTGAAACATATTAGTAAAAGGTTGTGGTTAGTTAGGTAAACTCCCCGTGGTAAATTTAGTTATTTCCTGATTTCACAACTTAGTAAGACAGGAAAGTCTTCTGCCAGTCTCTACCTTCTCAACATATGGCGACTCATTTCAAACCAAGAAGAGATACAAAAAAGCTCCCCTTTTGCAATAAAGTAATTAATCACTGTCTGACAACATTCTTTCCTACTTTTGTGTCACTTTTTAAAGGAATTCCCCACGTTCTTCTTCTACACTTAGATTTTAGGCATAATATTAAGTAAATTATTAATATCAAATAAACAGCTCTATGCCCCACAAGGCCATGATCCTCTGCACATTCTCGCATACTTCTGCCACCCTCAATCCTCTCCCAGTGTATGTAGAAAAGTTAACATAGAAAATGAAAGCATAAAAAAGAAAATTAAAATAGGTGTAGAAAGGTGAAAAAAAAAATCTGTAAAAGAATAGCACAGTCAAAAGTGCAAATATTAAACCCACTCACATTAAAAAAAAATGAGAAATGCAATTAAGTTAAACCACCTATCATTCAGGTTTCAGCAATGGGTTTCTACAGGAATTCCATGAGATAGAATAGTAGAAGTATTACAAATGTGACTTTGGAATTTAGCTTTAAAATACACAAGTAGAAACATTTGAGGTAAACTTTCTGAAAGAGATTTGATAGACTAATTACTGAAATGATGGGAAAGAGAAAATAATTATTTAAGACAGTACAAAAGAGCACACAGCAAAGGCTTCATCTGTTGTCTAGTGTCTTTCTCATTCTACTAAAAGCTATTTTAGAGTAGAGACACTATTTTCTTCTAAACATCCCACAATCTATGCATTCTGAAGCATCATCTATATTCTTAGTAATAAAAAATAATTATTGATTCAATAATAGCCTGGAAACAGACCTTATGCAACCACACATAAAGGGATAAGGCAGAAGGCCTCTGAGGTCTCAAATTTAGCCTTGTCTCCTTAGTGTTCTCAACTTTTTCCAGAACAAGAACAAAGGTGGGGATATACTACAAGAACTAAATTTCTTGAGTTAAATCGAATTAATCAGCGACAAGTTTGTAACAGCACCACATATTATTTTAGCCACGTATGAGCTTCAAAAGTCTGTTCAACTCAGGTAAGACAGAAATACAGTTTTCCACATGACAAAACAGGACAAAACAGACTATGATAAAAAGTAATAACTGTATTGTTAAGCCAATGACACCAGCCACCAAGTGTTTGCAGCCCAATTATGTGTGAGACACCCTGAAAAAATCCCAGCTAAACTGTTTGGATTCTCTAATTTCCAACAGTGGCTAAAAACAGAAACACAACTCAAGCACTAAAAACGCTTGTAGGGTATATTGTATCAAGTGTACACAGTTTAATCCAACAAGAACACCCAGGCCCTGTAATCTAACAAAAAAAAATTTAATTCTCAATCGTTCACCTTATTTCTCCTCTCCTAATGCATCCAGCTACCATGGGCACAGAGATCTAGCTCTTCACCCGTGGCCATCAAACCCAACCTTGGTGCACCAACAGGAGTCAGAAAGGAGCCTCTGCCCTTCATGTACAGGACTGCAGGAACTTCAGCTGGCATCATCTGCAAAAGCCATGGCTTTCTCTGGGGGGCAATGCAGAAAGAAAGCCAAAGTTGGAAGCTCAGAATTGCCCTAGAAACCCCAATTGCTTTCCATTAGCCAGGGAAGAAGCACATGCAGTATTCCCACCAGACTAACGATAGCCTTTGTGAATGTCCCACCAAAGTCATCAAAGCTAATGCTGTTCAACTAATACTACAGCAGAAATTAGTACTGCCTAAAAGAGGGGAAAAAACTCTAGCCTGACAAAGTGGGAACATAAAACTAATTTATTAGAGGGGGAGAAAAAAAGATTACAACAATAAACATTTCAGTAAAACCAGCTTGAGATAGATTAACATTCAGTGTAAAAAAAAAAAATTACAGTAAAGTGACTGCCTTGGAAGAGAAGGAAAGTGCTAGATTTTTAAGGCATCATACGGCCCAAATGTCTTTATCAGTAAACTTGGTGGAAAACTAAAGTGACTCTAAAGGGTAACTGCATAACCAGCTTCTTAAAATACGAAAAAAGAAGCTTCTTCACTCTTGAAGTAATACAGGCTGGTGATGGAAAAGGTAGAGAACATTTGAGACAACAAGAGCAGGCACCAAAAACATCACTTTATTAAAAAGACAGCAGCATTTCATCACATACCCAAGAAAACAGGCAATCGCCATTCAGGGAAAGTCCAGTACTACTTAAGAAACATTTGGTCTGAGAGATGAAACTTTTTACCAGTTCTGATACACCTCTGTATAAAATAACAAATTTGATGGTTGAAGATCCACTGCACTTTCTGAGTAAAATAATCTCCAGTTCAAATGTGGACAACTAGATGGACATATTTTGACAGAGCATGGCCACTGAAGAATAACAGGGAAAAAAAGTCACCGATCAAGATTCAGATGAAAAATGGGACTCATGTAACAAAACTAATTTGACTTGACAAAATTACTGCTAAATGGACCTTTTAATAGCATCTGTTTAGGTATTCAGTCATTTTGCCTTTTGCCTGGGCTACCTTTTCCCTTTGTTTTATACATTCTACAACTGCTTGAAAGGAGGCTGTAGTGAGGTGGGGGTCAGTCTCTTGTCCTATGTAACTGGTGATAGGACAAGAGGAAACGGCCTCAAGTTGCACCAGGGGAGGTTCAGATTGGATATTAGGAAAAAAGTCTTTACTGAAAGAGTAGCCAGGCATTGAAATAGGCTGCTCAGGTGGAGTCACCATCCCTGGAGGTGTTAAAAAAACTTATGGATGTAGCACTTCAGGACATGGTTTAGTTGGCGTGGTGGTGGTGGGTTGATGGTTGCACTTGATGATCTTAGATGACTTTTCCAACCTTGATGATTCTATGATTATATTATTTTATTCCCTAGGCCTTTTGACAATTTTTTGTCACAATCTCCAATTTCATTAAATGTAAGCAACCTTATGGACATGACATCTAGGCACATGTTCCTCTTTCCCATTACTGCAGTCGATATGCCAGAGGGATGGGATGCCATCCAGAGGGACCTGGACAAGCTGGAGAAGTGGGCCCAGGTGAACCTCATGAGGTTCAACAAGGCCAAGTGCAGGGTCTTGCACCTGGGCCAGGGCAACCAGAGATATCAATACAGGCTGGGGGAAAGACATGCTGAAGACCAGCCCTGGGGAAAAAACCTAAGGGTACTAGTGGATAAAAAGCTTCACATGAGCCACCAATGTGCAACTGCAGTCCAGAGGGCCAACCGTGTCCTGGGCTGCATCAAAAGTAGTGTGGCCAGCAGATCGAGAGAGGTGATTCTGCCCCTCTACTCTGCCCTGGTGATACCTTACCTGGACTACTGCATCCAGCTCTAGAGTCCCCAATACAAGGAAGGATGTGGACCTGTTGAAACATGTCCAGAGGAGGGCCATGAAAATGATCAGAGGGCTGGAGCACCTCTCTTATGAAGACAGGCTGGGGGAGTTGGGATTGTTCAGTCTGAGGAAAGCAAGACTCCGGGGGGACCTTATAGCGACCTTCCAACACCTGAAGGGGGCCTATAAGGAGGTTGGGGAAGACCTGTTCACAAGGGCATGTAATGATAGGACAAGGGGTAATGGTTTTAAGCTAGAAAAGGGTAGATTTAGGTTGGACATTAGGAAAAAGTTCTTTAATATGGAGTGGTGGATCACTGGAACGGGATGCCTAGAGAGGTGGTGGAGGCCCCATCCCTGGAGACATTCAAGGTCACGCTTGATGGGGCACAGAGCAGTCTGTTCTAGTTGGAGATGTCCCTGCTTATGGTGGGGGTTGGGCTAGATGACCTTTAGAGGTGCCTTCCAACTCAAGACATTCTATGACTCATCATAATTCATCAAAATTCTTGCTCAAGTACCACTGCCCACCAAGTTACTTAATGTCTGTGCTTTTGATAACAGCTACATTTTTCTTTCTAAAACTTAATTTTTTTTACACCATACTACTCCCCAAAAGCCTCACAGTTAGGTTTGATTAAATTCTAACTCCATAAAAATGTTCCAGCTTCCCAGGTTTTTATCATCCATAGGTTTGATCAGTGCTTCACTATGTTCCAAGACATTACTTAATGAGAAGTAAAACACAAGGAAATTTCTGTGGGACAAAACTAACTTGAATCATTAAAATTACACCAAACTCAAGGTAATGATTGAACCAGTCACAGTTCATTAATAGCTCAGCAAACTATTTAAGCAATTTAGTAGTCCATCCAGCTTCAAATTCTTATGAGCTTTCTAAGTTTTGCTGAATCAAAACAACCTATAGCAGACTTCTTGGAATGCCTGCTACTTTCTGAAGGTTTCAAAACTCATTACGAGCACTATTACCACTCTCTCCTATGCCTCAGTCCCACAAATGCAAAGCAATCCTTTTTTTAGGTTGAAATTTTCCAGATCCTGTCTATAGTCTCCCAAAAATAAAAAGATGGTTCACATTAAAACAAGGAAGTGGTTTTGTTCACTGGAAGACACTGTGAAAAGGAAAGATTCACAAGACCTTTTTGCAAGAAATTCTTGCAATTATTGATTAGCTCTGTAGGACAATATTTGAAAATTCCTATTTAAAATAGAATATTCTCTCTATAATAGATCTGTGTATTTAATCCAAAATAAACTAGTCCTGATTTAACAATTTTAAGAGTGCTGGGCGGGGGTTTGGGGGAATACACAGACCAAGTGCCACAAAATGTTTTACAGAAATCACCAAGAGTTCGAGCCCTGAAGAGTCTTATTTACATATTTATCTCCATTCACCTTAGTCATAATGTCTCATTTAGAGTAATGTGAAAACTCCATGGCTCTGTGCAGGAATAGGTGAACTTTTGCATGTTGGAGTCTAGATGTATAGCTGAAAAGCCACATTTGGCAGAGTTGTGAAGTACCTCCCTAATTTTACCAGGTTCTCTCCCCTCAATTGCACAATATTTCAAAACATTTTTTTAGTTCACATGGTTACAGCTAACCATTAATTCTTCTCTTTGTAACATTCACATGTAGACCAGGTTCAAACAGCCAGAGAGGTTCTAAGTCTTTCCACTGTCAGTAGCCATCTACAAGTTGTAATCTGTAATGATGGAGTAAAATAAAAACTAAGAAAAAAACCCCATTAATAACTGCAGCAGTGGAGGCAGCAACAGACAAGGATTTAGAGAAGAGAATTTGGATAATATTCAGCAGATCTCAAGTTTTAGCTGGAGACAGAGCAAAGATGTTACTGGCAGTCTTTAGGGAGTTAGAAGTTAAGAAACATAAGGCTGATGAAAAAGGATGAAGAAACGTATTGCCCCAGAATAGCTCCTGTCTATGGATCCTTCAGCTCCTTGAAATCCAACCTTGCCAACACTGGTCCAAAGCCTAGATGAAGTAAAAGGATCCAATACAAGTCATGTTTCATGTTCCACTGCTCCTAGCTGATATAAGACTGTCCTCAAAGCAGCAGCCAGAGCCTTCCAGTAGGTAGATGGGCTCCCTGTCTAGGCAGTGGGAAGAGCTAGGTCTCAGGACGACAACCCAGAGTGCCCGGCCAAAGTCAGAAACAACCTAAGCCTAACCAAGTAGACACTGATCTTAAATCCTCCCTTAGCCTTGATCTTCTGCTGTAAACTAGAGCCTTACTTCCACCTGCCATCCAGAATCATGTCCCAAAGGCAGGTACGTGTAACCTTTCTCTCAACAAATGAGTGGGACTCTTTTTAAATGGTCTGAAGAGAAAGATGAATAAGTAGCTCAGGTACTTCCTTGACAGGACAGCCATCTCTAAAGATGCTAACCTAACCCTCATGCTAGCAGCTCTGTGCGATGAGTAGCCTTGCCTTTCGCTCACTGCAGAAACTGTACAGCACAGAACTGAACCAGAGAAAGTAAGAGTGGGTGGAGCCACAACTGACCTTCCAGTGACTGTCCTAATACTGAGAAATTGGGAGATTCTTGAATTCTTTGTCTTTTTCCAACTACACTGTTCCCAGGGACATTTTATATTAAACCAAGAATACAGCAGAGTTTAGGAGCTACTCATACTACAGTTTTAGGGATCAGAAACATTGAATGGACTGCCTCTGTTTAAAAGCATCTTCACCATACTTGACAGCACCTTGCACCTTTTCAAGTCCCTAACTCAACATCCAAATGCCCACATCAGCAAGGAACTGAGACAACATAGCTTCACAAGTTGCCAGTACTGGTTTTGTCTCTGTAATTGTTCATATGCATGTTTATCTGCTGAGCTAAAACATGTTAAAATGAATAACCCTCACAAGGCAATTACCCTCAGAAAACGGATGCAGCACACTACCATTTAGGGTATTCCAGCTTGTTCTGACAGAACAAGCAAAATAAAACCAACTTTAAACTTCATTAAATGACCAGATTTGAGTCAATGGAGATAGCAAAGTTGTCCATATCTTTAATATACTGTTAAATATTCATTCCAATTAGAAATCATTTGTACATGGAGTAAAGGAATGAGGGAGACAACATTTACCAGTTTCAGGAAACACTAAGATAGGTCAAAATTTTTAAAAAAATTAAAAAATCTATAACATTTGTGTAACTGGGTGATGATTAAAGGTAAAGCCACAGAGAAGCAAAGAAAAAGCAGAGAAATAAAAACAGAAAAGAAGGCATATGTAAAAGGAGAAAAAGCAATTGGTAACAGTTTTAGTCTCTGAAATTAGAGGACTTGAAATTGCTTTGCATTCTCAGGAGCCAGCAGGATGCAGAGCTGTAGGAGGTGATGTCAGAAGTATGTTTGTCCCTGGCCACTGGGCCCAGCACAGACTTGATAAGCAGTTTTTTTTGTTTTGCTTTGGGCTCTGGCTTCTCTTTTATCAAAGGTTTCCTATGAATTTACAACTTTATTTGCAAGCAACAGACTTCATACAATGGCAATCTGAGTCAAGGACAGCATGTGACTTACATTCTGACTTCAGTATTATTATTATTATTATTACTATTGTACAGTGCACAACCACCTCAATTATCAGGAATGCTGAGAACCATCCAGATAAAAACTAACAAGTACAATCAGCTATTTGTAAGGCATCAGAGAATAACTACAGAGCCAGGCACACTCCCCAAAACAAAAAGAGAAATACACCAAGTTTAGTTGATATTAAAAAGGGAAAAAAAATAGTACACATATGGTAGTTTCATAATACTGAAATACACAACCTGTCTTCTCCAAGGATTTTTTATTAGAAAAACGTAACTGAAATAGCTTCCAAATAACTGATTTAATTCAATTAAAAATATACAGCAGTGTCCACTTCCTGAGATAACATTGGAATAAATATTGCTTGGGAAGCGTGCTATGGCTGGTGCATTCTCTTATCTATTTAAGACCATGTATTATGGTTTAAAGTATGGTTGTGAATAGATGTGAAAGTCTAACCCTCAGAGTACATTACTAGTGAAGTTCTGTTCCATGGTGCCTGGTACCGAATTACTTCCAGAAAAAAGTTAAAACTTACTGTTACCTGTGCTGACCAAAATCTCCTTTAACATCAGACTGCCAGTGGTTCAGCTTCATTATGTAACTACATTAATTATGAAATAAGGAGGAAAACAAGACTTCTCTTCCATTTTTTTTTCTCTGGTATCATATTCCATTATAGGGAATTGAAGTGAAAAAAACTACTCTTAGAAGTATGTTTTGCTGTTGGTGAAAAAATAGGAAAACTCTAAAGAGCATTCAAGGAAAACAAAAATAACTCAGCTAAGGGAAGGCCTGTTTCTTCTCCCATTCTTGAGATAGAAGAGTGTGTTGGGGATGTTTGATGAGGTACATAATTAACCACTTCTTTCAAACAGGCCCTGCTGCTTAACTTTCCTAATTTGAAAAAGCTCCATATGATCTCTTTTTGTATTATCTATCTTTTTATTTCAGAAAAATCTTTTATTTTATTTTTATTTCTTAAATAGATGAGTATTTTACTCTCATTTTTAACATAGCTCCTAGCTTTGTCAGGCAAGCACAGAAAACTTCGTGCGACAATTTGAACTTTAAGAAGTACGAAATGCCACTTCTTCATGAAACCTTTAAAAATGGGTTTATCTAGTATTATCTTGCTATGTATTTTTATCTTAGTACCACTGGGGAAAAAAGTGACCTACTAAAACCTCTAGAAAAATCAGGTCTGAAGCTAACATACTGAATAGGTATATTCATAGGCCAACTTTGATGTTGGAAGGCCAGTTGTCTTTGTCTCCCTTGTCAGTCTCGACAGAGAGGCTCTTCTGGAGGGTAATGCAGGACAGAACGGCTTAGAGTTCTTCATATCACCCACAGGAGAAGCTGGTTTATTGTTCCTGACCACAGGAACCCAAGACAACCAATTTTCCTGGGTTAATCTTTGCGTATACTCTAACATCTGTTTCTGTGGCTCCTTACAGGGCATAGTGCTGTGTTTGCACGGTTCCGTACCTCACAGCTGTTCGTATTAACATAAGCTCACAGGACTTACCACTGGGAGACTTTTATTTAATTTGTTACTGGGTTAGATGACTACACAATTCTTTTTCCATAACTTCTAAATCATTTTAATACTTAAATGCTGTTTCTGTGTCTAGCATTCAAGTCATCCTTTATTCTTAATAACCTATTTTCTCCAAGTCCTTATTGAGTCCAAGTCTAACATAGCTTTAGTCCTTGGATGTTTCAATAAGAACCTAGGTGTAGTCTCATAATATTTATTGTAAAAGAGATTTCATTTTCCATGTTCGTGACTCAAAAAATGTATTTTTCACTTCATTATATAGGTATGCAATTCATTATATGGGTAAGCTCATCCCCAGCTTTTCCAGTTTATTTTTGCATTTAGGTTTTTAATTCAGTCCATCTGAAGATAAACTGCAAGGAATAACAAATGTCCAACTTACTTTGAGCAAACACAGAATTAAAGCTAAATATGGACACCTTAGAACAAGGAATCTCAGCTCCCTTGTAGAAGCACTAAACTTCACATATCAACATGATACATTAAGGACTGGTACAGTCTTCAAGGAAAACAGTTGGTTTTTTTTTCCTTTGGGAAGTTATTTGTACCAAGAAAAAATTCATCCTTCTAAACATGCTTTCTTCACCAGTAATTCTCTTACGCATCTGGAGTGGCATATGGTCAGCATTTTCTTTAGTGGACTGCAATTTGTCTTAATTTTACATACTAATAGCCATAGCCAGCCAGGCCAAAGATACAGCTATTCCCCATATTGCATCTTTAGCAAAGGCTGAAAACAGAGGTCTGGGGAAGAGCACTAGGACAGGGAAAGCTTGCAGGGATGCACTTCAGGATCCCTTCCCAGTCTTCAGAGACTGGGCTTTGTGTTCTTCTAAGCAAGAGGTGATGCATTTGCACTGAAAGCCCAAACCTAGATAAACTTCTCGTATGTAGAGTGGCTCACAGTTTAATATGCACTATGAAAAAAAATACAACCTCTTACTTGTTCTGAATCTGTGTTTTGATAATTTTATTTGATCGCCTCTGGGTCTTGTGCTACAAGAGATGGTTGATGAGCATTCCCTGTTCATTTTTTCCAGTACACTCCTATATGGATTTTTATCAGTTTCATCTTTAGCAATTTCTTTGGCAGGCTGAAGATTCTTGATCTAGTTTTTCTTTATCATCACTGCCACCCATTTCTAGTTCTACTATCGCTCCTTTTTTTTTTTCTTCTCCCTTCCTTTAAATATATGGATCAGAGCTGCACCCAGAGGAAGACAAAAGTAGAGGTGGTTTATAGACTGGCACAGCAGACTTCTGTTCTGCTGGTCGTTCTTTCATTTTTTTTTTTGACCAGCCCATAACATTCAACCAATGCCTCAATTTACCATGGTAAGCTCTCTACAACATTGCTTCCTTAGGAGCTAATGGTTTACAGTCTCAATAATAGCAGGATTGTTCTCCCCTGCATGCATTATTTCATACTATCAGCAGCAAGCTTTGTCCCCAGTTACTAAGCATCAGAAGATCGCTCCTTAGCTCCTTATAATTAGCTTTCATTTTTACTGTCCTCATTAACTGAGCATCACTCTATACTTGCTCTTCCAGATCACTAATGCATATGCTGACTAGAAGTAAACCTAGGATAGATCCATACGCAACTCTACTGGTGACCTCTGCCCTCTGTGTGAAAACAGGTCATTTATTCCTATCCCATCTTCCAACCCACTGTCAGTCTAGGAGGGAACTTTCCTCTTACATCACAGCAGTTTCATTTTGCTCAGCATCTTCTGTGAGTAGGTCTCAATAGACTTCCTGAAATCCAAACATGATGCATCAACTAGTTCCCACTTACAATCTCAACAGTGTCTTCAAAGAACTCTACCAGACCTGTGAGGCTGTTCTGACTCTTCCCTTGTATATAGAATTTGAACATGAATCCATTAGTTTTCTTCTTCACTGTATTTAAAAGCAAATTGGCTGAAATGAATGCCAGTCATACTTGTCTTGTTCTTTCCTATAGGGTTTCTGGAAGCCTTTTTTAAAAATTGGCACCACCTTTGGCACCTTCAACTTCACTGCTACCACAGCATTATTGTGCTGTTAAACACCACCATTACCAGTTCAGCACTTTTATTCTGAAAGATTTTCTACAGGTCTTGGGTACATCCAGTGTTGGCAATTTCCTGTAATTCACATATATATTTTTGTTCTAAAAAACACTGTCCCAGCAGCACTTTGATTTGGAACAGATGCCTCAATAGGACCTCATACTTCTCTCCCCATGGAAGAGATTCCATCTGGAAATCTGTGCTCCTGCACAGTCTACATGAGTATCTCATACTCCTTTAGCTACAGCGTAATCTTCTCTGAGCTCTTTTAGATCCCAGTTATCTATTGGCCCAATAGCCTTACTGTTTCTGCTGGTTTTGAAAGAGTACTTCAGCCAAATTTCTCCACCTTTTACAAATCAAGTATCAGGCTTCAAATTGTTTTACTGTGTATTTTATGTTTAATTTGCCAGATTTTCACTTTTTTTTTTGGACGTAAGTTTTTGAAGCATATCTTTGCTCCATCCAGCTTGCTCAACCATGCTAATTGTTTTTTAAAACATTTTTAAAGGGTCAGAGAAGCAGTTGTTAGGAGATAGGCATTTGTTTTGAGTATCTCCACACTGGCTGCAAGCATTTTATTCTTTTGACTGTTCCTCTTACAAGGCTTTCCATAGAAACCCTACACAGTGTCCTCCTAGCTATCTCCTCTATGGTAGACCTATAACGTCAATAACTTATTTTAGAACTAGGCATTAATTCCCTCCATCTTATCTTCTGGTCTTCTAGTATTTGAGTAGAAACACTTCTATTTTGGTCTGCCTGCCTGTTCTTCTGTGCTCCTGTCTAAACTGCAACAAATTTATTCAGGCATTTTTTCACTGTATTTTACATGACTTTCACCAACTTCTGTCCTATGGACACCAGTGTTAAGGACTTCAGCCCCAGAGGCTGTACTGTCTTGACCCATGTGCCCTTTCTGCTTGTTCTCATACAGGGTATTGGGAGACTGATGCTGCAGAGGTCTTCATTTTTAACCTTATATCTATGTAGCAACTCAGATGTTGCTTCCAGCACTATTTTGGTATCCTTTCTATGTCACCAGCACTTCTTCACCAGCTTCTTCAGCACTAAAAGATAGTCCAGATTCCTTATGTTGCAAGCCACCTTGGCACATAGTTGGAAGGTTATTAAATGCTCCCTTCCAGCACCATAAACCCAGGCAGTTGCACTCCAATTAGTCAAGTGGAGTGCAACTTCACCATGGCAGGATATGCCCTTCTATCATCTAGAATCAACATCATGCAATAGTATTCTCAGAGCAAAAAAAATACTTGGCAATCACCTGAAAGCAATGTCTCATCTACAGGATATAATTTTGGGATAATTTCTCCTTTATAGGTTTGATGTCGTGCTACATTAGGACTTACTTCTCATAGAAGCCAGTGGCAGTCTGCCTAGAGATAGCAGTGGGGCTACCTGTCTGGAGGTTTACTTCACACATTTGCTAATTAAGGATACTTTCCTTACACATATGCTTGGCATGTTGTGACTTTCACAAGAGTCCACTTCAGCTACGGTAATTTGCAATGACCACCTTGCAATGTTGTAACTATCCCTTTGGTTAACAGCTGTGTTAACACTGGTGAGAGTTAGAAAACGCTGCTGTTCTCTAACTGGAGATCTGAGATCACCCTCCAGCCTGCAAAGCCAAAGGCTAAATGGCCTCAGACACAGTCCTTGTGTTTTAGGCTTACTCTGTGTATTCCATCTGAAATTTTGACTTTCTACCTCCCTCTCCAGAGACTTCAATTGAAACAATGCTTATCCTCCTGATAGACAGTCTATTGTTTTTTTAAAAATCTGCCTTTGACACTGGACCAGTTGGTATCTGTCATTTCACTAAACAGATATAAAGTTAGCTGTCTCCCATTCAGCATCATTAATCCATGGGCCTAGTACACTCTCCAGATACCCACAAACCATTTTCAAGGCAGTCCTATACAAGTAAGGAGTGAGAAAGTTTAATTTTTCTTGTGTAAAACCCATGTATCACTAACAAACATTTCTGATATAAAGTACAATTGCCTCGCTGTTATTCTAGCAGGTTACAGACATCTTCATGATGGTGTGAAATGACTGATTGTGCAAGCCTTTAAACACAGCTTTCTTAAGACAACAGAACACACAACCAGCCACAACTTTTAGTTCAAAGCAGAAGCAGAAGACAGTTTTCCAAGATGCAGCATCTGGTGCACTCCTAACAGAAGCTGTACAAATACAGCCTGCATGCAATCAAAGAGTATTCTCCATAACCAAGACTTGCTGATTCAAAATGGGACCTTGCACATTTAGACTCCAAATCTAGATTTCTTAATATGAATTCTACTTTCAGTTACAGCAAGTGTGCTATATTTTATTAGTTATAATGTACACAACTTTCAGCACAAAAGAAGTCTTGAAGGTTTCCCCCCACACAAACACTGTCACTGCTGTATTTACAGGCAAGATGATTAAGCATTTGTATTTTATTATAAAGGATAAATTGTACTATACAGTAAAGAGAAATTCAATACTGACTGATTCATAAACCAGGCCTGATTCTTCAGTTGATAGAAAATTATTCTCCTTCCCTTTCCACCATCACATCTAATTTAGAGCAATCCAGTGTAGTGCAAATACATCAGGTACTTCGTAATCTCCAGTAATGGCAAGGAAACTCATCACAATTGCTGAATGTTCTGAATCATCTTGTGAACACAACTGCTATACACTGCAAAAGATGCTTTAACAAGTAGTTTCATTTATGTGAATACTTAAAAATTAGCACAGAAGCGTCTGTAAATTGAACTCTTGAGCATCACGCTGCTTAGTTTCCAGTTTTCTTTTATTTAATATTTTAAACACTTGATGTATTGGAAGACCCTGTTACAATCTTGCACCAATGACAAGTGACATTTTCATTTTCTGTTCTAAATGTGTTACCACAAACTAATGAACTTAACAATGTTCAATAAAGCCATAAGCATATGCTGACCTGTACTACATAAACAGTTCACTTGGCTTTATCAGGACTATTAATATAAGCTTTTTAAGTACACTTAACAGTTTTTCTCCATAAGAGGTAATAATAAAAAAACTACAGGGAAATTAGTGCTGATGCTTTTTTTTCCCCAGCTACACCTGAGTGGGAGTCCACTTGGAAGTAACAGGTGACAAGAAATAAAATGAAGGCCAGGCAAAGATTGTTAGAAAAGCTCTCCCCTGCAAGAACAGTTCTGAAGATCTAGATTTATTCACTTTTTTTTTGTAAATTCAAGTTAAGAACTGTGATAGCTCTTCAGGGTACTCTACCCAAGGCACACTGTATTTTGAAAGCATTCTGACAGCACCCACAAGCCCCACTCACAGATCAGGGTCTTACTATTCTCCAACAGAGATACAGTCTCTCAACAAAGGGCTTACAGGTCCAATGTTTGGGTGCCCACAAAGCTACATCTGAAGTATAGTTCCCTGGAGTGTTTTTTTTTCTGACAGTGAGTAGAAAAAAATAATCTTTATTTGGATTCCAGAACCTCAAAATGCCAAGCTACTATAGTTTAACAGTTCACTGGTGACAGCTGGTTGGTTTTACCTAATGGGAGGCACACTCTTAGCCCATTCTAACAGTGAAGTAAATCATTCTGTCTGCAACTTAATTTGCAACTGGGAATAACTAAAACTGGGCCAAGGCCAGTTACTGCAGGGGAGTTGACACAAGGTGACTGGATTGTCTGTGGACGTTTGTGGTATAACCACTTTCTCTCAGAAGCACCTTAAAGGTTTAGGCAAAAAGCCTTCTTAGACCAGAATGTGAACAGTCAAATGCAAAAGTATAAATATATTAACATAAACAGTGATAGTTGCACTTTGATACTTCTTACCAGAATAACTTCACACTCATCAGTTCTAAGAAATCCTCAAGCTCCAGCTCCGAGTTTGTCCCATCCTCCATGGCTTCCCAGGAATCCTGGAATGCAGACCCACGGACTAATTTCTACAGGCTGTGCAGACCAAGGTAAACATAAAAGAAAAGCTCTTCCTCCCTCTCAAGTTGCTAATTAATAAGAAAAATTAATTACTAAGGTAATCTAGTATTTCCCTTTGCTTTGAAATATGAGAGATAATCATGTGCTCCTATGTACTGCTTATTTTTACTTCTTTAAAATAGAAAACAGTGTTGGAAAATTACAATTTTCAAAATCTTACACTATTTAACCCATAACAAAAAATATGCATCCCCACTGGACAGTTATTTGAAATTACATCATCATAATTACATCTGTGTCATTCTCTTCATGCTTTCAGTTCTTCAGTGCTCATAAAAATCACACTGACAAGACATCCAGACATGCGAATCTTCCTATTGTATATAAAGTTGCTTCATTTTAAACAAACCTAGCAGAAGTTATAGGCCTGAATATGCTTATTTATTTAAAGGAAAAAAAATAATCTCCATGCAACTTGGTGCTTTGACTCTTTTTAGTTAAAAGGTGGGAAAATCCCAGTTCTCCCTGCATACTGCCTTCAACATAATTTTTCTCCTTTTAGTAATCAAATATAGATTTTTCCATGGCATTTTGATTAGGCTCTTACTGTGAATACATTAAGTGATAATTGGTCCAAAAATACCTATTGAGCCAGGAACAGCAGAACACAGTAAATACCGGGAGCACCATAGGCAGTTGTATGAATCACTTCACATACCTGTGGTTTTCCAGGATCCTGTGCTTAGTCATGAGTACACTCTTCATTTTCTTGTACACAGAGTATAATTTCTGCCAATTTTTGTTCTTGGCTTCTACACTGCCACCTGTAGTCACACAAGAGAAATTTGCCATATTTTATGCTGCGAGTCCTATCACCACAATGTTCCCGATCACTTGCTTTTCTATACAGCCATTCTAAAGCATTACCCTCTGTGAAAGGTGTGTTAAGGTACTCAAACTCAGTAATTTATGATTTTCTCTTAATAAATTTAAGAAAGGAAGAAAAAAATCCAACTCCAACTGAATTTAACCCACAAGAACATTTAAAACTCAAAGACAGAAACAGGTTTTACAGATTTTCACATTATCCTCATTGCTTAGTGAACACATCATAACCTTGACAGGGCAAGGTGACTTCTGAAGTGGGAACACAAAAATCATCTTAATTACTTGTTAAATACAAAAAATCTAATTTTGTTATTCCATCTGAAAAATGAACATAGTTTTACAGAAACATAATTTCAATGTTCACCTTAGTTACTTTATATAGGTTGTTAAGAAATGCATACCAACAAAAAAAAAAAAAAAAAAGCTGGCATTTGGAAGAACAACTCATAGAACCAAAAGTGATCCTGAACTTTTTTTTTTTTTGCAATGAAAACCACTGCAGGCTTACTGCATTTCAAGCAATATGCCACAGATTCTGCTCAATTAACCACTTACATCTAAACAAGACCTGAACACACAGTACCCAGAGCTCTCACGTTAATCCTTTCCTGAAAATTTGCTAAAATAGAAAATGCAAGCCTTCCTGGAAAAAGCAAAGCTTTCCGGTATTCAAACAGGGGTTTCACCAAACAACGAAGTTTCGGAGTACATACTCTGGGGGAACACGGGCTTTTGCGTGCGCATGCAACTCCCCCTTCTTCCAGTTAACAATTGCTCATAACCATCCCTGGAAGCAGCGTCCGAACGCTCCCACTACGCGCCTAACTAGAAAAACGCTCTCAAGTCAGACAGACGGACAGAAACCAACTCATTTCACCACGCCATGGCCAGCGCAGGGATGACTACGGCTGCCCGGGTACCCGCACCCCTGCCACTACCCGATGTCAACAGCAATCGCAGCCTTGACCAGAAATCTCAAACTGGAAATAGAAACCGAAATTAAACGCGATTGTCCAAGAACGAGTTGCTCTTGTAAAGAAATTACTTCATTATTAATAAATAAATATAATCCCAAGCGCCGGTGAGGGTGCCCGCTCCCCGAAACACGCGCCCAGGTAACCTATTCTTGCCACGGCACCACCCCCGTCCCCCCTCTTTTCCCCTACCCAGACAGGAAGGCACTGGCGGGGACCCCCTGGGACCCCCCACCCTCCAGATCCAGCCACTGCCGCTCAGGTACGCGCAGGGCGCCGCCCCGCTATCGACATCTGTCGACACCCGCGGCCGCCCCGCGGCCGCCCCCCGGCACCCCACCGCCCTGCACCCCCCAAGCCCCTCACAGCCCCTCACCCCTGAACACGCACACGCAGGAAGCTGCGGACGCGGTGCCTCCCGCCGGGACAGCGCCCGAGGCCGAGGGTCATCGCTACACCCGGAGAGCCGAGGATCGGCCGCTGCTGCGGGGAGCGGGCGCTGCCCACCCACCTGCGTTCGCCGGACTCCTCGCGTCGTCGGCCGGTGCCGCAGGATGAGGCGGCGGCTCCTCCTCACCAGCGCGGCTCTTTCTTTCCTTCCCTCCCTCCTTCCCGCCGCCACGGCGCAGCCAGGGGGAGCCGCGCGCCCCGGGTGCCGCCGCACCGCCCGCCCGGGATTCCTGCGGGAGGGAGGCGGCTCATCGCTCGGCACAGCCTCCCGCTCCTTCTTCGGCTCCCTCCCTCCCAGACACGTTTCTGCCGGTGCCGCCGCACAGCGCCCCAATAAACCCACAACCGCACACCTTCCGCTCCCCCGGCCCCCTTTTCGCTTTTTATGCCGGGGCTCCCGCAGCCGCCGCCGCCGCCGGGAAGGGGGCAGCGCCGCTCGGCAGTCGCGCTGCTGCCTGCCCACGGTCGGCCCGCCCCCGCCGCCGCCGTGCTTGCACCACCCGCCCGCCCCCCGCCAGCCCCCCGCCAGCCCACCTGTCCGCGCCACGCCGCCGGGGCCCACGCAGCCACCCGCCCCCGCACCGCCCCCACGCCCGCCGGCAGCACCCCGCCGGCCCCGGCCCCCCACATCGCAGCGGCCCGGTGCAGGAGGAGCGGCGCAGCGCGGCCCCTGGCAGCGCGGAGCTCTGCGGCTCCTGTCGAAATGGGCGGTGGGCTCGGAGATCTCGGGGGCCGCGTTGAGGCGCCGGGGAAGGGAGGCGGCGGGCGGCCGCCCCGCCTTGGGGCGAGAGTGGTGGTGCTGGCGTGGGCTGCGCTGCTAAAGCGGGGCCGCCTCCTACCTGTGTTCCTGGCCCCTGAGCATCGCGGATGTCCACCTACCCCCGGGCAGGGAGGCGTCTGTGAGACACTTCAGGAGCTCCGGGTGCCTCCTCACTGTGACACCCAAATCGATGCGTAGTCGTGGCCCGTTGCAAATAATTTACGTGATCAGGAGTATGCTGGAAGCCCCTTGTGACTCTCTCACAGCCGATGGCGAGAGATGACCTAGCTGGAGATGGTCGGCTCTTAAAAATGTGTTTTGCAATGCTTACAAATTTTGCAAAAGCAGCAAGTAAACACAAAAAAGCAAGTGTTAGGAAAATGTATTGTAAGTCAAACTGCAGTGAAACTTCAGGTTGTGTACATACTGTCCTGGCTCACGCACTGACGGAAAAACAGCCCATCCCTTACTAACAGTTCTCTCATGCTATGTCCTTTGCCTAATGTATCTGCATTTTGGAAAGAAATTCTGCATTTAAGTTATTAGGTTTGTGTCTTTTTTGTTCAAATGGGTTTCACTGTGATATTGACATTAAAAGAACATGGTAGCACGATCCAGCAGTCCCACCAAGTTGAAAGAGAGTTGGGTGAGCTGAGTGCATTGATGCAGCATCATACCGACTGTTTTCAAATTTGTAAGATAAGAATCTGTTACATTTAATCTTTTCACAACAATAGATTTCACTCTGGCTAAGACAATCTTTACCTTTCCCAATAATTTTATTCTAATTCTATGTTTTGGTACCCAACCTTTTCAAAATAAGCCAGAAAGGCATCTTAAGAACTCTGGTATCATGCTGTAGTCTACTGCTATTAAAAAGTAAATACAAAAATAAAATCACTTGCCTTTGTCTAGTGTTTTTTTTTCAGAATTAAGGCTATTTTCAGCTCCTCTTATGTCCCATAAGTGAGACACCAGACTATCTCAATACTGAATGAGTAGTAAACCAGCAGCCTGTAGGTAGTAGAAGTAGCAAATATAACATGCATTTTTTAATGGCAGCAATTATCTGAAAGATGTTTAAACAATTTAATTTCACAAAAGTAATAAACATTAATTATATATAAGCACATCCTGAAGCTATTTATAATGTAAAAAGATAAAAATCAAAGCTTTCACCAGAAAAGTATAAATAAACCTGTAGAGAGAGATGAGGATAAAAATTGATACAGGCATTTAGAAAAAAACATTTTGCCTCTTCTCCAACCAATGAAGTGGTTCTGGTCTTTTACTCTGAAACCTAACTATTTGCATGCTGGTGCAACAATTTAGAAGATAACGTGAGTATTGAAAATTTGGGTGCCATAACTCTGCTTAAAAAAGGCAGTTCTTAAACATATAGCACAAGCTTTTACATCTAATAGGTAATAAATAATATTTTATCTCAAGATTGAATGTGTTATCTCTAGCTTATAATACATGAGATGTATTTACAAATATGATTGGTTTTCTAGTTTTGCCCCTTCAACTGAATTTTGATCAAATGTAACCAGCAGATACTGAAAGTTACTGACCAGTAAATATCACTCTGAAATTCCATAGTTACCTACAGTAAGGTCTGTCAGTGACTTCAAGGACTGGCTTGTCTAGCTCTGTCTCTTCGGACAACAAATACATCAGCAATAGAGACAACACTGACGTGCCTCCAGTCTAGAAAAAATAAGTAATTTTCCACTAAATCCTTTATAAATGTACCATTCTGTCTGCAGGTGTCATTCCTAAAACTGGTGCAAATGTATTAAATTCTAGAAGAAAGTTCTTGTCTTTTTGCTGAAGCGTGTCCCCTGCACAGGCTGCTGCCTTTACAAAAACAAGTCATCACTCCTTTCAGGTCTCCCATAAAGCTGCTCTTACATCTAGCCCACCACGGGAGAAATGTTCTCTTTTTTCTGATTTTCGAACCCAGAAAACACACATTTGGTCACCTCATAACAAACATTAATCAAATGCTATCATATTTGCCTTGAATTTGTGAAATGTGGATAATTAGATCAGTCATGTACAGACTCTTTCTCACCCCCCACCCCTTCAATTTCCCACCCACTTCCCAAATAGCTCTGCCTTTTTTTTCTTCAGCAATTCAGGTTTGGAAGAATAAATGCCATTGTTACAATGATTCAGAGACAAACTGAAAGCCAAGTGAAATATTGTTCTCCAAAATCTGACAGGAAAACTTATAGGATGGAAACACCCAGAAGATAAAACCCACTTCTTTTATAATATGCTCCAAGAAGCATTACTTGTCACTTTCCCCTTGCTCCCAGAATGTACACAGCAACTGCTGCGTTACTGTAGTACTGAAAATTTTGCAGTTTTCCAGATGATGAGCTGTGACTCAGTACTCCTACTGATACACCTCAATGCACCATCCATTTACTTTATGTGGCAGTAAATAATCTCTCACTTTCCTTCCACCAAAAACTATTAAAACACCATCTTGCATCTGCAGGTCTAGTCTACCACACCATGTTCTGCCTATCCCATTTCCCGTCTGAGACAAGATCAGGTAAAAGCTTTCCTACTCTAGCACTTTTCTAGACCACGTCGTTATTTCAGTTGCTACCCAAGTGTGCTTACACCTCTGAGAACATGAGCTGTGCAGGCCATCACCTGGATAGGCTGTCACAAATGCTGCTTTTTCCACTGTCCAGTCTGGATCATGCTTCTGTTTATTGGCTAAAAAACAAGCCTGAATGGTTGGCACAGAGCTCCTCCACTTTGTGTCAAGGTAGTTTCTAGAAACTACTTCTGGAAAAGGTATCTTTTTTTTTTTCTCTACATGCAAAATCTCTTCATAGAGTCATTGGAGTGATGAAGCAAATTCTGATTCATTTATAATCAAAATAATGATTTCAGTCTATACTACAGAAACTAGAATTTGGCGTTATAAAACCAAAAGCTGGTTGAGGAAGAACTGCAGTATGGGCTCTTTGATGTTCACAGGTGAAGACACACAAAGCTAGGATAGCATATGACAGTTCTGAGTAGTAGCAAGGAGTTAAAACACTTTAGCAACAAAATATTTTCTTATAGGAAAGCAATTTTATTTATTGCCCGTAATAGCTGAAAAAATGTCATATAAAACACTTAACATGCAAGAATAATATGCTAATGAGAAATCCGTGTTAAGCAGCCCTTATGAACTATGCATGCAAAACATATTGCAAGCAGCTAGAAAGTCATCCTAATTTCAGGCACTCCTCTTGCCTGAATTTGCTATGTACAGCAAAAATCAACAGAGTGCAATAAGGGTGCTGAAATAACTCAAACCTCTGTGAAAGCTCTGCAACGTTCCTAAATGGACATCACAGATAAAAGAAAAATGGGCAAAGCTATGGCAGTGAAGAGTTAAAATGCTGTTCTGGTTACAACTATTATTTACTATTAACAACTTAGAGACATTAGTTTGTCACTAAGCACAGAAGTTCAGCCCAAAAAACTGGGGTGGAGAAGAGGCTGTTAGTTGACACAGGATTCAGAGGAAAAGTGGAAAGTTCATGGTGAGAGATGGAGGTGTGGTCAGACCTCTGCAAGAGTAACAAGATTTTATAATCACACATATTGTGTCTAAATAAGTGACACTACGAAGGCAGTGTCTCCAGCAAGGGCTAGAAAACCCAGAAAGCAGCAGCTGATCAGCTCCCCTAGAACAAGCTCTCCCTCAAAGAATCTGCTTTGTCTGAAATAATTGGGAATGAATAACAGTTTCCTATAACAGCAACCAATATCCTCATGTTATATCTCCCAGATTAAATTACCATCCTTCTATTAATAGGACCCTCAAAAGCCTTTTTTCTCCTTCTTTGGAAAAGTGTGTCTGAGTTCAGTCATAAAATGTCAAAAAACCCTGGGCAAAATTTTAAGAGACTAGGTTTTAGTGGAATTGGCTGTTTCATTTTGATGTTGTTAAAATCTTTCCAAACTCATTGTTTCAAAGATACAAACTCTCCAATTATCTGTTAAAGAAAAGGAGAGAGATTTTTCCTTCCTATCAGGTTCTTAATTACTATTTCTGTCTCTTGACAATGAATATTATCATGCTAGCAACCATCCATCTCAAGCGAAGTAAGACTAGAGTGTCAATTCCATGGAAACACATTCATTTAGTAAAACTCTTCTTTTTCACCTGGTGTCCTTTAAAGGTGTTTTGTTTGCTCTCTGTGTAACAGGTTCAGGATCACTGTAGCTTGTAATTCAAAAACATGTATTAGAAAAAATATTATTTCTTAGAATGCTCCTCACCATAGTTCTGCTCAAGCCCTTACCATGCTCTTCTCCCAGTGGATTTCAGTAGAGGTCAAGTGACTTTTTTGCAAAGAAAAATATGTGGGTTTTGCTGGAACCATGTCTAAGAGGAAGCCAAAAAGCAATACAGTTTACATGTAGATTCCAATACAGCCTTTATTTTTCATTTTAAATAGAAGAGCTCAGCAAGCTAGGAAATAATCAAATTTTTTTAATCTGCTTTGCAACTGGTAATAGCTAACTAAGAATTTACAGATTAGGTGGCCAAGACCACATAACTCCCTTGGAATTATATCAGTTTTTGTTCACACAACAGTTGAAGCCATATTTACCTCTGCATCTCTTAATCTGTTTTCTAATGCAACCATTTCCCTGGACCAGACCTTGTTAAAGGCACCATTCCTTAATAAAAGCAATGGCAATAAAACTGGCATTTCTTTCTAAAAACTGCTGTGCAAATCCATAGCATTTCTTTATTGGTTAACCTAATAGGTGCCACACTAATCAGTCACTGCAGTTCTCTGTAAACATCTCTCTCTGCCTTGTTCCTCTTCTTCAGCAACTCCATAGTCAGATGAATGAGAAGTTACTGGGCCCCTCATTCTGCTCTCTCCAGTCATTACATCTCGTAACATTGCAACACATGGACGGATTGTCTTCTGGCAGTTTCAGTCTCTTTACAAGTCTTTAGAATACTTTATTAACATTTATTTCTAATTACTTTGCTTCTAGCTCCCCATGCTATATAGGCATTTATAAAGTGAGTGTTTTATAATAGTATTGAATGGGATAATGACATGATTAACAGCCCAAAGAAGAATTAAAGTATATTTTGGAGAGAACGAACTAGAGAAATCCCAACTTTTATATGAGCAAGTGCCAAACTTAATTATGGGTGGGTTTGATATAACTAAACTTCCAGCTCTTTCTGTGATAATGCTCTGAAGTTGCAGGTTGTGAAACTGAGTTAACTCCAGTGCATTAGTATCACTTGTGTGTGCACCAAACACTTAACACCATTCAACAGACATCTTCCAAGATATGAGTATCTGATGATCCTAAATGACAAGAGTAAATATCAAACTCTAAGCCAAGACAATCTAATAGAACTCTTACAGCTGGAATGGTGTCTCAAATTATAAAATACAGCCTCTTCACTGGCAATTGTTTTGGTTAGTGGAGAGGGTTTTGTCCAATACATGGTGTTTTGCCAAAAAGAAAAGTCACTGAGACAGCTTTTTATAGTATCATATTCAATAATTTGCCACAGTTTGAGGCAACACAGTATATATCTGAATTGTCTTTTTGTCTCTGTCAATTCAACCTCATTTACTGGGTTTTAGATTTTAATTTAGCCCATTCAAGAGGGAAGCATCAGCCACAAAGTTCAGATTGTGACTTGGGTCACAACTTCCCCGGAGTCTGCTGATTGTCTGTGTTGGTGCTTTTGGTTTAGGATCCTCTTTAGACTTCCTCTTCCTTATTCACAGCCAAAACGGGGCAAAGAGAAAGGTGGCATCTCCTATTTTGCTCCTGATCTCGTCAAGCCAGGGTTGCATTTCATTTCCTTGCTTGCTTGTGAGGGTTTATCACCTACATTTAATCATGGACTCATATGCCCCAATTACTTCACAGGTGCACAAAAATATCAAGATTGATAGAATTCCCTACACATGGTTCAAAATCCTTTTCCAACACTTCCACATGCTGAGTTCTAATTTGTTGTTAGCAATGATTGATTTTTAAACAGGCTACAGTAGGAGATGGAACATTTTATGGCCAATTATAAGATGAATTAATGACTCCTGAAAACAGGTTGGCCAAGTTACAAGGCATTAGCTGGTAACCACTTTATCAAATAAGGATATCAATACACACACACACACAAAAACCCCCAAACCCCCAAACAACAAAAAAAACCCAAAAACCAGGAGGAGTAACAACTTGCAATTGCTCTTGGAAACTATAAGTTCTAAAAGTAAATTCTTCAGGCCGTGTTCCTCTCCTGAGATTAAGCTCCATAAAAGTCAAATCAGTGACATCAAGGGCAAAAAATGAAAGCCAGACAAAGAATCTCATCACCATTTCTGTTCCTTAGAGTTGCTGTGGTTCATCTATTAATTGTTTCAACCAGTGTAGGAAAAATAAGAATGTGAATGCCATAGGAATGTCTAGCAGTCCATGCTGCTCCCTTGACACAATAGGATGCCATTCCCCAATGGCCCTGATATATTACTGCAATAAACTTTATTAAGAACAACTAATAATACACAAAGATGACCTGTCAAGCTATATGTACAACATATGTCTGAATAGAGGATCTCAACTTTCCTTTTTGGTTTTAAATTTAAAGTGGGATAGCTCAAAATCTGATTCCATGAGTCTGTCACCATGCAGGTTCTTTGTCTGACTAGAATATGTTGGAAACTAGACATTTAGTCATAAGGATTTCTTGAGGAGCTCAGAGAAATAAACTTTTCTATTGTCAAACCTCTCAATTTTCCCAGAGTCAGAGAATGATTGAGGTTGGACGAGACTTCTGTAACTCACCTTGTCCAATCAACCTGCTCAAGCAGGGCCACCTACAGCCCATTGCCCAGGACCATCTACAGAGAGCTTATGAATATCTCCAAGGATGGAGGCTCTACAGCATCTCTGGGCAACCTGTGCCACTGCTCAGTCTTCTTCACAGTGAAAAATATGTTTCCTGGTGTTCTGGCTCCTGATGGAGCCTCCTGTGTTCCAGTTTGTGCCTACTGCCTCTAGTCCTGTCACTAGGTACCACCAAAAAGAGTCTTGCTCTGTCCTTTTCTCTTCAGGTATACATTATATACACTGATGAGTGTCCCACCCAAGCCTTCTCCAGGCTGAGCAGTTTCAACTCTCTCAGTCTTTGCCAGTAGGAGAGATGCTTCTGTCCCTTAAACATCTTCCTGGTCTTTCGATGGGCTCTCTCTAGTAGCTCCATGTCTCTCTTGTACTGGGGAGCCCTAAACTGGACCCAGCACTTCAGGTATGGCCTCACCAATGCTGAGCAGAGGGCAAGGATCACCTCCTTCCACCTGCTGGCTCTTGGCATATGTTGATTTTTTTATCGACATTTTCTGTTCCAAGTGTTAAAAATAATTTGGAGGGGTCTTGGTATCTTCTGCTCCTGAGGAAATGAGCGAAAGTGAGATATCAGCAATGAAAAGGGGAAGTGGTGTTGGGGCAGGAGACATCAGAGACCTGATTTGTGTAATCACTGAAAGAAATGAGGAGGAATGTTGCTGCCAGCAGCTCCATCACAGTCATCTGGGTGCCTTTTGACTGCAGAAGCTGACGGTCTGCCTCACTCCCTGTGCATGATTTTACTAGAGTTCTCAAACAATCCTTACAGTGTTCATTTAGGGGATTCATATTTTGCTTCTAAAATGGTTTCCGTTTGTTTCTTTTTTAATTTTGCCATCCTTTTTTTAATTTATCTGAACAGTCAAGGGACATGGCATTATTGCCTTAATGTCTCCTTCCTATGGCATCTTTTTAAAAATTGCTTGGACAGGAGGGAAAATGTTTATTTATATATACTTAATATATAAGATTATAAAAAGCACTAACAACTTCAGCACAGGGAATTTTCAGGGAAATTAATGACTAGCCAGGGTTAATGGCCCTCAGCTTCACATTGGCCTATCAAGTCTCCCAGTCAGTCATTAATTCCCAGGAAATGCCTTTTGCCTCGATTGTTATTGCTTTAATACATTAAATTCAAGTTAAAGGTTTGACTTAATGTTTAGCCACTATAAAGTAAGACACAAGGAAGTGTTCCCACTGGAAATATTCACTGTCAAATATATTTTTATTTATCTTATTTTCTATAGGAATTTAAATAGAGGAACTGAATACTCGTTTACCAATTTGCTCTGTTTTTATGGCTCATAATAGTACAAAAAAGCATACATACATCTTTATAATTTATGTAATATTTCATTAAAGATATCTGTTCTGAGTTCAAATATGAATGAATGTGCAAAATAGAGACGTGACTATACTTAAGGATAAGTTGAAGATCCTAAAAATTTATAAGAGCTAGTTTTATTGTCTCTAATTAGTATCATACTAATCACAGGAAAAGGGCAGTATGATTATTTACAAGCTCCAGCAGAAAGTGAAAAATCAATGACTGTTTTGGCACCAAACCAATTGAAAGGTGGAAATCTGATGATGCCAATTGTTCTTGTGAAATTTCTGCCATCCTGATCTCCCTTGAGGAGAAAACCACTATTGACAGGACTTTTTTCTGTCATGTCCTGATAAACCTGAGTCAGATTTGAAAGAAAAACTCACACCTGGATTTAGAGTGAATTCTGGTCTAAAAGCATGGTTTTATCTTTCTACTGTTCTCTACAAGTGAGAAAAAAAAGGAAGTACAAATCTAAGTTTGAAATATTTAATATGTATTTTTAATACCTCCAGCAAAGCTGGAAATATCCTAGGTTGGTTTTTAGTTTTTGATTTTTGGTTTCTGGTTTGGTTTTTTGTTGGTTTTTTTTTAGGTATATGATGTTTCTTAATTACTCTTCGCATGTGCTTGCTTGTAAATGCAGCCAGTTCACTTTCCTTCAAGATACGAATAGAACAGATGAAGAAAACCCTTACTTCCCTCAACGTTACATTCAAACTTTTGGTGTTTGTATTTCATTCAATGGCCAAATAATGTACTCTTTCCATTATGGAAAATACCTGCACATGGCTGAAAAATGTGTTTCTGAAACTTACTTTACATTTCATAGACAAATCTAGTTTTTGGTGCTGCTTCATTAAGGCCAACAGAGTTATGATGGGGATAAATCTGACTTACTGCAATGTGACTGTATACTAAAGTGAGGCTTGATTTGATGTGTACATAAAAGCACATCAGAATCACTACTAGATTTCTACATTAAGCTTTTGGGGGTCTGGCAAATGTCACACAGCCACTGTCACGCATTGTTCCAGGCAGTATACACTTAAAAGTCCTTGAGATGTGAGATGATGCTAAGTCAAGCCAAAATATGAGGAATAAAACCTGCTTATAAAGGGATTCAGACAACTTAGTCTATATTTTATCTGATACTCTCCTGATGCGTGACTTTATATAAGTCACCTGAACTATCTCTGCATCAGTTTTGCCAGACTGTAAAATGAGAAAAATGCTCATAAGATGAAAAAAAAAAAAAAAAAAAAAAAAAAGAAGAAGAAAAAGGTTATTGTCACTTTGGATGTGATACTCCACACTGGCAGTCCTGCCAATGCAGTGCTTGTACTGTAATTCTGTACTACAATCAATTCTCCATTCTCTGGAATCAGGGGCTGGGACAAATTGAGCACTGGGGTCACACAGGCATCGGAAGCAGAGTGCAGACACTCCCAAGCTGTTCATCCATAGCTGGCTTTGAGTTGGAGCCCAGGAGGCTAGCTAGAACCCAGGGGGTTCATGTGGAGCCGCTGGCCGTCTCTTCACCCAGAAATGGACAATCTGGATTACTTGCCTCACATAATAGCTGGCTGGATGCAATGGTAATGTGACAAAAATCTCCCAAACGGTCCAGTCTGGCACTGTTAAAATGTACATAAAATGTAGTCGGCCCATGTTCATCCCATCTCCAGAGGAGGGGAATGAGGGAAAAAAGCCACAGAGAAAGAAGAGGAAAAGTAACCAACATCCTGAATGAGTATGGTTTGCAGCCACACCAAGTTTCCCTCCAGTTTGTCTGCAGGCTCAGGCAGATTTCAGTGTGTTGGTCCACCATATGGCTCTTGTATGGACGGTACCTTCATAGCTGGAATGAGCACTTGGATTGCATGTGAGCTAAGTGGTAGCTTCAGGTATGATGCATAAAGGTGTGGTACCTTACAAAAATCTGCAATTTTGCATCTGCATTTCTGACTGTATAATCTCAACATACAGAACAAAACTGCTTTACGTTCTCCATTCTTGAAACTGGTGTTTCTTACCTTTTCCTGATGAAACCTTTGAGTGGTATTGGGCAATCCATTTGGACCTTGACATTCCTGGTGTCAGCTGTGCCTCTTTACAAAGCTGCCAACTCCACTTTGGATGTGCCACCTTCCCCTTTGTCAGTTGATTTGTCTTCCCCTGCCTTGAATACCATCCTTATTATTGCATCTTTGCTCAGGACATGATCGTGGACATGCATCACGCCATGGCACACAGCAGAGAAAAGGCAGTGGCTTTGCATCACATTATGAGCCACAGGCTGTCCTGCAGGACACGAGTGAGAACGCTGCAGGAGACACATGTCCCTGGCTGCATCTGTCGCAGCCTCGATCCACTCAGCAGATACACCCGGTCCTGTATCAGAGCCAGCAGCTGGCCCTCACACTGGGCTCTGAAGCAGGGCATGGCCCTGGTGTTGCAGATGTGCAACAAGATGTGGAAGCAAAGAAATTCTGGGAACAGGCAGTGCAGGCACAGAGGATAAAGCTTCTAGTGAGAGTGGGGAGAATTGGCAACAGGGGGATATGGGTCCTGTCTGAAGAAATACATTGAATACAACTGGTCACTACAGCTCTCAGTACCTGAAATCTATTTGATTGTTTTCAGTAGGAAGAAGTGGAACTGTATGGGGAACTAAACTGTCATTGCATCCTATTTCAAATTCTGCCTTTTGTGGTGATGGAAGCAACCTTCCAGACATTAGCTGAGCAGGAACCCAGCATGGGGAATTATGCCCAACTCTTCAGACAGCCTTAAGCGAGGGCTCTCTGCATGGTTGTAAGCTGATGCTATTTGTCTCAGTAGGGTGTTCAGGCTGAAGGCTAATGATGATAATTGAAATGTCAACATTAGCTGTTTAATTGCACAGCAAACAAGTATCATTCATCTCTATAGCTTTTCTTATATTTATAAAAATAAAGCATTTTATTTACTGTGATAGGTAGATGCAGTGTCAACCAATTGCTAGAATTGCTACAGATCTTCACTTCAAAACTGTCTGAATCAAGGTATTGTTTGGTTTGTATATAAAAAAATCCTCAATTTTCCTATAGATAGCACAAAACCCCCCATTTTTGTAGCTGCTAAAATTGCTTGCTATGCCCCCAGCTGGCTGAAAAAGTATTCAAATTTAATATTTTTTCATAAATTGGTTATTATTTATTAAAGTATTGTATAAGAACAATTAATAATTTATCATATAATAATTTACTTTATAATAATTTCTACAATATATTGAACTTTTGTTCAGTACAAATAATGACATCAAACCAGAAATTGAAAAACATAGGACACTCTGAGGTAAGTTGCATTGGATCTAATAAAAGCTAATGACAATAATAAACAAAGAGCACAGCTACTCTCTGAAGGCACTGGTTTGCATAGGGAGCAATTACAAAAAGCCTTATGTGAGAGCCTGTCTCACAGTTTTGTAGTTTCTCTGAACACCAGCCTTGGCCAACATGTTGCAGGTTTTTCAAACAATGCAACTGTGTCTAATTAAAACATAGTCCTTGCTTATCCAGAATGGGGAGATTATGTCTCAGGGGCCACGGCACTGTGGCCATCTGATTTTCCCTCTTTGGGAGAGCAAACCCCAGGCCAGAGGGGTGAAACTTGGGCAGGGCTCAGCAGTGTGCTGCAGAGCTGTGCACCAAATGCACATCCCTGCCATTGCCTGAGGGTCCGTTTCAGCTCCAGGAGGTCCATGTTCTTTAGGAGATGCCCATTGCAAGCTCAGCTCTGGCAAGTGAGATACTGCATTTTACCACCTGTTTTGAAGCCAGGCTGCTGTGATGCCTCCAAGAGTCTCATATTCAGCATCTCACCTGGGGCTGCAACTCTGTATCCCACCAACTTCAACAGCCACAATGGGAGCTGATGGGCTACAGGTGGGACTCATTTCCTTCCTCCTTTTAGGTCAGGAGGATCGATGCCACATCAGTCATGCTTGCAACCATTTTATTAATACAGCTACCACAGCCCACTCAGTCCCCACATTCGGTAATGCACCATCAGACACCTTTCACACCTTCCCTCTCATTTAATAAATTCTAAGTTTTTCCAGAAGATCAAAAGCTGGTAACACTGCTGACCCATCATATTTTCCTCATCAGCTAATACTATTTCTTAGTAGACATATAGGATTGTATCTGCTCTTCTTTTTTTCTCTTTTTTTGTTTCAAATGCAACCTTGCTAAATACAGCCTGAAGTTGCAAATAACTTGCTGTGAAGCTATAGTAAGCAGTTCAAAAGAGCATTTGGGCAGTAAAATTATTTTTAGCCAATTATGTTTTCTATCTCTGTCTCTCTTACCATTGCCACTGCTCTCTAAGCAAGCTGCTTGTTAACATTTCAGAGGTAGCTCACAGAGGCCTTGATGTGGTTTAATGTGCTCTTTACCTTCTAAGGACTCTATCTGCTTGTTTTGTTTGCATATATCTGTTGTTAGGCTAGGTCACGCAACACCAGGCTACTGTACAGGTTGCCCAATAGCCTAATATACTCTGTTATATAGTTTTGAGTTATGGTTTTTAGCCCGTGTCCTGCAGCCCATTACTGGGTGCCCACCTGTTTGAATGTTAACAATCAAGCAACATCTAGACAAGGACTTTTGGAGGATGCCAGCCCATCATGGTTGAAATCTGCTTTGACAGATTATCATGAACAGAAATTTTGTCTGCTAGGATCCACTAAATGAAAAACAAATAAATATTATGTGCTCTTTCTGGGCGTCTAATAATCCCTTAGTTTATTTGGCCTCCTGAGTTGCTTTTCTGTACCACAGCTCTGCCTGAAACTTCCTCATGCTGTGCTGCACTTTGGCAAAATCCAAGTCTGATAGCAAAGCTTAGCCCACAGTGCCTGGGCATGGGGAGTGCACCTCCCTGGCAGAATTCACTTCCATCCACTACCTCTCTTCATATGTTCATATGTACACAAAGGCAGCCTTTATGTTCCCAATTCCATTTGATTTTCCATATTATTCCTCCACACTGCATAGCTCCTTTTGATTCAAATCCTCCCTAGATCACTTCCATTGTGCATTGTAGATGCAGTCCCTTGACATAATGAACTCTCTTACAGCTGTAGAAATTAACATCAAATTGTCAGTTCTGTTTCAACTGTCAGGATTAACTGTTACCCAGATGGTCATCTGAGCAGGGAGAACTACCTAATGGGATCATTTGCTGCTGCCTGGTGCATGGGAGGTGTGAGAGGTTTCTACAGGGAAACCAGGCAGCACCAGGGCTTGGTAGGTTGACAAGAAAAAACTCTGGTTTCTTCTTTTCGTGATTAAATGCCACCTCTGCCCTACAAATATATAAAGAAGAAACTATGAATTTGTGGCTAGTTATAATTTTCCACTAGTAAATCAAGCCTTCATTTTTTACAGAAAGAAATAAGTTCATGCTTTAGTGCTAGAAATAATTTGTTAACCAAAAAAGTGGCTGAGACTTCAGGATCTGTGCCTTTTCAAAACAAATATTCCAGTTTCACAATACTTGCAACACAGCTAGATCAATGCTAGCACACAGCTTCATGTATGGATCACTGGTGCTGAAACTGCTTTCACTGGAATTTTTGATCCAGTTCTACTCAAAGTCCATAATATATGTAGAGAACCAGAATTTCGAAACTACTGAGTTCTGAAACTCAGGAAACACAGATTTCTGGTTTGGATCCATACTCATTCTAGAAATGGCATGCTAGCTTGAAATTGATTGACTAATGCTGTTAAAGATATTATAGACTTCTGGTATAAGTCAATTCTACAAATCTTGCAAAGTTTCATCCACTGTCAGTCTTACTATAGCATTTCCTCTCCTAGAAAAGAGATTTGTGGCTTTGAGGCATTTGTCTCAATTAGTCGGCTTGCCAGTTCAAACACTTCCCAGTTTAAGATAGTTATGTATAATTTAAAAATAAATTTACAGAAAAAAAAAAAAAAAGTCCTATACAATTGTTTGTAATCAATTTAGATAATTAGCCATAACTATTATAACATGTTAGACTCTGGATGTATCAATTTATCATTTGTTGACCTTGATTCAAAACATAAGGAAAATCCCAAGAAATTACAATCCAACTTTAAGAGGATGAAATTAAGTAAGAGTATTACAACTGATCTGAAGGGCTGTGCTGGGATTTGGCTGCGTGAATTTATTCCTGGGGAAAATATCACCCAGAAATTACAGTTGGAAGACCCAGAAGGTATTGCTTGTTATCATTTATTTTTAGGTAGTACAAGGACATATCATAGAGATTATCCTTATATAAATGTAGGAGAGCATTAAGGTCGAGAAGCCTCCTCTACTTCCAAGGAAAAAAACATTATTTATGATCCACTGGGAAGAGCTACAGTATGTTACAATGAACAGACCCTCCGGTGAGGAATGATGGGCTCAGACACTTTTGCAGTTTACTAGAGCTGGTCTTCCTATTTTGTAGGGTCAGGATAGCTTTTGCTGATACATTGTGTCTATCCAGGAATACAAGTAACAGCCTAAAAAACCCCTGAAGACTGAAATGGAAGTTTGTACAGTTCATTACTATTACTAAAATGGAAATACAATTTGTCTCTCTATGCATCCCTAAATAGGTTTCTGTTCTATCTAATTGGCCTGAGAAGTGAAACCAAGTTGCTTGTTAGAATATCTATTTTCATATATGAATTAGTCTAATGGAAATTCCATTTAATCTTTCCCTATTTGTAAAACTTCACAGACTGAATACAATTGCAACTTTAACATAAGTGCTTCTTTTAGCCCCATACCAATGTCAAGTTCTACTAACTATGAACTAAGACACTTCATGATGACGATGAGGGTGCCAAGATCAGGTGTCTGATACTTTAAAAACATAAAACTCCTGCAGTTCTGTACCTGCATATTCATTCTGGTTCCTAGCTTCTCTCCCAGAGAAAGAGGATTCAATTCTGGTTCCATTGCAGCCAGTCACAAAACACTTGCTAACCTCAAGAGGTCCATTCACCCCGAAATTTAACTCCATGCTACCTGTGAAGCTTCTGCAGTAAGGTGTGCAGCATGTCCCCAGCTGGACCTCTGACTGCTGTGCTGCCAGAGCTCTGCCACATCCGGGTGGGAGGGCTCCCTGAGGAAGAAGGGCAGGGCATGCCCTTAAGTAATTTTAGTTTTCTAACAAAGAAATGGACATAACTCAGGGAGGTTGCTACAGTAATACCTCTAGCAACTCTCTTCTTGCCTTTTCTTTAACATGCTTGACCTCAGCTGGGTTTTTTATTTATTTTTTTGTTTGTTTGTTGTTTGTTTTAAAGGTGCAAACACTTACATATTCCCCAAAATATAATCTGCTATGTAATATTCTTAGGTCTTTTACTGCTCTTTAAGGAAAAAAAAAGGAGAGGCACTTGTTTGTAGGTTTGGGTTTTTTTACTATAAGAAAATGGGATAAAAATATAGCTGCATTGAATAATACTATACTGATGAATGCAGTTATATACCTGTTCATGTGCATGCATCCAGATATACCTATAAATGCACACGCATGCGATTTGAGTTTGCATGGCCAAGCATTAAATTGCAGGCTATCCCTCTTGAGATAAAGCTATTTTTGACCTTTTTTAGCTCAGGATGATACAGCCTTCACATGGCTGTTGAACTGAAGGAATGTAGCAGCAGTGTCAATCCGTGTCACGCATACATCATGGGACCTAGAGTGTCATTCAATCTACAAGAATAGCTCACTATATGTGCTCACAGAGGAAACACCAAAATCTAAATGTGGATGTACTGAAGCAGTGATTTTTAAAGTCTTTGTGTGTCCAAAATTCACTTCTTTTGATGTCAGTCCAGCCAAGTATAGTGTCATGGTCATATGTCTCTCACAGTTAACTTCCTCTTTGATAAAGTAATGAAACCCAGCTGAAAATGAGATACTCTGTGGTTTAAGAACTCGTCCAAAATTTAAGCTGTGCGCTGTCAGAGCTGTGTTTTAAATAAAGGGTTTTTTAATTCTGAGAAAGCATAATTTCCTGCGTGCATCTGCTCGTGCTTTCTCGAAGGACAGCAAAACCCTTTTCAGGAGCATTGCTGAAGTCCAGAGAGAGCTGGGCAGTGGCATGGGGGCAGCACGCAGACATAAGCTCACTGAGCCAGACCAGCCATGCCCTGTACCATGAATATCTTCTCACCGTCCCTCTCTCCACCAAGACTGAAAGCGAAACATATTTACAAATAACAGAATTGGCTGTACCTTGGGATTACTTAAACTCTTTTTAAAAACACGTGGGCTGGCCCCCTCTCCACTACAAATGTTGTAAATAACTTGCTTCCTGGCTGTAGTGTTGACAAACTGAACTCCTTCCACCACCTCTGCCACCCCCACCTTCTCCCTTCACAAGCACATGCTACTTCTCCCAGGACTTCAAAGTTTATTTCTCAAACACTTTTGGGAGGGCTGGAGGGAGGAAAGAGGAATAAGTGTGTTCACATAGGTCAAAAATGCCAATGAAACCAAGGCCTTTCTTGTTGTAGGCTGGGACATGCTGGAACTAAACCCCAACCTATTTTGAAAGTAGCACAGAATATTAGCAGGGAGATGCCCTGCACAGATTAGAAACCTTGAACTTCAGAAATCCTGCAGTACTGTTTAGGTGACACTGAAGTGAACTGAAATCCACCCAGGTGTTGCACAGAGGTAGACACTTCTAACCTGCGTCCTACTTAGCTGTCCCAGCGATGCTCATTTAAACTCCTTTTCCAAGGCTCTTACTGACAGGCCAGCTAATGACTGACCATGTGAAAACCTCTCTTCAGTGCCAATGATTTCATCAGCAGCCTTTTGGAAAGTAAAATATTCCCCCATTTAAATGCAAAAGCCTTACTTCATACTGCATACACAAACATAAAAAACCTTCTAGCAAATGCTTCATGTCCAGTGCTTTATGTATGGGGCTGAAGGGTTCTCTTTCTGCGTCAGTGTCACTAAAATCCAGAAATAACTAACGAGATATTTCAAATGACCCACTGTAAGCCCTTAGCAGGTTGAGTGCACAAACTTAGCGGTAAGGAGATATCTCTGTCTCTTGTTTGGGAGCCTCCCAAATGCTGACTTGTTTTTTACCTATACGAAGATCTGATGTCACTTTTCTGTGTGGGTGGAAAATGCTGTACAAAGGTTAAAAAAGTTCTTTCATCCTTGCTCATGAAAGTAAGCTCGTATTGCATTTCCAGTAACTAAGTGCATTACTATAACAGGTTGGGGATTTACTTTATGCATACATGTGTACCTCTGGTGACTAACTGGCCGTGTGTTCTCTCCTCTCCTCTTAATCTTGCTCAAATTATTGCTTCATCTGAATGCTCTTTTGGCTTGAGTTTAGAAAGACAGCACAGGCAACATTCCAACTATCAGTAAGTAGGACCACAGAACCTTTACCTGCTCTGCATGCTACAGAAAGGAGCTTTTTGGAAATTAAAGTGTAAAGGCTTACATCCTGTATAACAGCCCAGTTCTTCAGCCAAGTACTAAAGCAGAGAGCCATCACTGAGTGCAGCAGAGGAGCAGGCATTTACATTTGAGCATAGGAAAAATCCCACTGGCATTATCTTAATACTAAGTAACTGGCTATGCGTTTTGCTAGATGGAGGCCTACAAAAAGCTGGAATCACTGGAGTTACCTCAGGGGATATAATGCACTAGAACTATTCAAAAGCCTTTGATGAAATGTTGTTTTTGGTTGTTTTTTTTTCCAGAAAGGCTGTTTAACACTCATGGCAGACTGGGATGCTGGAGAAATCCTCCTCCTAGCTGAGATATGAAAGCCATGAACAAGTTGCACTTAGAGGTGCAGCTGAAGGTTGAAGGTCTTTACGCAAGTCATTTTTGCTAGCGTAGTTCCTGTACTGCAGGAGGGTAGGTGTATCAGCACAGAGATCATCACAGCTGCCTAACCGAGGCTGTGCAAGCCAGGAGGGCTCGCAGCCTCCCACACTGCCTACTGCTGCCAGCTTTACCTGAGCTAACAAGTTCAAAGCCAGATCAGATGTGCCTGCATGAGTAACAGCTCTGCACCAGCAACTGGAGCACTGTATAGAGGCATGAAATGGAGAGTAAGAACAAACAACCTTGATGATCTGGCACAAACTGAGGCAAGAAGGGTGTCTCATGTCTTACAGCAGGGCTGTTGATGGAAACAGACTCCAGAAGGAGTCATGTGCTTTTGTGGGAGCATCTGCAGAAAACACACACACACACACGCACACATGCAGACACATGTGCGTATATGAAATGTATCGGCCAAATTCATGGTGAAGATCTTAACAAGGCCAGATAAAAGGCAGCCCAGTACATACTGATAAATAAAAAACAAAGGCCACCAGTAGAACCAATTGGAAGGTCACAGACACTTTATTTACTTATAAACTGTGACGCTCTGGAAAAGGGTTGGACCACTCCTGACAAGAGCTCTGCAGGAAAGCTTCTGTAGAGTAGGTCATCTGTGAAAAAAAAAAAAAAAAAAAAAAAAAGGGGGTAAATGATGTATTACAAGGTGTAAGAAACAGGGTGAAAAATACATTATAAGCAGAATAATGTGATAGGTAAATGAATAATACACTGGCAACTGGAATACTGTGTTCAGTTTTGGTGAATGTTTTAATAGGAGATAATGCAGTAACAGAGGGGATTCAGATAAAAATAATTAAAATAAGTAGACAAATGAAGAATTTTCTATATGAAAGGATAAAAAGGCTTAGGTCCATTTAACTTAAAGGCAAAATAAGAACGAATACATTAGGGGTTGCAATATGATGACTTTAATACAAATGAAATATCCGGTGTTCCTATTCAACATGTCTCTCATTCAAAAAGTAGAAACATTACATGATAAAAATCCACAAGGAGTGATAAAAGACTGCATTTTCTTTACACAAGTCAAATATAAAAATATTCTCTAGAACTCTTTGTTCTAGTAGGATTAAAATGGACTGAACATTTATAAAGAAAAGTAGAATATGCAAACTCATTATGTTCAATAAATATTTTTCAAGAAGCTACATATACTGTCTTTAGATTAAACAGATCTGGGTCCACTATCATATGCCAATTCCAGCATACATTGAGGAGAGGAAAAAGGAAGTATGAGGGACAGTGCCGTGAAAATAGTTTTTCTGTAACTAATGACATTTTACTGCTTCAGAAATAACAGCTCATGCCCTGTTGATATTAGATGCAAGGGTCACAAGTTTTTCATGAAGACAAAATTCATCCTTTGCCAATGGCAAAACTTCTGGCCCTATCCTTGCACTGCTGTAAGCCAGTGAACTTTAAACTCTGCATGTTTGCATGTGGAGAACCCACTCCAGATCCAGACTGGAATTGTGTCAGCCCTGTTCCTCAGGCAAGAATAACATCAAGGAGAAAATCCACTTCTGGTGTAGAGAAGAGAAAACATTTTCCTGACAAATGATTTAAAAGAAAATAACAATACTGAGAGCTATTTTGTAACTGTTCAGAAAAAACTAAACAAGTCCCAGTAGAGACTGACTGGCAGGTAAAGTGAAGGAAACACTGAAGAGCTAATTAATTTATTACATAAATCAATGGTTTATCAAGTGATTATTGCTCCATATAAATGCCATGAGCAACAAAGGAACATTAGAGCTTTCAGGAACATCGACCAGCATCCTTTTGGGAGGGCAGAACCTGTATAGTATCAAACCTTCAGGAACAAGTGACTCAATGACATGCTGCTCGTATTGGCCAGATTTTTCCAAAATCAGCAGCTTTTCCTTCCTCCTATCTTAAAAAAAGAACAAAACAAAACAACCCCCCAAAATCCCCAAGCCCACAAACAGTACAAGGAGAGAGAGAGAGAGAAAAAAAAAAATTAAAACTCTTGGTCTTCGTAACCCAGTTCCTCCTACATGCATTTCCCACAAACTGTCAACATCCCACAGGAATCTACCCACGTTACACATCACAGCACAATGCTCCCGACAAAGGCATCTCAACCCATGATGTTTCAGGCAGCCTTTCAAACCGCCTTCAGTGTATCTAGGTTCAGCAGCTCTGTAATTAGGTGTTAAGTCATCCAGGAGTTTATGCAGGTAGTTACTTCTTCGGCCGTTCAGCATGATTTATGCCTGCATGATCCAGCTGGAATGAACAAAGGTTTGTTCCATGAAGAAAATGAGACTTCCCATATCTGTAGTAAGCTCCCGTTCAGTGAAACGCTTAAATTTATGTTCAGGTTCATCCCTATTTAGAATAGCATTTAAGCAAGCATGGGTAGCTCAGCGGTCCTTTCAGTTCCATGGGACTAAAGCATGCATGTAACTGCTTTCCTAAACAGGCTTTAATTTATAAACACCATCAGTAATAATAATCATAATAACAACATTTGCTCTGTTTGGCTTTACATGACAACACCAGGCTTCAGAAGTGAATTATGATAAATTATAAGCATAGGTTCTTGCCATAAACAAGGCAGGAAAGAGAACATTGAGGATAACTGATCCTTGCCAATACGGTTTCTTTTGGTACATGCCAGAGTGTCATAGGGTTAAAATGACCATTCAAAATGCCTCTTTGATCTGCAATTAACTCCCAGCAAGTAAGTATTTTTACTGACCTAGAGAATGGAAGTCTCCGTCATATATTTCATTTTAATCTCTAACATCAAGGGTTAGGACAAAAAAAGAGGTGGAAAAATATCACTCTAGTAGACCAGGATGCAGAAGACAAAATATGTCAAAGTGTAAGACAAAATTATTGAGTCATGTCAGCAACCAGTTCTACAGAAGTCTGCAGAGCATATTTTCAGATGTTTTGCTCTCAACACTGGTATGTGTTGAGAGAAGTGGTATTAATGACTCTTCTCATATTCCCAAATATTTGCCCAGAATATGAGTAACAACAAATTTGGCAATCAATTCTTTATGTTTCAGCACCTATCATACTTAGTGTAACTCAGTAATCTAAACATGTATCTGCCTCTGTTTTCACCACACATACCTTAATTGCCACAAAAACTGATTTACATTGTTATCTTGTAGGTGTATTAGATGACTTCCTGCAGCCCCTTCCAACTTTGAGATGAACTTCAGATAAACTGTAAGCCAGACAACACATTGGAGCTCTACAGCTTCCAATGCACTATTAGGACTGGTACTCTGATATTCCCTTTATTTTATGTAGTTTACCTTCCTATATATTTCAGTTAAGAATGTTGACAGAAGTATAGAGCCATTAGCATGCAGATCTCAGTGGTGTTCAAGGACACCTGCCACACTGCAGTAGCTGTAGGTGACCATCTAACCACTCTGTGATAAAGAACAATAGCTAGTGCTTGCTGTAGTGGCATGTTTTTCCAGGTGAATTTTTGCTTTTCTAAATTTAATCTTTATTCACATTTTCTTGTCTTTCAAAGAAAAATCACAACATTTTATTGCTGGTTAATTTTCTGAAATAACTTCGCTCTTGCAGTTGCATCTGAAACAACCAAAATCTTTGCACTTACTATATAAATGAGTATGCATATAAATACATGTATATGCATAATAAAACATGTTTAGGTATCTTGATAATGTTCTTTTGCCAGGAAATATTCAAAATTACAAAAAAACCCCCAAATTTAATGGTCAAAAGACTCACGTATCTCAACTGATACATGGTGACATTTCCATTTGATCTTTACTGTGACCTTATGAAAACCACAACATTTCAGGAAATGTTCTGATCTTTCTAGTCAGTGACTGTGTTTTCAGGCATATTACCAGTTTCTTTTTCTATGGAAATGCAGGGGAGGAGAAAAAGTGCTCTTATCTTATTTAGTCATTCAGCACTGCAATTAATTATATGTTCACATACCTAATAACTTCCTGGGTTTTATTTGTATGTTAATATTATGTAAACCAAATTGAAAGACAAATAAAAGTGAGACTTTTGTTAATATCTGAGTCATCACTGAATAGACAGAATGACAACATATGGATGATCTACCAGATGATCCCAAGCTTCTAAGCCTTAAGATCTGCCCGAGTGCAGCAACAGACCTCAAGGTTCATAAGTGACTGAAACGTTCACTTTTTTTTTTTAAAATAAAATTAACTCTAAAAAAGCAAGCTTGCAACACCTCCCCACTTAGTTTTTAAAAACTGTAATTTTTTAAATTGCTTAAAGTACTTCTGCTCTATCTTGAAATGAGCAAGGTTGCAATGGGCTCTTGCGCAGCAGGCATGCTTGAGAGAATATTGGGGCCAAAGTTCTCTGTGTTGGCTTCTTGTAGGTCCACAACATGCTTAGTGTTGTGGGATCTGTCCTTTGGGTCCTCTGGCTTTGCCAGCTCATTTATTACACCCTTGTGAGCTGCTGGGTGAAATACAGGGCTCCTCTTCCCCTTGGCCAGAGCTGTCTTCCCTTTCTCTTCAGTGGAAGTCAGCCCTGCTTGTTGGCATACATTTGCTTTGCAGGTTTTTCTACTTATAGGAGGAAAAGAGGAATAAAAACAAATTCAGCCCCATTTGAAGGAGAGGCACCACTTCATTTCTATATGCATGTAGATTTTTTCTTGTGTCAGGACACTGCTTGAGGATGTGGCACAAGAGGGAGGAGGGGGTAAGGTGAATGAACTCCAGTGTAGTTCATGCCCAAGTTATGATCTGGAGAGCTGCAGCAACACCTGGTAGATGGATATGCTCAACCAACAGCTTTCCCATGACACGGCCACAGCTCATGGAAACCAGGAGGGGAGGGGATAGGTTTGGCAAAACGGACATGCAGGGTTGTCCACCTGTTCTTGTTTGTTTATTTTTTGTAAAACTCACGGTGACATACAAAGCCAACGTAAATTATGATTGCTTATCATATCTGCAATTATTAGGAAGAAATGCTCCTAGTTTCAGTCCTAATTATGGTGCTAGTAATTTCAGATTCTGTTTAACATGGTATGAGGGACTGCACAAAATCTGCCCATGGAAACAAGCAATGAGCATAAAGGTGTAGAATGAGATAATTACAGTCTGAAACAAAATAAAAAAATGTTACTACTCAGTTCCCTCAATGACAAAACTTCCATCCGATGGCCATAATTTAAGCATCTACTTAGGAACAGAAGCCATTTTGTTCCTTGTTAGTCCTAATTTACATTCTTATAACAGCACTGGAATAAAAAGACAGACCAATGACCAAATGGAATAGCCTGCATAGCCTTGAAACAAAACATGCTTACTATTTAAATTCCCTTTACTGCAGTACCAGTTTTGTTAGGACTGATCGGCTTTTTTCTTTCATTCAAAACAGGCACAGAGGCAACCAAGTTCAGGTTGAAGAGTCTCTTGAAAGGCTCTTCAAACCCACATGCCTTTCTCTGTCTCTGTGGTGTGAGAGCAGTGGACTCTTCAAGCTTTCCCTTACTGCTGCAGCACACCTGCTATTAAAAAACTCTGGTGGGAAAGATGAACAACAAAGGCTCTCCCATTTTTCAGAGGGAGAAAAGTTTATTGTCAACAAAGTCCTCCACAGAAAGCAAAGGAAGGAAGATCATCACCAGAGCAGCGCTGTAAGGTGACAAAGCCTTCACCTGCAGCAGGTACATCTCACTTTGCTTAACATTGACAATGAAACCCCAAACCTTCATTTTTTCTTGAGAAGGTGTGTTTGGATAGTTCTCCAGGAAGGGAGGAGCCATTTGAGCACATTGGGGTGAGACTAGCCTGTCTCAACTGTTGGTGAGCTAGAAGCCAGCCCCCAGCTCTCTGCACTGGCTGCCAGCCCACCCCACTCTCACAAAAGGAAGACAGTCAGGGCAAAAGGTGGGGAAAGAGTCATTAGGAGAAGCAATTTCCGAATGATCACACCTTGATGTATTTATTTCCAATTCTTTTCATAAATGCCAATAGCCAAGTTCCTAATCCCAAAGATTCTGAAATACGCAGCAGAAAAGTTACTTTGCCTGGACTGGAATATGTTCACCACCCACAAGTCATTACTTGGAAACCCCATAACAGTTAAGCCTTTTATTAAAACGTTTCAGGATACATAGTAGATAAATTTAGACCCAGGTTTCCTCTAGTTTTTGCTAGTAGAAACGCAACTGTTGTGTATCCTGAGGGACAAGTGATTTGTTGCCATTAGTTTTAGAGAAAGCTCCTCAGAAAAATATTCTCCATTAATCTGCAATAAGCTCCATGTCCCAGCTCTCTGTGTTGTGCACTCTCCTGAAGTGGACAGGTGAGACAACAAGCAAGCTCTTTGTTTGTTGAGTTTTTTTTCTCCTTTTAAACAAAAACGCTTTTAAAATTAATTCTTCCTAAAAAGAAGGCAATGCCTTCTCCTTTAATACCATTAACTCTGTGGGAAAACAAATGGTTCCACAGAACATTAGCAGCAATCAAAGGGCAAATTATCTGTACTCAATAAAAATGAACGTAACAGATAACACAAATCAGCTTTCACTTACAGTAAATTAGTGTATATAGTTAACTACATGAATAAATAGACTTCTCAGAAGTTTCTTCTGGAGAAAACTTATAAAACTTGGAAACGTCAAACAGGTATTTTTATGTTCCACTGTGCAGTCGCTCAAAATCTTCATGTACATTTACTGTAAATGTAACATTGCCACTGATTATTACTAACTGAATGCAAGTCAAATATTTCTTTGAACTGATCACATAAGGAATACTTCTGCAGTATTTCAAATAGCTAAAAGTAAACCATCATAGATGCAATTAAAAAAAGCCATTTGTTACTGCATTATTTGAATGTCCTGCTCACCAGGCAAGGTGTACTTTTCTCACAATAGGCTAATCTCAACCACCCTGGCCCCCTTTTTGCAAGTTCTTCTCTGGCATTGTTTTAGCCTAGCAATCACTCTGCATATTGACGTTTCTGTTCAAATAAACACGCTTAGAAATTAGGTTCCTTGGCATTTCCAGAACTTCAGAGTGTTTTAAAGTGCACTTCCCAATGCTTTTTGCACTTGAAAAAGCCTCAGGTGTAATTTAAAAGAAGAAATGTGAATTCTCACAACATGAAAAGTATGCCTTGTGAAGAATATAAATTTTGCAACCTGTGGCATAATATCCACTCAGAATGTGCTGCTGTTATAGAGAGGGTCACAAGCTTTTTTCTCTTGAATAGAATATTGTTCTCTGAGTAAGTCACTGTGAATCAGTTTCCTAAACCAATAAACTACTGTACAACAATAAAAACAGAACAGGGTTTGAAGAGCCGCAAGCATTAAATAAAATGGTAAGATGGAGATGGTCAAATAGTAAAGTGTTTAATTCTAGAGTATTTAAGAAAATCTCAACCCAGCTTAATTACTTATCAAACACGTTTTAATGCTGTTTTGCAAGAGGTCTTTATCTTACTGTTAGCTTTTCAATAAATTCCTGTCGCCCTTCAGGCCAGATCATTGCAGTAAAACTGTACTGATCAAGGAGTGAAATTATTGTCTTTCCCTGCACCTGACATTTCTACCATTTCATTTTTAGTAGGTTTTTCTTTGATCTACACAATTATTAGCTGGTTTTATGCCAATAAGAGTGTATAAAAGAATGGAAAGGATGCGTATTTAGTGATATTCTGCACATCTCTATCATCCTGCTTTTACACCAGCATAAAATCAGTGTAATTCAGTGATAAATCAGGCCTGCAACAGGTAATCCTTTGCATCTCAAGAAGGCACAGTTACTCTGGTTTTTCAGGTACTCTTACTTACAGTCATAGTTGCTCTCATAGTTGCTCTTTTTTTTTAAATTAAACTTACTGTTCTGGTATTTTTTCAGTCCTTTACAGCTTGTGCAGTCTGTGTGATATGCAGTGCACAGAAGCCTGAATTTGCTTAGTTTTGGGAATATTCATCAGACTGGAGGATTTGATCCCCTGTCAGAGGTATCTCACAGCTATAGCTTATGAAATCCAAATGCTCACATTTATTCATCATATGGAAGAAAACAAAACTGAATTGATATGTGTAACATAAGAAGTAATTTTTTATAAGCAGAAAGATAGTTCTGGCTCCTGTGTGTACACACAGAAAGGATACCTCTCATCATGTCAGGGCTTGACGACAGCCACCGCAGCACTGTTTCGATGTCTAGGCTGCCATCACTGTTAAAGCTGCAGTTTTGTGATAGCTGTCACACACATTTTGTTTACAGCTGGCTTCATGTGTTTTCAAATCAATCCAAAGCTCTGGCTGTAAGGAGACATTTGTTTCTTAAGAGGAGAAAGTGCAGAGACTCATGTGGAGAGAGAGACACTGTGACCATTTCCATCTCAAGGATGCGATCTCACAGCCAGTGCTCATGATTTCCCCTCAATATCTCAGAGGCACTTCCAAAGTTGCTCAAGCCCATCTGTGTCCTATCTGCCGTGGTCCCATGCTCCTGTCCTACCCATTCCATTCTACCAGGTGGGTGGGCTCTTGCTTGCAAGAGTAGGCAAAATGCATTTCTGCCAATGCAGCTGGAAACAAGGACTGCAAAGAAGCATCAGGCTTTCCACAAAGTCAACTCTTGCATCTCCCTGCAGCTGGTGCAAGGACAGGATGGGAATGCATGACAAGAGTGGATGGGACAGGAATGCATGACAGGAGTGGGCAGGACACCAAGCTGTCATTGAGCTTCATGTTCTGGTTATGGTTTCACATCTCCCTGAGTCCTGCCAAGAAAGAGGGAGGAGATCCTGCTCCTCATCCTCTCTCCTCCCCCAGCCACACACTTCTGCCCCATTCCCCTTGGAATGGGTGTAGCAATCAGATAGCCCTGGGGCAAGTCAATTAAAAAATTCACCCAATGGAAATCTAAGATGGCATATAAATAAATATGCAAATAAAATAAATTTTTACTGCCAGATTTGTCAGCCTGTCAACTGCCTGACTTGCCTTAAGGCCACACCAATTGACAAAGCCAATATGAGGAGGGAGGAGAGCACCTACAGCTGGGGAGAGGGGGCAGGGGAGAGAGAGCAGGACCTTCCTTTTCAGTGGAAAGTGGGTGCTGGCTTGACAGAACTGCTTTTAATATGAAAACATCCTCTCCGTCTCTGTGATTCCTGCAGTTTGGATGGAGTGGGGCTTAACAGTGGGCAAAATTCACAGTGGCAAATTTTAGCTCCTGGAGGTTCATCCACCATGGTTGATCATCTAATCAGTGGATGGAAATGGACTTCTAGGGGCGAGTGACTGAGGATGCCCTTATTTCAGCTGTGATTGTGGAAGGAGACCAGAGACATTACTTCCTCCAGGGACAAAGTGGCTTGTATGAAAATCTGTAATAGCAACGATTTTCTGCTTGTTTCATCACAGATCCCTCCAGTTTTTCATCAGAGGACTGAAGGCTGGTAGAATGAGCTTCACCCCACTGACAAGGGCCTTGCCTGGCTAGCTTGCTTCCCAGTAGCCCCTCTGTGACCTCAGGAGTCTGTGGACCACATGCAGAAACCTCCAACCCCACAAAATAACCTGCTCAATTCCCTCTGCTTGGCAGCGCAACAGAAAAAAATGAGGGAGCAATAATGGTTCTGAGGTGTTGCTGCCACTGAATTAAAGATAAATAGTTAACAAATTGTTCTTTTTTTTTTAATGTGCGTATTTAAAAATAAATCATATTAGTATTTAAATAAAATTATCCATGCTTTTTACTACATGATGCTTGCCTTGCACTTTCCCCATGACAACTTGTATGATTTATTATGACAAACCACTAGCCCTAGTAACAGCAGACACAGATCTTTGGCAGGAAAAGCTGTTACATATTTTAAAGCTCTTTTATAATAAACATGTATATTTTCAGTCCAATGTGAGGTAGAGAGAAAAATCCCAATGTTTTTCTAAATGGATAGGGTCTTGGTAAGTTAAGAAAACTAAAAATGAGATTTCTGAGCTTCTCGTACTAAAAATAGAATTGAAATAAATTTTAAAAAAACACACCAAATCTTCTCAAATATTACCCAAAGAAATGGTTACATTTTGCTACCATGGAATTTCACCAGGACTCACTGAGTTCTCTTCAACTTTAGTTTTTCACATAACCAGTCTTTTGTCCTCTAGTTTACACTGAGCTTAATTTGAATTTTTCTGCTACTAATTCAGAAAGATTCCTCTTTAAGCAATCTTGCCTGTTATAAACATATTCTGAAATAATTTATCTGCCTGTTACTTAAACTAAAGGCTTCAGGATTGCTTTGCCTGTGCAGTATGCCAATAGGTTCAATTTTCTCTACTTAATGAAATTTTGAAAATTTTGTTTGCATGGGTGCATAGGAGGAAATTAGCAGTGGCTTTTAATTTGGTAATATTTGGAGAGTGAAAAATGTGATATGTTTGGGTTTGCTTTATGAAATTCTTAGGTTTCAACAGTCCTAGCTCAGATGTGTATGGTCTGTCAGTATAGTTTACCTCAGCTGTCTCACCATTTTTAACCACTGAAAAGCTCATCACCCATGCTATGTGCTAAAATATTGATAAATAATATATACAGAAAGCAGTTACTGTTACTGTATAAGACATTGCTAGATTATTAAGTTCCCATTGTACAGAAGGAATTTATATAATTAAGATAATTCATCTGTAAAACAAATGAATGTTTGAAGTCACCCATTATATGTATCACACAACATCAAAAGAAATTACAAACAAAACCCACAAAAAAAAAAAAAAAAAGAGGCAAGGATACATTTCCCTACACAGACAAGATAGTGGAACTTTGGAGCTTTTGAAAATTCTTAAATGCTAGATATTAAACAGAATGTTTTATTTATTCAAGATTTATTGTCCAAACATCACTATGAAGACAGACCAAGAATGTTATGGGAGCAACTCAGTGAAATTTAGAGGATACAGCATCATCTTACTTTGTTTTGAATGTCTGCTCAATACTATGAACACACAAGATCTTTGCTTCACATAAAGTGCTGCTGGATAATTCAGGGCAAGTAATTTCATTTCCCCATGTCTTCATTTTCTCCTGGCAGTAGTACACTGATCCCTGTGTTAAAGAATACTGGGATATAGTACTGAAACAATATTAAGTGTTTGATTATCCCTTTCTGAGCATCACTGCTCTCACCTCACGACAGCATAGAAGAGAAATGACAAATACACAATGTTGTCCAGCTTTCTTTGACTTACTTAGGAAAAAAAAGTTTTGTTAGTTAAAATGTGTTATTCACTGACAACAAAGACATGGGGTGAAATTCTGGTTTCATCAAAGACAATGTGGTTTTTCCCACCATCTTTGATGGAGTTGGGTTTCATTTGTCTTTGGTAGGATTCTGCGCAGTGCGTCATTTCAAACTACACTTATTGTTTCACTAATGTATCAACTTCTAAGGGGAAATAAATCTCCTCTGGATGTATGTTGCACATGAAGAAGGCTCTGAGAAGCAGCCCTTTTATCCAGAAAGCTGAAGGATGGCAGTCTGCCTTGAAATTTACAACAGAAGTAAAATAGCAACCTAAACTGCAGACATTATTTTTACATTATTTTTACTCTAAAATACACATCTTTGTTCTACACTTCGGTTTCTATTGAGGTATCAGATTTTTAAAATGTTGCCCAAGAAAAACAGGCAGTTTATTGTTATTCGCTGCTTCTGTTTTTTTCCCAAGCTGCAGCAACCAAATGAACAAGAAAAGTCATTTGTACAAGGTGGAGTAGATATCTGTTAACATGCATGCTGATTTTATGGTGAAATAGAGGAAACGTAGCTTTAACTGCTCACTGAAGAACACTCTTAAACTTGCATTTATTTACATAGCATCTCTGGCATTTAGCTGACTGAAGAGAATTGATTAGCAAGAAGGCTGTTAAACAGCAGTCCTATAGCAGGCACTGCACTGAGGATTAGAGGTTTATTTCACTAATTGGTGCCCTCCTATAGTCTTTATGAGTCAATTTGAAAAAATAAAGGAGCACTGCAAACTGTGTTTAGAATAAAAGCAGGGTGATGCTTTTCACTGCACAGAAATCCCATAGCTGAGCTCTATTAGAAATGAGTTTAAGATTTTCCAGCCAAATTATCCCTCTCTGGTGAGTATTTGCTTCCAGCGCTGTATCCCTACTGCACTGCATAGGCAAACCCCAGCTAGCACGGCATGCTGAAAACCAGACCTGTAGCTGCCACGGTAAGCATGGTGTTGCCTTAATTGTCCACCACGGCTGCCTAGGGTATAGGAGCCACACACCGTTGTGAGAGCAGAGCCCTGACACAGCCCCTGCTCAGCAGCCGGCTGGCAGCAGCACTGCACACAAGGCAGGCAGGCACGGCTTCCACCCCAGGGAGACAGCAGTGCAGAGGCTCGTTATCGTGTCATCTCTGCAGATGTACAGCCTGTGCACCTACAGGTTTGAAAGATGCCGTGGGAGCGCGGCGGTGGCTGCGAAGTGGGACCTCCAGGGAGGAGCTCCAGAACATCCACAGAGAAGCAGGCATCATCGCTTGCAGACAAACTAAACTTGCACAGGGAGGACTAAAAAGGGAAACAGGATTCAGCGACTTTCCCCTTACGTTTTGAAGAATGTTTTATCATGGGTAGGAAGAAGTAAAGCCCTCATCTCTGTGGTTTTGACAGTAAGCTGAAATAAGGAGTTGTGCGCGCTGGACCCTGAAGAGCAGTGCTGGTACTAACGTGACGGGCATAAGGGCTGCCCGGCTCCAGCTGGCTCCCGGCAGTTCCCAAGGCTGGGAGAACACCACTAGAGGGCTCACGGAGTGTTTGAGGGGATATGACAGGTGGTATGTGAAAAATATTCTCATTTTACTTTCCATTCCTCCATTTCTACATGCAACGTATTTCAGAACTGACACTGCTATAACATGTCTTTACTTTAAAGTCAGCTTCACAGACTCTCACAGGCTCATCTCCATATGGGGACACCACCACCCTCTGACCTGTCTGGTGTAAACAGGCCTTCCATGTAAAACAATTTTGACCTGATCATGCTGCTCGCTGTTCGGGAGTTACTAACTAGAGGTAGTCATTCAGCAAGATGACAACTGCCATTACTAGTGCTTCCAGAGGAGTGAATGGGTTCAGTGCATCAGGTACAGCAGTACGGGAATATCCCCTGTATCAGTGCTTCAGAAAGAAAAGAAAGTTAACCTTCTTTCCTCTCCTCTCTCCTCATAGGAAAGAACCAAAAAAATCTTTTGTAAAGCCAACCAGAAAGAAGACAACCATGATCCCTTCCCCAATTAGGGTATAGCTGCCCAGCAGAGAGGGACCTGGAGGTGTTGATGGACAGCCAGATAAACATGAGCCAGCAGTGTGCCCAGGTGGCCAAGAAGGCCAACAGCATCCTGGCCTGCATCAGGAATAGTGTGAACAGCAGGACCAGGGAGGTGATCCTGCCCCTCTACTCAGCCTTGGTGAGGCCACACCTTGAGCACTGTGTGCACTTTTGGACAGCACAGTATAGGAAAGACATTGAGTTGCTGGAGAGGGTGCAGAGAAGGGCAATCAGGCTGGTTAGGGTCTGGAGAGCAGGTCTTATGAGGAGTGGCTGAGGGAGCTGAGGCTGTTCCGTCTGGAGAAGAGGAGGCTGAGGAAAGACCTCATTGCTCTCTACAACTACCTGAAAGGAGGTTGCAGTGAGGTGAGTGTTGGACTCTTCTCCCTAGTGACTAGTGACAGGACAAGAGGAAATGGGGTCAAGTTGTGCCAGGGGAGGTTCAGATTGGATATTAGGAATAATTTCTTCACTGAAAGAGTGCTGAGGCATTGGAACAGGCTGCCCAGGTAGGTGGTGGAGGCACCATCCCTGGAGGTGTTAAAAAAAATGGGTAGACATGGTGTTTCAGGAGATAGTTTAGTGGTTAGGGGTTATAGGGCAAACAGTTGGACTTGATGATCTTGAAGGTCTTTTCCAACCTTGATGATTCTATGATTCATATAAATTCTAGGACAATAGGCTGTCAGGCAGATGAAGATTTTGGTATATTGCTCATGCGGTCAGGGAGGTTGACTATCCCTACCATAAGTTACGAAAGCTATTTGTGGCAACTAGTAAATAATGCCAACTACCCCTAAAACATTTTTCCCCTGAAGAATCAAGATTTACCTTTGTTGATGAGGGAGAATACAAAACTAGTATAACAGGTTTTCTTTTTCCCCTTTTACCACTCATTAGCCCTGAGGACCTTGTTACAACATTTGGTGTTGAGAGTAGAAATGTTCTAATATATAGCCCCAAACTAAAAAATGTGAAGGCAATAATCACAGGAGTATTTAAACACTAACTAAAATGAATTTCCTTTTTTTTTCTACTCTTTCTTTTCCCTTTCCTCTCTGAACGAGGCTGCCAAGGGAATTATTATGATTACTCTGCATGTTTTGCAGATGGTTGGCTGCTGCGTGGGGCCTTCAAGAGAGGTCAACATTCTATAACATCCAGCTTGGATGCTGCCCTCCACACCAGCTGAGCTATGGAAGTCCTTAGTCAGCAAAGCTTTTGCTGACATGCCTAATGGAAGTCTCTGGGACAAGTCACCTCCTCAAAGCCCAGACTGAAGCACTTTCCTGAGCTGGGACTTGATTCTAATCTCCTATTAAACACAATGAAAATACTCCACTTGCCAGGAATGGAAGTGGAATGGGACTTGTAGCTTTTAAAAATTATTTTATGCATACATATATATATGTGCCCAGACACACATATACACATAAAAGCTGTAACTGATGTGTTCAGAAACCATGTTCAAGGTTTTTTTCAGGAGTTTCAGCTAAACCTGAGAAGTTTTCTTCTCAGGGATAGTAGAGACATGGACACTGGTTGTCTCATGCCAACAGTGTGAGGACAGGAAGTTTTCCTGCAATTTGACTTTGCTATATGGTGTTCAGACAAGCTGTTTAAAGAGCCCATATTCACAGGCTGGGAGCAAGGAGTCTGTGTGTTTGTTTAATTTGTAGCCTTTTGGTAAATAATCAATAAACCCACCTTCCTGGTGCCAATCCACAGTGAAGGAGAGAAAATGGGGCAATACTCACTTAATGCTGTAAAACTCGCTTACAGGGTCCCCTGCTTTCCACATGTATGCTGGTAATGTGCACAGAGTGTAATTAGGCCCTCTACAGGATTGGACAGATTAGGATCAAAATAGGAATAACAGCTGTCCCAAAGGCCCTGATTATCCCTGCAAATGTAACATCTTACAAGTTTGGGTTTCAGATTTATTGTTTTAAATTCGTTTGAAACCAATAACTTACAACAAAGATTTATCTAGCCATCTATGTCCAAAAGTCATAGTTCTTATAATCTGGAGTTGTATAAATCTTGGACTTTCTAGCAAATTATGCTAGAAATTGAAGCATCCTCTATAGTTTATTTTGAGGTGAGCTTTTTCATTTTGAGTATTTTTTCACAAAAATGCATACCACTAGTTAAGCATGATGAGGTTAGCATAAACCAGCAAAAGCAAAGAAATTTTAAGCTAAGATTGATGATACATTCCTAACTCATGCTGTTGTGCCTAGTTATTGCAGGACTGTCAACCAGCTCATGATAATTACATACTGCAAGCAGCTGGGGGGGGAGGAAATTATTGTTGTTGGGTTCATATTACTTTCACTGAACTTTACTGGCATGATTGATTCATATCTCCTTTTTATTTTCTGAGCTCATAGAGACTGAAAACTCAAATTCAAGCCTCCTGATGGATCAGGAAGAACAAGGCAAGATTTCCCTCCAGACTCTTTCCTAAAGCATGACAACAATCTTGTTCCATTTATTACCATGAAAACATGATGCTCTTGCTTCTCTTTGCAAACCAGTCTTGGCCAGCCTTGTTATTTCCAGAAGAAACACCAGCCAGTCTTGTTTCTGTTTGTAGACAGTGCATGAAAAAGGAGGGAGCTTTGAAGAACACAGGGAAAGAGCTGTGCTATGCACAGAGACCGTAGTTTTCTGTCGGTCTCTTTTTTACTGTTTCCTAGAGTTCAAAAGAAAATGCTTCTTTCCATTCTCCTACTGGATATGAGTATAGTTTCAATCCCCGAGTGATGGTATCTAGAGAGGAGTTTAATAACTTTTACTGTCTCATTTTACACTCATATGTCCTTAACCCAATTTAGGTCTTTAAAGTACTCTGGGCCAGAGATTTTCTTTTGCTCAGCATATACACAGTCCCTAGCACTATGGGGTCCCACCTCAATGGAAAACATTAAGTGCTTCTCTGATACAAATGCTAAATAATTGATCACAAATCCCTAAATCATACAGTGCAGTGTAATTTCTTCTCCATGATTTGGTTATGCTATTATTTATATCAGCATATGATATTGATATAAAAAGTTTGTAATGAAGTCTCAGAGATGCTTTGATTTAATGTGGTTACAGGGATTATTATTGTAAGTGGCAACAAATAGCTCTAATGGATTTTCTAGTACCTTGTTTTCATCATCCATAATAGACTCTCTTCTGCACTGGTCGGAACTGTAGTTGTCCATGTGTTCTGCACCCAGACTTCAACAGATCTATATTTTATGGCCCTACATTAAAAGTAATTGCAGGTTTTATAATGTCTGCATACAGCTCCAACTGAAAGCAATAAATTTAGAGAATTCTGGAAAGTTGAGGTGTTTTGGTTGCAAATGCATGAGCTGAGATGAGCTCTGCCTGCACAGCCAGTTGGTTACCAGCCTCCTTTTAATGAGGGCACATTCCAGAGATCTTTATTTTCCTTTCCCTATACCAAAATATAATACATTTTGGAACATGAGAGGTTTAAGCTGAAAGGATCCAGCCCCTGAGTTTTTTCAGTTCAGAGGAAGTACAGAAATTTGGAGGCTGGTCCAGAAGGTGCTGATAGCTGGAACCACCAGTAAGGGCAGCAAGCCAGCAGGGTCACTTGCCCTTTTCCCAAATTAGACCCTTCAACTGCAGCTCACAGTTTACAAAAATCAAGAATCGATTTTGACTCACTGTCTGACCTCAAATTGTCTTTCAAAAGCCACACAACAGTTCTTGACAACCTCACCATAAGAAAGCAGTAACTAAGGTAATGAGAGAAAAACAAAGTAACTTCCTTGTTTTGTGTGTGTCTGTTGAATGACAGGGTAATTATACCGTCTACCTAAAATGTGAGGGCTCTTCCAAGCATTCACACCTACACAACACTCTACAGGGCTGACTGTTGCCCCCATGGCAACAGCCAGCCCTGCCCAAAGAATTTGGCCTAAGGAGCAGGAGAAGGTAAGAGTGGAATGGGGCTTTTTAAAGGCACAAATGGCCTCTCAATGCCAGTTCTGCCATTTGTGCCTCTCAAGATGAAGAAGAACTCTGTCCAAATGTTAGCACTGTCTTTTTACTGCATGTGATGAATGGGTTAATCCTGCTATTATCAGAATAATTAACCTTGCCTGACACTCCATGCAAAAAATCCAATATGCAGACACATGCACACAAAAAACCCACAGACACGGCAGTGCTTCATAATATTTCGTTATCTTTTCAATGTATAATTAATGAGGAGAGTAGGGAATGCAAGAGAATCAGTCAGCATTAAAATAAGTAGAAAACAGAAAGTTAAGGTATCTGGAATTCAGTCTTAGCTACTTCAGTGACAATATCAATTCAAAGTCCCCAGCTGAGACATGGACGAGGTACGGTTGCAGCTGGCAATAACACAGATGCCACTTTCTAAATTATCTGAAACCATTTTTTGTTATAATATTAATTATATGTTCTTTGTGATTAATCTAATTTTAAAATGTTATTGTTTTCACAGTATAGTCCTGGACTGGACTGCTCCAGCTTTATGAACTGAAGAGAAAAAGATAGCTAGCCTTGACCCTTGGTATCAACAGGCTCCCAGAAGCAGCTGTTCAGCATAAAAACCTATGCATGGCTAGGTAGGAAAGAAGGTATGCTTAGGTCTCATGTGTAGGCAGGTAGAGAATCCCTGTACTTATAATGTAATTTTTTATTTTCAGAATTACAGTCCAAAATTACAGACTTTTCTTGACCCAAACAAAGAACATGCTTCCTCTAACTCTAGAAAACCTTGTGAATCAAAGTTATTTCCAAACACTGTATTTGTTGGTGTAAAAATAATTACCTCCCCTCCCAACACACACATGATGTTCTTACATCCTTTTCTCCCCCAGGTTGAATATTCATTCTGAGGTGGCACAGCTGCCCATACAAAACTTGTTGCATGCTTGATTCTGCTTGCTACATGGAAAATAAGCAGTACTGTTCTGCTTGGAGCTCCTACATGGACCAATGGGGTCTGCCTCTCTGCTGCAACCTTCCCTTGGCCTAGAAACCACCAACTTGCTGTGGCTCAGAAACTGTCCTCAGCAGACACCAGCTCATACTTTGTTGAGTGATATCAAAACTTTCATATCTATTTTCAAAAAAGAACTGTGGCGCATCAGGAAGAGCTGGTAAATTACATCTTCATTTTGCAACATCTGCAGCTGAATGTGCTATAAAGTGGTTCTGTGTCGCTTCAAATTGCTCATGAGGAACCGGTGTGTTGGTACATGGACCTGATATGGAACTTTGGGGGATTGACTCCTACAATATCACTGAATCAATTCCTGAACAAACGTGTGAACTCATCCTGATGAGGAGGAATATTCTGTTTCTACGGTTTTTGCAGCTGGAACACAGAGGGAACAAACCAAAATACAGGTCCAGAAAGTAAGCAAGCAATGTATGTGCTTGTGAGCACCAGGTTAAACTCATTCTTCTGAAGCATGCTGTCAAGATTTGAAAAAGTGCAATGCCTTGGCTAATCAGGCCTTACTCATTAGGTCATGCCATAAATAGCAAAAGAAGAGTGACAGACATGGCACAAAATCAATATGCGATCTGGAGTTAGAGAAGGCAACCAGAGGGCCATTAGGCCAGATGTCCCTGAGGAGCTGTGTGTGGCTCTGACTGAGTCATAGGGGACATACTCAGTTGGGACAGATACTCAGTTATGGTCACTTGACATGGCCTCACAGACTTTAGCTGAACGGCTTGATGCAGCAGCAGCAGAACCTGGTCCTTTGAACACCTGAACAGAGATAGGAGGAGAACTGTAAGGGAGAAAGCCATTATCATAGGGAAAAAAGCTGTTTACTGGGAAACTCTTTGTGTTCTTGGATCAATGGGAAAGGGTGTTATATTATATAGAGATGCAAACATTACTTACTTGAGCACCTTCTTTTGCCAACCAACCAAAACCCTAATACGTGATTTCTGTTTCTCCTGAATGGCTGGTGGTGGTTTGCCACACTTAGTTACAGGTGCCACTGATATTAGCAGCTCCTACAACTGTCTTTCACACAGAACCTCCAACCCAGATACTAAGAAATGTGCCTAATTCACTTCTAGAGAAAGTAGACTTTGTTGGGACGTTTTCATGACCTCATGGATATTCTTAGGTGTTCAAAAGCTATTGTGCAACCACTCAGGCCATGTTCCTGTGCATTTTTGTTTCTTCTATTCCCTCTACCCCACTTATTTTTGTAATGTCCATTTCATGTCCCCTTCCCCTTCTGAGCTCTTCTGAATAGCTACACCTTTCCTGTCCACACCCAACCTTCTCAAGGATTTGGGGAGTTATTTTGCTTGGCCTTTTCCACTGTGTCCATTCCTTTTCCTTTCCTTGGCTCTAAGAAAGGATATACAATTTCTCAGTCTTGGTGAAATATCATCCTCTACACATATTTTTTTCTGTACTATGTGATATTTATTTGTAAAGTAAGTTTCCAACATATCTCAATCTGAAGATTCAAAAATCATTATATCTTGCTTTCCAAATTCTACATCTCCATAATTTCCAGTGATTTAATGATGTAAATACTAATAGCTACAAAAAATGAAATTAGCGAAAGTCAGTACCCTTGCATCAGGTATAACTTTCTGCAGCAGGGCAGAAATTGATTTTTTTTAATGATTTTTTTCCCCCTCTGTGCTGACTTGGGCATTAAACCCTTTTACCTTGCCCATGGATTTGTGCATTTTCAGTTTGTCCAAGCAATCTCTAACTCAATCCTCACTGCCCACTGGAGAGTCTTCCTCCCTCCAGTTTTTCTCCATTACTTCCAGTGATATTTCAATATGAGTGGACTCAAAGACTATGGTAGTATCACCTGTCAGCTGATATTAATACTAAGACCCTTAATTATTTCCTTTCAAGCTAAAACAACAAGAACAAAATCTACAATCTACATAGCAGGTCATAGATTGTTAGGTGAATTGCAGGATCTTGAAAGGGTTCTCACAATCTCTTTGGTACCCAGCTGCTGATGCTCACATCAGCCCATCTTCTCTACCCAACAATGTAATTTTACCTCAGTCACCATTACTCTCTCATCAAAGATGACCCCTAAGTCAAGTCTCAATGGAGCTCTCATGAAAATATACAAAGCAGGATCACCGCTGCCCTTTCAAAACTTCTGTAAAATCAAATGCATTTTGCAGTCATAAGGTCTATCAGACACCTGGCTGGGGTTAGACACTTACACATAATGATTAGAGATCACGTATTTCATTTGCCTGGCAAGGTTTTGGTAGCAGGGGGGCTACAGGGCTGGCTTCTGTGAGAAGCTGCTAAAAGCTTCCCCCATGTTCAACAGAGCAAACACCAACTGGGTCTAAGACAGACAGAGACACGCTGATGGCCAAGGTGAAGCCCATCAGCAATGGTGTTAACACCTCTGTGATAACATGTCTAAGAAGAGGAAAAAAACTGCACAACAGCAACTGTAGCTAAAGAGATGAGTGAGAGTACGCGATAGGAACAACTCTGCAGTCAGTGAAGAAGGAGATGCAGGAGATGCTCCAGGTGTTGCAGCCTGTGGTGAAGACCATGGTGAGGCAGGCTGTCCACCTGCAGCCATGGATGTCCATAGTGGAGCAGATATCTACCTGCAGTCTGTGAAGGACCCCACTCTGGAGCAGGTGGATGCACCTGAAGTAAGCTGTGACCCCATGGGAAGCCCATACTGCAGCAGGCTTCTGTCAGGACCTGTGGACCCATGGAGAGCAGAATCCATGCTGGAACAGGCTCCTGGCAGGACTTGTGACCCTGTGGGGGACCCACTCTGGAGCAGTTTGTTCCTGAAGGACTGCATCCAGTGGAATGGATTCACACTGGAACAGACTATGAAGAACTGCAGCCCATAGGAATGATTCATGCTGGAGAAGTTTGTGGAAGACTGTCTCCAGTGGGAGGAACTCCAGGCTGGAGCAGTGGAAGAGTGTGAGGAGGAAGGAGCAGCAGAGAAAACATTTGAAGAATTGACCACAACCCCCATTCCCCATCCCCCTGCGCTACTGAGGGGAAAGAGGTAGACAATTCAGGAGTGAAGTTAAGCCTGGGAAGAAGGAAGGGGTAGGAGGAAGGTGTTTTAAGATCTATTTTTTATTTTCTCATTATCCTGTTCTGATTTTGACTGGTAATAAATTAAATGAATTTTCCCCAAGTCAAGTCTGTTTTGCCTGTGATGGTAATTGGTAGTGATTGCTCCTTGTCCTTATCTGGACCTGTGAGCTTTTTGTTTTATTTTCTCTCCCCTGTCCATCTGAGAAGGGGAGTGACAGAGTGTCCAGCCAGAGTCAGCCCACCACATATCATGAGTTTTCTGGAGGAAACCTTCATCAACAGCAAGAGATGACTGGAACCCCCAGATAGTATATATACTCAGTGAATATTGGGAGAGTGAAGACATGTTTCACATGAATTCTGGCTGTACCCATGGCATGTCTCCAGGGAATTCTGTGCTCACAGGATTCAATGTACATTTCTAGTGCTTTCAAGACTGCTTGGAGACAGTCATACATGGAACTGAACCTAAGGTCCTGGAGCTCTTGATCTAACTGAGCTCAAGCTCTGCAGCAGAGAACTTGGAAGTTTCTGAAACTTTTATTTTAAAGGGGCCTTTTTGGGTGGCCACGCACTTTCCCATGGGAGCAGGGCAGGATTCTGGGAAGCCCTCTTCAGAGCAGTGGACATGTTGGCTGAGCCAGATGGTCTGAGCCTCAGCACCCTCTGAGTCACACCATGAAGTAATCTGCAGAAGTATGCTATCAGGGAAGGACAGGATTTGAAATGACCACCAGCCGTAGAATCAGACCTGTTCTTCAGCATCAAGGATCGTGAGATTTAGTTCCTGGTTTGCTCTACCCTATTTCAATCATTCTACAACCATTTTTTCAATTGCTTCACAACTTCAAAACTTTTGTTTGTGTTTGACTTACAAATATGGTGTAAAGTTTATGTTTGGGGTGTTTTTTAAGGAGCTATTTATGAACTAGAAATCCTGTGTTTTCAGCTGTGGCAGTTGCAGACTAATCCAGCCACTGATGGCTACAATATTATCTTGTTTTTCTGCATTCATTTAATTGTTTCTACCTGGTGTTTCTCATTGTACTGTTTAATTGTAACAGGACTACACTTCAGCTTATTTGTGTACAGGACTAGCCACAATAGGGCCCTGTTTCATAATTGTGTTGAGGTAATGCCCAAGGCTCTCACAAGAAATAATAATAAGTGACATGACACAACTGTGCTGAGTCACAACTTTTTAAAGCCCAGCTCTTTTTGAGGGACACGAGGGCATAGATAAAAACAGCCACGGCCAGCAAAGAGTGCCTTCTGAAAACAGCTCCTGGTAACTTATTCAAGTCAGTGGTCATAAAGAACAATAGCACAGCTGTTAGATAAATGGGATGCTTGCCACTGCACACAGAAAACCTAAAAATTTCAGCAACAAACCCATTAGCCTTTACTACATGAGTGGTACAGGACCTGCTGTTTCCGTAGTGCTCTGCTGGGTCACATAAAACCTGTAGAGAAAATGCAGAGAAGTCTGGCATCCATCCATTCCTCCATCTGTCTGAAGGCAGCTGGGAAACTGCCCCAATCAGTCTTCAGACTTAGGGATGCTCTAATGCTTCAGCCAGTGCCAGTGTATGAGAACTGTTACATGACCCATATGTTCACAAGCCTCAGTTTGCAATGAATGGCTTATATCATCTCTCATTAACAATCAAAATAAAAGCTCTGTTTTTTACAGCTGTTTCAGTCAGCCCTGCTTCTAGGATGTATGTTCCTGAAACAGTGAAATCACAGATCATCAGCACCACTTCTGGATGATCTTACCAGCCTATGATCATATCCAGCGCAAGCTTTTTTACCAGGAATTTTAAAACTGTTTTCTACCACATTCCAGTGGCATCAGTAACCCATGGCTCCATGCAAGATGGTGGAGAGCATATTCTGAAACACACATGGTGTATATTAAAATCACATCAGTAAGGACACACCAGAACAGAAGGCAAAGACATGATGAGCCTGGCACTAGTGTTTTTTTCCCAGGGTTTTGGTTTGAGTATGTTGGTTTTTTTCCCTGCACTAGATAGTCCTCCTAATTTTTTATTACTTAAAAAAAAACAACAAAATAAAACAACCTAAGAATGAAGGAATTAGATTAATCCTTTCACTTAGTTAATTTCCATGATATATTTCCCTCATGTTCAGCATAGCTCTGTTCTCTGCTAACAATGTCAGGGCTGAGGAAGTCTCTTAGAAGGAGGTTTCAATTCAAGGGCAAAACAGACCCCAGGCCACTTAGTACCCCACACAAAATATACTCTGTTTTGTGTGCTTGCAGGTGAGCCAGAAGCTGTAATGAGAACGCTCAGGAAACCAAGTGCCCTTGGATAAATATTCTTGACAAAGTTAAAACCATTCAGGACATGGTGTCTCACCAACTTGTACTGTAATATTCTAGTATTGTCACTGTGGATCTCATTTCTGGCAATATCTTAAACAGCAATAAATACTTGCCTGGTGTGTGCTTTCCCTGCTATTTCTTCTGTTATCCAGGCAGGGCAACAGCTAAGCAACAACTATCATTTAAGATAACTAACCGCTTATATGTCGTTACTGATGAGCAACTATGCTATGGGTAACAAGGATCAAGAGCTTTCCATGTTGGATACTACAGAAGAAAAGACATACAGATACCCACTGCTGTAGCATCTGAGGAAATTTTGCATAAATGAGCAGCAGCAGGGAAGTCACTAGTGGACTTCCTCCCCTCTCATCCTGCAAATAAAAATATTACTACAAGGACAGTAGACACTCCCTTATATGGAGGAAAGAAGAGAGGCAAGTATTTTAACAATATGGGGATCAGGGGTTTATGGCAGCAAGTTAAAAAAGGTTGATTTTGTGGGACTGACTCCAGGTACGTGGTCCTGTTGTTTTTATGCTGGTCTGTATTGTATGTTTGCCAAAAATGTCAAAGTGTGAGATATAAGATTTTGTTTTATATCCATCCGTTATGAAAGAAGTAAACCAAAGTAATCCATCAATTCAGTAGCGGATGTTTAACATCCTTTCTCTATTAGACTTGCATATCTCTGCTTCTCCTGCACTTCCAAAAAACTGTGAACTGTCTCATCCCCAGGAACTACAACAAAACTGAAATTGCAGAAACAAAAAGCCTTATTGAGCATTTGGGAAATGTTCTGAACAGAACTGCCTATCTCCTGCGGCAAAACGCTGCAGCAGAGACAGACGCAGTATCGGTGGAAATGACTGCCAGAGGGATGTTGCAAACTACATGTGAATGTAGAACCCAGTGTGACTGTTTCTCTGACTGGAGGAGCTGAACACAGGAACACACTGAGAAAAGCACTATAATGTGCTGGATGTGCCCACGTTACTGAATATTGAGTAGCAGCAAGAACAGGGCATGGGAAGCAAGAGAAGAACAAATGTATAATCTAAAATAATGAAGCTAAGTTACATATTAAGTCTTATGGGTGACTGCTAGACATGAATAAAGAGTAATACTATCCTTGTGCCCAAAACCTATCAATTTTTTTATTTTTCAGATCCTTCCTCACAGAGATCTCAAAAGAAAAGAAAAACAGCATCTGTACATTGAATATTAGAAGATGCTGGACTGAACACAGCTTTGCCCAGTTGCTTAGGACACATTTCTCCTAATATCCAATATAAACCTCCTCTGGCACAACTTGAGGCCATTTCCTCTTGTTCTGTCACTTGTTGCTAGGGAGAAGACAATGAGCCCCCCTTGCTACAACCTCCTTTCAGGTAGTTGTAGAGCAATAAGCTCTTCCCTCAGCCTCTTTTACTCCAGACTATACAACCCCAGTTCCCTCAGACACTCCTCATAAGACTTGAGTCCCAGACTCTTCACCAGCTTCATTGCCATTCTCTAAAAACTCTTCAGCTCCTCGATGTCCTTCTTGTGGTGAGGGACCCAAAAATGAACACAGTATTTGAGGTGCCAAGTGCAGAGGGAAAGGAATGGCTGCCAGGTGTAGGGCTCTCCCTGCTATCCCCTTTGCACTCCCACAGGCACCCTGCCAGAGGGGATGGTCTGCAAAGCCCATGTACAAACTCCATTCACCCTCTCTAACCTCCAAAGTGGAGCCGTGTGAGACTTCACCGCAAAAAAAGAGTGAAAATTCTCTTGCCTGTGTTCCTCTGAAGCATGTGCAGCTCAGGCCCCCAGCAGAAGACACACCTGAATGCTGAAGTGGCAGCAGCACTGAGGTATTGCTCTCTGCAGCAATGGAGTCTGACCCATGTGAATTTTGTCTGTGTGATCTCCTCCAGCTTATTGTCTGATCTCTATCTCATAGTCAAACTGAACCATAAGGGTTACAGGTGAGGGAAAGAAAAGTGCTTTTGTTCTCCCTTTGCATCCCTTCTTCTTCCCACCTTCCAGCCTCCCTCACCTGAATCAATCCAAAATTACAGAATAAGAGTCACAAGTTAAAGAGCAAGAAATAGGGAATATGGAAAAAACCTGTCATAAAGGGAGGTTACTCATAACCATCATGAGGAAGCAGGGTGATTATACACACTTCACATAGAATGATAGAAACAATAGGATTACTCACACAATCTGAAACTCTAATGAGGCACATTGGTTACACTCCCACAGCAACCTGGAGAAAGAAGAGTAAAATCTGCTGGGTAAGCCTAGTAAGGATTTTTTGAGACAGTCACAGCTAACATGTCCTACTTACTTACAGTAATGCACAAGCCTGCTAGGGACTGCAGTCCAGTCTTACTGTATGTGATCACAATGGAGAGAGGGAGGGAATATAGATGTTTCTCTTCTTCTAGCCATCTCCAACTCCAGGATCATCCTTAACATAATAGGTTTAGGACAAGAAGTTAGGTACAAAATCAGAAGAGGAAGCTCATAGGTAGTTTTATTGAAACTTTGAAGAATACGCCTTGTAATTTATTTTAGATCATTGGTGACACACTAAAAAGCCATTCGCATAAAGACAGAGGAAAGGGAGAGATAATCTTACGTGCATTTCTACAACAAGACCTCTTGAAAAGAGTAAACACTGGATCGACTTCATGTGTTTGTGACTGTGAAGGTAGTATCTGTAACTGGTACCAATGGAAAAAAAAATATGCTGTCTGAAATCATGTGTCTGTAAAATTTTGTAAGACCTGTTGTTTTAAATATATTATGTACTACTTGACAGATTTTCCTCCAGCATGGACATTTTTGTGTGGAATTTAGAAAATGACTGAGAATCTCGTGGACACAATTCATCTCATTCTGTCACAGGGGTTTCAGCCATGGGAACCATCCTCTCCTCACCTAGTAGGCCCACAGGAACCCCAGGGAGCTGCACTGCAGGTGCCCACAGCAGCTTGAGATGGCTCCGTCCCACTTTTCTCAGGAGCTGAGCTTCCTTCACAAGTCTTTTTACACACCTGTGTAAGCCTTCAGATAACCATAGCCCTTAAGTGCATGCTCAAACTATTTCCCATGTGAGACCAACCTCATGGGAAAGTCCAAGGCTTTAAAATTTGTAATCCTTGATTTTGTGTGAGATTGAAGTAATTTAAAATCAGTGGTTCATTCAGACTTACAAAAATGCTTCACTACAGCTTAATAAAATTTTTACCTTTCTCTATTAATGTTTAAAAGATAAATCTGAAATGTAAGCAGAAAAATAAAACATGACATGAACATAATTTATCTTAATTATGTTAGAATAAAACAATTTTTTTTTGGTTGAGATGTTGGTGAAATCAGTGTGTTCTGTCAAATTTATCAATTTGTTTTGAATCAACACTTTCTAAGTGTTCATTTGGCTCAAGACTTCGCATACTTTTTACACCTATTCCTTTTTAGAACAAAAGCTTTGGATGCCACCATGATAACTTCTTTTTTCTTTCTATTTGAAATTTCCTTTACTTACACTGAGGAAATAATTACTTCTCTTCATTTATTTGCTCCTTGCAATTAGTGCACCATTATCTTCATAAGAAAGCTGCTTTTTATCTGCTTGGAGCTCTTCAGTATGAATAATCTCAAGTAAAACTATGCAGAGGACTTCTCAGTTTGCATTTGTCCTCCCTTGAGTGTCTGAGCTCTCTAAACGCATAACCAGAACATGGACATCAACCCAAACTTTTTGTAACAACTCATTGGAGTTTCTGCTTATTATCATGCCTGATGTTACAATCCACCCATTTTTAGGAAAAGCAGTGTTTAATTGACCAAAGAAGAAAAACAAATGCTTCCCCATGGCAAAAATTCCATTAACAGTTTGAATGTTTTCTATGAAGTTAACAAGCACTTCTGTCAGTATTTGGAAGTCTCAGACACTGGTTTTTTGAATGGAAAGAAGAGGGTTTGAATAGGATCTTACAGTTTCAACATGCTTAAGGACCCTCCAGGCTAAAATAGTACTTGTTTTATAACATTACTCATAAAAAAATGACCTTTTTTATGATAGTCTTTATACTCAACTTAAAAGAAAATTTAAGTTACATCAGTACAACTAGAATAACAGAAAAAGAAAATCGTTATCTTCTAAACTTACAGGGAAGGGTGACAGGCCATGCTCTTGAAACCTGTTTTTTAACATATGTACGTTTAACGTGACCTTTCAATCAGACTACATGTGGAAACATTAAGTGCAGCTTTATGGGCTTTTGGGGGCTCAATGCAGCTGCAGGGATACAATCCACAGATGATCCAAATACAGGAAAGAAAAAGGATTCCGTTTATTTAAATACCAACATCATTTACTGACTTCATGCTAAGGTAGTGTAGGTAAACATAAGACTATCGAGAGGAGGCCTAACTCTTGGTCTTCCCAACCAAATGAAAACATTAGATCAGCATTTTCACTGCCAGAAAATAAAAAATAAAACCAAACCAAAACAACCCCCCCCCCCCAAAAAAAAAACAACAATGACAAACAACAAACAAAAAACTCAAACAAAACAAAAAACAAACAAACAAACAAAACCTCTTCAACTGTCCGTGTTTTTGGGATAGCAAAACCACCAGCAAGCTAGAACCCAGGTTCCAAAGCCACTGAATTCTTGAGGCTGTCTCAGGACTGTCCTTAGGATTAATGAATCAAAGACATACCACTGTCTCACAAGCAAGTTCCCTGTTTTTTTTTTCCTTGCTGCTCCCCCTAAGGGGAAGCATTCCAGGAAGGATATTTCTCCTTACATCGAAACATGATATGGTAAGCCTGGAAGGAGGAGATGCCTGACTGGGACAGGTTTTGGTTACCCAGAAGCTGATGTTTTTCCCACCATATCTGAGATGATCTCTAAGTGCTCGGATGTACACAACTATCTGAAAACTGAATGCTTAATACACCAAGTCAAAATATGAGGTGTATACACATTATTTTAATTTGTCTGAACACAAGAGAATATAATTCCTAGCTCAGAGTTTACTGCAGAAATTCAGATCATGTTCAGACCACATTCAATAAATAAACACAGAGTAGTAATCCATGTTGCCCAATCTGTATAGTGTCAGGCAGAGTTAATCCAAATGGACTGAGTTCTTTTGAATCCTGGTTTTCCTAGCATGTTTTAATTATTTCAGTTTACCTGTTACATTTAAGGTCCAAGGTTTGAAAATATCAAATTCTACCAAGAAGTAGTTATGGTATGAGATTTAGTGACATAAACTCCTTGATACTTTGCATGTCTGCAGTGCAGCCAGCTGTGACTACAGTTTTTAGTAACATGGGAACTACTGTTATGTAAGCCTGTTGAGAACAGCACCAAGATGACCATCTCCAGTTCAGCCAAAGCATAAGCCTTTCAGCACTTCCCTACTATACATATGTCCTGTTTGTCTAAATTGTAGGCTAAGAAAAGAACTTTACTTCCTGGTCTGTAGATAGATCCTACTGGAAAATCCATTAAGCCAGCTGAATCTTCATTTTGGAGAAGCAACTGAGCATATTTCCTCAGAAGAGGAGCAGTTTAATCGATATTCCTTTAAATTGCTTGGGTTTAAACTTGCAGACCTGAAACCTACATTATCTTCCTTGTCTGTATTGTGAACTTCTCAAATGCATCTGAGTAACTTAAATTTGTCAATACTGCTCATTTTTGACAGAGAGCTAGAAAATCTAGAGTTCTCAAATGAGTTTTGGGTTTGAAGAAAATCCAAATTTGAGGTTGAGTTTTGCCCTCAACCTTATTCGCATGCAATCAACTCCATATTTCTAAATGAATTCACCTGGGAGGAGAAAATGGTCTTCAGAAATCTGACTAGAGTCGGAGGGCTGAAAGACTACTCACATTAAAGCTAAGAAAATATTCCTGCACAATTCTTAAGCAGTGAACTAATAATAAACATCCTGAATACAGCAAAATGCAACCTTGACTAATTAGGGCTTACAATTATTGGTCACTAACTAGAAATTAGCAACACTGTCAAAATGTTACTTGGTTTTCCATGCAAGATTGCTATAGTTGGAAAAATATTTCCATTTAATTTGGATTAAGGCTAATGACAGGGTTGTGTTACTTACTATACCAATTATTCAAAAGTGCACAGTGTTTTTTAAGGATTCACAGAACCCCTAGAGTATTACAAATTTTAGTTCAAAGGATCATGTATTGGAAAATTCAAAACCGTAAGTGTTTTGCTTATAATTTTCCTGTTTTAAAAGCATCAGGCAATCCGAATGAACTTAATTATCTGCAATCTGTATGATGACTTACATAACCCAAGGTATGCAAAAAAACTAAGGAAACAAAAGCTAATACTTTCAACCAAATGTAATTAATTATTGAATAATTAACCCTGATGCCAACAATACCAGTACCATGCTCTCTTTGCAATAAACTGTAAATTCTGTGTTTTGATTAGGGGTGTGTTTGTCCCTCATAACTTAGAGTATTCTCAAGGTGAGCATATTTGGCATGAGTTTTATGATATAAAAAAAAGAAACCTTTGCAAAATTCACAATTTGATCCAATCTTGAGTTCAGATCACATCTGCCAGAAGCTGTAGGTGTTCAGACCTACAGGTCAAGTTTTCAGCTGTGATTTCTATGCAATTAGAAAATAAGGAAGTGAAAAAAATGTGCTGTAGATTAGGTGTATGAGCTTTCCCAACACAGTTTGCAGGCTTTTTAAGAGCACATCCACTTCATCAATATCACAGATATTTTCAGAAGCATTCTCAAAGGTTAAGAAAAAAGAGAGTGTTGCTGTGTCACGGACAGGATGTTGAACAGTGATGTTTTAGTGGTATATGTCTTTCACCATATCTATTTAGTAGTTATGCTTAGGTAGCAATAAAAACGAGGGATGGATGATTATTGATTATGGGACGAAGCCCAGACTGGTGTCTGAACAGTTTGTAATCTGAACTATGTAGACTGCTGGATGCTCATCTGTGGTACAGAGCACAGTAAGTTTAATGGAAGGAGTTGTTATAAACAACATCTCTTGTGCTTTATCTCAGGCTGAAGAAGTGCAGCCACCACACTAAACAAGTATTATATTCCAACGGAAAATGCTGCTAAGGTTTTACCTGGGTAAATATGAGCTACTTGAGGTACCTTTTAAAGCATTCTTAATTCATGCAGTGCCAGCTTATTTGCCTTTGACAATAAAATTTCACACACACAAAAAGTTATCGTTCACTCTCGTATCTTAATTTAATAGAAAATAACTGTATTTGAATCTGTATTCCATTCTTTCCCAAATGTTCTCTGTATCACTTCCCACTGCATTAGGAAGACTTTACTTTTGCTGCCATTGGGTCAAAGATACTCTCACACTTCTGAGAAGTACCTTGCTTAGTTTTGCTGTACCCTCTACTACATACATTGGTTCCAAGGCATTTCTTCTTTACTTAATTAAAACATGTATCTATCACTGTCAAAGGTTTTCTTAGGTCTATGAGAAAATTCTAACTGGGGCACCTCTACACTTCTGCAGTTCCACTAGCACCGTGAGAGATACATGAAGGGCAAAAATGTGCTTCTCCAGATATGTAGAATCCTAACTGTGCCTCTTAAATAATATCTGACTTTTTTAAACATTTAAATACATTTCAACTGTAGATGTCAGAGTGTGTCCTACAGAAAATAATTAAGAAAATAAAATTAAGAAAAAAAGTAATGATGTCTTTTCTGCACCCTGAAATATCTGGGAAAATAGCTCTTCCTGTCTCCCCTATTTACTTGAGCATGGAGCATATAGAGAAGTTTTCAAAGGCCAAAAAAGAACTTGTTTATTAATAATAGTCTTCTTAGACTGATGGAGAAAGTTACAGGCATTCAGGTAACTACAGCATTATAAATAAGCACTCAGAAGATGAAAGCGTAAGTGCAGTCTTCATATAATAGTGCTACTGGCTTAAGACTGGGTATTCATCCAAGGCATTTTACTTGCCAAGGGCCAAAATCATGACTAAAGACACACTTCAACCTCATCCAACAGCAACACACAAATGAATAATGTTTCTCTGAGTCATATAAAGTCAAGCTGAATACTGTAACTGGCTGCATGTTCCTTCCTCCACTCATGCGTTAATTGTGCAATCAATAGTAAAATGTTTAAATCAATAATTTTGAAGTTGTGAGCTCAAAGCTGACACCAGTGGAGGAGGTTCTGCAGGCTGTGCAGTGCCAGAGCTGCATTTTTGTAGTAGTTGTATCTTGCCTTGAGTGCATCAATCTATAGATCAGTACATCTGAAGTGAAAATCCACCACATTTTCCCATGAAAAATATAACCCTTTCCTATGACTTTGGACTCAATCAGCTTTTCTGTCTTGCCCTTAATTCCTTTACAGGGGATGAGCTTGTTCAATGAAAAAAACTCCAAACCTTACAAAGGTACTTCGATCTAGAAATAATTCAGACTGAGAAGGGCTCTCAGAGCTTTTACAGCTCAGTGCACTTGCATTCTCTATGCTAATTTTTTTTTTTTCCAAACATGAAACACAGATATGGTTTGTAAATAAGTGATGTTGTGGGGGAGGGAAGCAGAGTCTGTATAAATTGAGCTAGGTGAGAATGGGGTGAAGCAAAAGGCTGAGAGGTCAGTCCCTGCCCCAGCAGCATCCTCTGGCTGGCTGCAGACCCAGCCTGGGCTTTGTGGTCCATGAGAGGGGAAAGGCTGCAGCCCCCACGCAGCCTTTGCACCAGCCCTGATGGGAGCTAAAAGCCCTTTTGGTGAGTGTGATGTGAGTCAGACTGCTGCTAAAGGAAATAATTTTATTTACAGCAATGGGAAGGGAATTGCAATTAAAATAATTTCTTGTTTCATAATACAAGCCGTATAAAGAACAGCTGCTAGCTGCATTTCTGTCTCAGGTACTTAAAACAAACAATCGATCAATCAGAAAAAGTACGTTCTAATTTCACTGAAGATTGTTAGTAAAAAGAGATCTTTATTTAATGCCCTCAAATCTTAGATGCTGCCATGCCTGGCAGGCACCCAGTCCATGTTCTTGTTACTGGGGAGCAGTCCCTTCTTATCTAGCTGGAGGCAGCAGGTGGACCAGGATCTCCACAGGGGTTCCTGCCCTAGGGTGCCTACCTGAGGTTTTACCAGTTCCTGAAGGCTGTGAAGCCCTGGGGTGTGCATGTGTACGTGGAGGATAAGACGAGAGGTGAAACATGAACCTGTCACTCCTCCTTACCAAGGCAGTTGTTGGCAGAGCAGTCTCAGACCTCTGGTGGAACACATGAAGATACGCTGCATGTTCTCAAGTCTGGTCTGCCTCTAGTAAGGTACATCTATTTCACGGTTTGTCCATGTGTTTAATCAGTTAACACAAGTTTTGTAATAAAGGTGTCTCAGATAAGCCCTGACCGGCCCAGGAAGGGGAGATTTGGCATGTTTTGTTTCAGGTTGTTTTAATAATTTTGCAACTGTGTGTCTGCATGGCAGAGCCGAAGTCCAAATGCGTTCAACCTGCTGATAGTACCTGTCAAATCCAGAAACAATACCGAGAAACTGATGTGAGCCATCATAGTTCATATTCCTCAAGACCCAAATGTTTACAGGGAACTTTTCAAGCAATTGACTGGGAAGGAATAATAATCTCTTTCGCACACACATACAAATGTACAGTTCCATGGAGTAATTCTGAAGAGCAACATTAAATAATGTATGAGCTGCTCATGGACATCTTGCAGTAGGAAAAAGTGAAATCCACAGTGTTACATATTTCACTGTGAGTTGTTTGTTAAGTCTTACTGTTTTCTATCTGTTTTAGAGAATTAATCTCCCCAGGGACCCTTTGATGCGTCTGTGGTTAGATAAAGAAAAATATGGTATCCTTTGGGACAAAGGGGTATAGCATGAAGACACCTTCATCCTTGCAGACTCCTAAACTGAACAGATCTTTTTCACCTGAAGTTCTGAGTAAACATACAGGTACCTTTTGTTGTGGTTATTTCAAAATAACTGATAACGGTTGATAGAAGTGATGATAATTAACATTTGTCAGTAGCAGAATATTGTGATGGATTCTCGTCACTGGAAATACTTAGATCACAATTGAATATGTTTTTTCCCAAAATACCTATTTTAATTAAAACATGAGTTCAAAGAAGTTTTGAGACCTATACAGGAAACCTAAACAGATGATCACAATGACATTTTGCTATGATTTTTTGTACCATTGCGGCTTCATGGGGAAAGACTACCCTACTGTGGGCACAATGTCAGAAGCAAAAGTTGGTTCCATGAGGTTCCACATAAACATGAGGAACACTTTTTTCCCTGTTAGGGTGATAGAACACTGGAACAGCCTGCTGTCCTGGTTTGAGCCAGGGTGGAGCGAACTTTCTCTTTGCTGATTTTTTTTTCTTTCAGTGAACTTTTTTAGCAGTGCCAGTGGACTGATAATAACCAAGGTCACTTCTGACTGTCTGCAGCCTCCCCCTCTATGGGGGAGCAGATTAGACCGAAGGCAGGATCAGCAAATCAGAATATTCCCTTCTCATGTTTTCTCTATTTGGCTTTCAGTATAGGTTAAGACACCATGGAAGTCAAGCCTTTCATTTTCCTTTTCCACTCACTTTTCTGCTTACTGTTGCTTCCTTCGCCCTCTCTTTGGCTCTCTCTTTTTTTTCCCATTTTTTCTTCCTAGCCAACACCCGAGGACCCCGTCCGTGCGCCCGGACACTCCCCCCTTCAGCTGGGAGTCACCAGGGAGAAGAGTTGCTGTGAGAGTCGCTGGGGGAGGAGGGAGGGGAGCGGGTGTTGCACATCCCTCTACAAATATATCTATTCCTTTATCACTAATAATTAAAATCAGTTTCACTTTTCAACCCAGAAAGCCTCTCTTTCTCATTTTTCTCCCTCTTTCCCTACCTTGGGGGAGGGGGGTGGAACTGAGAGCATTATTGTTATTGGTTTGACTGCCAACCCAGAGCCAAACTGTGACAGCTGCCTGGAGAGATGGTGGAGTCTCCTTCTCCGGAGACATTAAAAACTCGCCTGCATGCATTCCTGTGTAACCTACTCTGGGTGATCCTGCCCTGGCAGGGGGGTTGGACTGGATGATCTTTTCAGGTGCCTTCCAACCCTTAACATTCTGTGATTCTGTCATTCTCTACATCTGTGCTTGAAGGGTTTTCAGTGTAAAACTGAGAAAAGAAGCAACAGAGGTGTACAGAAAAATACAGCAATATGAACTATGCAACACCAGGACAGATTCTGAATCTGTAAACGCGTTTAAGACACTGTGATCCTCTGAAGGCTCAGTAAGTTTCAAATATTCTGTGAATACATTCCTAATCTTTTCTTTCTGGAAAAAGGAGAGGGGGAAGAGGGGAAAGGGGAAGGGGAAAGGGGAAGGGGAAGGGGAAGGGGAAGGGGAAGGGGAAGGGAAGGGGAAGGGGAAGGGGAAGGGGAAGGGGAAGGGGAAGGGGAAGGGGAAGGGGAAGGGGAAGGGGAAAGGGGAAGGGGAAAGGGGGAAGGGGAAGGGGAAGGGAGAGGGGAAGGGAAAGGGAAAGGGAAAGGGAAAGGGAAGGGGAAGGAAAGGAAAGGAAAGGAAAGGAAAGGAAAGGAAAGGAAAGGAAAGGAAAGGAAAGGAAAGGAAAGGAAAGGAAAGGAAAGGAAAGGAAAGGAAAGGAAAGGAAAGGAAAGGAAGGAAAGGAAAGGAAAGGAAAGGAAAGGAAAGGAAAGGAAAGGAAAGGAAAGGAAAGGAAAGGAAAGGAAAAGGAAAGGAAAGGAAAGGAAAGGAAAGGAAAGGAAAGGAAAGGAAAGGAAAGGAAAGGAAAGGAAAGGAAAGGAAAGGAAAGGAAAGGAAAGGAAAGGAAAGGAGAAAGGAAAAAGGGAAAAAGAGCTGACACAAAGCAAAACTATTACACAATATCTTTCCAATTAATACGTACAGGAAGATAAACATGGTAAATCCTATGAAGTCTTTCTTTCAGTCCAAGCTAGCTAAATCAACTAAAAAAAAAAAAAAGAACTGCTGTTCTCTTTTGAACCAATGCAGCCTGACCACCAGAATTGTGTTGGATCTCACAGTCTAAGTTTAGCCAGGTCTTGACAACACCTGGAACAGATACATATGGCCTTCAAAAATAGTGTACATAAATGTCAGTGGTGGCATTTCACTGGCTAGAGTAAGGAGAGGCCTCTGCAAGATAAAATACTGAAGACCTGTCTCTTTGGTCTTCTTAAGGAATCCATATAATTCTTTATCTCTTTCAAGAAGATTTTAGCCATGGTGGAGGATTACTAATGGCTGCCATACCTGTCAGATTGATTATATTGAATCCCACAAATAAAATGTTCTTATGAATCTGCAGAATACAGAATATTAAATTGAATTAGATGTTAGCTTATGTTCTCAGATGTAAATTATGTAGCAGGATTTCAATTTAACTACCAAAATATTAGATATAGCTGAATTTAAAAAAAAAGACACAACATTTAAATGAAACATATCCTCCAGCATTATTTTTTATTTATAAATCATTATGCAACTATGATCCCCTGAAACTAGTTTTAATTTATAAATATTGCAGAAGTTCTCTATTAAAGTTGTTTTCTATAAATTATCTGCATTTTTTAATGGACTATTACTCTATAACACAGGCTTATTTATAATAAATATGTAAGCAGACTTATATCTTCAGGAATTAAGTATCATTAATGGTAATGGAAAGGACACATCTTGTGAAATGTATTTGGAAATCTCTTCTCCATAGGTTAATAACATCAGACAGAAAAACAATGGTGATGATACTCAGCCTAGAACACTGCAGCCTGAATCTCCAGCATTTTAAGAAGAAATTTAGCAGCATTATTGTCTTTAGGTAGTTTTTTAGAGGTCAACATGCGTGGTGTTGCACCTGCAACTGAGGCAAATCCAGGAATTGCAGAGTTTCCCCAGACCTAACATCCAGCTCCACACCTTCTAAAAGGTGTAGGTGTTTGTTGCTGCACTGCTGAGGCTGGTATGTGCATCTCTAACACACAAGAGTCTGGGTTTCCTCAGCTCTGGGCACAGTCTGAGGTTTACCTCTTTGACAGTGGGAATGCATTTATAGAGCAGTTACCTTGTAAAATGACATATCTATTGCTTGTGTTCCAGGCTCAGAAAGCATTTTGGGATAATTTCATTCATCTCTTTATTTCCTGTTGCAGACCTGACTGTGTTTTTAAATGCTCTTGGAACCTTATGCCTTTTTGTAGCTCTCTGAGTACAAATTCTCTTAACAATAAAAAAGGAAATTAACAAATTGCAAAAAAATATTCCATCATGGGAAATACAATTCTACGTGTACATTATAGAAAAAAAAAGAACAGAAATCTGATCTTGGCTGTGGTCACTTAAGTTAGTAACACTATTACCATCCATAGCATTAATTACGTGCTTCATGTAGTTGCTAAAGTGGTGCCTACAACCAAAGGAAAGATTTAAATTAGAAGAGGTGATGAAAAGAGAGAATAACAGAGAGAGGAATAAATGCTGTGTATTCTTTCCTCAAATATTTTTTGCTTTCCTTCACTTCCTCTTCCCTTTTTCTTTCCCTCCTTCTGTATTTAGGGTTTCCTCCTTATAGTCACCAATATAATCCATTATTTTAGTAACTCCTATCTTTAAAGTATGGAATTTTCTTTCTATTTACACACAACACCTGCAACAAGAGGAAAAGTAAAAGGTTTCTTTTGCCTCAAAGGGCAGTGTTGTTGTGAAAGAATGACTGTGTAAAAGTGAAATCCTCAGGCCCCTGCTCTGTCTTGTGACTCATTCTCAGGGTCACCTGCCTGGCTTCACAGGGTGACGTTCACTGCTGACCCAGCAGAGGGTATTGACGGTGCCACCATCACATGGGGCATCTGAGGGCATAGCATGACCCAGAGAAGATGCTGGAGTGGGCATGGCCCCTGCTGGCAGGGGTGAGGAGGCACCCAGGGACTGAGCAACCTCTGAGTGACATTGCATGACACAAGATGGAGTGATCTCACCAGGTATGCAATCCCTTTCCTTGATGGGGAGAGGTACGTAGGCCACGGACCTTGACACCAGTCTTCAAGCCCTGCTCTGATTTAATCTGCATTTACTGCTTGTGATGACGGACAGGATGCAAAAATTTCAACTTCCCTTGGAGACTATGATAAAACTGAAAAGTCTGGCAGCCAGTCACACTGTGTTTTAACTGGTAAACCAAAGCTATATATATATAGAAACCATTAAAGTCATGCACATGAAACTCCACTGTACTGTTTTTACAGTCACCTTTCAGAGGGAGCAACAGTCTAAAGTTAAAGCTTTTTTTGAATGGGCATTTTATGACTCCTGGACTTCAGTCTGTTTAGTTTATCCTCACAAAGGTAAAAAGTGATCTGAACATGGTCTGTAAATACCTCTGAGAGCAGAGGGCTTTTTAAACTAATGGAAAAGGGGTAGAGCAAGATCCAACAACTGGCAACTACGCTAACTGCATTTGGGAGCAGAGGCATGCATTCCTGACAGTCAGGCTCACCAACCAAATTACTTGCTCGAGGGTGTGCTGGATTCTTTCTCAGGTGAAGCCTTGAAACCTGTGTACTCTACTAACAGAGAGACTCAACCAAGAAACCAGTTGATAAAAATCTATGGCATTTGTCAGGCAAGATGATAAAAAATAGTCCTTTCTGGCATTAAAACTGTATGCTGAGCAGTCAATTCCAGTGGCATAAAGGGAGGAGTATTTAATTTGGAAATTCTTCAATGAAGTGTCTCTCTTTTACTCTCTTTTTCTCAAAACATGCCTGTTCAGGAAGAAATGTGATATGGCCAAAGTGTTCATACAAAGGATTAGCATTCGCTATGTGCAAATTCCTATTCTTCTGTTCTCCAGAACAGTTAGATGTTGTTGAGGCTCTTCACTTTTACCAGAATATTCGAGTCAGAGCAAAAAAAAACAATATTAGAAAGACCAATTAGACAAGCTTCATGAAAACATCTTATGCTGGGTAAAAATAGCTCGGGCCAATAGTGAAGTGTTCATTTTACCTGTTCTCTCACAAGCAAACTCACTGACTTTTGAGGTCATGTGCAAATACCTTTGGTCTGAACCTCAGATGCTCATAAATGAGTTCCACAATTCATGTGGAAATGTCATTCCTGAGATATTTCCAACTCCTGAGAGCACTCTGAAAAGTCCTGGAATTAAAACAGTTTTCACAGCCTGCTGTTAGAAATAGCCACATTTTCTTAATGTCAGAGATCTGGTGCAGAATGTGGTTTAATTTTTCTCCAGGTTTCTATCACTGCTTGCACACCCTTAACCAACAATACACCACCCTTTTCAATATTTTAGTCTTGTGTACTGGGTGCTTCATACTCCCATGCACTAGCAGAGGCCAGCATTATCAGCATCCAGCATCTTATATATGAGTTACATGCTTGTTGGGGTAAATTATTTATACTAGAATTAATAATCTATAAAGATAGCTGGGCTGTATTATATAGATTACAGAAAACAACTGCTATTTCTCCATCATTACGACAGATTACTTCGAAAAACAGATGTAATAAAGTGTTAGTCCGGATAACAGGAAGCTGCTGTAAGTGTGAGCAGAAATTCTCACGTGAGATTTGGCAACCTGGAGTTAACAACCTGGGAAGCATGGCATATAAATAAAATCTGCCTTGCCCTCTCTTCTCCACCAGCCTTTTTGCCATTTTGGGATCTGACCTCTTTGGGAATGGATAAAAATTGCAGTGGCACTGCTACCGACAAGAGAACTTTGGGTGAGTGCTTGCAGTCCAGTTGCATTAGAGGCTGTAGTCCTCCACATGGCAAGGAATTACACAACAGCCATTTTCACTTTTGCAAGGTGCTCTTCCTGCAGATGTAGCTGCCACTGGGGAGGACAGCCATCCATATGCACAAAAAGGCTTCCATTGGCTTTCTTCCAAAGAGCACTCATTCAGCAAGCAGCTCATATACCTGGGTACAATGTTTCAGCCAGCCCAAGCCCATAGTTTACTCCACTTTGGACTGCAAATAATGAAAACCACAGACAGCATTCTTAGCAGCAGCTCAGCACTAAGCCTCATATTCACCAACCTGCAGGATGAAGTGCTAATTATTCATATGGAATAATAGCTCTCACATGAAGTAATACATTGACTCTCCTCCAAAATCTAGCTTGGAATTTAAAAGATTATGAACAGTGCCAAGAAAACTACTCCAGGGCAAAATAACCCCAAATCTTCAAGTTCAGACAAGAGCCTTACTATAAACAAACAAAAGTGTGATATTGTTTAAATTGGTCTTTGAAATTGTCAGTGGGAGATCCATTTTTTCATGAAACCCCCCAAACACGAGGAGAACTTTTACCTTCATATCACAAAGACAGGTACCAAGTATTACCCAGGGAGCATTTCATAAAACATGTTGTAATACATGCTTTCTGTTGTACAGGTATTGACGCAATCACTGCAAGCTCCTTTTTGTAATTACCACTTAAGGATGTCCTTGATACTGTTGAGACTTAGCCACAGGGAACTCTAAATTTCATTCTATCTTTCTGTGGATTACCTTTAAAAAACCACATTCCTTTGGCCATCGAAGCCAAGTTCTCACTTTGTGAAGACAAATAATTTTAACATAGAGTGTATTCTTCCCTCATGCTCTCTGTCTTCATAGCAGGCATTTAAGGAACAGTTACTTAATAGCAAAAGTTCATGAAAACTCTCTGTGCACAGGTCTGCCATACAGGAAACTCCGGATGCTCACAGCTGAGATTCTGTTAGATATATGTAAGATACAGAGATTAATGAATCTCCTGGTTGTGTGTAGCTAAAAATCAGGCTGAGAAACTGGTAAACTGAGTTGACTTTGAAGTGATGACATAGTGCCATTTTCTCTAAATGTGTCTCAAGTGACATCATAACTGGTTTCCAGTTCAGACGTTCCTGTGACCTTTTGGTTTGTGCTCATAAAGTTGTGAGAAGTAATTCAGACATACTCACACAATCACAATAGTTTGCAAACACTGCTCAGTTCCTTTGAAAATACAAACTTTCTGGTGATAGTCCTGTGTCTTACTGACTTGGACTGCCTCAACTCTGGACATATATTTATAACAAGCAAGTGAAATGATGCTGAAGTCTAGAAAATTTCACCTCCTTGTCACAGAAGGATTCTCCAAGGTGCCACCATCTCCAGCTTCAGCTGTTTGTCTTAGGAAGTTGCAGCAACTTGTTAGTTCTGTGATGCTGAACTTGAAAATTATGATTCATATTTTGGCTATGATATTTGGTTAATTTAAGATAACACATGCTTTAACTATTTTACCCTGTCCTGAGATTACGCATACATTTCTCTGATATGAACAATAACTTCAATAAGACTTTTTTAGCCTCATCTCTTACAAGAAACAAAGACAATGTTCTCAGTCCTCACTGGTTTCAAGGTGAATCACAAAATAACTGTGTCGAAACTGCAAAGATTTATATATTTCATTGTATGCATGGAGGCTGCCAAACTGACATCAACATGACTATTCATGCATCAAGCACATGTGCATGTTTTTGTATAGAGAGGCACAAGTGGATATGGCACTTAGGGGCATGGTTTAGTGGTGGACTTGGCAGTGCTAGGTTAATAGTTGAACTTAATGATCTTAAAGTCTTTTTCCAACCAAAATGATTCTATGATTCTGAATAATTTTATTTCAAAATATGTTCAACAACTGTAACTCTCACTGACTCCAGCACCTCTGTCTCTTAGAGTGTCTAGTCATTGGGCTGCTTGTGCAGGTGAAAATTTGAAAGTCTTGACCTAAAAAGTTAGGTAAATCTTAAAATAAAGCTGGGATTTTACATTAAAGTTACACCCCAATATGTTGCTATACTGATCAGAAAGGTAGCATTCTGCACTGTGGAAGCAAATATAACCCCTTGTTCTACATTGTTGTTTAGTAAAAATTAAAAATTAGTGATAGGGAATTACCTCCCACCTCATCATTATCTCTCACTTGGAAGCTGCTTCCTGCTGTCAGTGAACTCAGAGTTCAGAAACAACTGACTGCCAACTTTTCCAAAGAGGAAAAGTAGTCATTCCCTAAATTATTCCCTTCAGTCAGGTGCACTGTATCATTTGAGATACAGAAGCTTAACACAAAGAATTTATTACTACCCCTCTTCATTTACCACTGTTGTGATACAGCCAAAAAACCCAATTATTTCTTTCCTTATCTCTCTCAGTTAAAACCACTGAGAAAGGGACATCTCTACTTATATATGTCATTATTTAACTTGAATGTGAATATGATCATGTATCCTGTGTGTCTGTATGTGTGTGCACGTATGTGTGCACATACGGGTATAAACTACATAACCACCAGTACAAGAGTGTTGTCGTTCAGGCTCTCAGATCATATGAAACAGGATTACTGTGTTGGACACAATGCAACTGCAGACTTGCAGGAAACTGAAAAGAGTTTTTCTGTTTCTAAAAAAGTAATAGTAATAATATTTGCCAAAAAGTGTCTTTCACCAATGGGACAAAGCTTTTCGAAGAAGAGGCAGTTTACTTACAGAATCATGCAAATCAGCTGGTGCCTGTTCCTACAAGGTGCATTACCAGGGAAGAGACAAGGCCTGATTCATAGAATCATGGTACCCTAGAATGGTTTGGGTTGTAAGGAACCTTGAAGATCATCTAGTTCCAACCCCTCTGCCATGGGCTGGGGCACCTTCCACCAGACCAGGTCACTCCAAACCCCATCCAACCTGGCCTTGAACACTTCCAGGGATGGGGCATCCACAACTTCTCTTGTCAGCTTGTTTCAGTGTCTCACCACCCTCACAGGAAAGCATTTCTTCCTAACATCTAACCTGAATCTACCCTCTTCCAGCTTGAAACCATAACCCCTTGTCCTATCAGTGGGTGCCCTTATAAAAAGTCCCTCCCCAGCTTTCCTGTAGCCCCTTCAGGTACTGGAAGACCACTATGAGGTCTCCCTGAAGCTTTCTCTTCTCCAGGCTGAACAACCACAACTCTCTCAGCCTGTCTTCATAGGAGAGGTGCTCCAGCCCCCTGATCATCCCTGTGGCCCTCCTCTGGACTCACTCCAACAGCTCCATGTCCTTCTTACTTTGGGGACTCCAGAATTGGACACAGTACTCCAGGTGGGGTCTCGTGAGAGTGAAGTAGAGGGGGAAAATCACCTCCCTTGACGTACTTGTCACGATTCTTTTGATGCAGTTCTGGATACAGTTGGCAGGATATCCTGTGGATTCCAGCCTCAGGATACAGAATGTCAGAAGATGATCAAAACCCATCAGATTTCCCTGGTATTCAGAGCATGTGGCTAAGTCTCATGTCAGATACCGTATCAAGAGAAATAGGCCATTATTGTAGCTCTGAAAAATACTAAAGGAAAAATAGGAAGCTTAAGTCTGATGGTCAGAAAGAATATTTAAAAGTTATTTGGTCCACTGGGTATTTTCTTTCATAATCAGTATTTCCAAGTGAAAAAATTATCTCTGTCCCTGCTTACTCAAAAATTGTGGAAGTGAGAACTTCTCATGTTAGGGAAGCAGGACCTACTTTTTGTATGTATGAAATCCCAGACTTGCTGAGTTTTCCTATGTACACTTCTTGAAGTGAATACATATTTATCAGCCTCACTACATGTTTTAAAAATTATGATTAAGTAATCCTAATTAATCTCAATTTATTTGTAAAGTAGCTTATGGGAAAATCTTTTAGACTGAATATATCATACCCAGATATCCATGTCCAAGATTCCTCTCCTTCTCAGGGATTGCAAGTGCAATTTTTTGCTCTAGAGATCTCCAACACTTTTCAATTTTCCACAATTATTTATGTGTATAGGTCATTGTAGAGCATATATGAACTTTCTTTACTTATTGACCTTTCTGAACCCTAGAAATACTTTCTGGACTATGAAGAGTTCTTAGGCAAAGAGCTGAAAACCATGATACTAGAAGAAAGACTCATAGCTTAGGAAATCTTAAATAAATAAATAAATAAATAAATAAACACACCAAACAAACAAACCCCAAAAAAACCTATAAAACCAGAGAGATTTTTCAGGAATGAAAGTGGAGATTTTCCATATTCAAGTTTTGTGGTTTAAGAGAATTCCTCCTTTATTATTATTTACATTAGATTAGCACCTGCATTCTGACTGACATTGGCAGAGTCAGAGTTGATGAATTTTTCTCCTTATTTAATATAGGAGTAAATACAGCCACTGCCTTGATCATCTCACCGGCTTAAAACTGGACTTACTTCATCCTTATCTTATCCATTCTCACAATCAGAATACAATTAATTAAGAAAAACCCTCCCTCAGGAGACCAGCAGAGAAAAACACAAAATGACTTTTCACAGACAAGTAAATAATCAGCATCTCTGGAGTCCTCGCTTGGATTTGGAAGGCAGAAACTGATCACTTGCAGGCAACTTTTGGCTTCTCTCAAAGGTGGAAACAGGAAGGGAAACAAAAAGTTCCATTTCAGCCCTCTGGCCTTGCTTGGTCAGACTAGTCAGGAAAATATCTAAAACTTACAACTACGTAATTTTAAAGACCCATTGTTGTGTCATGGAGCATTTGAGGAGAAAAGCAGTCTGCAACAGACTGTTAATATGTTGTATTTACACTGTTAAAGGAGTACTGTGCTGTATTTTTATTCTTCTTTCCTTCTTTCTTTACCTCTTTCTTTTTCTCTTTTTTTCTCCTTCCTGCCTCCCTCCCTCCATTGTTTTAGTCCTTTTTTTGAAGACCACAACTGGTGGCTGTGGAAAATGACCACAAGATCACTAGCAAATTATTAGGACATCCTAAGTGGAATAATTTGGCTAACCAACTCTTCACCTTCTCATCATCCTAAAGAATTTGCCTACAAGCAAAACAGAAGGACATTCAAAACACATTAACCACATTTATTATTTTTCAAACTTCCCCATACATAGGCATTTTTAGATGTTGCCTTTAAAACACAGCAGTGCTTGTAGACCAAAGATTACTTGTGAAAAATGCTGTTTTGTAGGAAAATGTGGAATGAAAAATTTGCAATTTTCTGTGGAATTGCAATTCCAAGTTTGGACAAGCATACCTACTTCGTCTGGGAAGGATAGACAGATGCTATCAGGGATCCCTGGTAAACTGAGTTGACTTTGAAGTGACGACATAGTAATGAAGGTTTTAAATTCCTGAGCCATCCAACTGTCTATTAACAGCTTTTTAAACCTACTACATACGCACTGATACTAATCTGCTTATTACTGCAGAAATTCTAAACATAAACATTATTATGAAATCTTGTTTTAGCCACCAGGAAAGGTGAGAGATTGAAACACTAGACAGCTTTTCTTTGTCTTGTATTCCACGTGTGAGATTGGAGTTAGACATAACAGCCCTGTAACCCGCTCTGGGAGAAAGATAAGCCCTTATAGGACAAAATGAACAGCAGTTATTCAAACAATTTAAACTGAAAGACCTTAGGAAAAGGTAGCTGAGAAAGAGGCGGGGAGAAACATCACATCTGAGGAACAGAAAGTACAGGAAAGTGTAGTAAGGACACAGATGTGTGCCTTTGTCAATAAAGGGTTTCTTTCTTAGAAGGTTAATTAACAGGAAAATGTTTTTGTAATACACATTGGCACTATCAGTGAGAAAAGGGTTGCCAAAATGGACAGCCCCTTTATCCTATGGAAAAGAAGACAAATGTCTCTGACTAGAAGCAATTTTGTACCATCAGGTGTTACTATCAGGCTCTTTTTCCTACCTTGTCTGAAGCAAAGAATAATTACACTGTCGATGTGGATTATAAGCCCACTTTCCCCGGTTTGCTTAGATTGCTAAATGTGACTGCTTTTCCTCTTTCAGTTTTTGTTTCTGGACTGATTCTGCTTTGCAGCCTGATTTCCACTTGAGTCTGCTCAGGAATAGGATGCTGAAACGTGATTGTTTCCACTAATAGAGGCTGCTGTTTTTTTAGTGCCACACACTGCTTTAGTGAGCTTCACCCCGAGTGCAACACTTAGCTGGCAGTGAAAAACAGGAAGCATTTTGGCACACATTTTCCCTTTGTGGGGTGAAAGAGGAAGCAGACTCGAGCCCTGGCTCAACAGCGACACAATTAAAATGGAAACAGAGAGCTGCCTTGGTGTGCCTTGGTGTGACGTGAGATCAAACCTGGGTCACCCCTGTAGGCTGCCCCACTGCCAAGACCCCCCATTTGGACTGGAGACAGACAAGAAATGTCGACGTTAAAACTCACATGGATGTGGTCTCTGGGGGCCTGAGCCAGCAAAGTCAAGGGAAGTCTGTCTGCCAAATTCCACAAAGTCTGGATTGAGCTCTGTATCTTCCTGTCTAGTGAGCAAGGATCCTTCCAACTAAACGGGTAGAAAAGATTGTCAGGTGAAGATTGCTGCTGTATTTGGTGCTGTGAGAGTCTTTAAATGTCTATAGCATTAAACAGATAGTGGCATCTGTATTTACACTGAGCCACCTGCACCATGTAATGTACAATTGCAGATATTCTGGACTTGAAAAAGCAAGGTATCTTTTGGTGGTAATTCCTGTAAGTGGGCCCATTTCAGCTGTTGTCAAACATAGGATTTAGTTCTCCCAGCTGTCTAGACACTTTCCAAGTCCTCTTCACAGCTGTGCTTGAAAGCCACAAATGTTAATTCATCCTCATCATTCTTCTCTGATAGTCAATCAGGCCAAGCTGAACCTAGTGATAATTTGGTGCATAAAACTTAATGTACCCATGAGGAGACGAGAGGCTGACTGTCTTCTTGATCAAATTAATCATTAGGGAAAATATTCAGGAAAATGCTATTTAAATGGACCACTGGGCTCAAAAGTTCCTTTCCAAGGTTGTATTCCACTAGAAACCATCATAAAGAAGGAGAGATACATCCCATTGTGTTGCATTTTGCTTTCTCTGACTGTCCTCATCTACACATGGTCACATACAGCCTGTTGGAAAAGCATGCCCCTTTTTCCAAATGGGACCTTTTCTTCCTCTTCACTTATGACAGACTAACATTTTCCCCTCTATAGCTACTAAGTGCCTATATGGTTGTTTAGAATTTTTGATATTAGATTGCTTTCTTAGTTTGTGATATTTTGTAATAGTAGCAAACACAGGCAGGGGGTCCAACCTTTCTTTCTTCCTTTGGTAAATAATATTAAAAGCAACTTGGAAGCTGTCATGACACCATGGATGGTCTCTATCTAAGACAGTGTCATTCCAACAGCCAATTATTCCCACTTAGTGAGCAGAAACTGTGTAACAAGATATGACGGAGTTTCCTGAGTTGCAGTGGCAGAAGTAATTAAAAAAACCCAATTGGCAACGCTCATCAGCTTCTGCATATTGTTCAGATTAACTACTAAATATTACCGAAAAGTCTTCACCTCTCTCACTGCAGTGGTTGGCCTTCATCTACTCTACATGCAAGGACTGAACACTCATCAAGAACTGTTAGGTGTTTTCTTAGCGTAAATAAAAGGAGAAAGCATTTTTGCCGTAAAGACTTTTGTAATCTGTAGATGTCCAAGTAATTTACAAAGAAGTCAATATATCCATCTTGCAAATGGGAAAGCAGAAGACCAAAGATGAACTGATCAAGCCACAGTATCCCAGCAGCAAAGCCTGAAGAGCCTTAAAGTTAAGTAAGACCCTTAACAGAGTCGAGTAACAGAGTAAGACCCGTCTCTCAATCGCGGCAACAGAGGGCTCCATTCATTACCCCAGATGCAAAACAAACATCTCAGGAACAAATTCCAGCTCTGGTTTCCATCTCATAAAAAATATCTCCTTAAAAAGTACTGATCAATACAACATAAGACAGGTGAATGAATGGTGGAAAGATGACATTCAATCACCTTAAAAGGAAAATAAAAGTAATGTAGATGGTCTGCTCACGTCATTCACAGGTATGAGTCTACAGAAGCCAGTTTTGCAAGAGCTTGTAATCTTTTTTATGATTGTGTTTCAGCTTCAAATCTTATTGGCTTCTGCCCACAGACCTGTCATCTCTGGAAACTCCAATTTGTGCTAAGTGTAGGCCCTTTGAGGTCTCTGAAAACACACAGAATAATAAATTAAAAAAAGGCAGAAAATAACTGGGAAGGGAGAGGAAGCAGAAGAAAAAGCAGGAAAAGTAAAGAAAGAAGAAATAAATTTGAGAGAAAGTAAACAGGAGAATGAGGAAGATTAAGAGAAGAGCCACAGCAATAAAAATAGGAGGAGAGATAGGGATATTTGGTTTTAATTATGTTTATTGTAGTTCTTCATGCACAAAATTACTAAGTGAAAACAACATAAACATCTCTGCTGCAGGCATGCTAGGAAACAATCCATAAAGCAAGAAAACATTATACAGGAGCTTGTAGTGACTTAGTGCGTTATTCACTATGTAGTAATTGCCCACAAGAAATTAATGAGTCTTTTTTCAGTTAGTTTGGCAAATAACTGGAAAGACTTATAGGCCTCTTTGCTGTAGATTCTTTACCTAAACAACAAATGAGACAAGCAAGACCTTTAGAAGCTGGTTGTAAAAGTAAAAAGTTAGATACGATCTGTGCAAGAGAGGCACCCCTGCCCCAGAGGAGGACCCATAATAGCAGGGAGGATATATTATTATAGCAGGAGACAATCTCTGCTCAGGGATCTTGCAGAAAACAGTGGAAAGAAGAAAGAAGCTGTGCTGAAAACCACGAGTATAAAAGATTTTAAAAGTTCAAACCCTGAACCCTGACAAATTCACAAATCCATCTATAAAGCTGGCCCAGCTTTTGGCTACTTGGATATTACAAGGCACAAGCATAACAGGAATAGTCAAGTAATCTAGGTATGACAAGTTTTGACAGGGTAAAGTCATGCTGCCCAGGGGACTGCATTCTCCTCCCTGCTGATAAAGGCCAACAAGGACACAAATACCACAATCTTTCCAATTCATCCTGTTTCCATTCCACATTTAGGACTTGCCCCCATATTCCTAAACCCGTGCTCATTTTATTTTCCCTCTTGAAAGAAGGAAACTTCAGAAAACCCTTTGACCTGAAGAGCTGAATGGTGAGTACCTCCTATCCACAGCAGATTTCTTTATTTCCCCCTAGAGTTTGGATGATGATCACAAAGGTTTTTCTTTTCATTTCCTTATTACCTGTTCCTACCTTTGAACTTTTCTAATTTAGAAATCCATGGCTCTTCACCGTCTTCATCTCAGATCTCCAGCTGCTGCATTTTCTGTGATAGCAGCTAAAAAGTTTGGGATCATTAAACAAAAAATTGAGGACCAAATCTTGACACACATTAATAAGAGGATATTCTTTCTCCTTATAGCACTGACATCATATCTTAAAGTTTCCTGTCAAAACGTTCTTGAAATCTGCTGAGTGTTATCCTTGTCAAACACATTGTCACAAAACTCCTTGTTTCGAACAAAAGCCTCTGAACTGGTTGGTAAAATTTCTGTCCAAAAAACAATTTAAAATAAAATCAGCAAACTATTAATACCCAACATCAATGTCCTGCCCAGCATGACTTGGCACCTGAGCTCCGAGCAGCTGGCACACCTACAATATCAAGAGTGCACTGCATGTCACAGGAGGAGTTTCACGAGTCATCAGACCGGTAGCGATTAGTTGGCACAGCAGACCACCAAAGCTCAGGTCAGCCCAGGACTGTAGGGACCAGTAGACTGAGCATCTTTTTCACCGCCAACTGCCTCTGACACTCATTAAACACACCTGCCTGACTGACCAGTCAAACACGATTGATGCACGCTGCTTTCTGGAACAGTCTGTCTTCTCTTATGTCCTTAACCTGCTGCACTAATACTGTATCCCTCTCTTAAAACCACCTATCAGAGCCAAAGGGTGTCCATGGAAACCTTTCTTGCTTTACACTAGCTATGCAGTCTGTTGTTACACTTTCACATCAGATTTGTTACTGGTGCTTATTCTCTTGGAATGAAACAGTAAACTTGTCTGGAGATGTCCTGAATTATTCATAGACAACATGTACAAAGATAAGTCAGGGCATGAGATGTACCTTGGTGTTGAAGCCAACGTGGTGTTTAAGGGTGAATGATGTTTGCGAGGCTTTGTGGGAGAGCTGCATCTCAACCACTGCAGATGACTAGGAATTGGGAAACAATCGTTAAGACCTGCAAGCCAATTTGCCTTTGACAATGGAAGTCAGGGAAAGTTTTGACACAGCGGCTGCCTTTGCCTCACTCTGACTGTGAACACAGGCCTGAAGTCACCTCCAGGTTTGTATTTAGATTTTCAAAGGAGCAGTTTTGTGGGCACACAGAGGTAAGTATGTCTGATAGCACTTAGCTAATCACTTCATTATGCCTACCAAGGAAGTAGTTAGATGACTAAATATCATTGACTATTGGCTCTGGAGCTGCAGGTGGAAAACCATACATGGAAGTTGGATAAACCAGTCAATTCCAGAATTGTTATCCAGCATCAGCTTTGAGCTTATTTTTCACACGATGACGGTGTATTCACCATAAAAATATTTGTGCCTTACAAACCATTTCTGCTTTCCTCTGAATTCTGGAACATAAAGAGCCAGAAGCTAGTATTTGTGAACCATTAGTGGACATGCCTTGGAAACAATAGGTCCAGTTCTGACTGCACATCACGCTGGTACACATCCTACGACTTTGATTTCCAGTCTGAGTCTGCAGGATCAGAAATGGGTTCATTTACAAAGTCATCACCTAATCAGCTAGTTGTGCTTTTCTAAAAAAACATGTACATCTATTATTCTGAGAAAAATTAAGCTAACTTCCCTTTGGCGGTCTCCATCTGTGAGTATGCGGGCTGTTAACACCAGCCTTCACAAGCCTCCAAGAGCTTGTCCATGGATGTCTCATCAGCACTGCAACAACAGGCACTCCACGTCTGAACAGTAGGAAGACATTATATTTACATGGTAGCTAAAAATGGGAGATTAAGTGATTCCATTCTGGAAACACTTCTGTAAGCATGTCATCCTTGTCCAAACTGGAAAAATGCTTTTGAAATCACAAAATCTTTGAAAGAAGAGAAACTGGTTTCTTACCCAGCTATAGCCATTAGCAGACTTAGGGAAGCATCCTAATTTGAAGGTGTTTGTCCCAAAAGCAAGGTCCCATGTGTTACAGCACAAGCTAATGGATTTAAAAATAATAGACCTACCTCCCAAAACCACTCTTGGTTGACCAATTTGACCACTGGAAAGAGACTTCTGTAAAGGACATGTTCCTATTTAGTTTAACTAAAACTTCCCTCTGTGCTATCTTTATTTTAAAACCAGATTTATACCAGTTAGCAATTCTTCCCTGAAGCAGCTTACAGATCTATGCCATCGCAGTTGGTGTCTGACTTTAGCTGTCAGTTATGTAGCACTGCAAGATGTTTTTAACTTGAATTATATACATATCTTATATTTAAATTATTTCAGAATTGTGTGTAGAGCCTTGTTTTTAAACACTTGTCCTCTTTCTGGAGCTTGTGTACATGTGCAGGGTTTGTTAGGAATCCAAGAATTTCACTATTCTAATACTCCTACAGAACATGACTAAATATTCAGCAATGCTTCAAATTAACTTAGTGCCCCACCCCAGCAGATCAGCTCTTCAAACAGCCTACATTCCTTCACCTGGGAGTGGAAGGAAATCACAAAAAAAAAGTAAATAAAGGAGTGAGATGGAAAGCATTTTTGCTGTGCGATTTTCCTGATTCTCAACTTGCACTCCCCGAGAAACAAAGCGAAGAGCAGTGCTTGAAATGTCCCTTGGTCATGGTAGGGAAAAACTGCTTACAGATCAGTACAACCACCCATACTCACCTTCACCAATATCTTACTTTGGTAGGCCGCTGAATCCAGAGAGAGATACCAATGCCTTATGTTTTAAAAATATAACAGATGCAAGTGAGATGCCCCTTACAGCACCTCTTCTGCCAAGCTCTCACTGTGGGCTGTAGTTGAGGGGAGGAAGAGTTTTCAGGGCATCTTTTCTGCTATTTTGCAGAATGCCCTTCTTCTCTACGCAGCTGGTTCCCCTGGACTACTACATTAAGCAGCACTAAGCTGGAGTTCTTGGCTCCCAACGTAATTTTCACACTCAGCCTACCTATTTGGGGTGGAGGGTTGGGCAGGAGCCTATTTGCACACATATGCATATTTGAGACTATGCTCATCCACCTGAATTTGCCCTTCCATATTTATTAGGCAAATATCTTGATGACACCAGACCTTTATTCCAAGCTATCCAAAGTGATTAACTCAGAAATTTTGATTTTTCCTTTCTTCCCACTGTGATGATTTCATTACCATAAACCAGCCTGCTAGCAGACAAACCCATGAATTTTGCCCCATGCTGACCAAAACCTTGGTGTATGGTCCATATTTTGCCATTTAGCTTAAAATGAAACTCATGTTTATCAGTCATAGTTGAGAGCACTACTGCTCTTCAGCAGAGATTTTTGCCTTCTGAGGAGGTGGTATGTGTTCCATACACCCTCTGAATCACATTCTGCCTTTTAGATGTTGCTGTGCAATGATGACACAGCAAATTACACCCTTGTAATACAAAAGGATAATCTTTTTCTAGCAACAGTTCATAAGGCTGTGACCAGCTGACCCAAAATGGCTAACAATGGTACGTTTTCAAAGGGCTGCTGGTACTGCAGCTCCTCAGAATCTCTAATTCTGTTTTCAGGCTTGAAAAGAATGCAGCATTTTGCATGAAGGCTTTCCACTCCTTATCCTACAGCAGCGGGAGTTTCAGTAGACTGTATGTTTCCTCCACTGTAAGAAGCTCATCTTGTGTCTGTTTCTCATGATGTGACAGCATCTTTAATGACATCTATGCCTGCATGCTGATGATATGGGGAGATAGGGCTACCCCTACATTCTCTGCACCTCAAAAATGTGAGCAAGGGAAACTCCATTGCACAGCATATGTTGCTACTTACTTACTTTGACTTGACATTGATGGATGCATTCAAGTATTTACAAGCTGCCTGATGAGATGATTCAGAGAAAGTTTGAAAGAAACAGCACGGCTGACACCCCTGCTTGAAGGGGGAGGAAGTGGGAGGGAAAGATTGCCTTGAGATCAGAGTTTGTGGTTTTTTAAAATGCCGCTGCTTCACAAGCCCACTCTTTGTGCTGGAGTAATTATGTGGGTGTAGTAGGAAAAAAAGCTAAGCAGCTTGAGAGAGGTCTGGTTGTGGGGAAACCCAAATTTATAAAGCTTGGAGAAGTATAGCAGCTCAGTAGTCCTGGAGGAGGACATGCAAGTCATCTTTGCAAGAGCCTAGAGCAGTTAGTGGGACAGTTCTGGGACAGTTTGGAGTGCAAGTCCATCATCTGTAGGCAGAGAGCTCACCTTTACCATCCTCCTGCCTGTACAACTCCTCCCTGCTGGGGACTTACCCATCTTGTGGGATTGCAGAAGATCAGCACGGTTTCTCCTGTAACTCAAAGACTGTTTTATTGAAGGGCTTCTGTGACAACATAAGGTTGTGAACAGGAGTAGGGACTGGAGGGTCAAAAAGCCATCCAGACCTCTTTCTTTCCCCCCTGTGTGGGGCTGGTACTCACCACCACCAGGCCATCTAGGTTGGAGGCAGGCTGGACCCATGATAAGGGACAGAGAAGCTGTCCTGGAGACTGTGTCTGTCATCACTGACATTTTGATGAGCAGAAAGCACAAAGAAACGTGGATCCTGTTCTGTGAATTACCATTTTTGAGCTGTTGGGCAGGAAATGCCTGCATCAAACTGAGAAAGCACTCCCATAAGCCATTGCATTTAACTCTTTTCCTCCATTTTCCAGGCAGTTTGTGTAGGTCACAGAGCAACAGTGTAGAAGAAAAGCCAGAGGAGCTGGCTTTCTCCACAGCTCCATACAGGAGTGATTCAGCTCTACCTGTCCTTATATCACCTACCCATGTCACAGCACAGCAAGGGAAGGAGCCTTTGTGAAGCCAGTGGTCCAAGAGAAGAGTGTGGTTAAAACCAGGACTTCATCTTCATGACAGCAGTCCTCATAGTGTAACCAGCATGGTAAGAAGTCCCACAGGTAAAGGGTTGCCCAGCATGGAGGAAGAGGAGGAAAAAGACCATTTCAGCTACAGAGTGTATGCTACCCCTTACTAAGGTCCTAATGGGAATTTTGTAACATACCCCTGTACAATGACAAACCAAAAATGTGAGCTATTTCTTGTATGCACTGCTGTTTCAATTAATGAGATAAGCTCCCTTCACAGTCCATTTTGGGCAGCTCGGGAAACAATCTGGCAATTTCTAGACCACCCTCTGTCTGCAGATCACACCAGCGTGCCCAGGCAAGCTCCTCACCAGCTGTGGGAGCCTGGTAGAAGTGCTGCTGTGGAAGTGGGGGCTTGGCCTGGATTAACTACCCCAGGACCTACCCAGGTGCTGTAGCAGAGGCATACCCTAACTTGCAAAAGGAATGTGATGTTAAAGAATTATTCTCCACCCAAGGTAATATCACATGCTACTATTTATATTTTTTTATATCCTCTAGGGGATTTAATACTTCTGGATGTTTCCTGTTCCTTAAAAGAAAAAAATAAATAAAAATTTAAAAAATAGGAGGAAAGATTGAGAAACTCCTGGAAAATCCTAAGATGGCTGTCGTGTGCTGAAGAAATGAGAGTATTTATCTCTCTCCAAAGTTTTTTGTAAAAATCTCTAATTACATTACAAGATCTTTTATTTCTTTGGAATTTCATTTTTCTGTCAGACTTCACCAAAAGGGATATTTTTCTTGTCAATCTTGTGGAACTACAAAAAAAAAGGGCACATTTTCCTGAAGCACTATGGTGGTGAAATTTCATTTGGAATGAAAGACATTACAGAAATGTAGGTGTATTATTGTTGTTGAAAATATTTTTATGTAACAGAAAGTTGATGGATTTGTAAGTCTTTTTTGGATGTGAGATGTAGTTGTAACTCATTTCCCAGTGTTCACAGAGCCAGCTGCCCCTGCTAATGCCAACGGGGGAATGTTGGTGGACTGCAGAGGGAACTGGTTTGGGCCACCAGTACCTCAACTTAATTCTTCCTCTCTTTGAGGAATACAAAAGAGCAACACTCTGACTGGCAGAGCGCAGTGAGGAAATAACCTTAATTGCTAAAGCAGTATAGCTTAATACAAAGCATGACACATGAATAAAAACCAGGAGAAAGGAGCCTCTAGCTGCAAAGAAAAAGCTACATGAGGTTTTAAAATGTTCCCTTGCATGCATATATGCAGTGTTTTGTACAGTAACTATAAAAATGACATGGTTGTTTTATACCTTTCAAGCACAAGCAACCTGTTTTGACTTTGTAACACTTGGTGAGTCATTAGAGAAACTGATCTTACTAAAGGCTTTGCCATTTCTCTTGTTCTTAGTGAGATCACTAAAAAAATAGGCTTGGATGAGATAAATGCTGTGAAAACAAAATAATATAGATGTTCACTGTCTCCTGATCCCTGCCGTGTGCTGGCTTGGGTAGTGGGCTTGCTCTTCTTTGTCATCACCAAGCTAGCAGGCACCGGCTCCAGAGCCCCACTGGAGGCACAGTATGCTTCCTCCCTTTCCATAAGTCCACAGGGTGGGGAAATGAGGGTGTCTCCTTGCTCGTAAGTAGGCTGGGTATGCCAAGCCCCTTGAGTCACAGCTGGAGATCCAGGCACCATTACCCATCACAGGTCCCTGGGCTCATCCTCTGCCCAAGACCCATTTGCTGAGCCCCTTTCCCCTGCAGAGCCCTGCATCTGTGCTGTCCCAAGCCTGGCCCTCCAACCCAGCTGGTACAGAGCTTCCTTTTGCAGCTGAGCTCTGCATGGGGGACAGCACAAATTAAAGCAAGAAGACAAAGACATCAGAAAGACTTTGCCCAGAGTCCGTGATCACACCATTGCTCTCCTTAATATTCAACCACCAGAAATGAAAGCACTTTACAGGAAGAAAAGCAGCAGCTAACCTATAAATAAAGCATTGCACTCCTTCTCCATGTAATTTTTCTTCCCCCAAGCAATCAACTGATGTTTCTGCAACACAGGGGTTATCAACTCATGAGTGAGAAAAGAGGGGTCTGATGTGAGTGTGAGCAGGTCATGCTATAGATGGCACACAACAGAAAGAAGCATTACCCACATCCACCTCTCCTACAAGATGTGGCACATTGAATCCAAAAGATGGGAGAGGTCCCTTCAGTATGGGATCATCTTATCTCTGAATCCAAACATCTGTGCATTTTATTTACTTATTTTTAAGGCTGAATAAGCAGCTAGGTGTGCAGAGAGGCAGAAGAGTGTTCATTTGCTGTATTGTTCATACCTTCAAATTCACTCTGTCTTGTTATGTATGGTATTTTGTTGCTGTATATGAGTGGACTCCCTCATGGTGTCTGAGAGCTCGTCAATAAAAATAACTGCAAAAAGAAAGGAGCAACTTTCCTATCATGCGGCACTTTCAAGTTATCTCTTGATAGCAAGTGGTCAGATGTCACCACTATAAAACTGCAGTATTCTGGGATAATGTATAACCCAAACAATAAATCCAGTATTGTATTCCTAGTCTTTCACATCAGATATGCAGGACCCAATGTCACTGCTTTTCCCTTCAGTTTAACCAGGGTTGGTCTGTCTGCTTAAGCTGAATGTTCTTCTGACTCCTACTCCTTTCTAAAACTAACCCACTTCATCTGCTGCCTGAATAAAAAGCTTCGCGTTAGTCACGACATCTTCCTGCACTATTTTATTCACAAATTTAGACAGAAAAATACATGTTACGAAACCAACTTTTAATGCTTGTTGGAAATAGGTCCAAACCTGCCTGGGCAGCTGTCCTCCTGTGAAACCGAAGGCAGCATTAAGAGCTGAAATGCGTTGGACCCCTACTTAATGTGTTGCGATGCATAGGTACCCACCGATCAAAGACCATCATGCTGAGTGGACCAAAGGCCCATCAAAGGCAGTACTTCACCTCTGACAGTGGTCAACAGTAGGTGTCTTGGGGGAGAAGAGGAGAAGAGGACAAGTAAACCATGGTGATTATCCCCACAGTATGTTCCCACCTGTTTTCAATCTGCTGCTTACAGAATTCTCAAGCCAGATGTGCTCACAGTTCTAATAGCTTTGGAAGTGGTTTTCTTCTAGGATTTTGGTCATTTTATGAAGCACTTTAGACTTTCTACCCCATAGCATCCTAAGTAATGAGTTAAACATATCCAATGGTCATACAATGCATAAAACACTTTATTAATATGCTTCACATCTTCTGATAACACCAGAACAGGTTGCTCAGAGAGGCTGTAAGATGTGCATCCTTGGAAATATTCAAAACCAGGCAAGACAAAGCCCTGATCCAAGCTGGCCCTGCTTAGAGGCAGGGTTGGACCAGATTACCTCCAGGGATCTCTTTCAGCCTAAATTGTTCTGTTTTTGTAACTTCTCAGGGTGTCCACCACCTTTTTTAGCATTAGTTAAACACTGCTTTCTTTTCACTTTTTCCTTGTCCACTCATCATGTCCTTTATGATCCCATGAAGCACCACAAACCAACAACCCCTCTCTGCACTGGCCAGGTCTCTCTTTTCTGAACTTAAAGGGGATCATGCTATATACCTTCTCCTTTAGGGGACATACCCCACACCTTTGCTCACCTCTACTCATTCTCTGAGCTGTTTTAATTCTACTTCATCCCTTCGGAGACAGGAAGGAGAGAAAAAAATTCCCTGCAGTTCAGGATGTGAGCAAGCTAGCTAGATTTGTCCCGATAATCCCAGACTGGTCAACTTTTTGAGAGGCACTGAGCAATAAGTCAACATTTTCTCCGTAATGACTCCTATTTCTCTCTTGAACTTGATCATGATTGTAGTCCCATCTTAAAGCATCCTCACTCCACTTCTCTCCCCATGACTCGTCTTCACCCTTGCACTTCTTCATCAGTTGAGGTAACACTGGTGGGGCTGTATGGTAAGCCAGACAGCCTCAGCAGCAGCTATCACCACACCAGGAAACCCTGTCTTAGAGGGGAAGGCTGTGGTTCCTTGGCAGCCTCAGTTGCCATGGTTGCTGGCCACTGCAGCCACCTCTGCTGCTCTGCCCTCTGCCCCACAGCCCTGCCCCTCTTCTGCAGCACCTCCAGCAGCCCTCTGTCTGTGTCCTGCCACCCTTCAGAGCACTCCCCCAGCAGAAATTAACCCTGTGGGGAAAAAAAAAAAGGAAAAAAAAGAACAGATATTTTTCTTCCAAGTTAACACCTCAAAGGGCTCTATGAAGGACCAGGGAACATCTGAGCCAACGTAGGGGATGGGTTGGGACTGTGGAAGAGGGGCAGACAGTGGGACCACGCTGTAGCAGAGCCATTACATCAGCTTAGGCTGCTGTGGAACTGCAGCTGTGCACACGGGTATTGGACAGGAGCTCGTGGAAGCTCATCCCCTGAGGAAGGAAGCTGCTAATGAGCATCTTTCCTTCTTCCCTTTCTCACATGCAAAAGTGCAATGCTTTTAATAGTAATAACTATAATATGTCATGATTAAACTGTATTTTTTTTCCCCAGAAGATCCTCATCAGCTCCACATAAAGTCTGTCCTCACAAAGCTGTGTGAGGTATATACCATAGAAGGCTGTCTTACAGGTAAATAAGAATTCCTCCATGTAATATTGATGGGGAGGAGAGGCAGGAGAAGCCTAATGAAGCTGTCTGTAGTACATACTTAATTCCTTTTTATGCTTTTCAGGTTCTTATCACTAGCTGAGATGGTTCTCTTATCTTGTAATATCTGTAGCCTTTCTTCCAATTTCTCTTCCCTAAGTAGTATGGCTCAGGTTAGATGCCTCACACAGATCAGGAAAATCATTTTCTGTCTGGGACAGATTACTCCACTTTTTCACATATCTCTTCAGAAATCCCTTCAGATTTCTCTTCAGGAATCTGCAAAAGATAAGCCTTGCTCTTCTAATAGGTAAGGGGACATCCTTCTACCAACCAAGGGCCTCTGCTCTCCGGCTATGGCCCCTTACAGCAATCTTCATGAGCCTGAGTCACAAAAGCATTTCCAGACTTTTTTAAACCATTTTTTACCTTCAGGAAAGCAGTGCAATCAAGAACATTTGTACTCACTTTCAGACCCCTTTTATTGTCAATGAACTCTTGTAGAAACTGAGTATCAGACTCATAAGACAATAAAGTGGACTGTTCTGAAAATAAAGCAGCGTAAGGTAATATAATTGGTGGGACTTTCATGTTTGTCTAAGGTTTAAAATAGTCCATATTTTTGTATCATATGACTTTGAAAATTATATTTGCTCATGTAATCAGAGACTGTACTGACACAAGGGAGCCAAATTCAGACTCTATATGCAATGTGTAGTTTCCAAATTGTAGTTTCCTGGCATCTGCTTAAAATGTATTCTCAGTGCACTCTTTTATACGTTTCTTTCCCCTTCTCCTATTCAGTATTATAAGGTATTTTAAAATTATAAAAAAGTGCAGAAGGAAAAAAAGAGAACTATTATCCCAACAACCTTAGCAGTGTCAATCCTACATACCTCTAAACATCAGCAGGATAAAATGTCTTCTTCACACTCTGAGAGCTATGAGCACACTAAATACAACATCAGCAACAACCATTTCTAGTTTTGCAGAACCTGATCATAACCTGAACCACCATCAGGAACTTAGACTGGCCCACCAAATGCTTTCCACCAGAAGATCCCAAAGTGAGTTAGGAAGAAAGGCAAGTGTTATTGTCCCAGTTTCACACTCACACAAGGGTACTGGTTTCCAGAGAAGTGAAGGGAGGCATCTTGAGGAGAGAGGTCAGGAGTGGTAAAGTCATGGAAAAGCACAAGCTTCACCTAAACCCCAAACCAAAGCATGACCATCCCCTGGAGTATGCTGCCTCCTATGGAGCTTTCTGTCATTGTAGGAAACCCTATCACCCTGTTAAAGCACCCCACCCCATTCCAGTAAAAGCAAGAAGAATAAGATAGAGGCTCCTCTCATTCCTAATAATTTTTTTTCAGCTCTGTAATTGACTTCCATGTAAAACAAAGCCTACTTCTGCACCAAACATTACTAAATAATGTAATGTAAAGCCAGTTGTGCTGAGTGCCATAGCTCTGTCTTAGCCCAGGCCAACTGGACCTTTAGACCATGACTGCTGTCTAAGGCAGCTCTGAGGCCTCTGATGGACACCTCAAGCAAGGCTGTAACCACATTGCAGCACCTCTTTCCCTTGCATCGAGCATGGAGCACATGGTGTTGACTCCCACTGCTCCTCCAAAGCAGCCACGCATATTGTACCTCCCATAAGAAAAGGCAAGAGCTTTCCCTAGGCTCTCCAGAAAGGCCTTGCCCTGAAATTGTTGCAGAGAAGAGAGCTGTACAAATTATTTTTCTGTTAATGAAAACATAACTTGCAGAGCAACAGGCTTGGCTCCCAGAACCCAAAGATAAAGCAGGATGCGGGAACTGCTTTCCACCCTGGCCACAAAACCAGAACCACATCCTCTCTCTCAGGAATGACCCACTGTTTTTTCCTCTGTTGCCTACTACAGACCACAAGAATGGTGGATGTCCCACTACAGCCTGAAAGGGATTGTTTACCCGGTTATGAATATCCTGCCTTGGCAAAGTGGGATTTTTTAGCAACCCACAACTAGTCAAATCACAGCCTCTGTAACCAGAGTAGGGAGATGCACTCCTGTTCTGCAAAGGCTCCCTTCCCATTCTGCAGCAGCTTTCTGCTTCTGATAGTTCAACAATGGGCTCTTCAAAACAAAGAAATACAAATACAACCACTTTTCTGCCCCTCTTGTTTTTAACTAGACAATGGTCTTTTCATATCCCCCAGATTAAAACACGATGAGATGGGATGGCTTTGCTTAAACCTGTTCACTAATATACATATTTTCATGTTGAGACAATGTTGAATGAGCTCAGTCCTGCCTAACTGAACAATTTCTATCTGACAGGTATTGCTTAAGTAGGTTCCCAGTGATTAAAACCTAAACTTGAAAATAATTACCTGGATACCCTTCAATATTATGGCAGCATTCCTAGTAAACAGGGAATCAATTGAAGTTATAACAACACTTAGTTTATTCCCATCCTCCCATATCAGCAATCCCACTAAAGCCCAGGACAGGCCTACACTTAGGTGAGCAACTATTGAGCATTCAATACCACTGGCATTCAGTTAGCATCTCTTGTGCAAGCTCTAGAGGGGCGCGATTTCTGCACTTTTATTCCCCCTGAAATGGGACAAAACTCCATAAAGAGCAAGCCTTTTCACAGCTGTGATGGAGTCACACTCTCATATATTCTAACAAAAGGATGAAGCCCAGAAAAGTCAGGGTTGACAGTATAAATTAATCCCTCTTAATATTTGTCTAGCAGTTTAATCTCAAATACCACTTACCTGTATTTGTTTAAAAACAATCAACTGGTCTCTATTTCAATAGTAGTTTTGTACGTTCCAGAATCAATTTTCCCTATTTGTACTCTCTTCCATCCCTTCACGAGTTTAATCACATTTTTTAAAAATGCACAAGGACTATAAATATCAGAAAAAGCAAACCTTTCAGCCATGAGGCTGAGTGGAGACATGCATATCAGTAAACACATTTCCTGAGTAATAGCACACTACACAGTTTGTAAAATGCAATTACGCAGTAGCAACTCTTATCAGGAAACGTATTTACACTGATCCTTTGTAGCAATAGGTCAAATAACTTATTTTACTGACCTATATCTGTACTTAATTGTACAGCAGTTTCTTATATAAATAAGCAAATCATCTTCATTTTCCGAATAATTTCCTACTAATGGACAGCAGTTTTCCTGACATAGATGCTTTGCAGAGATTAATTTTTGAAAATTAGAATAGATGTCTGAATTGAATATAACTCCTCGTTGGAATTTTGCAGACATCAGAAACACCAGCTGTCTGCAGAGGAAAAGAAGAGCCATACAAACAATGAGGCCACCATCCCGAGAAAAGATTATCAGGTGGTCAAATCTCAGAAATAGCTAATATTTTTTTTTCTCTTTGTATTTTCTCTTTTGTCTGTACTCACCCAGAGAACTACAAAGTCTAGAAAGTCTAGAAAGTGTAATATCCATCCATAAGAGAAAGACAAGGAGCATGGAAGGCAACTAAATCCTGGCTCCCACTCCTTTAGCAGCCAGGGGTACACAGGGTTTCTCTACTTCAGCCATTCAACCAGGCTGCCATTGAGGCAGAACTTCCAGTACATCTGAGCAGCCAATGGTGACTCCTTTATGGGGGATTTAAAACATTTTTTTCCATTCTGCTTTAAAAATTCCCCACAAATAGTGTAAAGGCTCCTCACATAGGATACACCACCTTTGGATTGCTGCCCTCCATGCAGCTCTACCCATTTTAGGGTCCTGAATAATTTGGCTGCTTCAACACTGTCAGGAATATCTGCAAGGACATTCGCAGCAATCAGGCTCCAGACAGCATCAGATGGGGGTTTTCCATGATTGTGCCAAGAGCAGCTGGGCTGAGAAGATGAGCCACAGGGATGAAGTTTTATTGAAGGCTGAGTGAGAAGGTCCAAGTTCAGAGAGCAGCCCAAGGAACCGGTCCTTCTACCTCCTATTTTCTAGAGCTAGTATGGAAATTTCTACAAAATATTTTTTTGTCACAAAATGCTGACTTTTTAAAAACAGAGGTTCTAATGGAAATGTAACTGTTAAAGTGAAACTTTCAGTAAAAATGATAGCTTTTATTGCTCCAGTAGCTGACATGTCTACTCTGCTGAAGTTGGACGTTTAAGTTTCAGGACCAGGTGAGCTTCTGACCAGCCTCATTTGCTAGGAAGAAGAAGACATCTTCTTCCAGCACACCCACTGGCAGTTTCCACCTTTTATAAATAAAAAAACACTTGGAGCAGGAGCATGCATCTTAGGCTCCCTCATCCCAGAGGAGTGCTCAAACCCATACGCACACAGCCAACATCTCTTAGAGAAGCATGAGAAACTTACATGGTCGGTCCTGTTTAGGGAGACCCATCACAGAGCAGCTCATGGACTGATGTCAGGAGAATTATGACCATGAGCCAGCAATGTGCCCTTGTGGCCAAGAAGGCCAATGGCATCCTGGGGTGCATTAGAAAGGGTGTGGTTAGTAGGTCAAGAGAGGTTCTCCTCCCCCTCTATTCTGCATTGGTGAGGCCGCATCTGGAGTATTGTGTCCAGTTCTGGGCCCCTCAGTTCAAGAAGGACAGGGAACTGCTTGAAAGAGTCCAGCGCAGAGCCACAAAGATGATTAAGGGAGTGGAACATCTCCCTTATGAGGAAAGGCTGAGGGAGCTGGGTCTCTTTAGCTTGGAAAAAAGGAGGCTGAGGGGTGACCTCATCAATGTTTACAAATATGTAAGGGGTGAGTGTCAGGGAGATGGAGTTAAGCTTTTCTCAGTGATGACCAGTGATAGGACAAGGGGTAATGGGTGTAAATTGGAGCATAGGAGGTTCAAGGTGAATATCAGAAAAAACTTCTTTACTGTGAGAGTGACAGAGCACTGGAACAGGCTGCCCAGGGAGGTTGTGGAGTCTCCTTCGCTGGAGACATTCAAAACCCGCCTGGACAAGTTCCTGTGTGATGTGCTCTAGGTGACCCTGCTCTGGCAGGGGGGGTTGGACTAGATGATCTTTCGAGGTCCCTTCCAACCCCTAGGATTCTATGATTCTATGATTCCAAAAATGCAAGAAACACATCTCAAGCAAAATAAATGTTTAAATCCAATTTTCCCATAGTCCCAGTGGGAAGCACAAGCACCAGACTACCACCTAATCCAGAACAAACCTGCTCTTTTCCCTACCTGGAGAATACTTTTAGAGGTCTGCTTCATCCGAAAACAGCATGCAAGCATTTCTCACCTGGGACCGTTGTCTAAATTTGTTCTCAAAAATAGCAGAACCTGTTACACTAAAGTTTCCTTTAACAAATTTATAAGCAGTGTGGCAAAATGATAAATCCTGGATTATTTAAATAATTACTGCTTTTACAGTGAATTAAAAAACATAGGACGTCCTTTTATGTTAACTCATCTTTCAAGCAAGGAGATTTCTAAGTCTGGCACAGACTTCATTTAAGTGGAAAGGGGGGGTGGCTGGGCTCTTCTCCCAGGCAACCAGTGACAGGACAAGAGGGCACAGCCTGAAGTTGCTCCAAGGGAGGTTTAGGTTGGATATTAGGAAGCACTTCCTCATGGAGAAAGTGATTAGACATTGGAATAGACTTCTCAGGGAAGTGGTGGAGGCACTGTCCCTGCATGTGTTCAAGGAAAGGCTGGATGTGGCACTTAGTGCCATAGTCTAGATGGTGTGGTGGTGTTGGTCATAGGCTGGACTTGATGATCTTAAAGGTCTTTTCCAGCCTTGGTGATTCTGTGATTCTGTGAAAAATAAGTCATCTAACTTGTTTAAAGTTAATAACATCTGAGGAAGAAAACAATCTATTCAAGTTCAAATTGTGAAGGAATTTTTTGGTTTTGAAATAGTTTTGCATGCCATCAAAACCAAAATATGATCTTAAAGCTTCACAAAAGCTCAACTATCCCTAGTCTGCAGCTGTGATGGGAAAAGACATGATACCTGTATTAGTTGAATTGAGCGTGGAAGTTGGTCTGTGTCAGCAGACACTGCCATATGTGGCTGGCTTTCCTGTCATTTCTAATATAGGTGCTCTGAAGTCTCTGAGTGACATTTACCAAGCTGTGCAGGAAAGCATCACGCATGTTCCACTAAGTCTGAGAAGACATGTGTTGCTGCACTTTTTTTTGAAAATTTCCATCACTATTGTGTAAGCATTTTGCATTTTCAAAGAGTGATGACACAGAGGTAGAATAAAAACTGATTATGGTTAATATCTGAGCTAGCAGAATGTTTGAAGAAGTTATTTTTGCTCCAAAGAAGGACAGAAGCTTCCAGTCAACAAAGGCAACCATGGTTTGAAGTGCTGAAGAATAGTTTATAACTGTATCTACATGTTTCAAGTAAAGATCTCTTTTAGTGTTGTTCTGGGAGCAAAGGTTGCATGGGAGGCTGGTTGGTTGACTGTTGATTTTCCCTAGCTCAGGATATTTCAGTGTTTGCATTATGGATCCAGAAACACATATGTTGGAGGATCTTCAGTGATTTCGTAGCTCAGGCGTTCTGCAGTCACACAGGAAAAGCATTCAAGAACCAAGAACAAATGTCACCAAATGACTGGCACTTGTCCCTGCCCTGGCAGGTACCTCCTAAAAGAGAAGCAGCCTCACCTCAAGTATCACACTGGCTCTTATTCCAGGGCCACATGCTATTGATGAACAACTGTTACCAGGGAAAACAAAACTTTTTGACTCAATTTCCCTGAGAATAATGAAGGGCTAATGAGCTGGAAAATATGGGCCAGTAGTTTGAAGTAAGTGGAAAACATTTTAAATCTTTTACACACTGTTTAAAAACACTCACCAAATTGTTTTGGTTTAAAACCACAAATTCTCCCACTGTACCTTGTTATCTTCTACAGGCCAGGCTGTCTGGCTGTGCTTCCTTCATGCAACACCTCTCAACAATCTTTACTATTGTTATTATTAAGTAAATAATTTTTTTTCATGGAAAAAAAAGAACAATTCCCAGGAGTTAATGAAAAAGAAAGGGGGAAGTCCATGATACTAAAAAAAAAAAAAATCAACAGATGCTGATGGATATAATGGTCCCTAAGAGGCCACTGTTGCCCACTGTGACTATATATAGCTGAAGCTTCCTTTTACATAGGGATTGTGGGCAAGGTGAGGGTCTGTGATGTGCCATGTAATTCAATGTCAGGTGAACTGTAGCCTGTTTTTCAGACCAGAACCTTGCATGTGTAATGACCAGGTTGTTCATTTAACATGTACTGGCTTACTAAGTAAAGTAAATTAAAGACTGAGGTGGCAACGATGATAAGCAGTAAATTTGTTTGTTCAGTAAGGAGCTGAAACGTGTCGGCTCATGCTTTGATCAAGTTAAATTGCGAGGTTTCAAAGTGCACACAGGAAATGCTCCAACAGATAAACTTTGTCCCTGGAGGTTCGTCCTAGCCACTTTTCAGCCTTCTGCACTCTGTTATCTGTTTCAACAATTCTGTAACTTTAAACTCAGAGAATCCATGGAGAAAAGTGACAGTGATAAAGGTCAAGAGTTAACATCTTAGGGTGATGGACAACATAGTCTGAGTCTTAAGAGACAGGCTATTGAGCAGATTTTGGTCCTTTAAGAAGAAAGGAAAATGAAAAGAAATAGAAAACTATGGGGTTTTAAAACTATTTGCTTTAAATGTAGTTAAGGTGGTAAATCATTACTGCAAAGTAGTATCCCCATGTGCAGTGGAGATCAGTAGTATGCCTGACTTGCGAAAGACCTGAGCCTCAGACTCAGTTGACTTCAGATCAAAGAAGGAACAAGCTTTCCCTGAAATGCTCCCCATGGACAGGAGTTTATAAATAAACACTCTCTTAGAAGGGATTTCTCGGCTGTCTGAAATGGTGCACTGCAGCCTACCCCTCTGTGAGACTACTACCTGGCAGGTTATTTTTGCAAAGCTTGCAGGAGCTTGATTTTCTTTGAGAGATCAGTTGGTTGAAATTTGTCAATAGGTTCAAAAGATTTTGGGGGTGTGGAAGTGACGGAGATGCAAGTGTATGCAGCACGATTGCATAAGCCTCATTTCTGCTGGAATCAGGTTAAAAAGTTGCAGCAATATAAAAATAAATAATTGAGCAGGCATAATTCCTACAAAATACCAGCAGCTAGCCAAAATTTCATTTCTGATGAGGGCAAAAGGAAAGGGGAGAGTTGTCATTTTCCTTAGTGCTTAGGTATTTTAGCCTATGATATCTAATTCATTTCACACACAGAAACATTTCTTTTCTCTCTCAGAGAAGGAACATAGTATCATCTTATCCTAAGAGGGAATAATAAAATCTCCAGAAATCGACAGAGGAAACAGCATTTTTCTGTTGCTAGTTGTTCATTTAAATCATTGCAGCAATACAGATTTATTCACAGAACTCAATGCTACTGATGATGACTTTTGTCCACTGTACACAGTGTTTAAAGCTGACAAGTTATTTCACTGTTAGGGATATAAATGCAAACACAACTACACAGATCAGAGTTACCTACCTCTGTATGATGAAATATTCTCCGACGCCATAATGCTTCAGTGTCCCAGGCTGACCCTAAAGGGAACTAACTGGCAAAAATCACACTCTAGTTACTAAATCTGAATTACCTACCAGCACAGTTAGTGCTCAGCATCTCCTGTGCAATTCAGAAGATAACGTCTAAAAAATCCCTTGCAAAAATACGTTGCTGAGATGGCCTTTTAATATATTTGACAAAACATCTAGATAATTTTAAAAGTAATCTAATATTCTAGGAACAGTAAAGGCAGTAGTTTTGCAGTGTTGAAGAATATAATAATTTATTGTTTTATTGAGCTGTGGCACCATAGAAACAGAGATTTATTTTCTCATTGATATAGGACTAGCTAAAAAATCCTGCTGTTTGGCAGAGCACAACCCTTAACCCAGGGAAATGACCTATTGACTGAAAAACAACAGCAAAGAGCAAAGCTAACTGGTCTGCTAGCCCAGTTAATTTCTCTTATAAACTTCCCTCTTGCAGGAGTTAAATATTAGAAACTTCAAGTACAATCCCAGGATCCCACAAATACCTTCTCTCCATTTTCAGTTTGGTTTTGGTCTTGAACAGTATTTTCTTCCCATGTATCTTGTAGTCTTTAAATCCTATCACATGTAAGATATTTTCCTTTAAAGAAGAACATGTGTACAAACGAGATTTTCATTTTCTCTGGTAACTTGTGATGGTGACCACGACTGCTGCCAATTACTGTGCCCAGGGTAATACGCTGTGGTGGATACAGTACGTGTCACTGAACAGCTTGGTTAAAATTCAAATGGTTCCTGAATGTTTTTTCTCTTATTTATCTTTCTTCACACTCCTATCTCTACACAGTCTTCTGGACAATCCCTTTGTGCTTACCGTTTTCCTGACCCCTTCAGTATTTTAGATTAACTTCTTGTTAAAGACTTTCCTGCTGTGAAACCTAGAAACTTTCCTCCTTCCCCCAGTGAGATCTTAACTTAGAAAGAACAGTTATAGTAATAATTCAACTGGGGGGGGAAAAAAAATAACACAGCTACTTAGCCATGCTATTCAGCAGTACTCTTTCTTTTTTCTTTTCTTTTTCTTTTTTCCTTTTTTTTTTTTATAGCCTTCTTACTAAAATTTTACACATTTTCTTTAGGAAGGGAAGTTTTGTGAAGCAGAAATTTTGTTCTCATCTTTTATTGAAACACACAACGCTAATTTTTTATGCAAAAGTAGCTCTAAATTTAAATGAAAAGCAACCCATAACCTGAAATAATTTTTATTCAGCGCTAACAATCACTCCAGACTATTTATAGCAGTTTTGACTGTAAGTTCACAAGCTTAGCTTCTTGCTTGAGATAGATCAAAACCACTCCCAAAATAAACTTTCCTACAATATTTCATTCAAAAGCTAAAACAAGCTAGAGGCAAAAACTTTTCTAAGTCTGTTGCACCAAGGCAACAAGAGGTCAAAGTGCTTGCACAAATTGGTAAAGAAGTCATGTTCTATCAGTGACACTGCAATTACGAAGGTTTGATTTCTGTTTGTAGGACAAGGTCCTCTCATTGATGGAGAACCCACTAGGCATGGAAAGAAAGGGATCTTTGTCTGAGCAGCAGCACATGACAGGCATCCTTGTGACCGGCCGACTGACGCAGCCCAGGCTTCCGTCAGCCGGGCTCTCCTGGCTCTTGCTGTGCTCCACTCCTGTGAGCTGGAGCCTGCTCAACTCTTCACCAAAGAAAAAAAAGAAAACCAACAAAAAGACCCAACCTACAACAACAGCCTTTGAAAGAGGTGGCTGTGCTCAGAGTCTAAATTAATAAAGAAATAACCAACTACAGCCTTCTGGGCAGTGCTTGGCCTGGCTGTTCCCAGAACAAGCCCATTTCTAGACTGCAGCAGGTATCTTTCCCAGAGCTGAAGGGCTCTTCAAAGAAGTGATGTGTTGTTTTTTTTCCTCAGGCATTTCAATGGGAAAGTTAAAAATCAATGAAACTAACCAAAGCCTTTTGGCTGCTGCTGTTTCAGCTGGTGGCTCCTCTAGCAAAACACAAGCCTGATACAGGGCTGAGAGCTCTTCAGAAGAGAAAATGGGCTTCTCCACACAAGATTTTACAAACACAGCCTTCCTTCCATAAGTCTTTCAGTAATGTTTTGCTTCTGAATGTTTACATTTCCCAACTATCAATGAATATGGGGTAATGGTTTTAAATTGAAAGAGGGAAGATTTAGGTTAGATATTAGGAAGAAATTCTTCACTGTAAGGGTGATGAGGTACTGGAATAGGTTGCCCAAGGAGGTTGTTGATGCCCCATCCCTGGAGGTTTTAAAGGCCAGGCTGGACGAGGTTTTGTGCAACCTGGTCTAGTGGTAGGGGTCCCTGCTCACAGCAGGGAGGTTGGAACTAAATGATCTTTAAAGTCCCTTCCTTAACCTTAACAATTCTGTGATTCTATGATTCTATGAATATATAAGCAACCTAATAGGCCTGATCTCCACGAGGCTGCTGGGGGAGAGTTTACAAGTGCTTGGAGAGCATGTGCAAGAGCAACTCAGGCAGATGGTATGACTCAGGGGAATCCTCTGCTGAAGCCAGGGACAGCACTGAACCTGGAGAGGAAGAGACAGCTAACCTGAGCAAAAGAGGCACCTTAACTTTCAGATGGGTGTAGGTACTTGTGGACCTCACTGCAGACTTGCTAGGTCTGAGGGAAAAATCTGTAAGCAAAAAAGGTAAGCTGGACTGATCTGGGATTTACAGGGATGGTCTTACCCTAATTAGCCACTACAGGAAGTGGATGGTATGGAAAAATAAATAACACGTTGAAACACTAGAGAGTTGGGGAAGAAAAAACCTTCGTTGGGGTCAAAATTGTATCAAATTCTTAGTATTTTCTGGGGAGAGAGGCACAGACCTTACTGGCTGGGGACAAAACAATGTTGGAGGAGACTGAAGGAACTGCAGATGACACCGCAGGAGGGGCATAAGCGCCTGCAGCCAGGGAACAGAGGTAAAAGAGCTCAACTCCAACACAGTCACCCTAAAGAAATTTGATTCAGTTCTTGCAAGGAATAGAAGTTTAGCTCTCCATCCAAGACAGAAGCTAAAAGAGGGGCTAAAGAAGTGCATTGCTCTGTTGGGCACAGAGCCAGGAAAAAAACATATTGCAGGGATGAACTTCCCAGCCACTATGGGAGGACAGAGCGAACGCCATATTTTATAAGTGGTCCAAGAGGCGATAATTATGTAAAGGAAGCACACGGCAGTGTAGTGTTTTGAAAATCCTCTCCTGGCAGGTATTTTCCTGTGTTCTTGCACGAACAGAATGGCACAAGAGCCATGAATAAAAAGCCCCTGGCCATCAGAGATCATGTAAAGATGAATTCAGTACTGCCCTTGGGAATCTCACAGGAAGCCAGATGGCTTTGAAGCTATTATGTGTAAAAGGATTTACATATAGAACGTTTTAATAAAAGAGAAGCAGAAGAGGAGTATAGACAACGGCTGCTGCCCTATTGGTCAAGGCATGTGTACAAAGTTCATCATTCTACAAAATCTATCTCACTAGCCAAAATTCTAGTCTTAGCATACTGAAAAGCAGCCTTTGAGCAAATTGTGCAGGGATAGCCAGTCCAAAAAGAATACAGGTCTTAACAGACTGCCTGAGAAACAGAAGTAGTTGATGTGAACCTGAAGACCAGGATGAGACAACAACATGGACAGAATTAATCCATTCACAGACAACCCCCAAAGATTGATCCTGTTCTCCCATAATTTTACAGCTCAGGTTAGGAGGCGACATCATCTATATCATGCACACTAAAAAACCCTATGAAACAGCATGGTCAAGGTGAAGAGGAGTTATTGGCCCTAGTCTATAGACTGCCTATATGCAACTTGTTGCCATTGCCAAAATGACCCCAGCAAGTCACCTTCCTCTTGAATTGTATTCTATAGCTACAGTGTAGGAACCAGAAAGAGAATATAAGCTCATGAAACTCTGGTCTCTTTCTTTAAAGCACAGAATTTCCAAATGCACAATTTCGAATAAGTCTCAAAATCATATAATAATCTGCCCAGATATTATTTCTCTGGAGGCAAAGTGACTACAGGCACTGTTCCTCTTTTGTGTATGGATGGACCTGGATCTGCATCCCCATGCTGATGGGATGAACATAATTCTTTGGCTATGGAGGAAGTCTTTAAGCAACCTACACTTGGAAAACTACTTTGTCAAAAGCAAAGCAAACTTTGCAACCCAAACTATATACATGCCAATTTAAAAGGGAAGAAGAAAAAAAGGTTGTTCAGCCTCAGAATGAAACATGGACAACATTTATCACAGAGCCCAGCTGAGAACAAGACCATGCACTAAATCTTCCAGGCTGCCAGCACAGAGGCTGTGGCAGCATGCTCCTGGCATTGCTGCCCAGGGAAGGAGAGCACTCGGTACTAGACAGGGCTGTGTTCAAAGACATGGGATGGTGATTAGGGAGAAAATTGGTTAAATAGCAGTTACAATGGTTTGGGATTGAAAAATCGAGAAGGCCCAGAGGTGTTTTATAGCAGGCTCATGTGAAGATCAGCACTGCAGGTATTCTTAAGGTTAAAAGCAGATACCAAAATGCTGATCAAGAGGAGCAAAGGAGGTCATGGGAAATTGTCTGGGCCTCCACTCTCCTCTAGTCTCAGCAAAAGAGAAGTGCTCCCTATTTACCCTGAATCAGGGATTCACACACCATTTTGCAAGGCAGTGTTATCACCAGTGACAGCTCCCTGTCCTGGCCAGCACACCTCCTGGAAATGGCTTGTTTCTGAACTCTTGCCCTCAAATCCCTGAGATAGCCTTGCTACTGCTAGCCTCATAGTTATACACAGCACATCCATTTCTGCCAGATGCAGTCAGCCTGATGGAGCAGGGCAGACAGCCACAGCTCAGCATGCAGAACACCGAGCAGTTCATACAATGCCGTATAGGACTCGATAGGTAACAACTCAGACGCAGTGCCCCTATGTCCAGTGAATCAGAGACAGTGCCAGCATGACAGAGTTCCACTGCACATGGAGGCAAAAGCAGACTGGCCTACACTTGCCATGGGTGGATCACAGAATTGGCTCAGAGGAGAGGGCACTCCGCCACTGCTCTGCCCAGGAAGACCTAGGACAGGCAGAGGCCATAGGAGAACACAGCTGAACCGAGCAAGGGGATGCACCAGAACAAATGCCTAAGGGGCTCTAGGTCACCATGAACAATCTCTAGAGACTGGGTGTCCTTCAAATGCTTTTAACCTCCCTTCAAAATTATACCTTGGCTTCATGCCTTTTGGCCAGAGAGGGAAGGGAGATGTGCCCAGCAGTACCCTCAGAGATGAGGGCTGGGATGCTCCTCATACAGCGCTTAAGCTCATCAGGCACAGGGCGACTAGCAACTCACTACTCACCAGGACACCTTGCTTGACCATCCTGCAGTGGCTACTGGTTCCTCCTTCTTTATTACCACCTGCCTGGCTTCTCAACCACAGGACTCAGCCAGGCTGCACTCAGGGCATGGGACCAGTCCATCTTCTCTTCTGATTAGCCCCCAGCTGTGGAGTGTTCCTCCATCTTCCTCAACAATCTACACAGAGTTCTAGCAGACAGGGAGAGGAGCACAGGGCTGGCTAGCCCCAGGCTTCCTGGCCCTTCAAGAGGAAGGTGGCAGGCCTTCTTACACCATCCTTCAATAATTTACTAGACAGGCACTAACAGCTTCCCCCTCTGTTGCAACAAGCAAGTCAAAAACAGTGCAGACAGAAGCATCTATCTCTGACATTCCTGCAGGTTTTCTGTAATGGGTCATTTTTGATTAATTAGAGAAACAAGTTTGAAACAGCCTTCAGGATACTTGGTGTGTGCTTGTGTCTCCAAGTGGAACAGAAAACCGAATCTCTGTGAAACATGAACATAAAAATGTGCACTTACTGTTTCCACTTTCACAGAGATACTCTTTTCTCTGTTATCCATGTAGAAAATAAAAAAATTCTAACACATTTGTTAACATGATTGATGTAAAAATGCAAAAAAAATTTTATTCATCTTTCCCTCTCTGACCTGTGAGAGCAGAGCCATTGCTTGACAAAATGCAGCACAAAGACACAGCATAGAATTTCTCCTGTACGTTTACTGTCTAGAGTTTCATCAGTTAAAAGCTGAGCCAGGAACTGGCTTCCTACAACTTGTTGCCATTTTGACAGTTGAAGACTGCTTGTAAATACAGATTATCTTTGACAAAGTCCCTCATTGCTGAATGTGGTACAAATCACAGCCTGCACGTGCAATACCACTTCTAGAATCTCTTGTAGAGCAGTATGCACAGTGAAGAAAGCGTCTTAAGATGTTCACTCAGAGACTTTTTGTTCGTTTTGTCGTATGTTGCCCAAACCACAAAAAAATTCAAAAACCTGTTAAAGACAGCAACTTCCTCCCTTTTTAAATTTATTCCTCAGGAATTAGTCTAAGGCCTTGCACACTTTCCCACGCTCACAGATTGCAGGTTATAAATGCGTGGGAGTAATGCAGTTTCGATCAGTCAGGTAGGCTGGGTTTCTGTTAGCTGGCTGCATACCTTTGAGCCCTATCAGCACACAGCGATCAGTGGAATTCCTGGCATTTTTGTCATAGCATCAGAGGCAGTACTTTACAGAGTAAATACCAATGACCTGCTGTTCTGTCAGGGCTCTGTACTTACCTTTTATTTTCAAGTCAAAGGTTAGGCCTCTTTATGTAAATCCTCAGCCATGGGCCAAGTAATCTGACCTCCTGTTTTTCATTCTCCTAATTGTTTCAGGTATTTTTCTTCAAAAGTTTGGTCAGTTAAAGCTTGGAATCTTTTTTAAGCCGCCTTTGAAGGGCTCTAGGGGCTTTCATAGCCCACCCAGTTTGCAAAGTGGAAACATCAGTGACCTGATGCCCTGGGCACTTATTTAAAATTCATTACCAGGAAATAAGGTTTTGATATATAGCTCCTCCATTCTGAAGAATTTCTTAGGGAACACATGCATGCCATTTTTTACTTTGGATTATGTGATCTCTGAAGCCACATAGAGAGGCAATAACCAGTTATGCTCCTGTTAGTCCTTCATTTCTAATAAGAACGTTATTCAGGTGTAGACAGTTTTGACTTTCCACATGTTGGCCACTGCTTACAATTCCTTTGTTACTTCACACTTTGCAGTGTCATTTTATTCATAAAAGGGTATCCAAATCTGTATAACATAAAAAATAAACTTACTGGTTTTCAGCTCTCTTCTCTGAAATTCAGCACTGATTATATTCTAAGATCAAAAAGCAAGATTAACAACTTCTGACAGAAATACAGCCAGTTAGCTCATACACAAAAGAGCAAAGCTACTCTAGATTTTTTGTCTTATAGCCCGTGGGCACGGAAGCTATGTATTTCCCATACAACCAAGAGCAGCCATAGGCAACTCCATCGTGGGAGTTATTCTCTCACTTTTTCAGGTACAATAGAACTTGAAACCCATATCAGATCATTACTTCCTCCTCTGACCATTGATAATCCACATAAAATGTATGCTATCACATTTCAGCATACATTTCTGCCCTATTCTCACTCCCATTAAATGTCACTTTAAGGTATGTACTGGAAAACAATAATAAATATGAGAAGAATCTGTTCTTTAAATGATGCTGGTAGCAGAGCTCATGCTGCCATCTGAAAGCAGGGCCTCTAAACTGGAATTTGGCTCCTGCATTTTAGGCCTACAGGGTCTGAATGAACAATCAGAGGGCTGAAGTTTCAAATTCTGAAGCATTCATTATATGGCTAATTCTCCAGGTGTATTCCTTTTAATTATTGGAATGGTCATTTGTTTGGTCCTGGTGAAAAAGGGATTGCAAGGAACCAGGCTAAGTGGAAAGCGCCATTTCCATTTGTCACTTCTGTGTGCTATTACATTGAATTGCAGTGTTCATTTTTTCAACCCTCAGGTACCTACAATCCCGTTCTGAGGAAAAGAAAAATATTTCTTGCATCCTGTACCCAGCAACAAAGGAACACTGAGAAAGCATTAAGGAAGGAAGGTCACGTCCCTCCATCTGAAACCGTTAGTAGCTAAAACAGGTCGTCTGGGCTGGAGTTAACAGAAATTGCTAAGGCAAACAGATGAGAGGCAGAGACTTTAATGACAAGGGCCAGCAAGTGGAAATAGAAGTCAAACTGCCAGGAAAGGTGAAATTGCAGGCAGGTTCTCAGACCTTCGCTAAATGTGTAACCCACAGTTTGTTTCTTGGGACTTCTCCCCACCTTTCATTGTTTCACAGGCCGCTTTCCACTGTCAGCTGCAACTGCTCAATATCTCTGCAGCAACTACAACTATTACTTACATGTTAAATTTTGAAAATACTTTGACTTTCTTTGAACTGAAGGAATCAACATAATTTGGTAAGGCAAGTTCCCAGGGGACACCATTTGACCCCATGCTCTGAAGCCCTGCTTCCTATAAGTAATGCCAAAGTGCACATTTTTATTGATACTTTTGGACCACTTAAAGGAGAAGATAGAACCAAATAATTACCGCACTGAGCTCTATTGTGTTTTCCACATACCCATCTTCTTAACATAAAATGGAAGTGACTGCATAGTCTACCTATGCCCAGGGGATGAGTGATGTTATTAAGATTCATCACAAGCGCTTTTAGAGTATGCAGTCAAACTCTCCATGCCTTTGTTGGCCTTGCCTCCACCAACACTGAACGGGTAGCATAAGTCTAGCTACAAAACAGCTAAGGGAGGGCATAGAAGAAAGTCTATGAGGTTGGAGACTGTGAGAGCTTCTCTCCTTGAGCCAGCATTGGATGAGGCTGAGATGTTGACATCAACCCACTTGCCTTCCCAAGATAAGCCCAAATTAAGTTAAGGTCACGTCAGCTGCACTTAAGCGCATCTTTGCATCTCTCTATATGCCTTCCTTGCCTTGACCTAAGTGGGAGTCATTCAGGCGGTGGTATTTAAGCATTCCAAGATGGGACCCACAGCATTTCACAAATCCAGGATGACATGATATGTGAATGCTGGGTGCAAAGTCCACTCTCTCTAAGCACAGTCTGACCATGAAGAAGAAAGCAGGTCCAGCAGTATGCAAATGCACTACAATTTAATTTCAGTTGAAGAGTGTATAGTCAGATAATCTTGGATATAAAAACATAAGGGGACTGGAGATCTGTAAGTAGATGCAGTAAGGGAGGGTAAACTGCTGTAGGTTGAGGTTTCCCAAGAGACTGACTAATCCAAGTCCTGCTGTTTCCTTCCCACCCTAGCCACAAATTCCAGCTAGCTCTTGCGTGCCAGTATTAGGCCTTGCTATGACCCTGCTGTGAGCTGGTTCAGGGAGTCAAAACCAGGTAAAAAGTAACTCTGCAGGAAAATGCAGTCTTCAACCAGTTTCGCTCCCTGAACTGGCTCTTGACAACATTAGGCAAGTATCAGTGCTAGTAAGGAGAGAGGGAGCAAGGTGCAAGACCAACCAGTGATAGTTTTGACTTAGATAGACCTGAATGATCTTGGACACGCACCCCTAGACAATGAGCTAAGCTAGTCTGTGTAACATCACAAACATTAAATGATTCCCAAGCTGCTCACATTTCTATTTACACAGCAAGGCCCTGCTTCAGAAAAGGAGAGTGCATGAGGACACATCTTTCTGAGGCCATGAACATTCTTCTTCCATGAAGGATAAAACACGTTATCCGTACACCTCTCAAACACAACCACCAGCTAAGCCTACAACCTGTTTGACCCTTAGTTTTTCTGCTGGGCCCCTAACCAGATAAAAGTGCTGAACTCTGAGTGCTGTTCAGCAGGGCTTGAACAGCTGATCAGATCACTGCCAGCTTTTACAGGCTTGTTGAAAGACAAAAGACCATTCCAGTTCAGCTCAGTTGGGCTAGCTAAACCACAGCAATCCCAACTAGGTTCAGCAAGTTTTGATTCATTGCTATTGTTCTTAAACACAACTCCTACTTGCTTCTTTATTTGTTGTTTTGTTTTCAAAGAATCACAAAATGGTTTGAGTTGGAAGGGATCTTAAAGATCATCTAGTTCCAACCTGCATGGGCAGGGACACCTCCCACTAGATCAGGTTGCTCAAAGGCCCATCCAACCTGGTCTTGAACACTTCCATGGAGGGGCTTCTACAACTTCACTGGGCAACCTGTTCCAGTGTCTCACCACCCTTGCATTGCCTCTCATTCCTCTGCCATTCCTAGCAAATCCTTAGAGACATAAGCCATTTTCCATTGATATTTCATTTACCAGTAAAAAGTTTTTAGTGTACTTACCTCAAATGTCCACCTCCATACTGTAAGTTAACCTAAGTTTTCCTACTTACTCTTTCACAAGGCTTTTCATTTTGTTATGTATAAAGCTAGTCCTGCCTATGGTGCACCCAGCAGCATACCCATTGACTTAGTTATCTTGTTTAAAGCACTATCATGATTCTCAGGGCTTTATATGGTGTTTACTAGTGCAACACCATCAGTTTTGTCTTCTTGGTCAAAGGCACAGAAAATTTATCCCATGCCCTATTACAGCCATAACATTTTGTACACTTCCAAAAAACACTGCCCAGATCCTATCATTACAGATCATAGCCTTGGGAGCCCCATCTGTGCAGCCATAAGAGTGCTGCCTCAAAGCTGTGTTCACTGGACACCAATGCACTTGCAGCCCTGCTCCCCCAGCATGACCTCTGGCTGCCCACTGCCTATGGGATGGTGAACTCTACAGCACAGCTTGCTGGTCCCATAACCATCCCAACCAGAGTACTGGCTGCACCTCAGCTCCTTCCTGGTCCCTGTGCACCTGGGCTTCCTTCTCAAGGAAAGCAGGGCAGGCACTGGCATTGTGCAAGCTGGCGTGTCCCCACAAGCAGATGCATAGCCAGAAGCCACAGCTGTGTGTTGCACTGCAATGTATCCTGCCATGTACATACAGTCCTTGTGTTTGGGACAAAAATCTTGCCTCAGAGAAGGTGTGAGGACAGCACAAGAAGAAACGCCCACGCAAGCTCACACAGCTTCCTTAATCCCGTGACACAGCCTCTCTTAGCTCTTGATCTAAGCACTCTCCTTACATCCACATGCCTTTCCTCACTTTCACTCTCTGCCAGTGGGCTGAACAACCAGTTTGGGCTTTAGCCAGAAGAGTACACCCAAGTGAAACGGAAGGGTTTCCAGCCCTACCTCCACGCTGTGTCAAGTGTGTGAAATGAGGCTTCATTTTCAGGGAAGATATTGGGATCACAGCCAGTGATGGAGATGACCTGCTTCAGTAGCCTTGGGAATTACTTTTACTCTCCATTCCTTACTCAAGAGCCAAACCCAGGCAGATGTATTACCGCAATATTACAACTCTCCCAGTAAAACCTGCCAGCCCTGCCAGATCTTGGCATCCCTCCTAATACCCCTGGAACCATTCACCCTTTCTGGCTGGGCTGCTGGCATGGGAATAGACAGAGCATCTCAGCAAGCCGCACTGGGCCATCCTTGCCCTTTGGTACATGCGCAGGATCAGCCCATTACAGAGGGCCATTTCAGCATATGCAATGCAATTATGTCAATAGCAAGACACAGTGGATTTCTCTCCAACATAATTGCATCAAATCAAGAAAAATATCCTACTTGCTACAGCAGTAAGTTAATTCCCTTCCCCCCCAGATACAGCATTAACTTTCTCCATTCCAGCAACCTACTCACCAAATTGCTGATAGCTACTAATCAAAAAGGATTTTAACTGACTGTGAAACTGGACCGAGCGAAATTATAAGCATCACTGCTATAGGCATGAATTTTAATTTGGATTTTTGAAGTAGGAAACCACAATTTTTATATATATATATATACACACACACACATCTTTACTTATATGTTTTTGTATATTACACAGACCGTGGTCCTCCTGTGCGTGAGTATGGAGAGAATGACACAGCTTGTGAATTCAAACTTCAAATGCCAAATGGAAGCTGAATTATTAATCCCTTAAAAATCCTCCTTCCACAAACCAGGAAGAAGTAAATTTTGCTGGATTCCCCCAAAAAGGACAGCTTGCCGAAGGGAGATTCCTTCCACCCTGGCCTCTGTTGACAAGATCATGGCTCTGAACCATGTCAGCTGAGACATCATAGTTGAAAGCAGCTACAGTTTTGAAACTCAGAGGTGCTACGATTCTGAAAAGAGGAGCTAGTGCCAACTCTCACTGGATGACTCAGGACATTTCAGTTTTCTCCTGAAGAGCTTTGGGTTTAATCTGTTCATATTTTCACATACAAAAATGAAGCAGATTCAGAAGTTGAGGTCTGGTCTGGATGGCAGCAAAAAAATGATTGACATGCAACTTGAGTGAACCCTAGAGGCTCAATATATGGAAGGTACCTTCTTCAGCAGTAACTGAAAATATCGTGTTTATGTTACAGAAAAGATGCAGTCCTTGTTCTTTGAAGGCAATTTCTAAAACAATTTTTCACATAAGAAATAAATGAGAAATGTTGTGAAAAGAAACTGCAATTTGCTAGGACCTGGCAGAATTTGCTGCAGCACTGCACAGATATATACCACCCTATTTATAAAGAGACAAAATGTCTCCCCAAAAAGTCTTCCTTCCTTCATTTCTACACAAGAACAGCTTACATCCCTCTTCTGAGGACAGAGCCTCATTTCCCTAAGATAATTGTTTTGCCTCCTCACAAGTGAAGTTCTTCCCCATTTATTCTTCCTTAAACAAATAAACAAACAAATCAAAGGAAGATATTTTTTCTACATTTGTTTTCTATCTGGCTATGAATTAATTGATTTACACTGATAGGCCAGAGGCAGATTTTTGGTTTTCTAAGATCTTATCATTCAAATCTGAGTTTATACAAAATGAGCAAGAGAAGTCAACTATGCCTCAGTCATCAGTTTTTAGGGGGAAAGGAGAAATGGAGATAGTTTTCTAAAATCTGGTTTTGATTTGTCTCAGAGGCAAATTAGTTTTCTTTCACCTTAGCAAAGCAAGGTGTAGAACCATTCCATCACTGGTCTCTTTTAAAAAGGATTTCAACAAGAGATATGAACTGTGCCTTCATTTTCAATCTATAGAAGAGCTACAGAAGTGCTCCTTTAAAGGAAAGAGGCGTTAAGAAATGCTATTGAAATGTCGGGAAATAAATAACTTTAATCCCTTGTGATCAATATCACTAAAGGCAAGGGTACTATCAGAAGCATAAATCTGAGACAGAGCTGAAACTCCCCCTGTTGGCATCCGGTAGGCAAGCAAAAGCAATACCTGAAACCGTCAGAAATCTCTGGGGATTTATTTTAAATGAGCAGGTACAAATCTTCAGTTATTTGGTCCTTAATGCCAGCCAGGAGTGAGAAAGCAACCAGATTCTTTAAAATCTGTGCCACTGTCTCCCACTGCACCTTGCGCTTGACAAACTGTGAGATCTGAAAGTGGAATATACCCACATCACAGTGCAGGCTGGTGAGGAGAAGCTGCTAAGTAAGAAGGAAAATTTACCACGGGGTGCAGTTCAGTGGAAAACAAAACATTACAGAAAAAGAAGCCTCAAGCCATACTGAGAATTTGGGGAAGAGGGTGTAATGTCTGCTCAGTAGACACAACAGGCATTAGGCAGTGCTTTTGCTAACAGCCTGTGAATTTATCCTTCGCTTCACAAGGTACTGATGACACCCGCAGTCAATTCATCCTCCACCAAAAAAACCCCACAAATAAACAAACTGATCTATGGAGCTGGTTCCTATCCAATGGCAGGAAAAAGAAACACTGGGAAGAGAAAGCATTGCAGGTCTTAGTCTGGTTATGGGTAGAAAATTTCTCTAAAGTCATTGAATCCACCTAATAAGCCCACTCACTTTGTGTCAGGAAAGTTACATATCTTGAAGGAATTCTTCAGGGACTGAGTTTCAGTCATTCTGCCAACTGCATTTGCTGTCATTTGGAGCAAATTCCTACAGTCCTTTCTTCTTCTTTTTTTTTTCCTGCCTGTCATAATAAGCTTCCCAGACCATCTTTATACACATGGATTAGGGTTAGCACAGGCAGTACTGTTCGCCTGCAGACCGAACATATGCCATGGGTCTTCTAGTTCCTTCCTTGTATTGAATGGTTCTTCCAACTCTCTGAATGCAGAGGAATGCATCTAAGGATGCCAAATACAAGAACTAACAAGACTGTTAACACTGCAGAGCCAATACAACTGGAAGAAAACAAATCAGCACCTATTTTCCATGTGGACCAACACCACCTACATCTGCTAACCTGCTGAGTGTAGGGACAGTACTTTTGACATTATCCATGTGGATGCTGTTTGATTGTCAAGTGTTTCTAGCATTGTTTGCCATACAGAAATGTCGGTGGATTGTTGTTCCAAAAATGCAGTGGAAATTATTGTATAAAAGTCCTCTTTATACAAAATAGCATCACCATGACATGGTTGAGTGAGCAATTAATGTGACTGTGGAAAGGGCTGGACAGCACAGCTTAGTGACATGTGAGATCTGGGATGAAACATTTCACCTCTTTCTCATAAAAAGCAGGAGATACAGAGGATTGCCTTAAACCGTGTTCAGTTTAGTCTTATCAAGGGCCGGAGCATTTTGCAGTTAAGGTCAAACTCTGCCTCAATGCAAACTGAATGTGTCCTTCCTCTGCAGCAGTCCTACAGACAGAGGTGCAGACCCTCGAGGAGTGGAGTGCTATCCACAATGAGTAAAGATGGCAGAATCTTATTCTGCTGGATTGACTTTGCATTTCTCCAGTTCCTGCAGTAGCTGTGCTACACTAGCAGGAGGTCTACTCTGATCTTTCTCTGCTTGTGAAATCATTATCCCAGGAAAAGCTAGCTAGTCATTAAATATTAAATGAAATTAAACTCAGTACATGCAGTTGTTCTGACATTTTTTTTTTTTTTTACTGACAGCAGAATTTTGTTCCTACTTTTCTGATAAAAATGTGAAGAGACTACAAAAGAGTTTTAGCACTACACTAAGAAGCAAATATAATTTCTGGCTGTTCCCCCAGGGGAGCAACAGTTAATCAAAGGCACAGTACCCCACAATGTACCACATCATGAGCAGGAAGCCAAGTTCAAGCAATCTTCATATTGTCACAGTACCCACCAGCACAGAATTTCTCACCTCAGTGCAATGGCCCTTTGGCCTCCCCTCTTCTCAATCGTATTTTTGACCAAAGGGGAGCACACACACACTACTCACACCTGACACAGCTGTAAGTTCACCCATTACTCCTCCTGTTGTGGCATTTCTGAACCTTGCCCATTATGGAAATTGTATTTAAACCAGTCATTTTATGATAAGCCATTCAGAAGGGTGCTTGGAGGTCCTATCAAACCCCCAGAGAGTACAGGAATAACAAAGGCTTTGGAAAAAAGCCAGCAGATGGCAGCAGGCAACTAGCATAGGAAGTGGGACCACCTGCGGGTGCATAGGGCAGGAGGTCCCTGCAGAGCAGCCCCTGGCAGCCTGGTGTCCTGAGTGGGACTTCCATCCTGAGTGTCCTGTATGGGGGCCACCATACATAGATGTACTATGCAACACCTGTAGAAACATTTGTTGGTCACCTAATTTTAACTTGGAGGCATTAGCAGTGGTTGTCCCAAGATGCTGATGTGCTAGAAGAAGGTATCCTAGACACCGAAATTGTAAGGGACCAGATGTATCAGCTGAATGTTCACAGGTCCATGGGTACTGATCCTCACTGAAGGAGCTAGGGGGTGTTATGTCATGACCTCTCTAAGTCATCTCTGGGAGTCTGGGAGGGGCTTGGGGGTCCCTGCTGACCGGACGCTGGCTAGTATTATTCCAGTCTACAAAGACGGCATGAGGGAAGACCCAGGGAACTACAGACCTGTCAGTCTAATGCCAGTTCCTAGAAAAATTACAGAGAACATTATACTTAGTACTACTGAAAAGCATTTAAAGAATAATGTAATCATCAGGCACAGTCAACATGAGACCAGAAAGGGAAAGTCTTGTTTAACTAATTTGATCTCCTTCTATGATAAAGTTGCTTGTCTAGTGGGTGAAGGGAAGGCAGTGGATGTAGTTTCTCTGGATTTTAATGAGGCTTTTGGTGTTGTCCTTCACAGCTTCCTTCTGGACATGTTGTCCAGCTGTGGGATGAGAGAGTTCACGGTGTGCTGGGTGAAGAATTGGCTGAATGGCAGAGCTCAAAGGGTTGTAGTGAGTTGGGCTACACTGGCTGGTGACCAGTCACCAGCAGTGTTCCTCAGGGATCAGTTCTGGGGCCGTTCCTGTTCCATATATTTATCAACAAACTGAATAAAGGAGTTGAATGCACCAAGTTTGCTGATGATACCAACATGGGGGGTGTTGTTGCCTCTTGAGGGACAAGAGGCCTTGCAGAGGGATATAGATTGGAGCATTGGGCTATGATTAATGGGATGAAATTTGACAAGGCCAAACGCTGCATCCTGCACCTAGGATGCAGTAATGCTGGGCAAAAGTATAAATGGGGAGAGGAGTGGCTGGTGAGCAGCCCCTGCAAAAAGGGATCTTCGTGTGCTGGTCAACAGCAGCTCAACATGAGCCAGCCATGTGCCCTGGCAGCCAAGAGGGCAAACTGCACCCTGGGGTGCATCATGTACAGTAATGACCAGCCGGAGACTATCCCACTGTATTCAATGTTGGTACAGCCTCACCTGGAGTTCTGTGTGCAGTTCTGGGCCCCACCATTTAACAAGGATGTGAAGGTCCTTGAACATGTGTAGAGGAAGGCAACAAAGCTGGTGAAAGTGCTAGAAGGAAGGTCCTTTGAGGAATGGCTGAGGACTTTGGGCTTGTCTAGTTTGGAGAAAAGGAGGCTGAGGGGTCAGCTCATTGCTCTCTACAGCTTCCTGAGGATGGGAAGTGGAGAAGGAGGTGCTGAGCTCTTCTCCCTGGTATCCAGTGGTAGAATTCATGGGAATGGTTCAAAGCAGTACCAGGTGAAGTTCAGGCTGGAAGCAGTTATTTATCAAGACAGTGGTCAAACATTGGAGCAGTCTTCCTAGAGTGGTGGCTGATGCCCCAAGCATGTCATTGTTTGAGAGGCATTTGGACAATGCCCTTAACAACATGCTTTAACTTTTGAAGTGGTCAGGCAGTTGGACAAAATGATCAACGGCAGTTCTCTTCCAACTATTCTTTTCTCATCTTGTGCTATTTATAGTACCATGCATAACCAACACCACACAGAAAAGGACAAGGTGAACAAAGTTGTGGACAACACTTACAGCAGGCCCTGGGACTACATGGAGGCTGTTGGTTAGGAGTTTCCTTCCTGGGTGTCAGCTGCAGCTTAACAAGTTGACCTGGCATTTCTCCAGATGTGAGGTGCTCACAGAGCCCTGTGATGCTGCTCCTGAGAGCAACAGCGAAGAGTTGAGAGCAACAGCTTCAGCAGTTTTTCTGCGGTCATGAAGCCCTGCTCTGAGAAATACATCTCATCCCAGCAGAAGAATGGCTGCAAAAAGTTGGAATGTGGTTTTACACCTGATCATGAGCTGCACACAATGAGCAAATTTCCTTGCAGCATCCATCATACTCCTATACAGAAGTGCTAAGGCTACCATGCTGACCTGGCCTTAAGACCACCTGAGCATCCACTCTCAATTCTCAAATATGTTTACAACCAAATAGCTACTTTTACTTTAGGATTGCTTTGGATGCTAATGCTTTCATCTTTCTTCCTTTAGCACAAAGTGTTTGTAGTTTCATGGGTTTTGTTCTTTTCTGAACGTGCCATGTGTAAATGGATTAACTTTACTTTCAGCCTTAAGTGCTTCTGTGGAAGCATTTCAAAGTGAAGGAACTTTGGAAAATAATTTTCTGGAGTGCTTCAAGAAAACTGAAAATCACATGAAGTGACTTTGAATTATTGGAAAGCATGAAGCAACTTAAATGCTTGAAGCTGGCATTTTTCAAGGTTCTTCTAAGTGTTCAGAGAGAGAAATATATAACATAATACACTTTAATGATTTCACTAGTTCTTTAGTCTCAGATCAAATGCTTTAAATTATTACAATGCTATTCTTTATTCATAAAAGGTGGAATTCATTCATTCTGCATAAATTTTCACTCATCAATCAGGGCAGCAAGTAGGAAATGGAGGGAAGATAAACTGTACTGTTCAAAATAAGCAGACTAGCAGAGTGATTCCGAGCACTTAAAATAAGGCTTGTGTTCTGAATCATCCTCTGGAGAAGTCTTTCTTCAGTAATTTCAAGGGGAGTTTAGGAGGCAAGTCTCCTTTGGCTGAAGTAAGCATTGTGAATTAGACCTTTCACTCAGACCATCAGCTCCCTCACAGATCCATAATATTTTGCTGGTGGATCCTCTAGCTACACAGCTTCACTGTGGGGTTAAGAAAAACCGGAGGGCTTTTTGCCAGTCATCCGCATTTAGAGCAAATTCTCATTTTCCTGAATGTTGCAATCATCCTTGAAAAATGTAGAACAAAATCAGCAGGAAAAAAACAACTTACAAACAAAGGAAGAAGAGAGAAGAGCTGAGTAAACAATAAAAATATCAGTGCCAAAGAACGTTGGTCTTTGTTGCTGTGGCAGCACAACACAAAATCTTTCCCGTGTTCTTAATGTAATAAGTGATGAAGAAAAACCTCCCTGCAAATATATATATTCATATTTGAAATACATGAGTTTTACATTTACAGTCAGTATGTATCCACTTTATTTGATCGTTCAAGCACCCACCTTCTACCTAGCTGTACATTTAACAGTAAAATTCACAATTTGCACTGCTTAGTGTGCTACAGAAGCCATTCAATCAGAGAGTAGAAATGATTTCACCACAAATTTGCAACTGTAAATATTTATATCTAAGCATTTGTAAATGATGTGCAGCACAAGAATAATTGCCAAATCAATTCAAAAGGCAAAACTGAATAAATTAATGGGTATGAATTATTCATGAATTTTACTTTCTCATATAGCAAGTTCATTATTTCTCTGTGTAACCAGTAAGCCACTAATATGTCTGAGTGCATTTAAAATATCGATTAGTCTTCTGGATACACTATTCAGAGCATTTAATCAACAGAAGATTTCAATAAATATTAAATTTGCATTTGGGGAAAATATAAGAAAATCTGGGTTTAGTGATAATGCATGCTTATTACAGAGTGTTTGGAAAAAGAGTTTGCAATTTATCCAAAATATCAAGAGAATTTTTCCATCATTATTGAGCTCAGGTGAGTGTAATAATAAAAAGCTCAAGAATTAATTGGCCAGGAATCTTGCAGACTGGAAGGATTGAATTCCAGAAAAGAGATTTCTTTGATCTTGGGAAGATCAATCCAAAAGACAGAGCATTTCTCTCACATTTCTCTTGTAAGGAAGAGAGGCCACAAGACACACTTCTTAGTCCCTCAGCAAGCCTGGGAAACCCTGGGAGCAGCATGGACACAGGAAATGACAGCAGCTCCTGGGGAAGTTTTTCTGTTCCATTGTGATTCTGTGATGGGGCTCAAGGACAGACCAGGGATGTCGGCCTCAGCTGCTCCATTTGGCTCCCCTACTCCCACAGCTGGCCATGGGTTTCACCCCATAACCCCCAAGGAGCACAGCCTTGGTGACCATCCCATACCACAGCCCAGGCATCACATTTGTGCTGGGATTGCCCAGGAACCCAACACATCTCAAGAGCTACCCACTGCTGCCTTCAACTTTCCCTGGGACCGTGCATTAAGTCCTGCCTCTGACATTAGGCAAGGATTTGGAACAGACATTTTGTAGGACTATGTAATTTGTGCACTACTGGTAGGAAAAACAAGTGCAATAGTCTCTCTGGGAGAGATCTTCCTAGTTACTAAGGTAAAAATACCAGGAACAAGATTTGGAGTGATGGGGGTTTGTCAGCTAAGTCCATCAGAAATGCTTTTAAAGCTTTGTAGAGGCTGAGGCTGTGGATAAAGATTTTATATTAGATTGTTTTATCCCAATTATTTACACGTGTTTTCTCATGTGTTGTTTAGCTGTGTATGTGTTTGTATGGGAGAAAGGAGGAAAAAAAGTAAAAAACCTAGCCTGTCACACTTAACTACAGCTGCAGAGAAGGTCCAGCCTCAGATCTTATCTTCAGAGGGAGATACTATTCTACAGTTAACCCATATAGCAACTTGAATAAGCAGATTGTTGATGACAGCTTCTGGTTTATGAGACCAGATAGTCCAACCTTACATATTACTTGATAGTATGAGGAGGTGTGTACATCTGCTCTGCTTATAAACTTCAAGTATGTAGCTATTTCCAAATAAGACAGGCTTATCTGTGCAAGCAAAGCAGCGAGCAGAGGCTAAAACACAGAGTGTGTCCACAGATAGACAAGGTATAGCAGCTACTAGATTTTGAATGTTTCACTAAGCTAGCCTGTTTCTCCATGCTTTACTTAATTTTGATGATGTATTCTGATTAACAAAGGAAACATTTTTCACTGTGCACAAATCTATGGGTTTGAAGGCATACAGCAATACAGCAAGGACCAGAAATTAAGCAGAATTATAGACATAAAAGGCTGTGAGGGACTGCAAGGATGTCATGTAGCCCAGATCTCCTTTGATGAGTCATGACTCATTCATAGGTTATACCTAAAATAAGTTTGTGAAACTCCTAAAGGAAGAGGTTAGCATTGAGAGGCAACCTGCGACAGCCCAGTTCAACTCATTCTGCTCTTTTGTCTTACAGGTTATTCTGCTTCCACTGAAATCCACCTTAAATTTATTTTTTTCAGTAAACCAAGCTGCTATTGTCCTGTCCTTTATCCAGTAGTTGTGGACAACGACTGATCACCATTGTCTTTGTAAAAAGATCTTTGTATGTTAAAACTTCTGCTTCCCCTTTGGTTTTTGTTCTTTAAACTAAACAGTTCTAGGTTCCTTCAGCCTTCTTCTCAAGTCATGTTAGCTAAACCTGTCAATTCAGGCAAAAGATACACCATCACATCTTAAACATGGCATGACTGTCAATTCATCTGTGCATTAGTCTGGAATGAACTGGGATTCATTGTTTTCAGTAGATTGTGGTGTTAATGTGGAAGGGCTTAAACCAAGCTTTGAAAAAGTTAAAATTAAAAGCTCAACTATTGGCAAATTTGTGCAATAGACAGTACACAGCGAAGAATCACAGAATCACACAGAACTACCAAGGCTGAAAAAGACCTTTAAGGTCATCAAGTCCAGCCTATGACCAACACCACCACACCATCTAGACTATGGCACTAAGTGCCACATCCAGCCTTTCCTTGAACACATCCAGGGACGGTGCCTCCACCACTTCCCTGGGAAGCCTATTCCAATGTCTAATCACTTTCTCCATAAGGAAGTGCTTCCTAATATCCAACCTAAACCTCCCTTGGAGCAGCTTCAGGCTGTGCCCTCTTGTCCTGTCACTGGTTGCCTGGAAAAAGAGCCCAGCCCCACCTGACTACAACCTCCCTTCAGGTAGTTGCAGAGAGTGATGAGGTCCCCCCTGAGTCTCCTCTTCTCCAGGCTAAACAACTCCAGCATCCTCAACCTCTCCCTATAAGACTTTCCCTCTAGTCCTTTCACCAGCCCCATTGCTCTCCTCTGGACCTTTTCCAGCACCTCAATTTCCTTCTTGAAGTGAGGGGCCCAGAACTGCACACAGTACTCGAGGTGAGGCCTCACCAGTGCTGTGTACAGGGGGAGAATTACATCCCTACTCCTGCTGGCCACAGCATTCCTGATACAAGCCAGGATGCCATTGGCCTTCCGGGCCACCTGGGCACACTGCTGGCTCATGTTCAACCAGCTGTCCACCAGTACTCCCAGGTCCCTCTCTGCTGGGCTGCTCTCCAGCCACTCTTCCCCCAGCCTGTAGCGCTGCCTGGGGTTATTGTGGCCAAAGTGCAGGACCCTGCACTTGGTCTTGTTGAATTTCATGCCATTGGCCTCGGCCCATTGATCCAGCCTGTCCAGGTCCTCCTACAGCTTCTTCCTACCCTCTGGCAGATCAACACTCCCCCCAGCTTGGTGTCATCTGCGAATTTACTGAGGGTGGACTCAATCCCCACATCCAGGTTGTCAATAAAGATATTGAATAGGACTGGGCCCAGTACTGATCCCTGGGGGACACCGCTGGTCACCGGACACCAGCTGGATGCAGCTCCATTCACCATCACTCTCTGGGCCCGGTCATCCAACCAGTTTTTGACCCAGCGAAGGGTGCACCTGTCAAAGCCATAGATTGCTAGCTTCTCCTGGAGGATGCTGTGGGAGACTGTGTCAAAGACCTTGCTGAAGTCAAGGTAGACCACATCCACAGCCTTCCCCTCATCCACTAGGCGGGTCACCCAGTCATTTATGCTGTTTAAGTGTGTACCAGCTAAAGGGTTATATACAGGTAAGAAAAGCCCTTGTAAACTAAGGAAGATATCTGTATTCCTTGTGCTCAAAGAAACCCAAAAAACAGAATTTATGTGCAAGACTATTCTTAACTGGTCCACACTGCTGCTAATAAAGTGCAGAATTCAGATTAATTCAACATAAAAATCAAGTGTTCATTGTCAACCTATGTCAGCCAAGTCATTTGGAGAGATGCAGCCACAAAAAAAATACCTTAGCCTGAGTGGGTTTCCTTGCGCTTCTCCATAGATTATGAGAGTCCTAGGAAGACTTCCCTGGATGTCATCTGCAGCACCATGTCTCTCTCCACTGAGCAGTTCACTCTCACAGAGCAAGTTCAAGGAGATAAGGAGCTCCATGCTACACACAGGCTTTGTGAGCTATTACAGTGGGCCTGTATCAACTAATTCAAAACAAAACTGGAGATGCCTTTAAGCTGTCTGTCATAAACCAACCTATCTAGTTGAATGTTTCACTTTACTAAGAGCTAGCTATAAGGAATGAGTTCACATTGTAAAAATAAATGGAAGAGCTATGCAAAGAATACGTGGACATCAGACCTGGATGAGGCATTTATAGCAGAATTACTGCTAAAGGACTTCTAACACTATTGAATTATTTAAAACTCAACTTCAGCCCAGGGTGACATTTCCATTTTTTACAATACCACATTGCCAACTAATACATACTGTTGTTCCATTCTCATCCCTAAATTTTCCTCTGTCATACTGCTGCTTAACAGACACGACCCACCTGGCATTTGCATTCCCCTTCCTAAATGTCACAGTTGGTACATTGAGCAGCCTTTCATTTATTCACCTATTCATCTCTCTGTCTGACCAAGTTCGTTTTGGACTCTGATCATGCCCTCCAGAAGATCTTACAACAGCACCAACTGAAGTGTCAAATTTTAAAAGCATCTCTTCTATCAGTCAAATTGTTTGTAAAAGAGAGATTTTTGCATGTCATTGTATATCAGAAGTAGCATTAGATGTATTAGATACTTCCCAGCTTGATAGCACTGGCTCTCTTCTCTTCTTTGGGAATAATTTCTAGCCTTTTGTAAAACTGACTGACAGTGCTTATCACTTGGCAATCCCATGAGCGAACTAAAAAAACCATGGGCATATGGAGTGCAGACCAGTTGTATTTTTCATAGAGTCTGGAGAGCGTTCCGGGTAGGAATGTGAGGAATCTCCTGACTTAAAGTGATTTGTGAATGTGTTTTATTTGCAAATCTCTAGTTTAAAAAATGGACCACATTCTGTCATCACTGACTCAGGGGAGACCTCACTCCTGGTAAGTGTGAAGAATGGCCAGAGCCAAACATTTTGCAAGTTCACTTGAAGAGGAAACATAAAGCATTCATCTGTACACTTGAAACCTTAAAAGCCCCACACAATCACAGAACTGAGACTTCAGGTTAACTGTAAGTCACTGTTTATATATATTAATGACAAGCCATGCATGTAGCATCAGTACAGACCCTTGACTAGTCTCTTCCAGTCGTGAACCATTTTGACCAGGTGTCCTCATCAGGGGCAAAAATCACAGTGCAGGCTCCTTCCTCCTCATCTTCAGTTTGCACAGCCAAGCGGGAGGCTAGAGCTCCAGATAAGCATTTTAAAAGGACAAGTGTTCCTTAAAGCTTTTTTTAAGCTTTGGTTTTGTGCAAGGGCATGGTAAAGCAAATCTCTGGAGCACTTCCTCATTTTGTTCAGACTGAGCTTAGCAATACAGGGTTTCTGGAATCCAACAGTTTCTTATGAATACCAGAAAGATTTTCAAGTTTCATAACAGACTTGGATTAATTTGGTTCAGTCCAAGCTTTGGGAGAAGTTTCTAGACACCAAGAGGAAGAGCTGTAGCTGTCATGCATGGATTTTCCCACCAGCATGTCCAACACTGTGGCTAACCCAGGCTCTTGCTGGTCCCATTAGGGTAATGCTCCACATTCTCCCTTGCATGGGGTGGCCAATCAAAGTTTTGCAACTCCACAGCTGTCAAATTTCTTACTTGCTTTCAATGGTATTGCTTCTGCACACCCTGCTCTTGCACTACTGTCACCCACCTTCCTCACTCCTTCCCTCTACAACATACACATGGGGATCCCTACCTATATAATCTGCCTTCCCCTGATAGTCTCATCTTTTTGCTTTACCATTTTTTTCTCCCAGTTTGCCGGCGAAACACTCACAGAAAAGACAGAATGATAAACAAACCCTAAATAGCAAATTACTGTAAGAGAGATACCTATTGAAGCAAGAGTTCCTCTGATTTATCACCCTACTCCCTCATTTCTATTGCTCACTCCTGCTAGCAAAGCTATACTGAGCTAGCAATCTCCACAAAGAAAGACCTTGACCTTTGTATTTCCCAATAAAACATGTAGCAAGCTTTGGTGCAATATCACCAGATTTTGTTCATATAGACTATCCTACCCTTACAGACACAACACGAGAACCCCAACCACAATGAAAGGGTTTGCTGCTGTAGATTGTTACTTAATAATGTGTGCATGCACACCAGAAACTGAGACAAAGCTGAAACTATTTACCTAACTATTAATTTTTAGAATTACTGAAAAGCAGTTTCAAAATCACAAAGAGTCACAACACTGACTTGAAAAGGAATCAGAACAGAGTCTTACTATCACCATGGATACAGCTGATGTGGACTCAGAATTTAAGCAAAAGACCTGGAACTTCATATTTATACTGTTGGACAGACTAGCTCATTTAATATTAGTATTTAGAGTAAGTCTTACTTACAACAAAAATTGTGATCAAGACACAAGGTGAATCTTGCTGTTTGCTGTTGGAATACAAGAATCATAGAAGTAATCAACATTATTCACTTCAGTTACTTCATTTTTATGCTTGTGTATTGCCTGTGACATCAATGCAACACAACAGTGAAGTAAGCTGATACTGATGTTTCAAATACAAGATAACCGTGTGGTGTTTTACATTTTGAGAGTAACTTACTTCCCTGTATTCCCATCAGGTGCAAATTTCCACCAAATCTCCCCTATGGTTTAGCATAAACAATATTAATTGCCTTTATTATGACCCAGATTATAAAAATATTCAGATACTTTACTTGCAGAGATTTTTGTGATCTTTGGGTATTTGAATGCCTTAATAATGTGGACCCCTGAGTTCAGTTTAACATCAGTCATGGATCAAATACTGCCCATGGATCAAAAGCAGTGGAATGTCAGTGGGTATTTGGTCTTGTTCCAGCACTTGTCATGTCTCTATTTATCATGTTGCCCTCACTGCCGCCTTCAGAGCCCTGTGGAAGATCTCAGCTGCAAAAACCGATGTAGCTACAGATACCCAGGGCTAATTGAAGAATGCAGGCACAGCTGAAGGCGGGGCAGGAATTATTTTCTCTGGTGCCTTCATCTAAATTTTCTTTAAGATAGCATAAAAAGCCCAGCTGCATCAGACTGAACTAAATACACATTAAGTTCAGCATCCTGGCTTGGACAGAGACCACATGCCTAGGGAAAGGTGTAAGAGCAAGGTAAAGATATACGCCATATTTGATATGCTCTCCTATTTTCCAGCAACCTCCTGAACTAAAAGCATTTTTTGCTTATAGTTTTTGACAAGATCTTCTGTGGCACCTCTAACTGTGTTCTGAGCACTCGATTAAGTGGTGCCCTGTGACAAGGAGCATCACAGTTCATCATGATATGGAATCTCAGTCCTTCCAAAAAGAGTGGGTTTACATGATCCTTCTACTTTCCCCAGGTTGATGGCCCTCTCCACTCCAACGTTATTTTCCATAACCAGATGTAATTAGGAACATTTAGTAATTAAACATCACAAAAATACATACTTCATAGAATGGTTTGGGTTAGAAGGAATCTTTAAAGATCTTTTCATTCAACCCTCTTCCAATCCCCTTTCAGGACACTTTCAAGTTAGACAACTGGTATCAAGGGCTAAGTTCATCTACCCAATTGCATGCCAACCTAGCCCAGAAGCCATGTTAGCTGTATTTGCTCAGTATAGTATCACAGATTAAAAAAAAGAATAAAAAAAAATCTTCTTTGCAGCCTTTGATCCCTCTAAAATTTCACAGGGCACACAAAAATAATAACTTTTAAAAAACCTTCTAAAGGCTTCTTCTAAAAAATAATAAATAAAAATAATAACCTTCTTGAGGACAGAAAACTGTATATTGCCACAAAATGTTTCCATTTCAGTGAGTTAGTACTTCCGGAAAAAAAAAAAAACCCACACCTATTTAGTGAGGGATTTCAAAGTAACTGTAATGAATGACTTAACTAGGCTCCCCAGCCTTGCTTCACGGTTCAATATATGTGCTGATCTCTGCCTAACGGCATTTGGCTTTGTTTAGTATCCCTGAAAAACAAAAAGAAGGTTTGCCAGTGCCTTCAGTGTGAACAGATTGAGGCTATAAGGAAATCAAGACAATTTCCTTCTGGAAACCAGTAGCTTTCTGTTAACGGGGGAATCCAGAGGACAAGAAAACAGCATGACCTGTGGAAACATTTTGTTACCTCAAAACATCCAGCTTTTAAAAATGGAGGACATGTAATTAAAATGCAGAGATTGAAACGAAAATTTTAAAAAATTCTGCGTGTACATAGTAGCAGCCCTGGAAGTGGCTGCTGTGGGCCAGGAGAGTGAGGCAGGGAAACAGCCATGGGAGCTGAACCATGAAGGACACCTCCGGAATGGGTAAGAGAGGGCCATGCTGTGCTCTCTGCCTGGTGTCCAGCAGAACCAAGTGTCCAACATCAACTTGGTTCACAAACATTGGCTGACTTGCACTTTCTAGGGAGAACGTGATGAGGAAATGAGAAAAGAAGGATGTTTTCTAAGGTCCTGTGCATCAATTCACAACAAAACAAGGAAGAGAGAGACATGCATTTGCTGAATGTCTGATGTATCACATCCAGCACTGATGGTACAGCTTTTTGCAACTTATTTCTAGCTTCATTTTACACTAAAAATACATTATGCCATTTCCTAGAAGATTTCACAAATGCTTGTAGTGCACTAGGAAGTGAGCAATTCTCTCTATCCTGACACACAAAAGTCTCGGTTCCTCATTAACCTTTCTACAGTACATGATCTCCTGTAGTTCTGCAGCAGAGACTTGGGGTGTTTGTGTTTCCTTTTACTTCATAGCTCTACAGGGAAATAACTGGTGGCTTCAAAGAAAAAGAAAGGAAGTAGAAGTGGCAAGGGAACAACAGAAGCACTTCTTATTTTTCGACACTAGATTATCTCTAGATTGCTGTGCAATTGCCTCGTATTTAAAGAAAGCTAAGGGGAAATCAAGCAATTTGCACACAGTCCAAAATGCTGTATTAGATTATAACTGAATCTCAGAGTATTTATTTCAATCAGAGAGTATTTAAAGCCTATTATAGCTATAATACTATCTAACACATGTACAGGCATTCAGATAATTTTTCAGCAACACAGCTCCTTCACTGCTCTGCATGATGAGGACCATGAGCTCACAAATATAACCAGAGCAGGACAGCAAGATGACCTCACTGCTACATCACAGAGCTCCCGACAGGGCCACCTGTCCTCACCACAAAGCAGATCTGCACAGAGTCTAACCCTGAGCCACCTTCCCCTTCCAGCTCCATTACCATGGTCCCCATCTCAACACTTCAGGAGGCTGTGACAGGAGTTCAGACCTGTCAACTCATGCAGTTCAGTTTATTAATTGCACACAAAACAGCTAGATGCTGTCTTTCACCCACTTCTTGTCATCCTCTTAGTCCTCTTTCCTCTTCCTGAAGGTGTGCCTTCACCAGCACCTACCAATATCTCCTTATTCAGCCACAAGAGTCTCAATTCCCCTTTAGGGCCTCTCTTATCCTCCCAGGGACACTATACAGTCAGACTGCCACAGGTCATGTTTCTTAGTCCCAGGAGACCTAAACATATCCAGGACCTCAGGCAGAGGTGGCCTCCCCATGTCATTACCAACCTACTTGCTGTCCACTCACTCCCTGGCGTCTCGCAGTCACTTGGCTTCTTCCTTCAGCATGTAAAGATCATCCAGTGAAGCAACTGGGGCTAAACAAGCAGGCAGCTTCTCTCCCTTCTCTGAGCTATGCATCTAGACAATTAGCCAGAGCATGTCACATATCTTTAATCTGCACACAAAGGTATTTTACCTAATAATTTCTGTGGAAAGTAAATAGACCGATTACATTAAAGCACCATAAGCAATCTTGCCCCTAATGTGACTTTTAATGTCTTTTCAGACATTCATCAAATATTTATAAAACATATTCCAGTGATGAAAAAAAACATCCAAAATGCAAGTATACATGCTGTTTCCAAAACCTGCTTTGCCACTTTTTCATAGCCTTTTGAAAACTGTGTGCACAGAGGATGCTCACAGGCACCCAACAAGGAGCTGTACTTTGCCCTGGAGCTCTTAACCAGGACAGGCTGTTGGGACATATCACAGCCTGAGCAAGGTGCTGGCAGACAAATCACAGCAGAATCCAACCCAAACATTTTAAACTTTATTCTTTGTGGTTGTGGTCCATTCTTCCTGTCTAGCTCCACTATTCTAATCTTTTATGGCAGGACTTTGTCATATATAATAGATACCTTTTTACTGTCCCCAGGCAAAGGTAGCAGTGGATAAACGTTTGATTTCCTCTCTAGCCAATGGGCAGCTGCTGCCTAGGAAGTGATAAGAGAAATGATAAAGTTGTAATCAAAATCTTATTGGATATTGTGAGAAGAGTCAGATATCAAAGCCAGGTTTTGAGGTTTCCAATTTGAGTGATTTACATGATTTTACATTATTTTATATCTTTTTTGATCATAAAAGGAACCTCAAAAGCCTAAATCTTTACCAAGCTGTAAAGTTTCTTGATATCCCATGGCATCAGATGATTTCGGTATAAATAAAAACATAAAACCTTAGTAAAAGACCATAGAGGTCACTCTGTAAAATCACAGAACATGTGGAGCCAAATTCCGGAAGCAAGGAGAAATGAGAATATTTTTCAAAAGGGAACCCTTGAGAGTTTTTTGATTGAACAAACACATACAAAACTGAAGATTTTTTGGTGTGTTTTGAATGCCATTTAAAATATAGTTTTAAAAAAGAGAAGTAAGCAACCAAACTCCTCATCCTTTGCATCTACTTTTAATGAAAGCAGTATCTCATCCTGGTTGTTTTCTTAAGTTGTTTTTGAAAAATAGAAATCCTTCCTGCTAACAGGCACAACTGAAAATGAACTGTTTGAGCTCAAATGTATTCTAAGCATGCCAAGACCAGACCATAAAGTGAAAAAAAAACCCCACAAACTTAATTAGTTTACTTCTGTCCTAAAACTAAACTAACAGGCAAAAGCCTTTAAAGAACAACGTTCCGAAATACTGATATCAAAGCAAGAGACTGCTGATAATCCTGGATTCTTCTGCAACGATTTATTCCATATTTTATTGCACAATCTATAAAGAGAATTGCAGCAATTCAAGTCCTTACATTACTACAAGAGATTACAAGATTTTCTTATCAGACAACTCAGACTTGTGATGATTCACACCTTCATTATTTCTTGAAACGCTCCAGCTTCCTCCACAAGTACAGCAAAGGTTTTGCATGACTACATCCCTTAAACCAAACAGTGCTCATGTCATTTTCCCACGGTGCTCAGAACAAGCTAGGGGTGAAAGAGTAACCCTTTCTAGCCAGTTAAACAATCATCATTATTTTTAAGTAAATGAAGAGGAGCCCAGTTATTTATGACTATGTGCTCATGTTTTATGCATGCCTTACCTTGGAGACATTTGATAGCCCCCTAGAACACTTTGTTAGCTGTAGTCTTCAATAATTGTTTGTTAGGAAGGTCATGCTGGCCTATTTGCACTCAAAAGGTGGAGATTTGAAGACAAGGTATAAATGGAAAGATACTGGAAAATTATTTTCACTGACAGGGTCTCCACACAAGCATAAAACCTGGGTCAGGGAGAATAATTTCAGTTAAAAGTACATGCCAGTACTTCTCACTGCCGGGTTAAATAAAGGATATGCCCAGCCTTGTTTTGCAGGGTGGAAAACCAGAATGAGAATGAGCCACCTGCAAAGAATTTCTTAAAAATCAGCAGAGAGGAGCCATTGTACTTACAGAGAGTTCTGCTGGATGTCCCAGCCAAAAACTAGCACAAATTAGACTGCCTTACTGCCCTTCTGTGCAGGTCTGCAAAAATGACAAGCTGAGAGCTAGGTAGAAGGTAAGGACCTGAAACTCAGTGAGGAAGTCCAGGGAAGGCTTTTCAGGTTTTCATTCATTTTTCTGTTGTATGAGAGACCTGAAGGGCTGTGCCTGAGAAGCAGCTGTACACAAATGCCTCATTCTTCATACTTACTCCACAGCATTCTCATATGAAATTATGTTTTCATTCTGTAACAGGTCAGGATCTTTTCCATGGAAGTGGTTTTTCTCGGGAACATCAGTGCTTTCTGGGTAAAACCAAGTCAGAATACCCATTCAGGCTTGTAAAGGGTGATGAGGCGCTGTGTTACAAATCCTGAGTTAGGGATTGTGTGTTTTTACTCCACATTTCCTCCATTATGAGCTTCAAATTATGCCTTCCAAGAGGTCAAGGAAGGAACACCTCTTCCCACTTGTAATATCTCCCATTAGGAAAATACCAAGAAGAATTTATTTAATCTGAATATTGCCAGCCACACAGAAGATACCAAGCCTGCTGCACAGACTCAGAGATGGTATGCTTTCTTCTGCATATAGTCTTGAGACAAGACTGATGAAAGCTCTCTCTATCCCCTACAACACACACATATGCTTCATTCAGGAGGTTGCAGCTCTATGTTGAGCACAAAGTATACCTACTACAAACTGGTGACTGCTGGTACTTCTCCTATTGTCATCTTCTCATGGAGTTGTGTGTCTTACGGAGAAGAAGTGCTTTCTCCATGGGGTGTCATAGCACAAAACAAAAACACATTTTTCTTGCATCTTCTATACTGAGTGACTTCCAAATCTCCATTTAAAGGTTCTGTGTAACCAAGAGTTTCATGGGTGAAATATTTAATAGAATATGAGCCCCAAAGCTCATTTAGCTTTGTAGATAGCACATTGTGCTCAAGTCTCTCATTCATTCATTCACTTGCATTACATCATAAAGGTATTTTTCAGAAATAAAACATGAATAGGGAGATACATTTTTTTAAAAGCTTAGCGATTAGCTGCAGATTAGAATTCAATTGAACAGTTAGTTAAATATGGGTTTGTGTGTGCTGATACTGCTACCCATTGTCATAGCAGGTAAGAGATGTTTGGCAGTTTCCCAGCTCCCCCCTCCAGTGGGGGTTTGTAACAACACAAAAAAAGCAGTGTTCCAGCTTTCAGTGAAATAAAATATTTCTCAGAAAATGCTTATTGAAATGTTGCCAGTTTTAAGAGAGAGAAATTTGCATGAAACTATTTTTGTTTTTGTTGTTCCAAAACTTCACATTTTTTTGACAGAAATGTCTGGTTTTAGTTGATTATTTATATATAGATGGGGTTTGTTCCCCCTTCAAGCTAATTCTGAGGAAAGAATATTAGAAGAACAAATAATTAGGGAAGCCAACAGTCAGCTGCTTTCTCTGAAGAATATTGGGCAGATGACAAACCCACTAGAAAATTTGGATCAGCTGTGCTATTACCTGTGTACAGTGAAAACGTTTAGCACATTAAGCCTTGATTACATGGTAAAAATAGAGAGTCAAAACAGCTTTAACATCTTTTCCTGCTTTAGGAAAAGGTGCAGAAGCATACTATGGTGCAGGTGGGGTGAACCCTGTAGCATCCACCTAAGTGGACTGTGCACACCAAGGGATGGCACCACAGCATTTATTCACAACCTCCATGACCTCCCTATGCCACAGTTCTCCTTTGCCCCTCCAAGTCTGACCTGATGCTCATGAAAGTAGGAGCAGAAAAGATGCCTGGATTATGATAATCCCAGCTCAAACTCCAAAGACACGTGATGAAGGCAATGCATGTGCACCTACAGAGCTCTGCAACACAGTGAAGCCACATTCCTCAAAGATACAGATCACCCACTGGTGTAGTGTTACAAATGCAGCACCAAGAGATCTTTTCTGCCAACGTCTAAGCAATGGCAAGGAAGCACAACGATGCAGGTTCAGCTCTGTGTCCTGCCAGAAACCTGACTTCACACACTTGTCTCCTCTATGACCCGGCTAACCTAGCAAGTGACAGCCTCGTTATAAATATCCAAGAACCATGAGCTTGTCACTTTCCCACTGTTACAGCTAATTAACTTCTAGGAATAACTATGGGAACTGTTTTATTTCACCATCCCAAACATGGGCCTGGAGTGAATGTGTGTATCTGCCCTGCCTGAACTGGCTGAGAAAAAACCCTTCTGTTAAACACCGGAGCAGATCACTGCCTGTGGGTACGTGATGTGTATTCAGGGCTCTGTAGTTGCCTAGAAGCAGCACCAAGATTTACACCATCACTTTCAATCCCTTGCACATAGTGGCACTTGTGGACAGAGGGGAGGAAAAAGAGCTCTGTTCTGTAAAAGCCTTGAAAAGTACATGCATACCTCAAAAAAATCTGTGTATATAAACTGTATACATTTCACCTCAGAAATATCTAGGCATAACCCCATAATTAGGAACAGCTAAATTGCCTGCTCTTTAGTCAACGGCACAAGGAGAGATTTATTTCATTTAATAAACCACTCTCAATGATTACTGTTTGTTTGCTTTCTAAATCTCAAAGTAATCATGTACTGCAAGTGCAAAGTGCTGGAGAGGAGGTTTGTCTGCTGAACTTAAATGACAAAAAAATCTCTTCAATTTTCCAGTGTGAGGGTAGCTTTTCCCCAGCGACCCTCTTCCACTGACCTGTGAGACTCCTGCCAGCTCCTGCTCAAAAAGAGGGACCTTGACTTACAGAGTGGAGGGATGCCAAGAACATGAAACCAACACCTATATCTCGGGGACACCAGAAAGCTGTAAACTGGCTGTTTATAGAGTAGCAATTGTTTTATAATAATTGTTCACTATACCTGCATCCTGTTCCTGTTCCAGGAGTTTACAATGGATCAATGTACCCAAAGTGTTTGTACTCAGATCAACCTGCAGCAACACAGTTTAAAGACCTTTTCTTCCCCTCAGCTGGACTGCCCAAAGATATCAGCCCCATAAGGAATTTGTTCTCTCCTCAAAGAAGGCTTACAAAAAAGCAAGCCCTCTCCCTGGCAGTGTTCAAGGCCAGGCTGGATGGGGCTTTGAGCAAGCTAGTGGGACGTGGCCATGCCTATGCAGAGGCATTGGAACTAGATGATCTTTAAGGTCCCTTCCAACCCCAACCACTCTATGATTCTATGATCTCTTGCTCATTCTGCCCATGTGCAAGGACAAGAACACAGAAAGGACAGTACAGGCACAAATGGCAGGAGGGAGACCATGTCACTCCCGATTTCCCTTTTGCATAAGTTTTGGAGCTACACAGTGACTTTCCAGACAGCTTTCCAGGAACTGCCAGCTGGAATGCCAAGATGGAAAAGCCACACTTTGCATAGGGACATATGTGTGCTCATGCACATACACAAATTCTCTGAACTCACTGCAGGAAAGGGTTTCTTCCAAACAGCAGGATAAGCAACATGTGGAAATTACCCTAGCACAAAATTCTCAGGAAGATGAGCCTCTTTGATTTTACTGCAGTAGCAAGGTGATCCCACTCACAGCTGTGACACGTTATTGCATTAATCTCATTATCTGGTAGCAAAACCTATTTTAAATTCATAGACAGAAAAAAATGACAGAGCTGAGAAGCTGAAGCTAGAGTGAGCCAAGAGAAGGAAGCGCTGCACATTGTATCCTAGAAACAGCTCTAAGTTCCTCAGTCCTTTTTAGTTACTCATTGTAGAAAGAAGGTTGGAAGAACTGGTGCAGATAAAGTAGATACCAGCTGAATTTTTGCCAAGCACATTAATCCCCAAAATTTCAATTACATTTTAATTAAAATTTAACAGCGGAGACATGCTCTGAACTATACAAAGATATTTGAGTTTGTGCTTCAGGAATGTCTTTATGTGTACATGGGTGCGAAAAACAATAGCTGGATGGAAGGAGCTGCCTGAGGCATTCCCTCACCTACAGCCATGAAAAATAAGGCCACTCAGACCATGAAACTGTATCATGTACTTTTCATTTGTAATTCACACCATGAAAACAGAAGTTTGAAAGACCAATTACATTGTGGTCTCAGGAAACATATCTTTACCTGAATGAGGATGGTTCTCTCCAAAGAAGAGGCTTGAATTGTTCTCTCATTATGACAGAGAATCTAGTAATGTTTTTGATGGTGCTATGAGAAGAGTACTTTTCCTTGGACATTTAAACAAAGTTGAGTGAAAACCCAGTGGATTGAAAAACATTCTTGGAATTCTATGCAGATGCTAGTTAAGATGTAGAAATGTCTGAAAAACATCTAGCCTCCTCTTATAAATCTTCTACCCTCCAAAATATATATCAAGCTTAAAATGGAGCACAGGTTCCACATTCTAAATTTATTCTAAAGTGACAAGGAATTCACCTGTTTTCAGATGTCTCTCCCTTTTGAAACTGAGTCCAGATTGCCTTGGTGAGGGGAGTTAGCATGTTTTGTGAGTTTATAATCATGTCCAATGCCAATGGGGAAACAGTGATTAAAAATGGATCCTTCTTTTGGAGTTTAGCTTTATTCAAGGCTGAACCTTCAAACAGAAATTCCAGTATGTATGAGGGGAGGAAAATCTAACTGGGGAAAGGGAGAGGAATGTAGCTTGCAAATTCAGAATTACTCTATCAAAGATAACTGGATTGTCTTTATCATAGCAGGAATTAAAAGTGACAGATGGTCTTGTTGCTGAACCAAAGGTGTAGAAGTCTGGATTTTCAATCTGTATTTTTGGCTCTGAAACAGATTTCCTGTGCAAGATCTGACAAAAATCAACATTTCAGTAAAGGCCAGCCTTTGAAGACTTAATCTGAAACACCTAAGACCTGATTTTTAGAAAAGCAAACTTGAAGCCCCAGTTTACTTTCAGTGGGAGGGACAAATGTAAAACCACTCTGAAAAGACAGCTTCTTTCTCTCAGATTGGATAACAAAAGCTGAAAAATTAAAAATTTAAAAGTGGTGCCAAATCTTGAAAATTCTGATAACAGTCTTTCCGAGCAGTAGTTTTCCTATCCGTGAATCGGAGACATTCTCCTGCTTGTGCCCTTCCAATATTCCTGTATGTCCACAGGACAACTCAACTGCAGATGACAGAAGCAGAGGAGAGGTAAAACCAATAACAATATCTACAGGTAAGACACCTTTTGCATTTTCCAGTACATAAGCCTGCCTTCAATTAAATCTCACCAACTTTGTTCATATGCACTGAAATTGCCTATTATGGTGTTGAAATGCATTAAGCTGAATTTGAATTTCATTTCTGTATGCAGATATATTTTTACTTAGCTTATACATTTCACTCATTTTTGAAAATGGTAAATAACTTCACTGCTTCTCCAACCTCAACATTAAAATAAATACCACTATAAAACTAAAACTCTCCAGTAACTCTGTGCTTTTGACCAGAGATTTAAAGTTCAGCAAAGATGTGGGTGAAACCAGTGCTGATATTTAGAACTCTGGTGAAAACCCGCTCAGGTTCTTCTCAAACCGAGGATGCTGCAGCACCAGGCAGAAGAACTGAGGCCAGAAGTGCCTCCCAGTGCACTCTGGCTGCCTCCATCCTGGTGCTTCTGCAAGATGGAGGAGAGCATGAATGGCTGGCATGAAAAGTTTGTAAGAGGCTTAGCAACAAGAGAGGAGAAATGGGCTTAGACAGAGCAGCTCAAACTGCAGGATGGAGAAATGGAGACATCCAACGAGGACTACAGGACTAAAAGGAAAGCAGCAAGTGGTACAAGAAGAGATGCAAAGTAGATCAGCTTAGGAAAGAAGAAAGTAAAAACCTGTACAGAAACACAGTTTTTCTCCATCCTCATTGGACTGTGAAGCACAACAACAAAATAATGGGCTTCTCTATCAAGTTCTCAAATCAACTCATGGCTGATCACCCTGTTACTCTAATTGGTAAATATCTCCTCTTTACATCTAAATTTTAAAGTTTTTAATAGAACATGAAGGCATAAATTAGCTTCAGATGATGGATTTTGTTTTTATCATTTTGCTGCATTTTGAAACTGAGCATTTTTTTAGAAAAAGATATGGTTGTGAAATCAAGTGCTATAAAAATTTAATCTATGCTAGGATTAAAGGTTTTGTGCAGATTTAATCTGATATCCTCAAATGTGTATTTTGACACTGTCTTCATTTTATGTATCTGAAAGTTACATGATCTCACACTACCATTTATATTAACTAAATATAATTTTTTCAAGTTCATATGGTTTTTTCTGCTTTTTCTAGTGTGAAGATTTTGTACAAATGTTGTCATATATATTATTCTGATGAAGTATTTGGTGAAAATCTTCTCTTGCTGGACCCCTTCACCTTAAAAAAAATAATTCAGTACATCTTTGTATTTTTGCTGAATTTCAAAGCAAAAAATAAAAACCCAGAAAAAAAACCCCTTTTTCTTATTTTTGCAGCTATACAAAACTTGCTTTTCTTTCTATCAGTGCAATTGTTTGGAAACAATATATCTTTGCAAGACAAAAAGTTAAAGATTAATAAATGGAAAATAGAAGTACAGTCTTCTGTTATACTTTGTTAGCTTGTCAAAGATGGAAGCTGAGTATTTGCTGCCCTCAGGTGGTGTTCTTTTTTCTTTCTACAGGCATTTACAATGCTGCTTCACCCTTTTTATAGCCTAAGTTTAGGGGTTGTTATTGTTGTTGCTTTTAAAGCAAACAGAAACTTGGAACAACCAGAATTCAGCTTTAATTCAGGAAACACAGGTTTTTGAAAAAAAAAAGATATGTACACACAAAGATCTTTAAATACTAAAGATATATTTGATAAGCCTGATTTTGGGTATGCTTCATCTCTGCTCTGCTGCATTGTAGCAAAGAAGGGTGCCAAGAGATATAACCACACCAAACAGGGGCTCCAAAGAGCTAAATGTTGCTGATTACTCTTTTGTGGCTTTGAGTTTTGGGCAAGGCAAAACAAACCAAGTAATGTGGTCTGAGATAAATGTTCTTGCTTAAAGAGGTAATTTCTAAACTATAATGGAGAAAACTGGAGTTTGCAGTATCTTTATAGAAGATGTTGAATTACTGACAACAGGCTAAAAACATCAGGGAAAATGGGATTCCTATCACACTTCAAAGGTGAGGTATAACTGATTTAGGAGCTGATCCAGTTGCAGATCAGAGACAGCTTGATCAGCTGAAATGAACAATAAAAATTGCGTTTTCAAACTGCATTACATGAGGAAATATAATATTTTCAAATATACCCCAAACAGAAACCTTCTGTAGCAGCCAAAATGCCTCATTGCAATCTTCTCCTGTTTTCCCAAACCAGCACCGATTCCTGTTGCCTGAAGAGCAATTAAGAGCTCCCTGTATTGGAGCTTGGTTTATTCACCCTCTGCATTTGAGAGCATTAAGGAACTGCAAAACTATGCTGTCGCATTAGACTATTAATACATGTCATCAGACCATTCAGAGGCCATGACTGCCAGGCCCCATGGTGGTATGTCACAGATAGAAAGTAAACAGATGGTGCCTCAAGGATCATAGGCAGTCTTGGTTACAAGGAGATGCGACAGTCAGACAAAAAAATCAAAACTGAGGAATAAGAGCAGAACAAAATGAGTGAGGAGAGCAAGTCCCACACAGCTCCCTATGTCTTTATGTAATAAAAACACCTGCATATTAACATGAAATAACAGCTCTGGATGCACTTATGTTTTTGTTCCTCTCCAATTTCAACCTAATGTCCCTGTCCCCCTGTGACATATGTTGCAATCCTTTTGTTAAACCAATCATTTTTTGAAATGTCTGAAAATAGCAGGTGGGCATGACATAACACCCATCATTTGGGACTGATTCCAAAGTAGATGTAAATTGCACATTAAAATTAATAAAAGGGGGGGTAGTGAAAAAGGACAGTAAACAATGCAGACTTTTCTATTTACTTCTAAGATCATACACACCTTGAACTAGGATGACTACATCCTTCTGGACCCTTGTGTGAGCAACCCTGCTCCTGCTCCGTCCCCCCCCCCCCCCGCCCCCTCCATGCTGCTGGGAGCCTGGCTAGTGCCAAGGCAATGCCAGGGACATGTCTTTGCTGCTCTGAGGAACCAGCATGAGATACAGAGCCTGACAGAACCAGCACAATATGCAGACCAAAACGTTTTGTTAGTGTGCAGTGTGCAAGCTGTGCTGCAAGCTGAGAACTTAACCTCGGCTGCCCCCGCACCTGACTTACCCCCTCAACTCCCAAATTTAACCCTGATGTTTGGCTTGTTTACTTTTCATAGAGCTCCCTTTCCTTTCAGCTTGTGAAACCACAGCATCTTCTGTACTTATTTTTGAAGCCATGGAAGAATACCTGTCCCAACACAGAACACACTTGTCAGTACTGTTGGCAAAGCCAGAGTGGCAGCAATTACACTTTTGGTTTGCTTGACAATGCTAGCAACTGCCTCTCTCACACTTCCTCAGGCTACTACAGCTGCATTTCAGAGAACCCTCAGGTGAGCCTTCCTACTCCCTGCCAGCGTGTGAGCACAGCAAGTAACAGCAACACACTCTCCTCTCTGCACACACCCTTCACTTCAACTGAGGGCTGTTAAGAATACAAGGCAATCCTGTTCCTAAGGCCATTTCCCATCAAAGATTTCCTTCAATTCTGATCAGCTGTGTCTTGCCACAGTCTGTCTGTGGCATCCATGCCAGGCAGGACATCACTAGCATTTTAAGAGCTCTTACAAAGGGTCAGTAATGAAGCAGGCAGAAAAGCCACAGACATCTCGTATCTCCCTGCACTTTGCCTGAATCTGGCAGCTTTTGGCCAGGAGCCATATCAGAGCTCAGGCCAGCCACCCTGGGGAATTACCAGAGCAGTGAGCCACCAGAGCATGCTAAGGGCAGATATCTGGACCATTTTCCTCAGGGTTGACTGCACTGGAGATCTGTGATGCAGTGGTCTTGTAAGGCCTTGACCTGTCAGCACTTGTTGCCAGAAAAAAGCTTTCCTCATCACTTTCAACAAGACAGGAAGATGGTCAGACAGAAATTACACTATAAAGGAGCACAATGACTAGAAATACATTTGAGGTTCCCAGGTGGGAAAACAGCAAAGCAGAGCCCATCTCACACCTCAGCCAACCTTAAAAAAAGAGCAAGCAACCACACAGTAAAGAACTTCCTTTGCAACATTTGCTTCTGCTCGGTGAAGAAGTTTCTGGGAATATAATTTCCCAAAGATTTCACTTGTCTGAGGAGCAGCATAGCACAAAGTGGCTGCAACAGAAGAGCCCCTCATTTTATGCACTGGAAAAACTTTGGGGCGTATCATGAAGCAACCAAGTGGGAGAGCTGAAGAGTTTAATGGAATGCCTATAATTGCTGTTACTTTGTAAAAACATCCAAACCTTTATTCTAAATAAAATAGAAATATCAAATCAGACTGACAAATATTCTATCTTTTAAGTCCAATACATTAAGTTCCTATAACAGATTTTAAGATTATATAACTTGTCAAATAACATAGTCCTCATCTTTGTCACACCACACCTGGTGTTCTGTACTAGCAGATGTCATGCAAGTATCAAAAGATAAGCACAAGGAAAAGAACCCAACCTAAAATGTCACCAGGGGAAAGATCAGCATAGTTAACTCTCCTGAGTTGGAAAACAAGCAATCTATCTTCAGAGATGCTTTCTTGCAAGGAAGCCCTCAGGATTTGCAGTGTGTAAGGACAGAGTTCATGGAGGTATCTGTATCACCCTTCTCTGTGTCTTAACCCCCAAAAAAAATCTTAGTTCAAAGACAGGAGTAATCACAAAGGTTTTTGGTTTGTTTTAGTTACTTGACCAGCAGGCAAAATATAGCATGTCTAGTTGTAGACGAAGAAGGGCATAGTTCGGTATTGCGTACAAGTGTTATAAATGTTAATCACCTGTCAGTCCAGGACAAGAAAATGAAAAATAGGAAAATCATGATCCACTAGAAAGAAGTTTTTCTTTCTAAATACTGAAGTCCCTGGTTCAGGTATTGGCAATGCTGTTACCCTGGAAATCTTCACACTGTAGTCAGTGTTGCATGGCATTCTCTGCTTTGTATTTCTGTTCCTGTTTTTACCACCACCCCACCATTGGTTGATTCCTGTGTAATTTCAGTCTTTCTGTTTTGGAGTGGAAGGAGGTACAGTAAACAGTAGGTAAAGACCCCACTCATCAGGACCCTCTAATTTTTCCTGCTGTATTGTAAAACTGTAAAACCTTAAAGGGAAAAGTTTGATGGAAGAGGCCAAGGAACCAGTGTGTGTGTGTGTGTGTGTGCAAATGGAGAGCTAGCAGTACCTGCAGCATCTCTGTAAATAATTTCCCTGGCAAGGAGTGAATGTTATTTCAGAGACTATGGCTATTTTAGAATTTATTAATAAATGTATGAGAAACACACCACCAATGGTCAGCTGGGCAGAACACACACCAGGACAGAATTTATGAATAAACAGGCAAAGAACGCAGCACTTGCATTTCTGTGTCTACAAACCTGCACAAGCAGTGAAGCAAGAGTAACAGTCCTTCAACAAAACTACTGATAGGGAGCGGGGCAGAGAAGAGAAAGGTGGAGCTTTTACTGTCTTGTTGGGAAGAAAGGACATAAAAGACACATACTCTTGCCATGAATGAACACAAAGCCAACGGTAAACTGCTGTGGCTCCTGTGACAAACTAGGGCTGTGAAGAGGACTTGAACTAGAAGTTAAGCAGCAAATATGAGTTGCATAGTCATGTTATTGACCCAAGAACTCACACGCCAGTACATATGGTGGAAATGTTAAAGATTCCTTAATTAAGGATAGGCACACTTGCGGCTCACTTAACCCAGGCAGCAGAAGAGGCTCTAGTTGCAAACAGATCCAGCACAAGGGAAAGGCACACAGACAGCAAGAGAAGCTGAACTACTGCAGAAAAAAAGCATGCTATGCACAGACACTTGCACAGAGCAAGGTAAAGGACAAGCAATTGGCTGAGAACAGAGATGTCGCAGTCCAAAGCACCATCTACACGAAGCGATACAAAATGCAAGGTTAAAAGTACCCTGGCAATGAGCCACAGGGAGAAAGAGCCTAAACTACTTCCTCTGGTCAGAAGAGGCATAGGCAAGCATAAAGCCACAGGAGAGTCATCCTGAACCAACTATAACTTATTGGAGGGAACTAATAACTCAGCACTCCTGGGCTGTGGCCCCTTCTTTGGGGTGTCAGGAGCAACCCAACCCTGGAACTGCAATGGCAGGATTTTGCCCCTCAGCAGGAGCAGCCCCAGGTGTAAGCAATGGGCAGGATCCAGCACCAGCTGAGCCCCAGACACAAGCACCTCCCTAAAGCAAAGAAGCCCTATTTCCAGGACACCGCACAAAAGTGGGAAACCTGGGTCCAACTATCAGATCAGCAAGCACGTGATAGAAAAGATGCCAGGTGAGTCTGCAGCAAGACACAGGTTACAGCAGGCAGCCACAACTGGGAAGTGGAAACGAAGCTTGAGAACATAGACATTTAGTCTGTGGGAAGTACTAAGGCCAGGGAAAAGCACCCCAGCTGCTTTGGTTTGGAAGCATCAAAAGAAGCAAGACATGTTAGCAACACAAAGATCTACAGGATGTGTCCTCCAACAAAAGGGCAATTAGTTCCCCAAACCAGAAAGAAGAGCACAGGCAATCAAAAAGCTCTATGCTGGAAAGAAAAGAAGATTTTAAAGACAATAACTGGAGCAGAGTGAAAGCCTGTGTTCTCCAAGTCAACTCTGTGCCCAAATACCTGGGGCAAAGGTATTTGCAGAGCGCTGTGCAAAGCAGAAAGGTGATTTGGAGTGTACAGTTCTACATTCCTTGCCTTCATTAAAATATTTAATTTTATTATTTAATAGTTTAATTTTGGAAAACAAAAGAGTTTCTGGGTAAGACACTGAATGAGGACTATGATTCAATTTCTTATCTTCTCTACTATCTTGAGACATGACTTTGACAAAAGCTTTTCTTCTCTGCACCACTATTTCACCTCAAAAATTCAGCTATTCTTACATACTTAGATAAGAGAAATTTCTAGCTGAGCTTTTCCTGGCTATGAGTTTTTATAGTGCCTAGCACAATGGGACTTTGACCCTACCTTAGACCTTTAAGTGCTACTAAATTTAAAAATGGTCACTTGCACATTTTACAACTCCTGAATGCAGCTGCTACTGCAGACGGAGCCTCATGCAGAAAAATGCAGAAAAAGTGGATCATTTTACCAGAGAAAGATTATTTGTAAAACAGACAGAACCAGTCAGCTGATATGACAGAAGATCACAATATGGGGGCTATTATGATTACTTACATTAAAACAGTTATTTCAGATTTAGGAAACAAACTAGAAGCAGATGCCTTATTCTGCTTCAACCATTATGAGGCTAATGAGCCCAGGCAATGCAAAACATGTTTGATTAAGGGTTAGTTTGTTATTAGCACTCAATTGTTTCTAGAATTGTTAACTTGCTCCTGGCAATAGTGTAACCTATGTACTGTAGATGGCACAAGAAGATTTCCACTTACATAAAGTAATCCCCAAATTCTGTTTTGACTGCAGAATGGAAACTGTTTGATTTAGCTGGTAATGGCTGGACTGTAAGGAGGGTGAGAAAAGCCACATTCCTCCTGGGTCAAGGGAACCTCTGGAGATGCCAAGAAGCCCTTTTGGACTCTGTCCAAAGCCAGCAGTATATGGAGCAAGGTGGCTGACAGCAGTGCAGAAGCATGCACAGGGCCTCAGCCTGGAAGCCTTTGCACAAAGCATGGGACAAGCACCAGCATATCTGGCTCCGTGTAGCACTGGCCCTGGTCTCACCGATCCCGCTGAGAGCCTTGGGGCAGTGCCAGCCTGACAATGCAGCCAGGACACAATTCACTGTCCGTGCTGCAGGTCTGGTTGCATGGTGTACAGACATGGATTCAGGCCCTGAACCTGCACTGCTGCCTTGAGCTTTGCAAGGGGCTGCTGTTGTTTCAGGCTGCAGTGGCTTTCCCATGGTTCCCTGAGCAGCCTGGTCTAGTGTGAGGTGTCCCTGCCCATGCAGGGGGGTTGGAACTAGGTGATCTTTAAGATTGCTTCCAACCCAAACCATTCTATGATTCTGTGAATCTATGATTCTATGATGATTCTGCACAAGTGGGACCCCAAAATGCCTTTTAAGTGGGGACCTAATCACTATAAAGCATATCGCTTTTAAATTCTAGGTTTATATGTGCAAATCTTGGCATAAATCTTAAAAAAAACCAACAAAAAAAACAAATCCTGACAGTGCTAATTATTATTTTTGCACATAATTGTTGGAGAGAGGGTGCCAAGTATGAAAGATAAAGGAATGTAGCCAGGCTGAAGGCAGCGATATCTGCGCGTTCCACCAGAAGGTACATTATTAGTAATCTTTCTACAGCTCCACTCACCCACCTCAGTGAAGACCTCCTACTTAAAGGTGTAAAGTAGGGCTTCAAAATACCACCATCGGAGACAGGAAGATGGATGAGGAAACCAATATGGAAAAAAGGTAACCGGAAACCAGACGAAAAAGAAGTTTAAAAACAGAGTACGTCTGTGGTCTCCATTCTTTCTATTCCTCTTACCTATCTGTGACACTAGGTAAACTGATTTATAGTTGGATCTGTTCACTATTAAAGAAAATAGACCAAATTCCTGTTCTGCCAAAGGGTTACATTCTATAAATTCGACCACTATAAGGTATTTCACTTTTTCCCCGCTTTGGAGCTCATTTGTCTGTGAGAAATGGCTATTGATGCAAGATAACAAACACTCTATTCTTTCACACTTAGCTTAGATTACAGGATAGGTGAAGGAAGAGGGGCAGGTGATAACAATTATGAGCTGCAGAAGGTTAGCGAGATCCCTAAATATGACAGAAAGGGTATTTCCAGCTATGGCCAAATAACCAGACATTAGAGGTAGATACCCGACATTGTAGATACCATTTCAAATCACTGTTGCATTCGTTTTTTAAAAACCAAGCACACAAATCTCAACAGACCTTGAGGTCTGCCAAGGATTGATTTGCTCTGTGACTGCAACCAAGTTCCTTCCCTTCCAGGTGCTTCTGTTTACTCTGTCTTACCCATTTCATTCTTGGAGGCAGGGAATATTTCCTTGTCTGTGTTTTCACAGAAACTAGAGCAAGGGCACTCTAGTATTGAGTGATATCCCTTGCTACGGGCCTGGCAAAGAGTGGCTGGAAAGCTGCCCAGAGGAAAAGGACCTTGGCGTGTTGATCGACAGCCAGCTGAATATGAGCCAGCAGTGTGCCCAGGTGGCCAAGAAGGCCAACAGCATCCTGGCTTGTATGAAGAATAGTGTGGCCAGCAGGAGCAGAGAAATGATTGTCCCCCTGTACTCAGGACTTGTGAGGCTGCACGTCAAGTACTGTGTTCAGTTTTGGGCACCTCGCTACAAGAAGGACATTGAAGGGCTGGAGTGAGTCCTGAGAAGGGCAATGAAGCTGGTGAAAGGTCTGGACAACAAGTCTTATGAGGGGTGGTTGAGGGAACTGAGGTTTTTAAGCCTGGAGAAAAGGAAGCTGAGGGGAGACCTTATTGGTCTCTACAACTACCTGAAAGGAGGCGGTAGCAAGGAGGGGGAGTCCATCTCTTCTCCCTTGTAACAAGTGACAGAATGAGAGGAAATGGCCTCAAGTTGTGCCAGGGGAGGTTTAGATTGGATATCAGAGGAAATTTTTTCACAGAAAGGGTTATCAGGCACTGGAACAGGCTGCCCAGGGAAGCAGTGGAGTCTCCATCCCTGGAAGTATTTAAAAGACATGTAAATGTGGTGCTTAGGGACATGGTTTAGTGGTGGACTTGGCAGTGCTGGGTTAACAGTTGGACTTGATGATCCTAAGTCTTTCCCAATCAAAACGATTCTATGATATTTTAATGATGATATCTGAATATTCATTTAGAGCAGATAGCCTCCAAGTCTCAGACTTCAAATAAGCAAGAAAGGTAAATGCTGGGTATGGCTAAGAGCACTTTGACTAAATGCAGGACTTCAAATCTGCACAGCTCAACAGAACTGATTTAACCACTGGTAGTCCCTCAGGTGAGAAATGTAAACTGCTTCCATAAACTGGATGCAGGGTTTCCTTCCACACAAAGCAGCCAGCTCTGCTGCCTACAGTGGTTTCTTACTGGTCTACACAAAGCACACCTGACCTACAGATGCTGCCAAGTCTGGGGGAAAGGGAGGGAAGAAAGTGTCACTGAAGCAGTTGCATGGAAGAAAAGCTAAAAGAAGAAAAAAGAAACTAACATTTCATGCAAGAAATTAAAAAAAACCCACAACATTAAAACAGGAAGATGGTGGGAAATGCGACATTCAAATGGACCCATCAGAATATAAGCAAATAAAATCTTTTTTCTTATAAGCAAAAGAATCGTAACTACTTCCAAGTAGGTACTTAAATAATAACTCAGTGCATGCTACATGTAGTTATTTTATGCAGTTGCCAAGTCCACCTGTTTTATGGCCAATGGAAAAGTGGTGGGATTTTCAACACTTTGTTGTTGTGTTAGTAACGTATTTTACCTTTAGAGTACAGTTGTAGGGTTTACTTTATTTGTGCCTCACAACTGATTCTTTAAAGTGTGTAATATATACTGTTACTCAGTTAAAAAAAAAAAAAAAAAAAAAAAGAGGAGAAAGGGGAAAAAAAGATGAGATTACAGAGCAGTTGTCTAGTTACAATTAGCTTTCCCAATCTAGATTTATCTCCCGATTTTCAATAGATTTCCTTGTACAAATCCCAGTATTTTCTCATCCCTAGTCCCAAAGCAAATTCTGTATCCCTTTCACTTAATTCCTTCATGTTTATTAATTTTAGTGCTGTTTTTTCACTTCTGGCACTTGAAAAAACTATTTTCATGTTACCAAGAGATGCGAATTGTACCATTCATTCTGCTGACCTTTACAAAAGTAAGGCTAACCTTCATTTTTACAAGGCTCCAATTAACTTTCAATATGTCTGTACCACAGTTCCTATAGCAATGTAAATGTGGTTGAGAAGATTCAATGGTTGTGTTAATTTGCTGACTCGAGCAGAATCATTCAGACCGACTTAAGGTATCGACATTTAAACCAAATACAGTGACAGTGAAAACCAGAGGAATTCCTAATTATTAGCTAAGTGCTGCAAAGTGTTAGTGGTAATGTAAAAAGATTGTAAAAGGTTTCTAAAGGAATTTTAGCTTGTCAGGTCACCCTTTTTTTCGTGTTAAAGCATTGTAGCAAACCACAGCCAGTAACTGTGCTGTAATAGCTACTTCTGGCTGTCGACCACTGTAGGTTTTAGTTCTCAGCATCCTTCCTGGCCCCACAGATTGAAACCAACTAGATTGGATACTTCTGTCAGAACAGGAATTTACTTTTAGCTGCTGTTTTGACATAGCTACTGTAGTCTTTAATTTCTTTTGCTTGCTTTATTCTGAACTCCTTTCCTGTTTCTTCAGTGGTTTTGAAATTAACAGTTTTCTTACAAGTGGGTACATAAGTCTCTGTCACATCCAATGGAGTCATACCTGGAAACAGACAAGTTGCTCCTATACACATGTATGGGGACTTGCAATATCTCTGAGAATATAAAATACTCTTCAGTTTCCATAACACTTCTCACAGGCACTGAAATAAGAACATAAGTACTTCACTGCAATATTAAAAGCAAGTAATAAACAGAGATTTGACTTCACCCTCTCCTGAATTGGTAAGGAGTAGTTACAGCTAACCACTCTTTCAGATAACACACCATTAGGCCTCTAGAAGACCAGACAACCCTTTAGAGAATTGTTTTTCTTTCCCGGAATGCTTTGATCAAAACTTCTAGGAGAAAGAGGCAGACAGTAGTCTTAGGTGACTTGATATTAGTCAAGTCTTACCCATATCTCAAACAGACAAACAACCTAGCTGGAAATTTGGCTGAAGTGGCTCACCAGATCTGTGGTAATAATCAAACAGAAACCCCTGGATCCTGTGCAAAGCGTACATACGGCCGAAGCTGTGTGGCGTGCATTATACAAAGACTCAGAGCACATGTTCTAATGCTTCAAACGTTTGTGATAAGATAGTGTTTATGTCCTCATGGTCTTTTGAAGACCAGAACCAACTTTCTTGCCCTGGTCCTAGTCAGCTCCTACACAGAACTGGCATATTTATTGGCTGGTGGTGTGCTCAAGCTAATAGTACTAAGCCCAGGGAGTCAGCAGCAGTCAGACACACAGGCAATCCATGAAATCAAACCCATAGGCAGAAAAATCTCACTAATACGAAATCCCCCAAGAAGGATTATGAAAACTGCTAGGGTAAGACAGCTGTCACAATATTTACTCCACATCTGAAAGAAAAAAAAAAACTTTTTTGACATTTCAAAATTGCAACAGCTTAATTTGATAATAATAATGTATAATAAACATGCTGATAGAAGTTTGAGAACAGGATATTCACAGAAGAATCAGGCTGAATCCAACACTACAATTTCAATGGAAAAAAAATGTTACTTAACAAATCTAAAATAGATAAAGTCAATTTACAACTGAAGCCACATACAGTGAGTTTCAGCAGAAAATGAATTAATAAGTTCTTATGGGGAAAAAAAAAAAAAAAAAAGGCTTTTAATAGATGTATAAAGAGAACTTTGATTTTTCCAGCACAGCCAGTTCTGGTTTATGTGCTAAACGCGTACATGTATTTACAAATAATACCACTGTCAAACACAGATACATTAAAGACAAAGGGGGAAGGGAAGTCTTTGAAATAAAGTACTCCAACTTAAATTGCTTCTGGCAAGAGATATGCAGGAAGCTTAAAAGTATAGTATATACCACACAAGTTGCTTTTAATAAATTCCTTAAGTCTGGTATGCAGGTTTTAGTTGAGAATGACAGCTGAGACAGATTCTGTTTTCTTCCTCCTACTTAGCCTTGATGAAAAAACATCAAGACAAACAATTTCCCTACAGGAAAATTATCACATTGGTATATCTCTACAAAGACTGATTATTCTCTACTGGAAGAGTGTTACCACAGAATCAACCTCTTCTGTTTGGACTCAGCAGAAAAGCATGCAGAAATCATAATAAGCACAAGGCAAATAATCAATGTAAAATTACCATACTAGAGGAGATTTCTCATATACAGATCTGATTTGCTTGAAACTTGAGAAGTTTCAGGTTTTCTTCTCTAAAATAGCTTCATAGCCAGGAAAAAAATTAGGGTCTATAAGAATTAGTACTTTTGAATACATACATATCTGTTACACACATCTCAAAATCCAGTACAGAGAAATAAAGATTAAAAGAAGTGGTAGTTCCAAGTAAGGGGCAAGTACATAATTTCTTTATAATTTTAACTTGTGTTTGCTGAAACTTGTGTTTTAACGTCCTTCTGAGACACACTCCTTCCCTGCTTCCCTTGTTTTATACTTTCTAGAAGAAAGTTTCACTCTATTTTGCCATTACTAATAGAACAGAATCACAGAATGGTTTGGGTTGGAAGCAACCTTAAAGATGATCTAGTTCCAACCCTGCTGCCATGGGCAGCAACACCTCCCACTAGACCAGGTTGCTCAAAGCCCCATCCAACCTGGCCTTGAACACTTCCAGGGAGGGGAATTCACAAACTGCCTCATGCCCTTTGATACATATTTTTTTCTTTCATCCCACCCTGAATAAATAAGTCCTTTCTCTGATCTATATATTTTGGCTGAAGCTCTTGCTTCACATCTCCCCTTTAAGCACAGACACACTTTTTCTATGTTTCAGGACTTAAAATCTTTCATTTAACAAAGAGCTGAGAGAAGGAGAAAGGAAAGAATAAAAAAGGGTTTGTTCCACTGTAGAAATCATTCATACTCTGTTCTGAGAGGGTGTCCTGCCTCAGATATTTACCAATTCCAGATGTTTCCATGAGAGGATTAGCCCCCCCTGCAATGAAATTAATTGTGCTGTAGCATCCTGCAGGATATGGAGAGGGGAAAATGAGGGTACTTTCTTCTTGACCCTTATCTGCAAGAAAATTTGTACCCTGAATTTTGGAACAGAGAGCTCCCACAGTATAAACACATGAGCTATTCTTTGCTTTTGGACTGTCACATTTCATTAAAAACATCAAATTGGTTTTATTCAATGACATAACAGCAGTGAGTTCCTAAAATGACCATTTATATTGGCTGCTGTCTTAAATTTTCCTGCATATCAACATGCATTGGAGAAGTTTTTAAACTTCAGACATCTGCAATTTACTTTGTAAAACAATAAGAGCACAGTGAGACAAACAAATTAGTATATGGATGACATAAATCCGACTGGTAGAGCTCGCTGGCAATGCATAATGCATTTTTTCAGAAGGTAGACTCTAGAAGTCATTTATTTCAAGACTGCACTGTGAACATATTGAATGTAGCATGTATCTGGAGTCAGAATACTCTTCAGGGATAACTTAATTAGCTGTGCTGTTCAAAGATACAGCTCAGTTCAATAGAACCTTATAAAAAAAGGACAACAAACAATTGTGAAATTTAAAACGCTAAAGGAAGGAGGTAGCATGCTTTGGTGCTGATATTTTTTCTTGTAGCACATAAAGAGCATCGTATATGGTGATACTATACAAATATTTGGAACCAGCTACTGAACTGAGGTACCTGGGTTACCTTCAGAATTGCTAAAAACCTAACTCTGCTCATATACCTGCATTCTGAAAAGCTTCTGAGCTACATACACACCTTTCTGTGTTTCCTCAGCATGCAGCTACCTGTATCCCCTCATGCAGGAATCACACAACCCACTGCAAACATCCAAACCATAGGAATTACCCCACTCCCACAAGTTCAAGCTACCCTTTTGCAAAACACGTTGCAAAATGAACCTGCTTTCTTCTTCCCAAATAAATAACCTCTTAATAGCATATGTTAGGTTATAGAACATGACTGCTTTTACTGAGTACATGCTTCTGGGAAAGCAGCTGCTCTAGGGACCCACTTTTCAAATAGTTTCTATTGCCTCTGTTTCTCTCATCTGGCCTCCATTATTTCCAGGAATTTGTTTAAATGAATGCTGATCAGTACGAGCTATTTACCCTAATTTCTCATTGATTAAGTGCAGAAGTATGACCAGTTAGAAACACTAAAGCACAGTGTACTTGACTTACTTTATGTTCTCTTCCAAAAAAGGCTAACAGAAATAAAGAAATTATCAGGTAGGATTGAAAAGTAAGTAGTGATTTTGGGCTCCCAAAAGGAAAAAATCTTAAGTCTGATGTCATTCTCTTTTCTCCATAAATCAGGTTCTTAGAAAATCCATCCACTTAGAAATATACATCTACATGGAAATGCTCCTGTCTTCCAGATTTATAAATACACATAGCTGAATCTAAACATCTTTACCCTGCACCAATAGAAATGGCTATTAGAAAGCATTCATTCATGTAACAGCTCATCATTAATAGCATTTTTAATCTTACATTTAGTAGAAGCAGAGTGGCAAATCACCCTTCTGTTGCCAGCACAGCACCAGGAAGCTCTTCAGAAGCAGTGTGAAATGTGAAACTTCACTTTCGTACTTGAGACTAGCTTTTTTTCCCCTGCATTCCTGCACTAGTCAGTATCACAAAAGAGATAATCATATAAGATACAGAATTACTATATTGATTAACTACAAGCAATCAGGCTCAGTGTTCCTCAGTATGTCACCATTCTGCAACTGAATACTGGGGTCCCAGTTCTGATCTCACTGGTCACAAGGAGAAATGTCATTAAAACCAGAGGAACCACCTCAGCACAAAACAGAGAGAAGCACATCCATCCCTTGGTACCTACAACTGCTCACCAAGTTCAGTGATGGAGATCGCTTTCCCTAGACTGGAGCATGGACTGAAAAGCAATATAGTTTGGAGGGGAATGTGGGCTATTTTTATTTGCTATGTACTTTGGAACCCTTATGTTTTATTCTTTCAAGAAAACACAAGTGTTTATCTTTTATTTATATTAATGCAAGCTAAAATACACAACTGCATGACACCAAAGCTTTGAAATCATATATATCACATGAAGTCGTGAGAGGTCTCAACACTGTGCTATATTTGTACGTAATTAGAAAATAGCCTTTTACAGAAACATCTCACCTTTTCACTACCACATAGCTCTTCTCCTTTTCCTTTCTTTTTATGCATACTAACATGCTTACTTTACTTTCCTGTATGTATAAATAACCCCTCTGGTTAACACCATTAGTAAGGGCTTCATTTGGAGAAATCCAACCTTCTTTGTGTCCTTTTCTTGTACAAAAGCTCAGTGTAATGCCTTCCAAACAACAGTAAAATGAGTTCCAAAATACCTGCTTTTAAACTGCTTCTTCATCACAAATTGAAAATAAATACTCCTACCCCACATATGTATTTTTTTATCTCATGCAAGGTGAAACCATTCAGACTGTGAACTATCAAAGAAGACCACTTCTTTGGTTAAGGACAAAAAAAAAATAAAGTTGCACCATGATTTGCCAGGATGGCAAAGAAATACGGCTCTCACCAGTTCTAAAATTTCACTCCTAAAAGCACTCTCATGGTTCCTTTTTATAAGTTTTTCAGCATTTTATTGTCAGCTAGCAACCAAAGATGGAATTCACTTATTCACTTGAGTACTCACATTCATCTACATTTTCTCCCTGGGGCAGAGTAATCTTTGTAGGGAGTCCAGCAGAAGTGCCACTTGAAGAGCCCACTGGCTTTTAAAGTGAGTTTCATTTTCATTATTAAATATAAATCACCCCTCTATTCCCTAAATTGCTCAGATCACTGGATTATACTCCAGAGGATGTAACCAGTAGCAATAATAATTTGCAGCGAACTAGAAGAGATTTGAGTAATTTCAAACAAATTCATGGTCTAACAAAAAAAACACAAGTTACAACCTTCTTTTTAGTTATATGTAGTAGGGAGCATTTTTCTAATTGCATGCAATTCCCTAGGGTTAGACAATCTATCCCAGAACAAGCCATGGATTGCCATCACTTCTGGCAGGATTGCCTTTGCTCTGCAATCCTTTAAGGAGGTGACCAGTGGAAACGATAATCATTAAGGCTTTAAATCAAAAGATGTGGAGAGGTGTTTCAGTTGGGACCCTTTGGATGTCTGCATCCATAATGACATCCAGCCAATTAAAATGGGTCTCACACTCATACACATCCCTCTAGATAAAATTCCAATTTGTACCACTGTAAAAGGCCTACTGCTGAGATCCCCTGAAATGTGTTTCTCTGGTGTCATCCTCTGCATTAAATCCGGTATAGGCTTCTTGGTGAAAAGGGAGGACATGGGATTAACAGCAACAGGCTGTGAAAAATACTGGTGTTATTATAAAACGCAGCATTACAAAAGGTAGCATCTATGCAGTAGGTGACAGAATGCTCCTCATGTAAGCAAATTAACCCAGGACCATTAGGTAATACTTACACTCCCTCTTTCAGAAAAATCTTGAGCTAAACGAAATTAGAGATTGCTTCTTAAATTTGACCAAGATAAACTCACCTGCCAATATCTCTGAATTCACAAGGATCATGAAAAAACATTAGCTACGATATAAGAGATCTTTATGGAGGTCATGTCTGGTTTGGAGCTCCAATTTTACTTTTGGTTGGTTTGACATACTACTCCTTCAGCACTCCCCTGCTTTCTAAATCGATTAAATCACTGTGACTGATGGCAAAGGGGTTGGGACAGCAACACAGACAGTACTTTGAGTGAAATTCAGCAAAGGAAGATTTTGTGACACATAAAATACTGCTAACACTGAACGTATACTACACTGTGGTGTCAGTTAAAATTTTTTAATTTGTATTTTTCAAAATTACACCTAAAATAGTCCAATTTCCAGCTGAACAAAGAAGTTGACTGTCATTAAAAGCCATTATAGGAACGATAAGAAGTGTAAGAAAAGTATATTTCTTAGAAAAGGAAGAAACCTCCTCAAACTTGCACAAATTACTGCATAGGAGCACCTGAAGGGCAGATGGTGAGGAAGGACAGCACCGCACAGTCAGAATGTGAAATATTCATTTACCATATTATTCATTAACAGCTGAACAGCAAAAGTTAGGGCATGGCCAGGCTATCTGAGCCTCAGCACTGTTACAGAGGTTTCAGAAGCCACTCTTCCTCATCCAGAAGTTGCCATGCTTCAGATGAGAGGCAGCAATTGATTGCGTGATGGTTCCTGCTTTACTACAACACAAATAAAATTGGTTCTCTTCATCTACAGAAGATCAGGACTGTACCCACGCTGCAACCAGCACACTTCAGTGGAGCTGACAGGCTGTTTCTCATCTATCTCCAGCCAGGAATATAAATGTTCATCTGATTGTAAAACAGGTTTAGTTAGCGTTTAGCTGAATTACATGAGATACAAGGAAAACCATCTGAGCTTCTGCGTAACTCCACTCATTCCCCATGAACACACAAGGAGAAACCTACCTTCCACTGCGCCTGGCAGACTAATGCTATTTAAACTGGGATTGCTTTCACTGTTGTTCTAACCCACCATGTGAATTTAATAGCATACTTACAGTTACCACTACTTTAGCTTGATGTTTAGCTTAACCCACAGGTTATTTGTTTTGTGGTTTCTTTTCAAGTCAGCCTCATGCCCCAGCTCCAGGAGGCAGTTTGTTGAAGGAATGGAAACCACTAACAGCAGATGCTGCCAGAGACCAGGTATACATGAGAAACCTCTGAATCTGGGGTGGGCATACCTGGAGAAAACTCCTGGGGGTGAAGACATGAGCAGGACAGAACAGAACATGCAAATACTGATGAAGAGACAGTCTGAGGGAACAAGTTTCCAACAAAAACACGGAAATTACAAAACTGGCAGAGCCCCCCCAGTGTCATCCAGTCAAACTCAGCCACAGGAACAGGCACCACAGAAAAACATGCCATTGGGAGGCCACAGATCATCTGCTTTCCCTGCCACCACATATGGACATGGTAGAAAGGCAGGGCTGGGGGGACATCCACAGGCCACCTAGTGTCCCCTCCCTCCACTGAGGAAGCATCCCACTTGCTCAGACCACATCTGACAGACTTTTGCCAAGCCTTCTTTTAAGACTCACATGAAGGGAATGCCATGGGAAGAGAAGATGAGGGGGACCTAAATCTGTTGGGATAGTGCTGTTGCCATGCAAATACCCTCTCTCTTAAGCCAGTAGGACTGTGACATGCTTATCATAGCATCCATTTGCCCCAAACACCCAATCAAACCTTCTGGGCTCTGAACCTGAACACCACTATGGGATGAGCATTTCAGAAGGCACACTGAGACATGCCTTCAGAGATGTTCCAGTTCTCAACAGCGCCACTTTTCCCCTTTCTTTTCCAGTCAGACAAGAATTCTCTTGTTAGTGCCCAGAGATTTCAGAACTCAACTCCTGTTTTCCAGCAGGAAACGAAACTGTTTGATGGCTCTCCTTCAAATAGGAGCTGAAGTTTCCCAAAATTTACCATTTATTTACTGTGAAATTCCAACTCTTTCCATGGAGTTTTATTCTAAAAGTGAAAGAAAAATAACATTTCCACATTTCCCATGGAATAAAAACTTTTAAATGTGCTTCTTTAAAAGAGAATATCTAGGAATTTTCAAGCATTGCTTAGAAATTCTGTTTCACTTAATTTATATGTACTGTTGTATTATTTCATTATATACCAGGAACTTACTATAACTCACATTAATTCATAAAACATTTAATTTTATATTCAGTTTTGAAAACTTTTAATGACAGTAATGATTCAATACACAGTGAAGGTTTTGCTCTCCTTTCTACTTAAAACTTCTTCCTCTGTGTAGAAAGTTTAATTTTTACTAAGGGAACACATAGAAGATTAAATTGAATTTCAAGCAAAATATGCATTTTCTTTTCGCACCTTTTTTATTTTTTGAAACACTTTCTGAAATGGAAATATGATTTTAAAATTCTTTGTGAAATCTCTTGAAAAAGTTACTACATGGCGAAACTTCCACATACAAAAGTAATCAGATTTTTCTCACAAGCTCCTTTCCAGCTAATTTTATTGGGATTTTCATGAGGATGGCCCCTAAAAACCTTCTTGGCTTGAATATTGAATTTGGTTTCCTCTATATATTTTCTTGTGGGATCTTCAGTATACATACTTCCCTAATACTGACTTTTCCTTTTTAAATTAACCTGTCTTCGACTTCTCAGATAAATAAACCACTAAGAGACATAGATTAGGTCACAGGCAGTGGTTGCTTTTATTGAAAATACACATCCAGGGAAGTAGGTGCTCTGCCAAGTCCCTTTACAACAGTTTCAATTTTCTGTCTCTCATTTGTTATATCCAGACATTTGTTTCCATGAATGCTGGTAAGTAAGAGCTTAAGTAAGAGCTATTTACCTTACTTTCTCCTTAACTTTGGCAGGGTTGCCCCTGAGGAACTGCAGGCTGTGGGTGACCCATGTCATGCAGGCACACTAAGAAGGAGAACAGCAGGAAAATCCGAAGAAGAAAAGAGCAACCAAAAGAAATGGTTACACACGTGGTCCCAGCCCTCCTGCACTGCCCAGTGCCTTGCAGGGACTGGGGTGGGCTGACTGTAGCCCACATCAAAACTACAGAGAGGTGAGGATGGAAAGGAGGGATGAGATGTGTTTGGCTGCTGCTGGGGAGGAAAGGTATTTACTAAAATGTTTATTTGATAGGTTTTGTCTTTCTTTTTCTCAATATCAGAACCCAGGTGATCAGAAAGTTGTGCTAATTGGAAATAAATTAGAGTAAGTAAAATTCCCCAAACAAAGACTGTTTTGCCTGAAAAAAAACTGCCTCAGTCACTTACGCTTCTCTGCTTGCTTTTGAATTTATGACAAAATAAAGCCAGCCTTATAAGCAGAATGACAAAACAAGTCATTATTTCACAAGAAAACAATCACCACTCAGCTAATAGCACTAATATGCATGTGTTAAAATAAAGATCCTAGAGCTTTTAGAGAAATATATTTCACATTCACCTACTGTAAACAACATCAGACTTTTTACACCATGACAGATCAAAATACACATGATGCTTATTCTTAGAACAAAAAGGTGCTGAAGAGTTCAATGAAAGATGATTAAAAAATTAAAGTTCACCATATATTCACATGAAACTATTTTTTAAACACTCTTTTCTTATGGTCAGAGTTCGTTTTCCTACCTCTCTGCTTCCTGACTTGGCATTAACTTATGAGCAAAGTACCCCAACCACCCCAGGAGCTTGGCATACACCTGGCCTGACTGGAGACACATACACTGCTGAAGCCAGAACTTAACTAAATACCAACTTTTCACTTAAGGGATCCTGACGGTCTGAAGTGCATATTTGGTATGTCAGAAAATCAAGCTGTCACAAATTGTCAGATTAAAGCCCTTAAAGATTTTCTGTCATGTCAAATTGTTTCTCACAGAAGGCTGTCATGGGCAGCTGTATGCAAACCTGACCAAGCCTGCAGTTTCCACGGCTGACCACCTGTGATGGATGGCATGCTTACAGGAACAGAGCAGGCATAGCAGAGTGAAGGGCACCAAAATCTCAACCTATAGCACAGCTGAAAACTGTGCATTTTATCAAAATTACAAAATACTGACCCAGGAAGGATCCTAAGGCACGGAACAGGCCCCATTCCCACCTACCTTATGGATATTTTACAAAGGCAGGACCTGTGCTTTAGCTGAAATTTTAAACCATAGAGGTTCCAGGGCTGGATCAAAATAAGATTTCTCCACTGCGCCATGTCTTCAAAAGATTCCTCAAGCTGGAAAATCAGAGATTTCTTATCACTACAGGAGATGAAGACAGGAAGAAGAGTAAGGCTATTTGGCAAAGTTACCACTAAGCACTAGGCAGTAGAGAGCACAGAGCAGCCAGATAAGAAGTGGCCATGTGCCCAGACAGATTGGGAAAATGCCTCAGCAACCATCCTGGTGTGGGCCAGGAGCAATGCCTTGCACTGCTAAGCACGAAGTCAGGACAAGCACGAGCACAGTGTGCAAATGGGCATGTGGATCATGTCAACAGAGGGGCTGCACTTCCATTAAACAGTGGTGCAAAGCCAAACAACTGCTTTGAACATCAAGCTTGAGCCTGAGGTGAGGAAACCTTCACCTATCAATTACACCTGTTTGTGACTTTTCCTCCTAGCATGAGCTCATCCAGGAGGAAGAAACTTCAAACCTTGGTTGTTTGCATCTAGAGAGAGAAAATGAGGTATAAAAAAAAAAAAAAAAAAAAAAAAAAAAAAAAAAAGAGCAGGTATTAGAATGTCAGAGAAAACTCTTCTACTTTCTTAAAAAACACTTTTACAAATTTATTGAAAGAATCTTTTATTAGTTAAATGAGGGGTTCCCTAACTTTTTTAATGAATGTTACTTTATTTCTACAGATTCCAGAGTGACATCACTGTGCAGCAGAGAAGGCAGGAATAGAAATAAGATACTTATTCAAGGATGCATATGGTGCTCTCATGTTTGTGTCTTGTGGTTTGGATTGTAAAGAATTACATTCTTCCTCCTCAGCCAGTAAGGAATCAACAGATATTGTAAACTGAATAATGAGATATGTATTTGCTCATTCTTGTTATCAGGTTGGTAAACTCCCGCCCTCCTTTCATTCTTAAGGTTCATGGCACGACATCCTGGACTCTATAAGGAAAGGCTGAAGGAGCTGGGTCTCTTTAGCTTGGAGAAGAGGAGACTGAGGGGTGACCTCATCAATGTTTACAAATATGTAAGGGGTGAGTGTCAGGAAGATGGAGTTAAGCTTTTCTCATTGGTGACCAGTGATAGGACAAGAGGTAATGGGTGCAAATTGGAGCATAGGAGGTTCAAGGTAAATATCAGAAAAAACTTTTTTACTGTGAGAGTGACAGAGCACTGGAACAGGCTGCCCAGAGAGGTTGTGGAGTCTCCTTCGCTGGAGACATTCAAAACCCGCCTGGACAAGTTCCTGTGCAATGTGCTCTAGGTGACCCTGCTCTGGCAGGGGGGGTTGGACTAGATGATCTTTCGAGGTCCCTTCCAACCCCTAGGATTCTAGGATTCTGTGATTATATGATTCTATGATTCTAAATTGGAAAGATATTGATTCAACGGATGAACCACTCAGTGGATAAAGAATTGGCTGAGTGGTCGCACTCAAAGAGTAGTGGTCAACAACTTGATGTCCAAATGGAGACCAGTGGTTTTCCTCAGGGGTCGGTACTAGGACTTGTTTAACATCTTGGTCAGTGATATGGACAGTGGGATTGAGTGCACCCTCAGCAAGTTTGCTGAAAATACCAAGCTGCATGGTGTGGTTAACATGCTGGAGGGATATGAGGCCATCCAGAGGGACCTTGACAAGCTTGAGAAGTGAGCCTATGACAACCTCATGAAGTTCAACAAGGCCAAGTGCAAGGATCTGCACATGGGTCAGGGCAAAATCCCAACAACAAATATAGATTGGGCTAAGAATGGGTTGAAAACAGCTCTGAGGAGAAGGACTTGGGGGTGTTGGTTGATAAGAAGATCAACATGAGCCAGCAGAAAGCAAACTGTGTCCTGGGCTGCACCAAAAGAAGCATGGCCAGCAGGTCAAGGGAAGTGATTCTCCTTCTCAGCTCTGCTTTCATGAGACCTAACCTGGAGTACTGTGTCCAGTTCTGGACCCCTCAACATGAGAAGAACATGGAACTCCCAGAGCAAGTCCAGAGGAAGTCCACAAAGATGATTAGAGTGCTGGAGCACCTCTCCTATGAAGGTAGGCTGAGACGGTTGGGGTTTTTCAGCTTGGAAAATAGAGGGCTCTAGGAAGACCTTATAGTGGCCTTCCAGTATCTGAAGGGGCTACAGGAAAGCTGGGGAGGGACTTTTTACAAGGGTATGTACTGACAGGACAAGGAATGATGGCCTTAAACTGGAAGAGGGTAGATTCAGGCTAGGCATTAGGAAGAAATTCTTCAGTGTGAGGGTAGTGAGACACTGCAACAGGTTGCCCAGAGAAGTTGTGGATGTTCCCTTCCTGGAAGCGTTCAAGACAAGGTTGGATGGGGCTTGGAGAAACCTGGTCTAGTGGAAGGTGTCCCTGCCCATGCAGGGGGGTTGGAACACGATGATGGTTAAGGTCCCTTCCAACCCAAACGATTTTAAGATTCTGTTTACATGCACTGTTACAGAAGGGGCACACTCCACATATGCAGTCAAATGCTGTGTTAAGGATCTTCTCTCATTTACCTTCCCATGGAAATACTTTGCAGAACAACAGATCTAACAAAATTGCTTTGAGAAGCAAAACGTAAAATTACCTTTCTCAATATCATTCCTTTCTTTTAATGTGATATTTCTATAATGTATGTTTTCCTCTCCATAATTCAGTCTATGATTTTTATATTACAAAGGTGTGCAATATACTCACTCTTACATAGTCCTGAAGTAACTTTTAGTACCTTCCACTACTCCATAGGAAAAGTACTGTAGTTTATATGATGGTTACTTTAAAAAATAAACAAGTCCACAAAAAGAAAAAACAGCAAACTACAATTGTGAAGGAGACTCATGCAGGGAAAACACCAGAATCAGAGTCAGACAGAATATTAGCATGATAATTCAATTAGAAGACCTGTTTATTCTCCTTTCTGAAGTGTGAATTATTGTTGCCCTTTGGAAAATTCTAAAGAAGGCATCCAGAGAGCTCCAAATCCATACCTCCCTTTATATCCTGTACAACAAGCAAGCCTATGAAAAAAGGGCTTTTTTTCTCATGGCAAATAGGTCCTGATGTGACTTTAGCCTCTTTAGCTGTGATCTCATCATACCTAGGAAGCTGAGTAGATCTACATGTCTGGTCATTATTTTGATGGAGACAGCCATGAAAAAGACAGCCATCAGCTTGTGCCACAGCTGCAAGGCTGATTCAGGGAATGGCACTCTTTCTTCTGAGTCAGCACCAAGTCATTGGTGGGGCTCAGTGCTATGGGGCATGGCATTTCCAAAGGAGCCGTGTTTCCACTAAAATACAGACTAAGATCCAGCTGAGGTCTAAACTCAGGTCTTGCCAGCCAGGACAATGAGCACAACAACTTTCTGGGTGTAAAAATTCAGAAAGTCAGAGTCTTTTATTTCTTCCCTGAGAGAGAAACTAGATTACTTCATCCAATTATGAAAAATAAGACCTTCACATCAAGCAGTGGCACTGTTCTGGCTTCCCAGGAGTTTAGTCTCCTCAGTATGTCTGCACACAGAGAATTAGACCTCCTGTCTTATTCTTCCCACACATATTTGCCTTACCAAGTAGAGCCATATATAGGCCTTATCCTCCAACAGAGCTTCTCTTCATTCCATGCAAAACAGAGTGGAAGCACTGAATGCATGGCCCTAGTTTATGGCATTCAGGTTCCATTCAGGAAGACACCACCATGTAAGTCCAGTTTTCCCCTCGAGGAGTCTACGGCTGCAGTAATGGGGCATGATCTGATGTGAGGGTAGCAATAGGAAACAGCTCACTCAATGGTTAAAAGGTTAAAAGCTCTTGTGAGACCTCACCTGGAGTACTGGGTCCAGTTCTGGAGTACCCAACACAAGAAGAACATGGAGCTCTTGGAGCAAGTCCAGAGGAGGGCCACAGATATGATCAGAGGGCTGGACCATCTCTCCTATGAAGGTAGGCTGAGATAGTTGGGGTTGTTCATCCTGGAGAAGAGAAGGTTCTGGGGAGACCTTATAAGCAGCCTTCCAGTACCTGAAGCTACAGGAAAGCTGGAGAGGGACTTTTTAGAAGGGCATGCAGTGATAGGACAAGGAATGATGGCCTTAAACTGGAAAAGGGTAGATTTAGGCTAGACATCAGGAAGAAATTATTCAGTGTGAGGGTAGTGAGACACTGGCACAAGTTGTCCAGGGAAGTTGTGGATGTCCTCTCCCCAGAAGTGTTCAAGGCCGGTTTGGATGGGGCTTTGATCAACCTAGTCTAGTGAGAGGTATCCCTGCCCATGGCAGGGGGTTGGAAAAAGATTATGTTTAAGGTCTCTTTCAATCCAAACCATTCTATGATTCTATGACACTATGAAATACTTTCCTGCCTTTTTTGTTCTCACAGTTTCCTGATGAACTACAGAGTAGAAAGGTCTCCATCTACGAACTCCTGCAAGAGTTCATCTCTGTTTAACAGCCTGTGTGAAAAATACAATTTTTTTTGGAGACTAGATTCCCAAACACTGAATGTTACACCAAACCCACAGGCATTTGTCCATTACATATGCCAGGATACCACAGGAGAAATTGCTTCAGGTGTTTTATGGTGCCTTGGGCAGACACTCTGTTTCTGCCCTGATTTCACCTAAACCTTCCCATGTGCTCTCCCCTGGAAAATCCAATGGAAGATCTGGTGGAGCTTGCCATGGGCCACACTGCTCCACTGTCCTGGCTTGAGCCAGGATAGAACCAATTTTCTTTTTAGTGATTTTACTTTTCAGTTAAGTCTGTTCAAAATAATAAATTCCATGGGAAATGCACAGGACTCACAGCTACCACACTAATTTGTTGAAACTATGAAAAGATGAAAAGAGTATAGATGTTCCCTCAATAGCTGGCTTCTGATTTGTCAGATGGTCCATTTCTACACAGCCTTCCCCTGCAAGTTAGGGAAGTATCCTGATGATCTGCTCATTCCAGCTGTAACTTTAGGTTGACAGATAAACACACAAAAGTCTTTCAGAACTCTTCTAGGTGATCCGTAGGCCCCATTTTACAGATCTGGTGAAGTTGCCTAACTGTATGCTAGATTGTCACATATTTACATATATTTACAAAGTACATGTGGCTTTCTCACCAATGCTGCTCAAATTAACTGGAAAACATGCTCACTAATCTCCAATTTTAACTCAGTAAAATGTTTTTCCATAGGAAAATGCCAATTCCTGAAAAATATGCATAAATATTCTGTAGGAACAGATTGATTGAATCAAATCTTTTAACAGCAACCAGACACACTTCCTAGGGAAACCTGCCTGATTTCCTGCTAGCTTGATGGCCTCCCCGGAAGCCTCCCTGGTGAGCAGCATGTCTGGGCTCATGGGCCCTCTGCTGTGATCATCATGGAGAGCCATGCCCTTTCTTATTTAAAATTTTGAAATAAAGTCTTTCTTCCATTAATTAAATGAAAGTTCATATTCCTGCTCTGTGGGAAGGGAAAAATTGCAAGATATTTAATTTCAATACAGAAAGAATGTGAAAGTGGCCATAAACTTGGCCATTTCCCCCACTACAGGAATTTGAGGTTCTGATGAGTGCTTCTTACACATCAGTGCTTACTCCATTGCCCATTTCTGGTTAGGTAAAAAAAAAAACTGGTGGAAATCCAAACCTGATAAATTAACATTTGCAAAAAATTAAACTAAAATAACCAACTGTTATGAGTTTAACAACAAATGGGAGTCTAGGTTCCCAGGAGACCAACCAGGGAGTGCATCTGGCAATAAAACTTGATTGCATGTGGAAGTGGTTAGGAAAACAAAACAAAACAAAACAAAAAATACAACTTCTGCACGCAAACTCAAATTTCTATTCTCACCCAGGCCTCGGGGAAGAAAAAAATAAAGTAATGAAAAGAACAACTCAATTTTTACATGGCACTTTCCATCTGTGAATCTTAGAAAGTTTAATAAAGGAGGTCCCCTTTTACAAATAAAGAAGCAGACGTGAAAAATAAAATACAAGGAAAACTATCAGGCCAATGACAGGTATATAAACCAGGTTTCGCAGCCCCAGCCCAGCAGCCAGCCTTCAAGAGTTTCTCAACGTGAGTTTTGGATTCAGACTCTTGGGGCATTTTTTCTTCATAGTCAGTCATTGCCCGTGACCCCTGGACTTTCCTACTCATGCTGCCAACAAGCAGAACAGCCACTGAAGCTAGCAGCGTTTTCAAATACAGCAAGTTTGTCAAGCTGGGTTGATATTATCTGATCACCTTCCTCCTAGAAACCAGTTCTATGTTCCTCTTTAGGAACATCACAAAGGGCTGATACCTTCATCCCTCTGGGTGAAGATGCAACCAAGATTGATAGCTTTAGTCTCTTATTACCTTGTGCTCCAACCACAGATTTCCTACACAATCCCTGTGGAAATGGCAGTGGTTGGAACAGCTAGGAGTTCAGCAGATCCACCAGATTTCCTGCCTTTTCCATTAACGGAACAAGTTTCCATGGACCCTCAGTAGCTGGCTCCAAGTATGGCATGTGCCTAGACTGCATGCACATGCAAACTCTTACACAGAGATGTTTGGTTTTGCCCACCACAGAGTAGAGCCAGAAAGCCCAGAGACCTCTGCCTTGGATCCTAAGGGAGCATTTTAGCTGCAAGCATTGTAACATCTAGGCCAGCATGAGATCATGTTTTGGCTATCTGATTGTAGTAGTTTACACAACAAGCATATGATTCTTTTGTGGGTGGTGTAAACATTTCGGATTGGGGCTGTGAAGTGTGTTGAGAGAAATTAACTAGACGTCTGGTCACAATGTTGGAATTTATGTGGGAAGCAAGAGAAACATCTGCAAACCACTGAAAAAACAACTTTTAACATGGAAAAGGATAAAATCGTGGTTTAGCAGGCATGGATGGCAGGTAAGAGAAGCTGCTTCTCCTGCAACATTTTCCTACAAGCTACCTACACCACTGCTAGGCAATGAAACATAAGGAGCATTTCCATGTGAAAGGCTGCAAACTGATTAGCTAAATCATTCATGCAGAGAATGGCATGAGTAGATTTTGTATGGCAAGACACAGACTTCCAAAACAGACTAAAACTGCTCTTACAGACCAAAGCTCTGCCTTGACAGACCCTTGCTACATGCATGATGACGTGTACACCCTTCCTTGTAACAAAGGCATTAAGGTAGGCGGTAAAGGAAAGCCTAGCATCAAAGATGAGCAGATTAATTTCTATCCTGATTTTTTTCTGCATTGAGTCATCACTTTTTGCTTTCATTGCTGCCATATCTTTGATGCAATAGGTGGGAAACCTGCAGGAAGAGAACCCAGGTTTTCTTGGTTCCAAGACAACATGTGAGCCACCAGATCATAGTGCCTTTCAATACAGAAAAGCCAGTTGCAGGCACAAGAGAAATGTTCCATATGCAAACTAAATCAGAGAAGAAACTCAACAGTTATGAATTTTGTTGCCAGAATTCTGTTGTTTATTTGTTGGTAATAGATTTTAGAAGGGATTAAGAGGTAGTGGATTACAGTGACAGCATAGGGGCTTTTGTCATTTGGGGTTTTTTTTAATTCTCAGCATATTTAAAAGCTTACAGTTCACAGTGCTCACAGAAGTGGCAGCTCCAGCAGCAGAGGCGTCTTCCTACCGTAGACATTTATTATAGACATTATTTATTGTTTCAAAAGAAAAATGTCTTCCACCAGACAAAATGCTGCCAATTATACATTTGTAGCTGCCTCTTAAAGGGAAGGAAGGGTTCCCTGTAATTCCCAAAAGATCTTACATTTTAAATTGGCAGTCCTACACATAACTGAGGTAGAGCAAATTAACCCAATTGTTAAGACCTGGGCTTTGAACGATGCATTATCATCATCTGCAAGGAAACATCTCCCACCTTTGGGAGTCACAGATCCAAATTTTTCCTTTTGAAGTTAAGACTCAACATGGACACCTTTCTCACAAAATGGACTTGCAGATTACATAGGTAACACTAATAATTTTCAGACAAAGAAAGAAACTGAACCTAGAATTTCTAGCACCTACAGGAGTACTTTGAGTATCGAGCAATCAACTTAAGCAAAATTAGCCAGCAAACCATGAATTTATAATGCCTGGTCAAACTGAGCACCAAAAAACAGTTAGGCAGTGCAACCTCTTGTCTTGCAATTTCCAATGACGTTCTGATTTCCCTGATGCAAAAAGTGAGCACTTACAAAACTTAATCTAAGAAACTTCTGAATCTCCATATTCTATGGGTGTTTCTGAGTCAGGTGCAGCTGGGTTTTGCAGATTTAAAAATTTGGGCTTTGTCTGCATAAGGTGCAGTTAAATATTTCTCATTGCTACTATTACAGTGAGCATATTGCACCAGTCAATAGGGTAACAATCTTTGAAATGTAGGCATATGGGCAGCGTGGGAATTCAAGTGAATGCAAGTGTCTGTGGGATGGAACAGCCTCAGGCCATCAAAGGTGAAAACTGTTAATGACTAGAAGTCCAACATCTGTTACACCACCTTTATGCACTTTCATGTGAAAACACACTCCATATGAAACCCTGGTAGGAAGGTAGGAAGCATGGCCTCGCGAGCTCTACTTAGGCTTACGGGATGCCCTGGCCATCTCTGCCTGGCACCATGCCCAGCCTCTGACTTCACCCGTCAAATCAAGTATGGATGCATGGTACTTCAGTAAAATACCAACCTGACACCATCACAGAATCTTATATTTTCCTTCTTTTAGACTACATAATTATTTAATGTTTTGGGGAGATCATATATATTTAATTACTATTGTTTTTTGTTTTACACTTTTTCCTTTAACAGTAGAAAGCCTAGCTAACAAGGCTGTTGGTGAGACTATTTTTCTTTACCACCACTTGGGAACCTCTTTTTCATAAAAGACATATTTGTTAAGAGAAAAATGAGCTGTTTTGAAGTGTTCGCTGTGATAACAATAGTAAAAAACTCTAAGAGTAAGCAGAAACAGAAGATTCCCCTCACCTTGTAATATTTTTCTTCCAAGACTTCAACATATCTCCAACAAAATACATCAGTGTAAGAAATACAACATAGCTCTGAAATGTCAGGTATAAACATAACAGTTTCAAGATGCAAGTGATTCCACTTGGAACTTTTCCGGATGCACTTTCTAACATACAAACAAAGCATTACAAACCCATTGTCCTCATCAGAAAGGACTCTGCCACACATCCCTTCAGATTGTAGGAACAGAAATTACTTAAACTTGCCCACTTCGATGCCCTAATGAGGCTTAAGACAGGGGCCATTCCTCCAGCTACTTGTGGAGGCTGTATTGATTAGGGTATAAAGATACCCACAGTAAAAGCATGGGAAATACAAAGCCATGCTTCCAAGCATAGGTCTAGTTGGAGACAGAGGCTTTCAGAATCTCTGCTGGCACTTTCAGTGCTGGCAGAAGGGACAGGATGCTGAATTAAAGGTGAAAGAGAAAGGCATGGAAAGGAAGGTAAGGAGGGAAATGTACAAGACAGTGAAAGCTCTGAGTCAAAGAAACTTTGAGGATGTGGTGGGTTAACCCTGGCTGGATGCCAGGTGCCCACCAAAGCCACTCTATCACTCCCCTCCTCAGATGGACAAGGGAGAGAAAATATAACAAAAGGCTGATGGGTTGAGACAAGGGCAAAGAGAGATCTCTCACCAATTACCATCATGGGCAAAACAGACTCAACTTGAGGAAATTAGTTAAATTTATGACCAATCAAATCAGAGGAGGATAACGAGAAAAAAAAAATAAATCTTAAAACACCTTCTCCTCACCCCTCCCTTCTTCCCAATCTTAACTTCAGTCCCAAATTCTCTACCTCCTCCCCACCAGCATGTCAAGGGGTTGCAGTCAGTTCATCACATATTGTCTCTGCCCCTCCTTCCTCCTCAGGGGGAGGACTAGTCACCCACTCACACTCTTCCCCTGCTCCACTGTGGGGTCCCTCCCACAGGACACAGTCCTCCACGAACTTCTCTGTGACTCCATCCCACAGTGTGCAGTTCTTCACAAACTGCTCCAGTGTGGGTCCCCCACAGGATCACAAGTCTTGTAAAAAAATCTGTTCCAGTGTGGGTTTCTCTCCATGGGTCCACAGGTCCTGTCAGAAGCCTGCTCCAGCATGGGCTTTCCACAGGGTCACAGCCTCCTTTGGGCATCCATCCGCTCCAGCAGGTGTTCCTCTATGAGCTGCAGGTGGATATCTGCTCCACTGTGGACCTCCATGGCTGCTGGAGAGCAGCCTGCCTCACCACAGTCTTCACCATGGGCTGCAGGGGAATCTCCGCTCTGGCACCTGGAGCACCTCCTCCCCCTCCTTCATCTCTGACCCTGTTGTCTGCAGAGTTGTTCCTCTCACACATTCTCACTCCTCTCTCTGGCCACAGTTGCTGTTGCACAGCAACTTTTCCCCCCTCTTAAATATGTTATACCAGAGGTATTACTACCATCACTGATGGGCTTGGCCTTGGCCACTGGCGGGTCTATCTTGCAGCCAGCTGGCATCAGCTCTATCAGACATGGAGGAAGCTTCTAGGAGCTCCTCACAGAAGCCACGCCTGTAAAGCTCCCATTACCAAAACCTTGCCATGCAAACCCAGTAAAAAGGACAATGAGGGAAACACTACATCGCCTACAGAGCCAGGGAGAGGGGCGCCTTTTTCTGAATGTGTGCAAGTGAATGTCTTTTCACAACTGCCTTGCAGTGTGAAGGCTTTATCCTATGCTACTAATATGGGGAAACAAATTAAAAGCTCCACAGATTTGCTGTTTGAAAACCTTCCATGACTTTTTAACAGTTAGAGTTTGAAACACTGGCATAGTGAATCAGGGCAGACAGACCAGTGCCAGACAGCTGCACAAATGTGCCTACCTCCCTCAAGAAGAGGAAACCACACATCCATAACTGCTGGTTAAAAAAAGAAAAATATCATACCCCTAATTAGTTCAAAAAATGTGCAAATGTCAAGTCCCAGGAGAGAGTTGCAGAAATTGAGTTAACTGCACTTGCATTAATAAATTTTATCTTGTGTGAGCATTCATTAAATAAATGTTGTACATGTTGTTCGTCTGACTCAGTACAGACCTTTCCATTTATGCGTTGCCCATGAGCTACTTTACAATGCTGAGAGAAACAGGCACCTCTAGGGTACAACTTCTCTCCTCTTAAGGCAGAGAGCTAAAGCGTGTCAGATAAATCACACCCTGCAATGCCTGTTTCTCTCCACTGACTGTAATTGGAGCTCAGGGAGATGAGCTCAGATAAAGCTATCCTCCTCAAATGTCTGAAGACATGAAGAACGTGCAAGATTATTCCCGCCCTAGGTAAAGGCTCCAAGAGACCACAACAAACCAACTGTTGGTTTAAAACAGAAAGTTCATGCTTTAAAGCAGGAGCTGCACGAATAATCAATCAAGGTAGAACTACCAAACTATTCAGCTCATTCACAGGGCACAGCTCCTCCTGCTCCACAAGTAGTCCCAAAGGCTTTTTTCCCAGACTGCCTGTGTGGCAATGGGTTGGATGACTCCTAGTGGATACACCACATCCTGTCACTGGTCAGGAAGAAACCTGAGGACTTCCAAGTCCCTTGAGGACAAATTACTCAGAGAAAAATCTTGAAGGGTTTTGTTATTATTATTTAAAGTAGACAAGCCTTAAGATAGCGTGACCAGGAAGGGTGTATTCGGAGAGTTGCCATCTGACAGATGTTGGTAGTTAAGAAAAACTCTTGAATCCAACCCAAAGACCCACTGACTGACACAGGCTTGACACCCAGATTTAACCAGTGAAACAACTGCCCAAATCTCTCCATCCTGTGGTGCCTGGGTGCCAGATGTGTCAGCGTCTAGTCAACAGCAAAGAAGCCACAAAGTACTTCCTCACTGTTACAAACAAAACCCCGTCCTGGCATGTGTCAGTTAATAAATGTGCCTTTTAGTGCTGAATGTTATGGTTCCCAAAACAGCCCAAGCAGCAGGAAAGGAGGATTAGTGTCTTTCCAGAAAGGACATAGCAGTGAGTCACAATCTCAGCACTGCTGTGAGTCACTTTGACAGTGCTGCTGACTGGCTTGACTACAAACATAAAATGACACAACATTCCCTTTGCACTAAAGATAATGGGCAAATCCCCAAATCCGGATAAGAAGATGTCTGCAGTCCAACTCTGTATCCAGATAGAGACCTCCCTTCTGCTTCTGCTTGTTTTCATGGTGATCGGAAGTAGAGAGGAGCTGAAAGCAGAGATGACTGGACCACAGCTATCCGTGCAGCTCTACCCCATCAACCACAAAAGCATAAAGCTACCAAAGTCCTGACTTTTCACTTACTTCAGTTTGTGCTACTTCCCAAGATGCAGTCTGTGGTTTACAAAGAGTCTGCTTGAGTCAGTATCACACTGTGAAATCTGTTGTCTGCATTTTCACCAAAGTCCCTCTACATGACACGGGCCCTACACACAGCTAAGCATAGAAGGGGAAATCTGCACCACTAGCACATGCCCAGGCAATTGGAGTGCTGAAGAGGGCAGTGATTGCCCCCTCCAAACCCCACAGATACAATCCTGCTGGGACTGCTACTGCTGCTCTCCACAGCCACTGACCCTAGCATGAGAGCTTCTACTCTGTCCTCCTAAGAAGAGCACGTATGCCTACTTGAATGAAGCTTTCTTTCTCTCACTGGCTCTGTTCTCTTAACAAAAGCTTCAGCAAAGTCCTTCCAAGTCATCCACGTGCCTCACTGGGAGGAGCACGGTGTTTATGGCCTGGGGCAGGACAACCCTCTCCAGGCACAAGGGTCACAGGAAACAGGCAGATTTTCCTGGCCTTCCACGAGGCAGCGAAAGTAATCCTCATTGGGGCAAATCTCCAATAAATATCTCTTTGCCTAATCTAGGTCAAAACCTTATGCCTGGGTTGCAGTTGCTGCCTTCCTTGTAAACAGGTGACTTCCCTCATCAGAGGTTGCACCTTCACTGGCAAGCCTTCAGTTTTCAGGTAGCAATGTCACATAACTTAAGCCCTGGTCTTAACAGGTAGGACAGTCCCAGAAAAAACTGATAGTAAAGACATTTCCTGCTGAGCCAATGAGACCATTCATCCCCGGCCCTTCCTCTCACTTATATCAGAGTGAAGTGAAGTGAGGCAGATAAACCCAGATGTTTCCCAAACCTGCTGCAATAGTGAAATATGAAGAGTCCTGTAGACAAATCTAAACCCTTGCATCAAGACCCTGCTGGCATTTTTGAGACGCTGTTGTGTACAAAGTAACAGCTCATAGCTTAAAGAAATCACAGCAGTTCACGGCATGATGTAATTCAATAGAATACCTGGCTTTTAGATTGAGACCAAAAAGCATTTCATTATACAAAATCTTCAAATCACTAACACTACCTCACACTTTCAGATTACATATTTTAGTGAGTGATTAAAACTGAGCAGGGAACAAACCATTCTCTCAAGATGGGACTTACCTGGATGCATAATCCAGTTACTTCAGAATGTCTACAATTTGAGAGTCTGTTCACTGCATCTCAAAGTCAAATCCCCTTGGAAGAGGAAGGAAAAGCTTGCATGCAAGAAAAAACATATATTTAGAACACATAGGTTTTAATTCAGATTGTGCATGAGTTGCATTTTCCAGCTGTTCCTGTCAGTATTTTGCTGTCAGGAAGTCACAATTCTTTGACTCCACTTCTGAAATTATTTTTTAATATCGAGTTTATAGAAAAGACAAAGGAAAGAGCTGCTAAAACCTTTTTTTTACTATTTAATTTTCAGTAAGGTACATGATAGTTCAGAGAAAGTGGTATCCAAGCAACAGGTTTGAAAGGGACAAAGTATTAAAAGATTGTTCAGTCAATTATCTTAGCCTGAACATGCTGTTAACTGGCATAATTGACTTGGATGCAAAACAGACTTTTCTTCTTACAGTTATAAATAATCACAGTATATCCAAAAGCTATATTAATAATGAAGAATACCATCTCTTGGAGTATTCTTCTCACATCCAGCACACACTCACATACATTTTCTCCTCTAGCCAGAGCATTATATCTCAGCGCATCTAAAAGCTGCCACCTTGAAGCAATATATTATTTTGATTTTTAGCTAACTATAGCCAGCAAAGTGATATCTCTTCTGCATTCGAAACATACTTAGTGTCAGATCTATCTGTCTCAAAGGTCTAAAAGTAATTTTCCACTGTTTTATTCCCTTAGCTCCATTGAACTATCATAGCTGAAAGATCATGAGTGGGATTCTATGTAGGCATTATTAAAGAAATAATGAGTAACATAACACCACATTACAGAATCTTTTTGATCAGAAGAATATACTTTAACCAAGGCCTAAGCATTCCCCTGTGATCGCTGAGTCAAGGTTATGGGTGATGATTCACAAGCCAGAAAGAATACAGTTTGGCTTAAGAGTTTCCATGGCTGGCAGATAGTAAAAAGAAATCTTTCTATCCCTGCAATGAATATATTTGATAGAAAGAGAGCAAATGGATAATCTCAGAATGTTGTACCTGCAGAACTGGGCAACAGTCCTGGAAACATCCATATTTGAAAAGCACAATGCTGTTCACACATGTAAAATTGTGTGTATGCACATGTGTTCAGAGCAACTGGCTTTGATTCAAAAGCCAGAACCACACCTTATGACATTGCAGTGCTCCTTCAAATCTACCGTGGACAGGATTGTTTCCCATACAGAATTAAAAAATTAAGAGACTTCTGCCAGAGGAAGATATCTGGCAGGGTGGAAGTGAGCTGCTAAAATGTGGGTTATCAGGCAGTAAGCAGGCATCAGCAAGGAGATAGAAATACTGGCATTCTCTCCCTAACCCAGAGATACTCTGGCAGAACCTGGACCTTTACTTTGACAAACAACTATTCAGGCACAGTTTATGAAGGCACAGAAATGAAGAAGGGCATATGGTATCTGCCTGGTTCCAGCAGAACTTCTTGTGTCATACCTCTTCCCATCTGCATTGCCTTGTGCCAGAGAGATCCTGGCTACAACATGCTGATGGGGAGACTCTTCTCCTCCATTGATCCCAACCTGCAGACAAGCCTGTGCAGCTCAAGGCAGGAGTATACTGCAGGGTCTTGGTAACCCCTTCAGCCTCAAGTTGGCCAAGTGGTGCAGAGTGAGCCTATAAACCACCCTGGTAATTTCACCAGTCCTTTGGGAAGGGGGCAGTTGAAAAATTGTCTTTTGTCTTAAATAGGAGACAGAATTTTGTGTCTGTTTTATATCCATATGTAAAGCACAAGGAATTAATGGACACTTGGAGATGAACACAAAGAAATTAAATTATAGTGGGCAGCCTCACAGCTACCTCTCACCTTGTTCTGGCTCTAAGGTGATTTCTGTTTTCCACTTGGCTAGTTCAGATCAACCTAAGACTCAGGACAACTCATGCAGCTCCCAGAACTGGGAACCAAATTGTGTGGCACACCTCTTATTTCGGAATAAGTTTTCCAGAAAAGGTTTTTTTAATGTGGCATAAATTATTTCCTTCAGTCCTCTATTCTTACTTTAAGTGGATCTTTCCAATAACTCCAAAATCTGATATTTGCTTTAAAGTGGAAAACACCTTAATACATTCTCTGGTGTAAAAGCTCTGCCTGTCACAGTTTTGATCATCATTGTGTAAAGATGTTTTCAAAATGCAGATTCACACAAGGAAGATTCAGCAAAGCTTGCCACCACCTCGACCGTAAACAAACCTGTTCACACAAAGCAAACATCTTTTTTGGCAGGAAAGGCAAATAAGGAAGAGTTGCATTACTTGTGTAACCTATATTGAAACCAACCTCCCAAGACATATCATTGCTCAAATACCTTTTATGCAATCACATCAATAAGAAGAAAATGCAAATTACTAAAAGGGGCTAAAGGGAGGGACCCATTGGTCAGAACCCATGTAAATAAGGGTATATGGGAATTAGAAACTGACTTTGCATGTCATATCAAAAGTTGCAAGAACAAGGAAAGTGTATTTAATAGATACTGGAGTCCTTTTTACAGTTATCAGCTACGACACACTCTCAAACAAGATCACATAAAACATATTATAATAGTATACTTGTGTGCCTGTCCTGCTCGAAGCCTATGGGACTGTACGTTCCGATGAGAGTTCAGGACACAAACAGGTCCCAATAAATATATTGTGGGTACAATCCAGACACTCCTGTTTTAAAAGTCTGAAATACATTAACATGATTCTTTAGATTCTCCTGTACATTTAATGGCTGATACGCCACGTCTTTTAAATATAGTTTTGCCACTGAACTGTGCATTGATAACTGATTTCAGATGCAATTTTTCTTTGTTGATTACAAAGTCATTTTAAATTAGAATTCCTACTTTGACACTGTGTACTCTCTTGAATCAAATTTCATCATTTTTCATACAATTCTGAAAGCAGAAACAAAATAATACACAAAGTGGATGCTCAGAACTAAACATAAATTAAGGACAAGGCTAACAGCTCTATCCTAAGTGAATAACCAGTAAGTAGTTGGCAGGTGCTATTTTAGCTTTCCACCTACACACAAAATTTGACAGAAAATAAAAGCCAAGTACTATACTTGTGTTTAACCTCAAGCCCTCCAAATTCACTGTTAGGACTGACATTTGGGAACAGATTTTTGAAAAAAACACTTCTTTTTGTGCCTAAATTGAAGGTAACTTAATCGCAAAAATACAGTACATTGAGATACTCAAGAAGCTCAGCTGTATTTCACTCAGCTGAAGTGGCACAGCAAACTTTCTGTACTATGGGAAGGAGGTTACAGCTAAGAATTTAGTGTGCAACTAGGATGTAGATGATACCAGTTCAATTCTCTTCTACATCTTAGTTATTCTACCTGATCGTGAACAAGCACCTCTATCCTTAAAATAATACCACCACCTCACAGGAATGTTGTGAAATAAATATACACACTCCAACATGCAGCTGTCAAAACTATGGCAAATGAGTCAATGAAGCAAATCCTGCTTGACAAACCTTACTGCCTTCTACGACAAAGTAACCCGCTTGGTTGATGCAGGGTAAGCGGTGGACATCGTCTATCTGGACTTCTCCAGGCTTTTGATACAGTCCCCCACAGCCTCCTCCTGGAGAAACTGGCTCATTACAGCCTTGACAAATGGTCTGTCTGTGCAGTGGGTGGGGAACTGGCGGATGGTAGCCAGAGGGTGATAGTAAACAGTTCCTCCTCAAACTGGCAACCGGTCACAAGTGGGGTCCCCCGGGGATCAATATTGGGCCCAATGGTGTTTAACATCTTCATAAGTGACCTGGATGTTGGGATCAAGAGCACCCTTATGAAGTTTGCTAACGACACCAAGATGAGTGGAGAGGTTGACACTCCAGAAGGGAGAGCCACCCTCCAGGATGACCTAAACAGACAGGAGCAGTGGGCTAGCAGGAACCTTGTGAAGTTCAACGGGGAGAAGTGTAAGGTCTTGCACCTGGGAACACATAATCGAGGAGCGCAGACCAGACTGGGATCCACCTGGCTGGAGAGCAGCCCTGTGGAAAGGGACCTGGGAGTCTTGGTGGATAACAGGCTCAACACTAGTGCACAGTGCCCTGCTGCAGCAAAAGAAGCCAACAGGGTGCTGGGCTGCATCAACAAAGGCATCACCAGCAGAGATAAAGAAGTCATCATCCCGCTCTACTTGGCACTTGTCAGACCGCACCTGGAGTATTGGCTTCAGTTTTGGTCCCTGCTCTACAAAAAGGATGGGGACAGGCTGGAGAGGGTCCAGAGAAGGGCCACGAGGATGATCAGAGGACTGGAGGACCTGTCATATGAGGAGAGGCTGAGAAAGCTGTATTTGTTCAGCCTTGAGAAAAGAAGGCTTAGGGGAGACTTCATTACCATGTTCTAGTACTTAAAGGGTGGCTACAAAGAAGACCTATTTGCAATTACAATTTAAAGATTCCCTATTTAAAAGGAGTATCATGGAAAAGACAAGGGGTAAAGGGTACAAGTTGCTGTTGCTCCTGGGGAGATTCCAGCTGGACACAAGAGGTAAATTTTTCACCACGAGGACAGTCAAACATTGGAATAGTCTCCCAAGGGAAGTGGTAGATTCCCCCACATTGGACAGTTTTAAGTCTGAGCTTGACAGGGTGCTGAGCCATCTCATATAAACTATAGTAGTACCTAGAAAGGTTGGACCAGATGATCCTTGAGGTCCCTTCCAACCTGACATTCTAAGATTCTATGATTCTATGAAGTATTTTATATGGATTCACAAGCTGACCTTCCATAATCATCCCAACAGATTCTCTGTTTCAGCCTACAAATTCCCTCTTCTTTCTTGCTGTAGATATCTGCAGTTGATAAAGCTTTATTGAGGTCTCACATCTTACTATTTAGGCTTAATGAAGTCTCTTAGGACCCCTGGACTGAGAGAACAATCCAGTCCCACAGGATGTCCCTGGAAGCCCAGACCAACCCAGCTCAAACCTCCATACAAGCATGCCAAGTCTGTTCTTGCTGCTCTGTGCAATGCAATGCAGTCACACAGCTGCGAGGCTGAGTTTGTGAAGGAGTGCCATGGGAAATGGGACCCCTCAGGTTTGCCAGCCCCATGTGGGGCTATTTGGTGAGGTAGTCAGAAGAGCAAGAGTGACCAGGGGATGGGGTCCAATGAACCACTGGCTAGGAGACCCTACTGGTTCAGACACCAGTAACCAAAAATTGTCTCCATCACCTTCTTTGGCAGAGAATTAACATTTTGCTTAGAACAGTGGTTATTTCAGAAATCTCTTTGTTTCCTAGCTCCCCATAAGCCTACACTCTAATTGTACTTCATTTTTCTTAAGGCAGTGTTAAGTGTTCAGGCATATTTAAAGGCTGGAAAGAACATTAACTATTTGTATATATTTTTAGGAGACATTTTGGTGTCTTTTTATCTTAGATAGAGCTCAGTTAGACTTTTTTTCTAGAAAAAGCTAGTTGTCAACAAGATTAAAATACGAGTGTTAAATCCTTTAAAGCATTTTATAAGTTTGTGGATAGGAAAATGAGAGTTGTTTCATTTTTTGGAGACAAAGGATATTCAAAACTGTGCTATAGTTCAAAAGATAACCTAAAGATAACCTTTAATGAGAAAAGGTCACTGGACCTTCATATCTCATCTACAGGTCCAAGGCCAGAATCCACTAATAAAATCATTAAAATATTCTTTGACACACAGTTTAGACCTAAAATTATCTACATATACGCTAAAAAATTTCACCAGTTATCAATGATTTCCCTCAAAGGTAGCCAGTTCTTTCATGTTTGAGAAAGAAATAAATAACATTTGAGATGGGAAGAGAGGCAATAAAATATTAAACAAAAGCCATAATTGAAAAATCTGTCTAGTTCAACACAAAAACTGTTGAAAACATTTTGTTCAGATTTGTTTCTTGTCAGAACCACAAAGCTATAGATGACCTTACAGGAGACTTAAGGAGTCAAGCTTACATCAGTCCTCATAACATGAACGTTCCTGTTCCTTTTAATGGCTTTCAAAGTAAGAATAGGGATTAACTTCAGAAAACAGACTCTGTCAGGATGAATGGATGCTAAATGGTAGTTTAGCTAGAGAAATGCTATTACAGCTCCATAACACAGCCAAGATGGGATAAAAACCAGCAGCTCTTTACACTCCTCTGACAAATGCAGGTGTACATGCTGAAAGCACAGCTCTCCAGCAGCAGAAGCCTACAGGACCCATGAAGTGTCAGCAGATGGTGCTATGAAGGCAGACAGGTTTAAAATAAAAATCAGCTTTTATGAATGTAAATTTGACAAGCACCAACTAGGATATATCTTCAGTCAAGCTATCACAGTAATATAATAACATATTCCTTCCTTCAGAGCAGAAGACAGCACAATAAAAGGGCAATTTCCTCCCTAACTTATCTACTTTCAAGTGATGCTGCTTCCATTATAGTAGTACTGGTTTGTTTCAAGAGCACGAGTGCCAGTAATCATACAGCAATCTCCTCATTACCCATCAATATGTCTTCAAGGCAGCACTCCGTCTTGGTATTTCACAGATTTGCCTTGAAGGCAAGAACAGTTCAAGGCATTCATCTGTGAAACCAAAACCTTTCTCAGTGTTGTCAGAAATTGTGAAAACTTTGGATACATTATTCCAGTGGCTCCTCTTTTCCTTTTGCTTGGCAGCATAAAATAGTACTGAATGAATAAATCTTATGCTTGATTTTTTAAACATTCTCTATTTTACAGTTTCCAGAGTAGGACTCCTCCTCAAGGCAGGGTTTCAGGATGTACAGATGCAGTCACGCAAGCTGCAGAAGCTTGGAGCACAACCTAAAATGAGATAGCAACACTGGAAAGCAGGAATGGGATCACTAGCAGAAGAAATTTGCCATTAACCAAAGCAAGCTATTTAATTTCACTTATAGCAAGTGAGAGAATTCGTAGTATATTAATCTAATGAGTATAGCATGAGTTTTACATTATCAGGATTGCTATGAAAAATGACTGTAGATTAGAATGTGGGCCACAGCTCTAGACACTCCCCTCACAGAATCAAAGTGCTCCTACCTGAAGATAATAATAATTTATTTTAACTTCTGTCTTCACAGACTTCTACTTCCCAAACTTCATAAGCTTCTACATGAGCTTAAACCTTCTACTCTTACCTTGTGCAGTAGGAACGACTAACTTTTTACAATGCTGTTGTCCCAGAGCAGAAGAGCTGTTCCAGTAGCCTGAAAATCTTCAGGACTCCGCTTTTTCTGTGGTTTTGTCTGAACAAAAACTTTGGCCTGGCTTTCTGAAACCAGGTGGCAAGGAACCAGAAATCAGCACACTGCCTCAGAGCTCCCACCTACCAGCCCTGGGTCCTGAAGCCCCCAAAGGGACAACACAATCTCTCTTCACTGAGAGAATGGAATGGATCCCCACCACAAGCTGCACCAATATGCACGACAAGGACGTGGGCCAACAGACATGCTCTGGTCTGCCCAGACAAGACTTAACAATCCAACGCAGAAAAAACCCCTACCATAACTAAAAAGTATCATGTCAACTTTAATTAAAGCAATTAATCATTATGTGCCTCTCTGAGGACTTTGAAGACCCATGTTTCCTGGCCCAGCTCAGGTTTTTGGTCCCTGACATGATATCCCAGCTGGCAGCAGGGGAAGGAAGGGCAGTGCAGAGCCCTATTTACCAGAGGCAGCATTCCCGGGTTGCAACAGCAGGAACAGATGGAATTGCAGTGATGGAGAGAAGAGACGAAGGTCCACCTCTTCCAGAAGATCTCTCTGCTGATTGGCAGATTACACAGGGCTGTACCAGTGTCCTAGTGTAGAGATGTTCCAGTGGAGATATGTCCCAGCAGAGAGATGTCCTGGCAGAGAGTTGGCAGCAGAGAGTTGTCCCTTTCCAGGTTAGACCAACTTTCAGGATATACGTTACAAAGCTGTTCACTTGCACAAATTGATTTACTGCTGCATATTTTAGTATCAGTTGCTAGCCAACTATTTTACATCAAGATTTTTCCTTGGTAACTAATTTCACAATAAGAGTATTAAGTCCTAACTTCTTCTCTTACTCCTGCATTTAGCTCCAGGAAGAGAAAGGGCTGCAGTGGCAGGTAGCATCTGCAAATCAGGCACTGTTCAGTGTGGATGCATTGAACACATGGTACACCTCAGCTGGCAGAATGACTGGTGTCCTCCAGGTTCCACATCCAGATTAGGCACACCACTGCATCCCACACAAGGTCACAAAGCAGGAAAGAGGCCATGGCAGACAGGTGGGATACAAGCCAGGGGGGATAGGGAGTGAAGTAATGGCTGGATGGGCGAGACAGCTGTGCAAATGGAAGACCCACTTATTATGAATTAGTAAGCAAGCCCATGCGAGTTAGCATGCAAACGTATTCTCCTGTTGCAATCAAACCTCTCAGTTGCAGTGCAGACATGCTCTGCCCATCATTCATCTGGTGGTGGGTCATATGCTGTCTCCACAATGCTTCTAACTGGAGAAGGTTCTCCACTTTATTTCCCAAAGGCTTGGAGGAAGATCTAATGTGTGCCTTACCCCTGCTGCTTACCCATGACTCCATACTAGGTCAAACCAAAGCACAAGATCCAGATGCTAGATGTATTTCAAGTCAGAATTAATTTATCTTTACTTTTTCACATAGGGACCATCTCTGGTTTTGACAGAAGAGTTTACTAGCACTGTTTCAGTTTCTTCTTAGTTCCTATTCACATTAAATACTTGTAACTTCTCTCTGTATTGATTTATGATCAATGAGAGGAGCAGAGAACAACCGCATGCCTCACTCATTCCAGCAGAATGTACATTTATTTGTTGTATCAACAGAATAATTCATTTGTTTGTTTAGCACTCAGTTCTTATGATCTCTTCCTCATTTTTAAACTTTTCTCTGATGCCCTGCTTGATTTTACTGGGAGCTTAAATCAATAAAGGTCTGTGAACTCTAAATCAGGTCTGTTTTCACTAAATTTTATTTTACTCTTGCCTGTAAACTATTTCTATCTGTTTCAAAGTGAATGGTCCAAAATTATAATGAGGTTGTTTCCTCCTAGTGAAGCACTAGTTTCCCATCAATTTCATTAAGATTTTCCTACAATCTGAAAGTCCACCTTGTTAAATATCTGTGTCAATCACAAACCTTTCATTACCTTGATGAAGAAATAATATGATATATCATTTGACACTGTTCCTGGATTAATATTTCCATCGTCTCCACTGCAGTTAATTGTCTACATTTTTTAATCTTGGAATAGTGGAGACAATAGGTCATTTTGTAACATTGTACATATCAGATATTATCTTAACTGGAACTGATGCAATAAACAGACCTTTACTTTCTTCCTCAGTTTCTTGGATGTGGGCGTTTGTTTGGGTAATAGATCAGCCTCAGGGTGTCAATATGTACTTTCTCTCCTCATGAATAATCTTTAATCTCTAAATCTATGGCAGGAAAGCATTCTTTCATTCCACTGGAACATTCTACCTTTAGTCTTATTTTATTTTCAGTCCTCCATGACATCATTGCCAAGGACATTATGCAGAATATGATGGATTTAATTCCTCTTCTTAGCACACCAAAAAGAAAAACCCTGAAGTGTGAGCAGCAGGCAGTGGATTTGGAAAGTTTACTGAGTAAACAAGGGGAGCATCTTGCAGCTGCAGAGCACATTTTAGTGAAGGATCTCCAAACATAAGTCTCACAAGAGCCCTGCTGAGATAGGGTTTTGTGAGGTTTATTTAATCAAGGTTTTGTTGGTAAATGAACATAATATTTGGGTTTTGGAGAGGAAATTGTGACAGTGACAAACAACTAGATTTCTCAATCATTATGAGATTTTTGTAATGTTTCTGAAGCAGAATTTCATAATAAGCTGCAAAGACAGCCATGGATAAGCTTATACAAACCAGACAATGTAAAAACCTGCAACCATATTATGTCAAACCGTCATTGATTTCATATCGACTAGCAGTGTCACAAATTTGTATCAAAACACTGAGGAGCAAAACATATCACAAAGGCAAAAGAGAGCAATTGTGTGGAAAATAAGTGACAGGTTTGTTGAACCGACTTTATCTGATATTGCATGGGAAGGTGAGCCGCCACTCAGGCAAAAAATATATGCCCAAAAATTCGTTAAAATAGGAAAACAGTTTAATTAATTAAACTTAGTTTATTAAAATTAATACACTCAGGTTCACAGATGTTTTAATCACATGCAGCTCGGATGATTGAAACTGTAAATGTTTGCTATCCTGGGTAAAAGACATAAAAATATATCTTCAGTATTAAATCCTGACATGAATATGGGCCTTCTAATAAGACAAAAATTTACAGTGAATTAGCAAAACATTTCTTGATAGCTCAGTTATCTTAAAGAAATGCATTGTTTTCCACAGATTACCAACTAACTCCTATCTGAGCTAAAAGTCCCTTTCTATTTACCACTAAAATCTTAAGCTAAGTATATGTCAGACAATGTACAAACTCCAATAGCTCTACTGCCATAGAATATTACAAGGTTACTATAAAATACATGTTGCTCTTAGTGTTTGTAAGCATACAAATAGATAAATGCATATCAGCTTATTTTTTAAAAATGTTTAGGCACATTTGAAAATTGTTTTAACCATTTCACGCAGTTATAAAATACGTAATCTTAATCTATATTTACATGACATGGTATGCCCTGGTTCACACCCACTAAGAAACTAGGAACATCTCCAAGAGGGTAAACTTACCCTGCAAATAAATAAAAAAATCTCTCTCCCCTTTCTTGCCAACATCTCTGTTGGTACTACCTGAGGAAAACCTGTGTACAGTAAGAATGAATCTATAAATCCACCTGGGGGTCCCCCTTTCCCTTCCAGCACACACCACAGTATGGGGAGCTCACAGCTTTGCATCACAAGACGCTGTCCTACTCCTGCAACAAGCAGAGAGGAGCTGGAGGAGACAGAGCATCATCTCTCCAACTTGGGTTGGTGAACGAAACTGAGGCTTTCCAGAGCCTTTTGGGAAGTGGAAAGTAGAAAGTCTTTGGGAGAGAAGGAATGGAAAGGAAGATCAGTTCTTATTGCATGGTGCAGGAAGAGCAGGTCTGTATGAGGTACATCTTGGGGGCCTGAATAGTCCTGGGAAATTCCTGCCACAACACCTTAAAATGAAAGCATGGGTCCAGTGAGCTGACCTGCAAATAGATTTAAGCTCTTTGGATAAGGTTTTGTGGTGGAGGAAATCAGGAGTTTCCCATTTGCTGCAGAAAAATGGACCCATGACTCTCAGTAGTCTACAGTGGGGGTTAAATGCTGGGGAAACGAAAAGAGGGGGAGTTCAATGCTGTGGATGGTCCCACACTGCAGGGAGCACACAGGGCTGTGCTAGTGCTGTCAAGTCAGTCAAGAGCTCCCACTAGTGTTATTATTTCAGTTCCGTCACTTGAAAAAGGAACTAAAAATAGGGGATCATTAAAGAGAAGAAAAAAGTACAGTAAGAAAAAGCAGCTGTCATAACAGTTAGGCTCACTGATACTTTCACACTTGATTCATCAGTTTTAAACTTGATCCATGCTGTCAGTTCCTCAAAACTAACACAATCTGGAAATGCTTTTTTAAAAAAATAACCAGATGCCATTGTCAGCAGCTAATGAAGAAATGCAACACTGTGAAAACCTATCAGCAATATAGGTGTTAGCCAGCATCTTCAGAACAGAACAGGCACCCTGGAATAGGATGGAGATCAACGTGATCTGTCACCGCTGTCTGTGTCTCCTTTTATTCATGAACATACTATGCCAGGTCCTCAAAATACGTGGTGGTGTGATACAGAAAGGATCTGAAGCCAAGGGGAAATTCGATTAAAAAATTTAATGTGTCAGGGGGGAAGGGGCAGATTCTAATTAACTCTACAAGCTGAAGATTCTGCTCTTGAAAACAAATCAAACACATTTGGATGTCAGATCTGGCAATTACCAGGCAGCATTAGAAAATGAAGGTCCTGGGAACAGTGCTGAAGCTGATGCATCTAGAAGTACATATTTCCATAACTGACTGTTTAGGATGGTTTGTATTAGACAACAATTTGCAGTGCTTAACAATTACAAGTGCTTTTCACCAGATATTTTTGTGTGACACTGAGCATTTCTAATGTAAGCGTGTTTCTAACATTCCAGCGAAGTCGACATTTTTAGAAACATATCTTCTAAGACACTGAAGTACATCCCTGCCTTGCATTTGCATTTCTAGCAAACATGATGAACATTCACTAATAGGAGCCACTAACTGAGGAGCTTCTCAGGTTTTGTCTACATGTACAAAAAAAAAGAGAACTAAATTTGAAGGAACCACTGGAAAAAAAAACACCTTAGACAGCACTTTTAATGGATTAAATATAAAGAAAAGGCACAATTAACTTCTTTGTATTTTCATTGAAATCTGCATCTAGTTTGGAAAATTTCAGGTTCATGTTCTGCATTCCTCATTAGTTAGAGACTTTCTATTTGTTCCTTGTGTATCATAAATGCCTGGTGTGGCTTGGGAGAGCAACTGGACTGTTTTTTGCTAGCACTCAGCAGACCACTGAGAAAATTATGAAGTACCAACTATTTCACAAAACATGAGGGAACTCCACTAGAACATACATCATGAGGGATTTCTGACTCTTCATACCTTTTGGCTGACCTAAGAAAAGTACAGTCAAATGCATGGCTCAGAAATAGAAAGTTACAGAAATCCACATGAGAGACAAATATTTTGTGTCTCAACAGGCTGCAATGACCTACCAAATACATGGTCAATTTTCCATCTTTTTTATTAAACTTTTAATTCGGGTCTGTGCACATGCATATTTCTAAGTGTCTGCTATTCACCAAATATATTGTCACAAATTATGGGTGGGACAGCAGTTAGGTAAGAACCAGGGAAGAAGCCACGTTGTCTTTCAATAGATAAACCAAAAGGAGTGATATTATTACTGAACCAGGTCAATCTACACTGTCTTCCTTCGTCCACATCTTTATGAGGCATACCTTTGTTTTCAAAACAGATCTTGCACTCTCTCATCTAAAAAGGGAATCAAGAGCAATTAGCCTTGAACTTTCAGTCACCTGTTTTGCAATCCTTTAAAGAGATTTTTCAAGTTAAAAAAAAGTATTTTTTTTCTTGTGACCCAAACTATGCTTCTTGCATAAAGTGTACACAGGGCTTCTATTTACAGCACCAGAACAACAGAGATTATCCCCAGTGATCATTTCTAAACAAGAGCTATAGCTTTGGATTAGTAGACGTTAATTTTTTAATATTTTTTTTCTTACAAAAATAAAACATTAGTATAGCAGAATTCATCCTCCTCGTACAGGTTTGCTTTTCCAAATCATCCTGTCGTTCACAAGCGCCTTAGAAGTACAAAGCCGGAGGTGTCCACAGTTAAAAACCAAAGTGTCAGAGCAACGGGAGGAGGAGAAGCCTCTGCCTGCTCCTGTCCATTCTCCCTGTCCCCAGGAGGGGGAAGCCAAGCTCCGCCAGTTGCAGAACTGAAGTTGCAGTGAATTAAAGTGAACTGTGGGTCCTGCAGGATTTTTTTTTTTTTTTTCCTTAACACAAATTATTCTTACTTTTGCGTCCGTGCAACGAGTTGAAATGCTCCTAGTGGTTTACCCCAGGGGTCCTCACCACAGGCAAGTATCTTCCTAACCTCGCTGATAATGCTCTAGCTCAGGGTCAGGGAGGATTTTTTTTCTAAGAAATTTTCCTCTTGAGCAATAGGAGGATGAAGCTGACATGAGTCACACTGTCTTTCTGGCTCTCCTCTCACCCCCACAAACGCACTGCTCAGAGCCTTAATGAGGAGTCCCGGGCCCAAGTGTAGGTTTAAATTAACATAAAATACAACTGCTTCTGCTACACAGAGACAACAGCTTTGTCTGGCATGGTTCTTCTGCATACTGTGGAAGATCAGGCTACTTTCAGACAAGGCAATTTTAACTGTTGACAACAAAGAGGTGATTCAGTTGCCTCAAAACATTGGTGCCATTGGAGGCACTCCTGTCTCCAGGAAGGTTCACAGTGTAACACCCAGCCCTGTCTCAGGGGCACCCACCCCAGCCCTGCTGCCCACCTTTGGGCAGCCAAATCCTCCGCGGTGGCCTGGAGGCTGGTCTGGGATGTGCCACCTCTCCATCCCGCACAGCAGGGTTTGGTCCACGGGCAGGTGTAAACAGCACACAGAGTGTAGGCTGAAGCATGGAATTCTGTTTAGAAAATGTAACCTTTTCATGAAGTACAGCAACCCCAATGAAGTGGCGGCTGTGGTTTTATCTCCAGCACATAAAACAATTACTTCTGAAGTCAATACCTAAAGTTTCAGCCTCTCAAAGAGGATAAAGCCCTTGTAACTGTTTTATGAGCTTCCCAGGCCTTGAGGAACTCTGAGTAACAATGGATATGTGTTGGGTGGATCATTTAATTAAGGAAGAGGAGGTTGCCTGCAGACACAGAGCAATTCCCTTACACAGAGAAGCCAGCCTTGCTGTCAAGGAGCGACACAGCCTCCACAGCCAGTACCACTTCAGACCTGTCCTCCTTGGGAATCGAAATCAAAACTCATGCCAAATAAATCTAACCAAGTACATATTATCCTTATCGGATGACTTTAAGTACTCAGACAATTACACAAAGCAGTTTTTTAATTCAGAGCAGAATCATCTTTAAAGAGATCTGCCTGAGGGCAAAAAAAACCAGTATCCTTTCTCTTTTGAAAATACTGCAAAAGATGAGCATACCTGACAAGCCTTAGGGTCAGCAAACAAACATGGTATGAAGTTATGGATTGACTGAGCAATTCTTCCTCACTGGTTTTAATGAGGTAACAGCAGCACATGCAGTAGAAGCACATTTTAATTCTGTTAACTCTGGTAGGTGCACAAAGGTGCCTCCCTTCTAATGCATTACAGCTAACCTAAAAAGCTTGACTGGTCATCATAAAAGATTTTTTTAATAAAGAACCATTTAGTAAAAAAATGTCAAGGTTCTCCCACAATATAGTATTTCTAATTCCCTTCCTGCCCACCGCCACCCTCCCCCCCGCCATGTATTAGCCTTGAATATTTTCATACTTTACTTTCAAAGCTTCCTCAAAATGACCAAAAGCAAGCAAAGAAAAAGATATAAAAACTTTTTTTAATACAATTCCTAGTTCTCTGCTGTGCCTTTCTGTGTGATTGTATAATGCACTGCCTTTTGGTTCCTGTGGGAAATGCCAGTGTGCAAGCTGTACATGGTATTATTGGCCCAGAATTTTTGGAGATTCCTACTGGAAAAAAGCCTCCTTATTGAGTATACATCATCAGGGAGTAGAAAATTGATTCTGTACAGGACAAGTTCTTTATAAAACTGCATAAAATTTGGCATTGTGATTGATATTTTCAATATAGAAGCACTTGCTTGAGTAACAGAGTATACAAGACTCACTGTAGTCACCTCCATTCCAGGGTGAATATTTCCCACCAGGAACTACTGAATAATTTCTTCCACATTAGAACAATTTTGATGTTCAATGCAACAAAAAATACTTTGTTAGATAATCTTGAGTGCCATCACGCATCACATGCAGGATAACCAGGTGATCAGGCCCAGTAAAAATAGGTTTATGAAAGGCAGGCCCTGCTTGATGAACCTGATCTCCATCTATGACAAGGTGACCCACTCAGTGGATGAGGGAAAGGTTGTGAATGTTGTCTGCCTAGACTTTAGTAATATCTTTGACACAGTTTCCCAAAGCATTCTCCCAGAGAAACAGGCTGGTCATAGCTTGGACAGGTGTATGCTTCACTGGGCAAAACATGAGCTGGCTGGTCAGCCCCAAACAGTTGTGGTGAGTGGAGTTAAACCCAGTGTTCACCTGTCTGTGGGTAGGAAGGCTTTGCAGACAGACTAGGACAGGCTGGATAAATGGGCCAAGGCCAATTGAAGGAGGTTCAGCAGGGCCAAGTGCTGGGTCCTGCGCTTGGGTCCAAACAACCCCACACAACGTTACAGGCGTGGGGATGAGTGGCTGGAGAGCTGCCCAGCAGGAATGGAACTGGGGGTGTTGGTCAACAGCCAGCAGAATATGAGCCAGCAGTGTGCCTGGGTGGCCAAGAAGGCCAACAGCATCCTGGCTTGTATCAGGAATAATGTGGCCAGCAGGAGCAGAGAAGTGATTGTCCCCCTGTACTCAGCACTGGTGAGGCTGCACCTCTAGTACTGTGTTCAGTTTTAGGCACCTCGCTACAAGAAGGACATTGAAGGGCTGGAGTGAGTCCTGAGAAGGGCAATGAAGCTGGTGAAAGGTCTGGAGAACAAGTCTAATGAGGGGTGGCTGAGGGAACTGGGGTTTTTAAGCCTGGAGAAAAGGAAGCTGAGGGGAGACCAACTACCTGAAAGGAGGTAGCAGCAAGATGGGGTCTGTCTCTTGTCCCTTATAACAAGTGACAGAACAAGAGGAAATAGCCTCAAGTTGTGCCAAGAGAGGCTTAGATTGGAAGTTAGGAGAAATTTATTCAAAGGGTTGTCAGGCACTGGAACAGGCTGCCCAGGGAAGTGATCGAGTCCCCATTCCTCGACATATTTAAAAGACATGTGGATGTGGTGCTGAGGGACATGGTTTAGTGGTGGACCTGGCAGTGCTGAGTTAACAGTCGGACTTGAAGGTTGTTCTTAAAGGTCTTTTCCAAGCAAAATGATTCTATGATTCTATTTTTTTAATTATGCCTGTTGGAAAAATCTTTACCTATATGGAAATTGTTACCATTGTGCAATTGATTGTGTGACTGCATGCATGCTCATTTCCCTGCCAGCGCCAGTGCTGATGCCAGCTCTGTGGTGTAAACCCTGTGCACTCAGTTCTGTGGCACAGTAATTCAAAATCTGAGGCTCTAGGTAACAGAAGATTTTTTATGTCAGTCCTGTCAGTCCATGCCTTTCCTGGCCATGCCAACAAAGAGATGGAAAGACTTGTTTGTGATGCCAAATGCATTAACCCTTCATACATGAATATTCCTCACCACTGCCTGCGTAAGTGCTGCATGCAGCCTCATCCACTGATAGCCTGTTTTGAGGTTGGCAAGTGTGGGAGCAGCACCAGAGCCACAGCACATAGCCCTCTCTCTCTTACTTTTCTTTCTTTTGCAAGGTCTCTCTGTAGTGATTACGTACGGACTTGAGCAGCCTTTTGCAAATCACGGAATCATGGAATTGTCAGAGTTGGAAGGCACCTATAGAGATCCTCTAGTCCAACTCCCCTGTTAAAGCAGGATTGCCTAGAGCACATTACTCAGGACTGCATCCAGGCGGGTTTTGGATATCTCCAGAGAAGGGGACTCTGCAACCTCCCTGGGCAGCCTGTTCCAGTGCTCTGTCACCCTCACTGTAAAGAAGTTTTTCCTCATATTTAAATGGAACTTCCTATGTTCCCGCTTGTGCTCATTGCCCCTCATCCTGTCACTGGGAACCACTGAAAAGAGTCTGGCTCCATCCTTCTTGCACCCACCCTTTAGATACTTACAGGCATTAATAAGGTCTCCCCTCAGCCTTCTCTTCTCCAGGCTAAAGAGTCCCAGCTGTCTCAGCCTTTCCTTATAAGGGAGATGGTCCTGTCCTCCAATCATCTTAGTTGCCCTCTGCTGGACTCTCTCTAGTAGTTCCCTGCCTCTCTTGAACTGTGGAGCCCAGAACTGGACACAGTATTCCAGATGTGGCCTCACCAGGGCAGAGTAGAGGGGGAGAATGACCTCTCTAAACCTCCTGGCCACATGCTTCCTTATGCAACCCAGGATTCCATTGGTCTTCTTGGCAGCAAGGGCACATTGCTGGCTCATGGATAATTTACTATCTACCAGGACTCCCAGATCCTTCTCCTTGGAACTGCTTTCCAGCATGTCCACCCTTAACCTATATTGGTGCATGGGGTTCTTCCTCCCCATGTGCAGGACCCTACACTTCCCCTGGTTGAACCTCATTAGGTTCTTCTCTGCCCAGCTCTCCAGCCTGTCCAGGTCATGCTGGATGGCAGCACAGCAATCTGGAGTGTCAGCCACCCCTCCCACTTTGGTATCATCAGCCAACTTGCTGAGTTTACACTCTGTCCCCTCATCCAGGTCATTGATGAATACGTTGAACAAGACCGGACCAAATATTGACCTGTGAGGAACATCATTTTAGCTTGTACATTCTTCTGTTCCATTTTTATAATTTTTTTAATTTTTTTTGCACCTGTGGACACCACCAGTTTTCAAGAAATGGCATGCTGTCTGCCATACTGCCTCATATAGGGGATTCTGCATCACTTGCAAATACTGAATACACCACATAATTAATCTCAGCCTGTCTCCTGATCTCCTACAGGCCCAGGGCCTGAAAGAGATCTGGTGGAAGTGGCTGCTTCATGCAGTCTGTGGCCTCATGTTAGCCTTGGATGTCACCCCTGGTGTTCTCTCTCTAATCATAGAATCATAGAATCATAGAATCATAGGGGTTGGAAGGGACCTCGAAAGATCATCTAGTCCAACCCCCCCTGCCAGAGCAGGGTCACCTAGAGTACATCACACAGGAACGCATCCAGGTGGGTTTTGAATGCCTCCAGTGAAGGAGACTCCACAACCTCCCTGGGCAGCCTGTTCCAGTGCTCTGTCACTCTTACAGTAAAAAATTTTTTTCGGATATTCACCTTGAACCTCCTATGCTCCAATTTACACCCATTACCCCTTGTCCTATCACTGGTCATCACTGAGAAGAGCCTAACTCCATCTCCCTGACACTCACCCCTTACATATTTGTAAACATTGATGAGGTCACCCCTCAGCCTCCTTTTTTCCAAGCTAAAGAGACCCAGCTCCCTCAGCCTTTCCTCATAAGGGAGATGTTCCACTCCCTTAATCATCTTTGTGGCTCTGCACTGGACTCTTTCAAGCAGTTCCCTGTCCTTCTTGAACTGAGGGGCCCAGAACTGGACACAATACTCCAGATGCGGCCTCACCAATGCAGAATAGAGGGGGAGGAGAACCTCTCTTGACCTACTAGCCACACCCTTTCTAAAGCACCCCAGGATGCCATTGGCCTTCCTAGCCACAAGGGCACATTGCTGGCTCATGGTCATCCTCCTGTCTACCAGGACCCCCAGGTCTCTTTCACCTACACTACTCTCCAGCAGGTCAGCCCCCAACCTATACTGGGACATCGTGTTGTTCTTCCCCAAATGCAAAACTCTACACTTCCCCTTGTTGAATTTCATCATGTTTCTCCCCGCCCAACTCTCCAGCCTGTCTAAGTCTCTCTGAATGGCAGCACAGCCTTCTGGTGTGTCAGCCACTCCTCCCAGCTTAGTGTCATCAGCAAACTTGCTGAGGGTACATTCTATACCCTCATCCAGGTCATCGATGAAGATGTTGAACAACATCGGTCCCAGTACCGACCCCTGAGGGACTCCACTAGTCACACACTTCCAACCAGATTCTGCCCCATTGACTACAACTCTCTGACTCCTTCCCATCAACCAGTTCCTGATCCACCTCACTACCTGATCACCAAACCCATACCTGATCAACTTATCTACAAGGATGCTGTGGGAGATGGTGTCAAATGCCTTACTGAAATCCAGATAAACCACATCTACCGCTCTACCATCATCTATCCACCTAGTAATCTCCTCATAGAAGGCTAGTCAAACATGATTTACCCTTGATAAAACCATGCTGACTGCTCTTGATGACCCCCATGTCCTTGATATGCCTAGAGATAGAGACAAGAACAAGTTGTTCCATCACCTTTCCAGGGATGGAGGTGAGGCTGACCTGGGTCCTCCTTCTTGCCCTTCTTGTAGACTGGTGTGACATTTGCTATCCTCCAGTCCTCAGGCACCTCTCCTGTTACCCATGACTTACTGAAGATGATGGAGAGTGGCCTAGCAATGACCTCCGCCAGCTCCCTCAGCACCCTTGGATGCATTCCATCTGGACCCATCGATTTATGGATGTCCAGATTACTCAACTGATCCCTAACCCAATCCTCATCTACTATGTCAAACTCCTCATCTATCTTGACTACTTCTGGGGCTATATGAATCTGGGGCCCATGGGGAAATCCTGCAGGAGTAAAGACAGAGGCAAAGAAGGCGTTCAGCACCTCTGCCTTCTTTATATCCTCTGTCACCAGGGCTCCCCCCTCATTCAACAGTGGGCCAATATTGCCTCTAGTGTTAGCTTTGTTAGCTATGTATTTGAAAAAGCCCTTTCTATTATCCTTAACCTGACTTGCAAGGTTAAGTTCCAAGGAGGCCTTAGCTTTCCTAATTGCCTCCCTACATCCTCTGACAACAGCCCTATATTCCTCCCAAGTGACCAGCCCCTCCTTCCATGATCTGTAGATTTTCCTTTTCCACTTAAGTTTGCCCAGCAGTTCCTTTTTTAGCCATGCTGGTCTCCTAGCTCCCTTACTAGATTTCCTAACCATTGGGACACTCTGATCCTGTGCTTGCAAGAAGTGGTCCTTGAATGTTGACCAGCTATCTTGAGCCCCTTTATCTTCTAGCACCCTGTCCCATGGGATTTCCCTTAACAGTTGATTGAGGAGGCCAAAGTCTGCCCTGTGGAAGTCCAGGGTTCTGGTCCTACTGGGTATTCTGTTCCTTCCACACAGGATCCTGAACTCCACCATCTCGTGATCACTGCAGCCAAGGCTGCCACTGACCACCACTGCTTCAACAAGGCCCTCCTTGTTGGTTAGTACAAGATCCAGCAGCGAATATGCATCATTAATATGCATCATTAAGCCAAAGCCACAAAAATCTTCATACATGTTAGAGGCAGCATTTTCATTCTCAAACTAATTCCACTACCATATCTTTCTATACTCAAAAAAGAGGATTTGAGACCCTCTTTTCAGAAGCTTCAGTCAGCAAGCTCTCTTGTGCTCTGCACCCTTTCCACTTCTCCCACTGCTTCCCCATGGGTCAGCACATCCATACTTGCTACCAGCTTCTGGCAATGCTGGGGGAGGCCTCTCCTCTGGGTGTTCATGCATAATCTTGTTTTAAAGGACAACAACAAGCAGTTTCTTGCCTTTTTAAAGTGCTCAGAGAATCCACTGCTTCTCCACATTACTCCTGTGCAAAGGCTGGTGGGCAGGTCCCTCCCAACTGTTTGACTAACCTCATAGCCTTCTATGAGGAAATTACTAGGTGGATAGATGATGGTAGAGCGGTAGATGTGGTTTATCTTGATTTCAGTAAGGCATTTGACACCGTCTCCCACAGCATCCTTGTAGATAAGTTGATCAGGTATGGGTTTGGTGATCAGGTAGTGAGGTGGATCAGGAACTGGTTGATGGGAAGGAGTCAGAGAGTTGTAGTCAATGGGGCAGAATCTGGTTGGAAGTGTGTGACTAGTGGAGTCCCTCAGGGGTCGGTACTGGGACCGATGTTGTTCAACATCTTCATCAACGACCTGGATGAGGGTATAGAATGTACCCTCAGCAAGTTTGCTGATGACACTAAGCTGGGAGGAGTGGCTGACACACCGGAAGGCTGTGCTGCCATTCAGAGAGACTTAGACAGGCTGGAGAGTTGGGCGGGGAGAAACATGATGAAATTCAACAAGGGGAAGTGTAGAGTTTTGCATTTGGGGAAGAACAACACGATGTCCCAGTATAGGTTGGGGGCTGACCTGCTGGAGAGTAGTGTAGGTGAAAGAGACCTGGGGGTCCTGGTAGACAGGAGGATGACCATGAGCCAGCAATGTGCCCTTGTGGCTAGGAAGGCCAATGGCATCCTGGGGTGCATTAGAAAGGGTGTGGTTAGTAGGTCAAGAGAGGTTCTCCTCCCCCTCTATTCTGCATTGGTGAGGCCGCATCTGGAGTATTGTGTCCAGTTCTGGGCCCCTCAGTTCAAGAAGGACAGGGAACTGCTTGAAAGAGTCCAGTGCAGAGCCACAAAGATGATTAAGGGAGTGGAACATCTCCCTTATGAGGAAAGGCTGAGGGAGCTGGGTCTCTTTAGCTTGGAAAAAAGGAGGCTGAGGGGTGACCTCATCAACGTTTACAAATATGTAAGGGGTGAGTGTCAGGGAGATGGAGTTAGGCTCTTCTCAGTGATGACCAGTGATAGGACAAGGGGTAATGGGTGCAAATTGGAGCATAGGAGGTTCAAGGTGAATATCAGAAAAAATTTTTTTACTGTAAGAGTGACAGAGCACTGGAACAGGCTGCCCAGGGAGGTTGTGGAGTCTCCTTCACTGGAGACATTCAAAACCCGCCTGGATGCGTTCCTGTGTGATGTGCTCTAGGTGACCCTGCTCTGGCAGGGGGGGTTGGACTAGATGATCTTTCGAGGTCCCTTCCAACCCCTAGGATTCTATGATTCTATGATTCTATGAACTGAAACTCATTTTGTCCTTCAGCAGTGACAATGTTTTCTTTGAAAGACCCAGTTTTATTCTTGTTCTTTAAGCCTCTGAGCCTCTGGCCTAGGTGTGGGCAGCAGCCTCTGTGCTGTCTCTCTCCAGCTGTAACGGCGACCACACATTAGATTAAAGATGAATGGTGGATCCGAGCTTGAACTTACCCAAAATTTGAAGCAGAGGATATACAAGGATGAGAGAGAGTAAATGGCTAATGTTGGAAGCCTAGGATCCATCTTACACAAATTAAAACCAGAATATTACACTAGAATCCAGTTCTGAACTTCCTCATAGCTGTGGGAAGTCCTACACAAAGTTGTTGGCCCAGGTCTGTTATGGACTAGATTAAGAGACTTTAAAATGGCACACATGTAACCACAGAGTCTGTGCATGCCACAAGCATCTGACTATATTTCTAGTTTTGGCACACTAATCATATGAACTAAAAAGTGAAAACATTCAGATGTCAGTACACCTTGTGTTTAGCAGTTTACAGCACCTTTTTCTTCAAGAATTTCAATGATTTTATGAGAAATAGGTGATCCTAATAACAATTCTTCAAACCCAGAATAGCTCTGTATCTGATATTAAAAGAACTATAAACCACCCATGCAAGTAAAATATACATTTTTTTTACTGCTATTACAATATTTATTGTTGGAGAAGCCCATCCCCACAGAGCTGGGATGATGATTCTTAGAAAGAATGAGCACCATCCATTCATGTTGACTTCAACAGTGTCCTTAGATCAAGAAGCAGATAAACACTATCACAGCAATGCTCTGGAACAGAATGTGCTCAAAATACCAGCAAGGAGGGTTATTAACTGGAAAAATTATGTCTGAAGGTTAACTTTGAAAAACTACATTAAACATATTTTTTTTTTTCAATTACTATAATGCAATTTTTGAGTAATTACATATTTAAGCATGTGTTTTTTAAGAACTGCAGACACTTCCCTTTTGTCTCCCTGTTTCTAGGGTGAAAAAGATGCTGTGCAGGTGAGCTTGCTTTTTTTATTGAGTACTGGTGAAGATCAAGGGAGGTTCTCCTCCCCATTTACTCTGGCCTAGTGAGACCACATCTGGAGTATTGTGTCCAGTTCTGGGCTCCCCAGTTCAAGAGGGACAGGGATATGCTGGGAAGAGTCCAACAGAGGGCTACAAGGATGATTAAGGGACTGAAACATCTGTCATACGAGGAAAGGCTGAGAGACCTGGGGCTGTTTAGTCTTGAGAAAAGAAAACTGAGAGGGAACCTTATTAATGTCTACAAATATCTGAAGGGTGGATGTCAAGAATGGGCCAGTCTCTTTTCAGTGCTGCCCTGTGATAGGATGAGGGGAAACAGCACCAAGCTACTACACAGGAAGTTCCACCTCAACATGAGGAAAAACTTCTTTACTGTGAGGGTGACAGAGCACTAGAACAGGCTGCCCAGAGAGGTTGTGGAGTCTCCTTCTCTGGAGACTTTCAAGACCTGTCTGGACACTTTCCTGTGTGATCTGCCCTAGGTGTTCCTACTGCAGCAGGGGGGTTGGGCTCAATGATCTTCAGAGGTCCCTTCCAACCCCTATGATTCTATGATTCTAAGATTTTCCTATGAAAAGCCACTGCTTCTTTTAATGCTAGGATGTACTTGGAGGACCAGATTACAAAGTCTTTCTTTCCTTACAAAAATGAAGGGGAAAAGAGCAATAGAAAATAAAGATACTGGTCAACTCAGTAATGTCAGAAACACTGTCTTCTTTATCAATCGGGGTATTCTCTGCCAAAAATGTCCTATTTCCACATATGATTTTGAGTTATAAATTCTGTTTCTAATTATAAATGTTCCAGAAATTACAAACTGCAAAAAATATGACCCTTCCTCTTTTCCCAAATGGAGAGAAGAGGGTTGCACAATCTAGCCCACAATAAGAAGATAACATCTAATAGCGTCACTGCCTCACATAGTATTAAAATCTGGCTGACGTAGCCTAATGATGGCAGCCAACTAGCTATTTTTCTCTTTTAAAAGACAAAGGCCTTGACCATACAAAGAGGTCATGTGGATAGTGTATAGAATACAATAATCATGGGAAGCAACACATCACCTGTTCAGATGAGACCAGCCAGGGGGTTTATGAATGTTTGAGTCCTCCAGACACCTACACACCTGTTATTGTATCTGCAGTTGTCACGTATTTGAGGCCAGACTTGGATTTGGACTTTGGAACTTCTAAGGAGCAGTTTAGACATGGATAAAAAGGGTTGCCATGACTTCAGTAGCTTAATTCAAGGCCGCTCCTCTAAGATAGTATCTGAGCAGTGGCTCAGCCATATGGGCTAAGGGTCTAGAGCCAATGAAGTGGACTATGCCTTACTTCTGGCCCCACTTTTTCTGGTTAGACACCTAGTTATTCCTACCACCCTCCTAGTTTTACTGTTAAACAATGCATACCCTGTTATGTGTATGTTCTTTAGCACCATATTAGGATCTGATCCTCTGGTAGACTAAGTCTCCTAACTGTCTGTAGTTGGGGTTTTTAAACATTTTCTCACCTGACTTGAAACTTCATAGTATTGTCTCCAGGCTGAAAGAGCCGAAGATATCTCTGCCATCTCCATTCAACAGTGAGACACCAGTTATTTTAAACATATATACTTTCCAATTACACATAATGCTCTTGGAGAAACTGTGGTGGTGCAGACCCTCTGTTCACTGAGCCATATTGTGATGTCAACACCTGACAACATTGTTCTTGCTTTAGTTACAAGGGTGGTGGGCCTGACATTGTTCTTGTTTCAATAGCAAGTGGAGTAGGCTGAGGCAATCTGGCTCTTTCTGACCTTGCCTTCTGGAGCAGTGAGTTGAAACAATTTGGTACCTTCTAGTTCCAGTGCAAATACAGTGATTTATGGAGATTGGACACTCCCTAACTGTACCTGGAACTCCTGTTGTCTAGGAAATGTACCCAAGACCCCTCCTGCTTGGATCACAAGTCCATTCTGAAAGTTGCCAAAGATCACCTGACTCAAATTGTGGCCACCATGAAAATACACTGACCAAAGTCAATCATCTTGTGACCCTATAAATATCAATCCTGAAATTAGGACCTATGGAGCTCTCTGGGATCACAGCAAGCTGCTAGCCTGTGCTTCACAAAGGAAGCTGGTCTATGCAAGGGAAAGAGTAAGTAGTCCACTCTGTCTCATTCTGCTGCAAATAGAACAAATTGTAGTAATTTACTGTCTTGCAAGTGTATCAGAGGGATATTTCATTGCAACTTCTTTTCATGCAGTTCCATGATCATTAGGTACCAAAATCTGACATCTTAACATAGGTTCACCTCTATATCTATGTGCATGTGTGCACAATTTAATTTCGAAAACTCTCTTAAATCTTTAATTGACTCTCTATACATGATTATAACAAATTGATTAATTAAGTATTGATAGAAAAACATAGAATTCAATTTTCTGATTTGTTACAATACTGTCCATCAACCTCAATTTGCTGCTATTCCGTATCATGCCAGGCCCATACTTACATATTGAAGCACTACACTGAAACCCCTACACCTAAACCCTTTAGTCATAAGCGGCTGACCAAGTTTGGGACTAGGAGTGGATCCAGCCACACTTAGACTCCTCTCCAAGACAGAGTCTAGAAAGTAAGGGGGTCCCTTCTGAACCTTGTGCCTCAATGCAATGGCTATCCTTATTCTTTTCCCTGATCCCTGTGCAAATCACTCCAACTCGATCCTGACTCAATCTCCCCTATCCCTGTATAAATCGTTCTCTCTGATCCAATATGTGTAAGTCACTCCAATCCAATTTCAACCCCTACACATCCCTTCCACATAAATGAGTAATAGAGTGAGCCTTGCCATCACACTCTGGTAAGTTGTGCTTTCAGAAACCTATGTTAAAGTCACCTTTCCCTAATATCTTTGTCAGTGATTCTTTAAGTGACCTTGAGAAGTTTTGCTCCCACCCACAACAGAAACACAGACATTACACAGGAATGTCTCACATTTCCTGGATTCCTAGATTATTATTTTTTTCTTGAGAACAAGTCATTTCCCAGAACCACTTCTTACAATGAACTAAATTAATACATAAACTACAAAAGAGGTCCATAATCACCACCCTCAGCCTGGTATACAATGAAAATCCTGTTAAAACTTTTGAACTCTTCCCTCAACAAATAAAATATGCTTATTTTAATTCTTCAAAGCTGACTAAAGGCGGTAAGGTCACATTTTCATTCAGCTACATCAGAAGCAGATAGCACTCGTTTGGGTGCAATCATGACTAAGGTTCAGTATCTATTTCTACCACAGTCACTATAAAAACATCCTTGCATGTTTTTATCATCCTTGCATCAATTGCACTCTCATAAAAACCTTTTAAGACACTTTTTCAGTCTGCCACTGGTCAGCAGAAAGTTAATATTTTCTATGAATTACGACTCAGACAGAAAATGTTCAAGGCCATGCTATTAGAGAGGCAGATATCCTCCCCTGCAGAACTCATTTTTCTTTTAATGACTTCCCAAAGATTTTTTTCCTTCCTGTGGGAATGAGAACACCACCAGATGGATATCTTCTGCTTGGCCAAGAACATACTGGACTGGCTCCACACCAAACCACAGTCAGAGACAAAGAACAAGGGTAAGATTATAATTGAAAATTAAAGCACACTGTTAGAGGGTAGTTCAGGGACAAACACATCTAGAAGCCCTGGGGATATTTGAGAGACGGACTCCATAATGGCCTTTAATCCAGCGACATTTACTGACCTGTCCTGGTAATGTGCCCCCCGGCACTCGTGAGGAGAGGACAGAGGTACCAGGCGCATGCGCACAGGACCACAGACTGGGTCGCAGCTTTGTCCATCTCGGTCCGCGACAGGACAGAAACAGTCCAGAAAACTCACTGAAATTTGTAGCTGACTGGAATAAAAGGTTACCAGCACAGAGTCTTATCTAGAAATGAAGACAGTAATGCCTTGAATAATCCCAAGGAGGTAGTAAAGTTACAAGCGCTGGTAATATATGTCAGAGATATATCTTACACTGTAGTCTAAATAGCAGAACTTTCAGGGACAGAAATATCCCAAATAATCTTCAACAATTTTCACTGCCGACAAAGCTAGCAACATTTCCATTGAGGATGGGTGCTGTCCCTCAGTCTTACAATGAAAGATTTGGGCATTCAGACACTTCTCCAGATCCTGCAACTAGAAGTTGTTTAGAAGTGTGGAATATTCTGCACAATATTTTCCATTGTGTCACACAGTAGCTACTACACCATTTTCATCTATGTTTTCACAGCCTCTTCTGCTTTTGTGGTTATGTGGGTGGACAGGCATGGGCAGTACATGCAAGACACAGTGAGGAACCTGTACATGTGTCAGTGCGTGTAAAGGAAGTTGCTATGCATGCATGCTCGACTGAGACCCTTCCAACTGTGATTCCAGGAAAACCTTGCATGGCCCCAAGTGCAAAAACAGGTGTATGGATAGTTAAATTAGTGCGAATAGGGAAACTGGACACTCTTACTGCATATCCTCTCACACTTTTAATTCCAGCAAATGAAAATCTGACTGAGAATCTCTGTATGGCATGCAGAGAACAAAGTAAGAGACAAAAGTCTAGTGAATTTTGAGTTGCCTCATGACGTGTGTTGTGTTGCCAATGTATTCCTGTGGTTTTCATTCCCACTGCTTTCTTTTCTAACCTTCTATATTCATGGGTGGAAGTTCTCATTAAAAAAATGGTCAGGGGAAAAATACATAATTTTAACAAAATGCCATCTTACCTTTCTTGGGGATCCATACTGGCCTCATGCATGCACACATACGTGCATTTCCCTGGTATTCTGAAAGCAGAGCACAACGTGGATTGCATCTGTTGCGTAGATATATGAGCAACATGCAAGAGAACTGTGATTCCTGCCCTTTCCTGAAATATAATTAATGCTCAACCGGGTAAATTTTAAAAGCAAAAATAAATACAACATTTTAAAACCCAATACTTTCTCTAGAACAGTCTTACGAGCTTTGAGGGCAATACTCCTTTTGACCAAGGATGATATATTATGCCCTGAGTGGCAGTAAAAACCAACAAGATGATGAAACTAACTCCAAACTTTCCCTTAGTTCATAGAGGTTGCCTTGCAAATTTCTCCCAGGAACTCCTCAACCAGTGTCTTCTCTCCCACAGCCATAATATGCTAAATTCTATCAACAGACCTCAAACAAACACAAGGATGATTCAGGGAGATGTGCAACAGTACAAACTCCTAGCTGTCCTATTTTCAGAAATGAAGTAGAACTGACTGGCATAAGGGAAACGACCACTGCTGAGAGGAGGTGTGTCAGTCCCTAAAACAGTAACTCAGAGAAGGCCCAAACATCACTTGGCAGGTTTTTTTTGTCCTAACAAAACTCCCAAGGTTTCGAGAGGGAGGAGGGACAAGGGACAGAGCTGCACACACATCAGCACTCCCTCACTTGCAGTCTCACTGCATGCCAAACACATATGCACGGAACAAACACACATGTGGGAAAAGAGGAATGCACACTTCTGCACCCCAGCTGAGGAATAGCAGACACAGTCAGTATGTTAATCCTATTTGTTGTAGCTTGTACAGAATAGCAGACTTAGACAGATCCTGCCAATATAAGCATACTTTAAGAGGAGAACAAAAGGGATTGCAACTCCTGATTCATACTAGGAAGAAACAACTCTTAACAAATGCTGCACAAAACTAAGCCTGTGATCTCTCAAATATTCTGGGTAGCATCTTAAATCATTTGGTACAAGTTGTCCCTCAGCAACCCTAGACCTCAGAGGTTGAATGACTAAACAACATTTTTAATAATGAAATAACTATTTGTCTTTACAACAATATTTCCTTGTTTCCACTTAGAGCTAACATTAACAGTTATAAACCAGTACACTTAAAAAACACTTCCTGTACTGCCAAGAACATTTAAAATGTATGTACTTAAGACTTTTTTTTAAATGATCTGCTGGTCAAGAGAGCAAATTATTTGCATTTTTTTAATAATAGAACTGGGAATGACCACAAACACAATTGTAGCATGATTTTTTTTTTTCTGAGGCATAGTACAAATGTAAAGATGACAGAGGAAGGCATGAATTCTAGTCCATTTTTCTTCTCAGAAGATCGGTTTGTGCAAAATTTAATTTGGAGCTTAATTTGGTGTACTTATGTGAGTCATCTGGTGTTAAAAATGGGTTTACCAGGGGTTTATATGACTGCCAGCCTGCCTGTTCTTTTTTTTACATTTTCCACTTAGCATTTTGGGAAGACCCAGTCTGTTAACATCAGTACAATGAAGACAACCTTTCCAATGACTTGTTAAGAAGAGACAGAAGTGTTCATAGGCTTAAAATTCATCTGATATGCAGCTCCTCTGGAGCAGAGAAGCAGAGGTAACAGGCCTGATTCTGCACCTACCTTTAAAGCCCATCAATCTTTTTGCTCATTGTACTGACTTTGAATTTGGTTTCTATTCCACCATTAGTTGCAATGCTGTACAGGTGAGGAACAGCAGGTCAATAATTCATCAAACTGTGGAACACCAAGAAATGTAATGAAAGATCTATGTTCACAAGCAGCAGAAACATGCTTCAGAGCAATGCTGGGGCACAAACAGGTGTCTAAGGAGTAGAGAGGAGGTAGCCAGTCTAGCAAGGCTTTTCACTTCAGTACAGAAATGAGAAGGGAATCCAAAGACTGAAAGCAAATCCAGCCCACTGCCAAGGAAGAGTAAGGAAGAAGTTATTAAGAGGAAGAATTATGAGCTCTGGGAATAAGCTACTCATTAACATAAAATGCCAAGTGGATTTGCACCTCTTGGGGGTTGTAGGTTAAACCTGGATGTCCTTCTGGAGGCAGTGATCTAACCAAGCATTTGCCAGGGAGGTCAGGGCCCTTTGACTCTGGTGGCTTACAGGAGGTAAACTAGGAGGTTTAATGGTCCTTTTGGCAAAGTCACCATGTCAAATAAAGATCCCCTAAAAAGCCAGGGGCTGAGCCATGGGGGCAAATATGCCAGAGTTCCCCAGCTGCTGCTTCCTCTGCAACAGAAGTCTTTGGGATCAGAATGATAATGCCTGCAGGCAGCCTGTGTGGATAAGGCAGGGAAGCATGTCAGCCTTGGGGCCAGTCAGCTTTCGTATCAGTCTGGTGCAGCATATTTGTAAAGCAAATTCATGGGTTTTTCTTTGGGTTTTGGTTTGTTGGTTTTTTTTGGCAGTTAAGGGAGTTTTGTAGTTGAAACAAACTGTCCCAGGAGCTGTGGTTACGTCAGGTCTCAGAAATGCTGATGCCCACGGAAGCTGAAGGGCTGAAGCCAGACAGCTGTGCAGGGGGAAATATAGCTAGCACTGTCCTGAACAGGATCTCCTCAACTGTCACAAAGTCAGGGATGGAAGTTTGCTTTGCAGTGCTGGCTGTGCAGCATGGCCACCTAGGTGTCAGCATGTCGGTTCTTTGTCTTTTAGTACTGGCAAGCTTGTACCCCATGTTACTGCATTGCCCAAAAAGGTGGAGTCCCAGTCTCTGGCATCAGGCTTTGGTACAGACCATGACCAGGTATGGACAGAGTTCCCAGGCTCTGAGCTGCTCATACCTAAAGGTAGCCAGGAGGGCCATGACCCCAGAAGGATCGTGTTAGCTCAGGGGGCTTTTGGGGGGTGCACCCCGTAAGTCCATGCCCTTGCTCCCTTGCCTTTTCTTGCTCAGTGTATGACCCAGGTAGCAGAGCAACTGCCTCCATATGGTATGGGCAAATGAGAAAGTTTCTCTGGGGCATGCTGAGATATGAACTTGTGCTGCACCAGCTGCTTGGCCTTAAACATCTGGGAGTGTGTTGTCATGTGGCAAAGCTCTTCTCATTTTTACTGCTTTCTGGAGAACTTCAGGGAAGTAACATGAGAATGGGCAGTTTCCATACAGCAGCTGACACCCTGCCAGTTCACATCCTGCTTTACCCCAGGAAAAATTACTTTTGTGTCATTAAAGAAAAATTACTTTTTTGTCATTAAAGCTTTGTTTAATCAAATTATAGCAGATCATGACTTCCTGTAATAGAAAGAGCAGGGTCTTAAAAATTTCTCCTTCAGAAATAGAAGTCAGGATGAATTCTCTCTGAGATTTGTCTAGACAAAGATGACGTTATTGCCTTGGTCCATCAAGGGAGCACTTACCAGGTCTCTGTGATGTAGATCACCTTTTCTAAATCTCTATTTCATTCTTTCTTTCTCTCTCAATTTTTCCTACTAAACCTCCACTACTAAGAAATACATCAGATGATCTCAAAGAGAAAAATAAAGTTGCAATCGATAAGCTGCAAAACAAAACTGTAAAAAAAAAAATCATTTGTCTCAATCTGAGCTGTAACTGGTATGGCAGTGTACATTGCTCCACCAAAGCTCGCCTGCATTTCATCAGACAGACGTCAGTGATGGGAAAAGGACAGAGAGGCCATATTGCAATATTAGTTAGAGACAAGTGCAAGAAAAAAAGAAGTAAAGCAGTCAGGAGAGCTAGAACTGAAACATTACAAAATATTGCTTATATGCAAACAATGATGCAAGGAAGTTCAGCACTAGGGACTGAAGGAAAATGCTGGAGAGCTGATCATCAGTACTGCTGATGCAGTATTGCTCCTTGTTTACTTTCTGGGGCAAGCCCCGCCCTGGTATGGATGGAAGAAAGAGGGCTGGACAACCTTGGCTGCATTTTATAGAACGACAGCACACAGAAACTCAGAAAATATTTGCAGGTAGATCCCCACCTGTACTCACTGGCAGACTGACATGCCTCTAATTGTAACACTATTTAGTGTATTATACCAATTGTGGAATCAGACTTAATATCCTGACTACTGTATCACCTAATAGTCTGGGGTTTTAGGGGAATTCAGCCAAACTGCTCAGCTGTCCTACAACTACATTTTCAATAGCCTACATACCACACTATGCTGTATCTACACTTTGTACTGAAAGTGGTATCTGAGGGAATTTTTTTAGTCATTTAAGAGCCAGAACAGCTTTTTAGAATAAAATGAAACCACAGTTCTCATCAAATCTGCTCCTAGTAGTAGTAATTTTTTTTTTTATTATATAATTCAATAAACATCATAAGACACACCGATTTCAGTTCCTGTTACTCACTACTTGGCACATGTATCACATCCTGTTGTGTTACATGGTCTCCTATTTGACTGTGCTATGATGAGAAATTAACCTTTTTCTACAATTTCTTATTCTAAAGACAACAATAACATGTTATTTTAGGTATGTGGTGGGCATTGTTTTGGTCTGGACACTAATGCATCCAGGAGAGCAGTAGTATTTTTCTTGAAGGAGGAATATTTTCATATCAGAGATAGGAAATTTCGAAAAATTCCAAAATTTCCTAGATTCTTCAGTTCATGGCAATGGTTTATAGCAGGACAGAGGCATGTTTTCTTTCTTCTGTAGTATTAAGATTAGTTTTAGAAATAAGTATTAAGAATATTGTTTACTATACTTGTTTTTTAAGTAGCTTTCTATATAGTCCCTTTAGACTGTCAGTATGGAACACTCTATCAGTTTCCAAACCCATGCTTAATATAATTCATTCTCTCAAATCAGAGCTCATACACAATGTAATGTTGACATAATCAAACTGAATAAATAAATAAAAAAAAGAGCATAATTGTAGTAGGTGACTCCCTTCTGAGGGGAACAGAGGGATCCATTTGTCAACCTGACCCATCCCAGAGGGAAGTCTGCTTCGAAGGGGGAAGGGGATAAAACCATGCTCACTAGAGATGAGCCTAATGGCGGCCTTCAGTCTGCCATCTCAATTGAGGTGGAAGATGATGATACATGTGGCAACAAAAACACAGGGCTCACCAATAGGTTAGTAACCATGGAAGTGGCTGAGAATGGTCAGACAGCAATTAGGACTTCCCTCCCCAGAATGGTGGCAGGATTGTTAGCCCAGCTGAAGTGCATCTACACCAATGCACGCAGCATGGACAATAAACAGGAGAAGATGGTGGCCTTTGTGCAGCTAGAAAACAATTACATAGTTGCCAGCACAGAAACCTTGTGGGACAACTCACACAACTGGAGTGCTGCAATCAATGGCTACCAACTCTTCAGAAGGGATAGGTGAGGAAGAAGAGGTGGTGGGGTGGCCCTCTGTATCAGAGAGACAAATGAATGCCTAAAAATTAATGAAAGTGATGATAGGGTTGAATCCCTATGGAAAAGAATCAAGGGAAAGGCCAACAAGGGTGATATAGTGGTTGGAGTCTGTTATAGACCACCCAACCAGGATGAGGAGCTGGATGAAATATTCTATAAGCAGTTGGGAGAAGTTTCACAATCGCTACCCCTTGTTCTAATGGGGGACTTCAACTTCCCAGATGTCTGCTGGACATACAATACAGCAGAGAGAGAACAGTCCCAGAGGTTCCTGGAGTGCATGGAAGATAACTTCCTGATGCAGCTGGTGAGGGAGCCAACCGGGGAGGGTGCCCTTCTGGACTTGCTGCTCATGAACAGAGAAGGACTTGTTGGGGAAATAACAGTTGGAGGAAGTCTACGGCATAGTGACCATGAACTTAGAGAGCTTTCAATTATTGAAGAAGTCAGGAGGGGGGTCAGTAAAACTGCCACCTTGGACTTCCAGAGGGCAGACTTTGATCTGTCCATGAGACTGATTGACGGAGTGCCTTGGGAGGCTGTCATGAAGGGTAAAGGAGTCCAGGAAAGCTGGGCACACTTCAAGGAGGAAGTCTTAAAGGCCCAGGAGCAAGCTGTCCCCATGTGCCAGAAGATGAACTGTCTGGGAAGAAGACTGGCCTGGCTGGATAGAAAGATTTGGCTGGAGCTGAGGAAGAAAAGGAGAGTTTATGGCCTCTGGAAGAGAGGACAGGCTTGTCTTGAGGAATACAGAGATGTAGTAAGGCAATGCAGGGAGAAAATTAGGAGGGCCAAAGCCCAACTTGAACTCAAATTGGCTACTGCTGTTGAAGACAATAAAAAAAAAATCTCTATATAAATACATTAATAACAAAAGGAGGACTGGGAGAATCTCCATCCTTTATTGGACGCCGGGGGAAACACAGTGACAAAGGATGAGGAAGGCTGAGGTGCTAAATGCCTTCTTTGCCTCAGTCTTTAGAAGTCAAACAAGTTATTCCCGAAACACCCAGTCCCCTGAGGTGGAAAACAGGGAGGTAGGGCAGAATGAGACTGTTGTAATCCAAGAGGAAATAGTCAGTGACCTGCTACACCACTTAAACCTCCATAAGTCTATGGGGCTGGATGGGTGAACCCAAGAGTACTGAAGGAGTTGGCGGACGCACTTACCAAGCCTCTCTCCATAATTTACCAGCAGTCTTGGCTAACTGGGGAGGTCCCAGTGGACTGGGGGGTAGCAAATGTGGTACCCATTAACAAGAAAGGCCAAAAGGAGGATCCAGGGAACTACAGACCAATCAGTCTGACCTCAGTGCCTGGGAAGGTCATGGAGCAGATCATCTTGAGTGCCATTACGCCCCATATACAGAACAACCAGGCGATCAGGTCCAGTCAGCATGGGTTTATGACAGGAAGGTCCTGCTTGACAAACCTGATCTCTTTCTATGACAAGATGATCCGCCTGGTCAATGAGGGAAAGGCTGTGTATGTGTGGATGTTGTCTACCTGGACTTCCATAAGGTCTTTGAGACAGTCTCCCACAGCATTCTGATGAAAAAAACTGGCTGCTTATGGCTTGCATGGGAGTACGCTCTGCTGGGTAAAACACTGGCTGGATGGCCAGGCCCAGAGAGTGGTGGTGGTGAATGGAGTTAAATCTAGCTGGACGCCGGTCACAAGTGGGGTTCCTTAGGGCTCAGTGTTGGGACCATTTCTTTTTAACAGCTTTATCAACGATCTTGATGAGGAGATAGAATGCACCCTCAGTAAGTTTGCAGACAACACCCAGTTGGGAGGGAGTGTTGATCTGCCTGAGGATAGGAAAGCTCTACAGAGAGACTTGGACAGACTAGATCAATGGGCTGAGGTCAACTGTATGAAGTTCAACAAGGCCAATTGTCAGGTCCTGCACTTGGGTCACAACAACCGCATGCAATGCTACAGGCTTGGGGAAGAGTGGCTGGAAAGCTGCCCAGCAGAAAAGGACCTGGGGCTTCTGATTGATAGGTGGCTGAACTTGAGCCAGCAGTGTGCCCAGGTGGCCAAGAAGGCCAATGGCATCCTGGTCTGTATTAGAAATAGTGTGGCCAGCAGGACCAGGAAGGTGATCATCCCTCTGTACTTGGCACTGGTGAGGCCACACCTCGAACACTGTGTCCAGTTTTGGGCACCTCACTACAAGAAGGACATCGAGGTGCTGGAGCCTGTCCAAAGAAGGGCAATGAAGCTGGTGAAGCTCCTTGAGAACAAGTCTTATGAGAAGTTGCTAAGGGAACTGGGGCTATTCAGTCTGAAGAAAAGGAGGCTGAGGGGAGACCTCATTGCCCTCTACAACTACCTGGAAGGACATTGTAAAAAGGTAAACGCTGATTGCTTTTCACAAGTAACTGGTGATAGAACAAGAGGAAATGGCCTCAAGCTGTATCAGCAGAGGTTTAGACTAGGCATTAGGATGGGTTTTTTCACGGAAAGGGTTGTCAGACATTGGAACATGCTACCCAGAGAGGTGGTTGAGTCACCATCCCTGGATGTGTTTAAAAGTTGTCTAGATGTGGTGCTTGGGAATATGGCTTAATGCTGGACTTGGTAGAGTAGGGTTAATGGTTGGACTAGATGATCTTAAAGGTCTTTTCCAACCTAAGTGATTCTATGATTCTATGATTCTACGAAAAACACAAGCAAGTTACAATTAGGTCTATAAAATGATTGACAACATTTTTTCATTTAATCTGCTTCTTAATATTCTTTATGTTCAGTGATATATAAACCAAAAATGTTTATTTTGTACAACAAATACCTGTACTTAATTTTATACTTATGTCGTTAGAGTAAATTTTAGTCTTCAGCTTTACATAAGCTTAAGCTTTACATTTGAAAAGGTGTCACTTGTTCAGCTGTTGCCAAGATGGCTCTTAAGCATTTTCTCTGAACATTTCATTAAACCTCTTCCCACAAAATCATGATTAGCAGAAACAGAGATCTTAATTGTATGGCATCGTATGAATTTAATTTTATTACAGTTTGGGAGTGCTAGGTTTGAAATGAGTTTTGGTAGGTCTTCTATACCTTAATGTTTTAGTTCTAACAAGATCAGTCACTTTATGCATCATGAATTCCCTCTTCAGGCTCTCTGTAGAGTGTTTATTAGTCACTGGGATACAGGCTTAGCTGTGATGGATTTTTAATTGCTCAGAGGATCTCCAACGTGCTGCGTGTTACATAGGTTAAGAAATACCATGCTGAAGAAGTCCTGGAAACTAAAGTCTTTTTGGAGAAGGATATCTTCAGCTGGATGGTCTCAGACAAACCTGCTCTTTCTCTTCCTTAGCTAAAGGTGTCTGCATCTGACTTTACTCAGTTTGTTCTTCAGCTGTGCCCACCCTCTTGTCATTTCTGTGATTAATGTATTAAACCTGGGCAAGAGGCTCAAGAGACATTTCAAGCAATTACATACCATTCTTCATACTTTTTCAACACACATCCACCCACACATAGTGAGCAGGTAAACCTATTGCCAGGTTATTCCCTTGCTTTTCTTAAAACAACAGGAAATCAACAATCTCATTATGCATGACTAATAAAGAACTATGAATACCAGTGCACACAAACCAAAATTGGCATTTTACACTGCTCCAAGTGTCCTCTTTTACATGGGGCAGTCTTAAAATTTGGGTGTTAAAAGGGATCTTTTTGACCAATGCTCTGAGTGCCTATGGTGACAACAAAATGTGAGACAGAGAGCAAAAAGAGCAAACAGACAGAACATTCACTGTTTTCTTTTAGTTCCTTCACTTCCATCAAGTGTATGTCTTGGGAGTTCTTTTCCACAGCATCAGGACAAGCCCATTATCATTATCACTATCAAAGGATCTTCTCAGAATTATGAAATATTTGATTTGGAATCACATCTTTTCCCTCATTTCATCATTAGTCTGCTCTCAGCAGTTAACTTTGCTGGCTTACGCTAGACTTCTCCACTAGTCAAGGAAACTATTTGCTTTTGTGCAAACTGTCCTCCCCTCATCCTCTATTTTTAAGATGCAATGTCACTCTTCCACTTGCTACTTCCGTTAGTCTCTCTGAAGAGAGAGGAAAAGTGTAGTAATTGGTTCATGCCACATACTTTCTATTGCCCATTACCCATATAAAATTGCACCAGTGGCCAGAGCTACTGTGATTCTTCTCTTCACTTTTTTCTCAATTGCAAGTCAATGCATGAAATCTCCACACTGTAAAAGCTGAAGATTTGTGGAGACCATTTCATAAAGATTTGGTGCAGTTCAAATGTCAAGGCACAGTCATACATTTACTGATGGAAGAGCAACAGGGGTACATGTTCCATATTCAAGTACGATTTACCTCATCTAGCATCATTATGCTCAATATGGACCATTCTTCTCCTACAGCAGCAGTGATCTGCTGCTTGCAGTGTTACTCCTTAATGCTTTCCAAGAAGAAAGGACAATTATGATCCTTAAGGCAATGTTTAGACCACTGTTTAAGGCTATTTTTGATTGCGCTACCACTTTGCATTATTTGGATTACGCTTTTTGCCTCCTGTTTCGAAAATCAGATTAGCTCTCTTTCTCTGTTTGTCACTTCTTTTAGTCTTTCTATTAATTTCTGTTCCTTCTTCTGCCATATCTTCTGTTCAGCTGACATACAAAAAGGCAAACAAAGTGCTTTATGACTCTTTTTGACTACCATTCTGAGTTTTCCATGCACCAGTCAAAAGTGAATGTGCAAGCACCATAACCCACACTGAGCAGACTGTAGTACTTTCACTTCATTACTTCACACTGAAAATAAATGATCAGCATTTGCTTTTTTTTTTTCCCTCAACTGCAATCACTTTTACAGCTTTTTTCCACCCTTTTAATTATACTCTTACATGTGACATACCAGAGTGCTTCTCTGCTTGTCACTCTTTTCCCAGGAATCATCAGATGAACTACTAGTGCTGCAGTCAGGAAGAGTTTTATTAGATTTTTGGCAGACAACCTGAGCAATAAATACATCATTAGGAAATACAGGGTAGCTAATTTTTTACTAAGTATTCCACCCTATTATATTTTAACCATGATTATTTTAAAGCTTTCTATCACAGAACTTCATTGCTGAACATATATTCCATGGCTCTGTACACTCTGATATTTTCCATGTACCTGAATTTAGCACTGATTTCTCCTCTTACAGTGAATGAATACTGTTCAACTAATGCCAGCAAGGCTGTCACTGTTAGTAGCAGGGTACTATCTACCATTTCTGATTTAAGATTAAGACCATTTAGGCTTGAGGTCAGGGGTTGGTTTTCCAGATACTTCTTTTGGTCCTGTGAAAATAGCTGCAGATTTTTATTTTTCTGTATTGTGGGTAAGTCCCCCAAGCCTGGTGTACATAATATCACTTTAAGGTTTTTCTAGTTAAAGTTACTCTGCAGTTTCATTCTGTACATGACCTACATTGTTTTGCTCATCTAGACAACGTAGCTGTTTAAAATGTGGTACATGTAAGTTTGAGTAGTTCCTACTCTAGGTACTCCCTTTTAATCTCTTTTCTTTAACTATGTTTCCATTGACTGCTGCAAACTTGCTATGCCTTCCTCAAAGAATTGTCTCCCAGGTTTGGATGTTATCTCATTGCCTCCTGTTTTGACTTTGCATAATACCTACTTGAAAACAATCAGCTCTCTAGCTGTCTGGTATGTAGATCACTTCTCTGTCTCACAGCCTCGAAAAATTGGAATATTGTTTTCTTCCTCTTTTTTCCCCCCAATTCTTCCCTGTTTTTCTAGTTTCAAAGTCCATAGGAAACATGCTTGCCACACACAAGCCATAGGAGTTAGTTTCTTCTTCTGACAGTCTTAAATGCCTCAATTTAATCGTGTCAAGTGGTGTAGACACCTATCAAAGAGAACATATTAACTGCCAACAACAAGGATTTTTTACAAATACTCTAATTCAGGAGCTCAGCTGTCTCTGTTTCTCTCTCACAGTGAGACACATGTGCGCACATGAGTACAGGAGGAGGGACCAAATGGGTCATATTTGAGTCACTTCTATGTCTCAAATGGGGAGTGCAGCAGCTACCTAAGACCACAGCTATGTACTACAACTAGAACAGGTTTTGCACTTTAACAACCTCAAATATCTCAATTTTCTGAAGCTGAGATACATCTTTCCTGTCCTAAGCATTGTAATTTTGGAAGCCCAACTGACCACTTTGCATGTGATTTGCCTTGTGACTATCCTATATTGTAGCTTTTTTAAAGAAAGAAAACAAATAAATATACATTCTTGAATTACTAAAACTGGACCTTGGGAAATGAAGACAACTGCTGACAAAAATTCACAGTATTCTCTGATGAAAGGAAGCCTTATCATAGCTTTCAGAGACATGAGGAAGTGTAGTAACTTTCAACCACATCTTAGTAGTAGCTTTGATATGTAACTTTGAAGTTGGCCCTTCCTGGAGGTGGAGGTTGCACCAGGTAACAGAGGTGCTTTCCTGCCTGAATTCTTCTATAGGCATACAGTAGTAGGGATGAGGAGCCACTTCTTTTATGAAAACTTTTCACACAGGCTTTTCAAAAAACCTTGGCTGTTGTCATTCATGCTCTCTTTGATGTGATACTTCTAGGGGAAAGATCACATAACTGAGGTCTGTATTTTGACCCTAAGCCAAATACCCCAACTTACTGCTAGCTTACTAGCTAGTAATTGGCATACTAACAAATCTGTACCTAAAAGAATAAAAACAGGTTCCTATTCAGTGGAAATAAAATGAACCACATCAGCTGCAATGATCCTCCACTGCAGCTGCTTCTTGGTTTTTGGTTGTTTGGAAAGAAATAGGGGAGCACTCCCCAAGGAACATCTTCTATCTAATGGCAGTGATTCGGCAGTGAGAGACTCCTTTTTTACCTTCAGTTGTTTCGTGTGTGCCAAAGAGGAACGGAGTCACTGGCAGAAGAATATCCTTATATTTCAAGATTTCTGGGGAATTCTGCTGATAGGGGCAACTTAGGAGCTGCTTAAAGCTGGATCTAAATGAAACAAGATTTGGAAGGGAAAAAGAAGAAAAAGTTGCCTTATCGATTTAGAACTCATCAGGGATTTCAGGCAATGCAGATTCAAAAGCCTGGTGTAGGCAGAGAAGTTTGCACATGACCTTTCCATATCCCAAAGAGCCTCCTAGCTATGGAAACACATTTGCCTTTCTTGCATGTTTTGAAATTCCTTTCCACCAAAACTGTTAAGTATATGTAATAATAGGCTGTTCTTACTCATCATATATAAAAAGAGCATGATAGAAAGCTTTGCAAAGGACATCAGAAGAGTGCATTCAAACTGTGCATATTAGAAAGAAGAACTTTATAACCAGAACTCGAAAAATTCACCTATAAAGTTAAGCCACAAGCATTTAAAGTCAGGAGACTTTTAGCCACAAAGAACTAAATCCATGTGAATCTCTGTTCAGCAAGTGTCTGTTATTAAAACAGCACCTAAAATATCAAAAGAGTAGTTCCCAAACTAGGATCTTCCATCAGGAAATATTTCAGTGAAAAATGTGATGTAGCTGCTGCTAACCTGTTCTGATCCCACCATAATTCCATAGGAATATTTAAATTTAAATTTAGTGTAAATTTAAGTCTGCCTTCCCAAATTGATCACTGATTTGCAGTGTATCAGTGACACACAGAGTGCTGAAGTAATGTTGGCTTTAAGACTCAAAATTCAGAGCCTCTTTTTGTGCTCCTAGGTGGTGGTGGAAACAGCATTGGACCTGTGGGTCTTGCACAACACTGGAGTTTCCTGTTCATGATGGACAAAGTAATTGGCATTACCAGGGTGACTCAGAACTACGACCAAATAAAACATTGATGTGGCAATCTCTTTTTACAACTGCCACTGTGGTGTTTGTTTGCAGCATGGTAGTGATAACTTTGTGGTGTCTGTCACAAATGTTAATGTTGGTGAAGGAGTCCCAGCTGAGTTGAGGTACCTGACAGTAAACAAGCTCAGTACAGCCACTGATGTGGAGCCAAAAACAAAATTACTGGTGAACACAAACCACCCAACTACTTCTACAGTGCCACTTATCAAGGTGATTCTATCAGAACTTTTATCTTCTACATCTTCAGGTGCTGTCAAATCGTAGGAAGGGTTATTTACCAATTACACAATCATAAGCCTAGTGTCTTTCAAAATGTATTTTGAAGCACAACTCAACAGCAGAGCCCCTGGTTCCCTGGCAGGCTTTGCAAAGGCCTGGCTTGCAGCCGGATGGTAGTACTCTGCCCCCTCATCACACACTTCAAGCGGGGACATGAGACCAATTCCCAACGCCTCACAGGGCTAACAAGATGCTGCTGTCTCCATGCTGTCATAAAGGCCAGTGCCCAGCCAGTGTCCATCTGCAGAGCCTGCCGACCCTCAGATCCTCCCCAGCAGCACCCAGAGCTGGCGGTCAGGGACACCCCTCCTGATGGCGCATAGGCAGCCTGGCAGAAGTAACCATCATTAAGTTTGTGGATGACACCAAGTTGGGCAGGAGTGCTGATCAGTCTGAGGGTAGGAAGGCTCTGCAAACAGATTGAGATAGGCTGGATAAATGGGCCAAGGCCAATTGTAGGAGGTTCAGCAGGGCCAAGTGCTGGGTCCTGCGCTTGGGTCCAAACAACCTCACACAACACTACAGGCTTGGGGATGAGTAGCTGGAGAGCTGCCCAGTGGAAAAGGACCTGGTGATGTTGGTCAACAGCCAGGGGAATGTGAGCCAGCAGTGTGCCTGGGTGGCCAAGAAGGCCAACAGCATCCTGGCTTGTATCAGGAATAGTGTGGCCAGCAGGAGCAGAGAACTGATTGTCCCCTGTACTCAGCACTGGTGAGGCTGCACCTCGAGTACTGTGTTCAGTTTTGGGCCCCTCGCTACAAGAAGGACATAGAGGGGCTGGAGCAAATCCTGAGAAGGACAATGAAGCTGGTGAAGAGTCTGGAGAATAAGTCATATGAGGGGTAGCTGAGGGAACTGGGATTGTTTAGTCTGGAGAAAAGGAAGCTGAGGTGAGACCTTATCGCTCTCTACAACTACCAGAAAGAAGGTTGTAGCAAAGGCGGTCCAGTCTCTTCTCCTGAGTAACAAGTGATAGGGCATGAGGAAACAACCTCAAGTTGTGCCAGGGGAGGTTTAGATTCAATATTAGGAGAAATTTATTCACTGATGATTGTCAAACGCTGGAACAGGCTAGCCAGGGAAGTGGTGGAGTCACCATCCTTGTAGGTGTTTAAGAGACATGTAGATGTGCTGCTTAGGGACATGGTTTAGTGGTGGACTCGGCAGTGCTGGCTTGATGGCTGAACTTAAAGATGGGTGATCTTAAAGTTCTTTTCCAACCAAAATGACTCTATGATGGCTTTGCCGGGGTGGGGAGCCGCTGCCAAGCAGCCCCGGTGAGCTTTGGAAAGCGGTCAGTGGGGATGGAGGGGAATGCCTGAGACCCTCCACACTGCCGGGAGGGGGCCGGGCTCTCGGATTGCAGTGTCCAGCGTGCGGGGCCCAAGCGCGGAGGAGGGCTCTGCTAGCGGCCCCGTCGCAGGTTGCCCCGGTGGCGGGGCCGGCCGCGCACGGAAGGCGGAAATCCCCGGAGGGAGGAGGCGTGGGAGGGAAAGGGGATGGCCTAAACCGGGGAGCCGGCGGCTCTGCTCTGCAGAGCTCGGCTCGGGCAGCCACCCACCTCCTGCGCCGCTTCGATGGAGCTTCGAGGGTGAGTGGCGGCCCCCGGGGCGCCGCGGAAGCGGGAGATAACGCTGCGCCGTTCGCCTGTCACGGGGGCTCGGGGGGCACAAGCCGGCCGTTTGCCGGGGCGCTGGCGGGCTGCTTGCTCGGGGGTAGAGTGATACATATACCCCTTTAGAAAAACAAACCAAAGCAGTTTCATCGCAACGCAGCAGGCAGGGAAAGTTTTGGCGGAGGTGGGCTTCTTCAATGGAGACAGGAGCGAGGCAGTGCGCACATGGTCTCCTCCCGACCTCTGGATTCAGGGACAGCGGGTTGCGGCGTTAAACCTGCCCGGCGGCGGCTCCCGGCTGCCTGTCGGCACGGTCGGGGCGGGAAGCGCTCCCCTGCCTCTGGGGCGGACAAGTCTCACAGCGGCGCCCGTAGCCGTGGGAGAGACGGGTTTTGGAAGGCCCCTTTCGCGGCCAGGGAGCACCTGACACCGCGGGTCAGCCCCCCACTCTCAGGGGTCCCACCCGTCCGTAGCTTGTGGTCTATCTCGTCGAAGGCAGCAGGAGTTAATTGGCATTTTAAGCAGCTTTTTGGCGCGAATGTGAGTGGTGGGAGAAGGCAAGCGGACCCCGCGGTGTTGTTGCCCAGATTAGTGTTGCCTCGCAGCAGGCTTTAGGAAAGGGCCGAAGATAACCTATTTACTGCACCTTTTGATGCGAGAGGAGCGATGTCACTACAAGGTTAAGGCACAAAGTGAATCTTACTAGTGGAACAAAAGTCCCAAAGTTTTTATTGGAAGCATCGGGACGTCTTTTGTCTGGCCAGTTTGTGCCAGAACAGCAACATCCCATAAGCCTAAAATAAATAGGGTATGAAAAAGTGGAGATGCTGGGTAGGAGGAATAATCTTGCCAAACAAGAATATACGAAAGAGGAAGTGCAACTTTCTCCTGTTTCACAAGACATTTAAGGAAAAAAAGTACAGAAGGGGAAGGTGTGGGAAAGGCTTCAAAACGAAAAAGCAAATTTTAAAAATTTTAAATATTTTTTTAACAAATAAATAAAGGAGAGAGAGAACCTAAGAAACTAATGTAGCTATACGAGGGCTTAGTGGAGCTCACTGCCAGTGTGATGATGCAGGAGCTGAGTGTACTTATGGGGCAAAAAGGAGGTTTCTCTGAAGGCACAAATGTTTCTCCCTTTTTTCCAAAAGGAGCTTGGCATTAAAGCTATTCCAGGGGAACATGGTAGGCTGAAACAGCCTCCACACTACCAAAGCTGCAACCTCCTCCAAGTAAGAGGGTGAGCATGTTTATATCTGTCCAACCTTAATTGTGACATCAGTTAATAAAACAGAAAATTAAAACCTGCTTTGTATACACACATTAGAGAATCAGCTCTGGCTGACTAGCTAAATGTTTGTTGACATCAGCAAACACTTGCCATGGGAAATTCCCTGAAGAGTCCCATAAAGATCAGTCAACTGTTGCTCTCCATTTCATTCAAATGACTTGCTGTATCCTTCATCTCTAACCTGGGCGGGGAATAACATGACAAACACAGCCATGGGATTAATAACAACTACGAACTACATTAAGGTGAGCTTGTCAAGACAGACCTCTATAAGCTTGGCACAGAAGTGGTGGCTTCTGCACAGTAGACAAATACAACAGAAATACAATACAAGGATACATGAAAAAGCCACCAGAAGTCACTGTCAGAGAGAGAACTGAGCAGAGCTGCATCCCTAGAGTGTTTAGGTATGCTTTACTTGGGAGAATTACATTAGGGCTGGTTGCAAATTTACTAAAATAAGTATTAAAGTAGAAGTGTTCCAAACTGGGCATCCACTTAAACTTTCGAAAACTCATCTATGAAACCATTTCAAAGGACACAAAAGGAAAAGCAAGGTGAGAAATGGCTGCTGGGGGAGTGAGCTTGGGTTAGGGCTTGGAGGGTGGAGGGTTAGGCAAGGCAGGGTTGGTTTGGAGGGAAGAAGGCGAGCAGTCTGGGTGGGAGACCATGGAGCTCTCTCCTAGGTGGACATGGACTGCTGGGGGCAGTTCTTCCCATTACTGCAGCTCTTGGTTCAGTGTTGGATCTGGCTGAGGGTTGAGAACAACTGGGAGAGCAAACAAGCTGCACCCAAGTTGTGCAGCCTCACTGTCCTCCTTGCTTGCAGAAGTGAGCTGGCCAAACTGGATATGAGCAGGTGCTCATGTCCCTCTGCCCATTGGCCCTGTTTTGCAACCTTATGGCATCTGAGGCAATATCAAGATGGGCAACTGCAGCCACACACTTCCCATTCCAAAAGCTTTCCAATGTCTTCCTTTCCCATAGCGGTCTGGAAGAAGGAGAGCACAATGTAGAGAGTAATCAAACACACCAAATTCCTTCCAGCAAAATTTTTGCACATCTCCTTGCTATCAGCACATTTCCTGTTTACACATTTTTACTGAGTGCACAAAACAGTGGGCAGCATGGTCAGCTGCTTGTCATCTTTTACCCAGATAAAACTGTAACTCATTGAGTTTTAGCAAAACAGTGGGATGCAGGGCTTTGACCTGGGTTTATGCTTGTGCCACGCTCCTTCCTGGTGATCCAGAGATCCTCCAGGGCCTATTTGCCCAGTAAATCAATACGATTCATTTTTGACAAGACAGACAGGCACAATACCAGCTTCATGCCGTCTGCTCTCATTCCAATATTAGTGCATTTTATTGCTATTCTTGGCTTTGGCCACCCACCCACAGAGTTATGTCGTTTGAACTGCAGTTTTGCAGCTGTCAAAAATGCAAATACTTAATGGGACATTACATAGTAGCAGCACCTAATTTACCTACTTTGCTACTATGCTGAATGTCGTTGTTGGGACAGACACGACACAAGCTTGCATGCAAAAAGACTACTTTATTGTTATTCCAAACCTCTTTCTATCCTCTCCTATACATGTGTGTCTACATCTCATTGGTTAAGCAAAGATCAGCAGTCCACAATTGGACAACTTTTCTCTGCTGTAACTTCGATAGTCTTCTTTTTCACATCCCATCTGGTGATTCGGCAGATGTTTCACCTGGCAGTTGCTCATCTTGTTTACTCAGCTCTTCTCAGGATTCTCAGGCCTCTTCAAGGGCATGGTTATCTGCTCAAGGGTAACTTCAAACTTGCATTCCAGTCCCTCGGACCAGCTTAAGTTTCCCACAATTCCCCCTTTTTGTATTTATGTTACGAAAACTGAAACAATCAGTATTAGGTTTATTGCTTATGTAAACAACAGAGATGCTAAAGTCTATCATGTAACACTCTTGTTTGCTTTTTTATTTTAGCTGTGGATTTCTGTCACTGCTTCTTCATATCCTGAGAGCTGGTAAGTTCAGAACACTTCAGGTAAAAATGAAGATGTCCTCCCTTAATGGATGCTCTTGCTTAGATTGCTGTGCTTGCTTTCCAAGACATTCCTGTGCATTTTTCTCTGCCAACAAAAGGCCTTAGAAAAAGCATAATAAGGGCTGTTGATAAGCAGATCTAATGTTCCTTACTCGTATTACAACTAGAATTTCACATCACTGTATCAAGTGCCCAATATAAGCAAGTCTTCTACTACAGTTCAAAAAATTACCTTTCAAAATAAAAGTAAGGTTAAAGGACATCACTTTTAAATGTTTTCAGAGTTGTCTCTCCTCTCTTCTTGTTTAATCACTGAGGAGGACAACAACAAAGTCATCAAGGAAAGTCCCCAGCCCTGAAATCAGGATGAATTGTACCAGATTAATTTTCAACAGATGCCACCTGGCCTGTTCCTAAATAACACCAGTGATGGAGGTGCCCCCTTCTTCCAGAGCATTGCTTTTCATGCTGCTATGAGGGGTTTCCCAAAGTCTGAGCTGCAACATACCTGTTGCAGTTCAAAGCAGTTACTTGTCTCACCTAGCAGAAGGGCCTGCCTTCCTCCCTGCAAATACTTGGAGTCACCTCAGCAGTGATTTTCAGCCAGGGAGCCCAACTCAGACATGTAGATGAGCTAAGGGAAAGTCAGGTAAAAACTCCAGAAGGCTGGCATGGATGAGCAAGAAGCTCCTAGAAAACCTCAAATTTAAGAAGGAAGTATACAGAGGGTGGAAGCTAGGGCAGGTATCCTGGGGGGATTACAGAGAGATTGTCTGAGCAGCTAGGGATCACATAAGGAGAGCCAAATCCAATATGGAATTAAATCTCACCAGGGATGTAAAGAGCAATGAGAAAAGCTTCTATAGGTATGTTGGGGATAAAAGGACAACCAAGGAAAATGTAGGCCCTCTCCTGAAGGAAACAGGAGACCTAGCTATGCACGATACTGAGAAGACTGAGGTTCTCAATGGCTTCTTTGCATCAGTCTTCTCTGGCAAGTGCTCCAGCCTCACCACAAAGACCACAGCCGGTGAAAGCAGGGACTGGGAGAACAAAGCGCCCCCCCACTGTAGGAGAAGTACAGGTTTGTGACCATCTAGAGAACCTGAAGATGCACAAGTCTGTGGGACCTGATAGGGTACATCCACGGGTCCTGAGAGAGCTGGCAGATGCAGTTGCTAAGACTCTCTCCATCATATTTGAGAGGTCATGGCAGCCTGGCGAGGTTCCCATTGATTGGAAGAAAGGTAACATAACCCTATTTTTAAAAAGGGAAAAAAGGAAGATCCAGGGAACTACAAGCCAGTCAGTCTCACCTGTGTGCCCAGCAAGATCATGGAACAGATCCTCTTGGAAAATCTGCTAAGGCACATGGAAAATAAGAAGGGGAATGGTGACAGCCAACATGGCTTCACTAAGGGCAAATCATGCCTGACCAATTTGGTGGCCTTCTATGACAAGGCTACAGAGATGGTGAATAGTAGCAGAGCAACTGGCATAATCTACCTGGATTTGTGCAAGGCATTTGACACTGTCCCCCATGACATCATTGAAAAGGCATGGATTTGACAGATGGACTACTTGGTGGATAAGTAATTGGCTGGGTGGCCACACCCAGAGAGTTGTGGTCAATGGTTCAGTGTTCAAGTGAGGCAAGTGACTAGTGGTGTTCCTCAGGGGTCAGTACTGGGACCAGCGCTGTTCAACATCTTTGTTGGAGACATGGACAGTGGGATTGAGTGTATGCTCAACAAGTTTGCTGATGATACCAAACTGTGTGGAGTAGTTGACACCCTAGAGGGAAGGGATGCCATCCAGAGGAACCTTGACAGGCTGGAGAGGTAGGCCAATCCCAACCTTATGAAGTTCAACAAGGCCAAGTGCAAGGTCCTGCACCTGGGTCGGCACACCCCAGGCACAAATACAGGCTGGGGGGAGAATGGCTAGAGAGCAGTCCCAAGGAAAGGACTTGGGGGTGACAGTAGATAAGAAGTTCAACATGAGCTGCCAGTGTGCACTCGCAGCCCAGAGGGCCAACCACATCCTGGGCTGCATCAAAAGAAGTGTGGCCAGCAGGGCCAGGGAGGTGATCCTGCCCCTCTACTCTGCTCTGGTGAGGCCCCACCTGGAGTACTACGCACAGCTCTGGAGCCCTCAGCACAGGAAAGGCATGGAGCTTTTGAAGAGGGTGCAGAGAAGGGCCACAAAGATGATCAAAAGGCTGGAACACCTCTGCTACAAAGACAGGCTGAGACAGTTGGGGCTATTCAGCCTAGAGAAGAGAAGGCTCCGGGGAGACCTTATAGTGGCCTTCCAGTACATGAAGGGGCCTCCAGGAAAGCTGGGGAGGGGCTTTTCCCCAGAGAAGATAGTGATAGGACAAGGGGTAATGGTTTTAAAATGAAAGAGGGGAGTTTCAAGTTAGACATCAGGAAGAAATCATTCACCATGTAAGGCACTGGAATAGGTTGCCCAGGGAGACTGTGGAAGCCCCCTCCCTGGAGGTGTTCAGGGCCAGGTTGGATGAGGTTTTGTGCAGCCTGGTCTTGTGGGAGGTGTCCCTGCTCATAGCAGGGAGGTTGGAACCTGATGATCTTTAAGGTCCCTTCCAACCTTACCTTTTCTATGATTCTATGATCTCGAAGTCCAGTGCACCAACACAGACATATCCCCATTTACCTAAAACATTGCCACCTCCCCATGTTCTGATTCCACATTTCCAAACCTCACTCCTGTCATCTTTCCCTAATTCACTCACCCGCATAATCCTTTCCCCCAGCTGTCATCTCTTCCCTCCAACCCCATACCTGACCCCCTCTTATCCCCAAGTCCAACATTTACAACATGCACACTGCTTTGGTCTCAGCAACCAGCTGCACCAGAGGGGGGTTTCACTGGGGAGGTGGTGCATCCCTCCCAGAAGGGAGGCTGTGGTCAAAGCCATCCTGGCCCTTTCCAAGTAGCTGACCTGCACCTTCTGCAGTGCTCGGCAGCCAGCTCACATCGTCTACTTGCTTACCAGGAGGAGAGGCTCCCTTTCTCATGTCTGGAGGCCAGGAAAAGTGCCCTGAAAGCCAGATACTGTGCTGGCGTATCTGAAGTGGCTGTGAGAGGTCGTAAATGTCTAATAAATATGTCACTGGAGGTACCTGGGCATGCTGGTTTGCTAGCTGGGTATATTTGTTGAGAGAATGGCACTGATGGTAGCAATAAAATATGATTGGTCTGACATGCCCACTTTGAGAAACACTGCTTCTACTCCCCTTTTTAATTTTTTGGGTCTCAAAACAATGGTATCGCTCTTTTTCTTCTCAATGTTTCCACTTGTTGTGGTTTACTGGGGTTATCCAGCCTTTTTATTAATTAAAAAAAGGTATTATTAAAGCACTAGGCCTTGAATATGTGTATGCAGTCAGTCCCAGTCAATAGGCAAAATGAAACATGCAGGTATCCACAGGGCTGGGAATGCTTGGACCAGTTGGTCCTCCAAGAAAGAAATAAGCAGAAGGCATCCTATTGTGAAAGGTCCCTTTGGAAAATGCACAGACAGACAGACACGGAGAGAATTAGCCACCAGCAAGTCAGGAGGTGGGAATGACTGTGAAGTGAGCACACTCACCTGCCTGTTAGAAATACAAATACTGGAGTCCACATGTGGTAGAATATACTTGAACATAATTACTTTTTTCTCCATAACCTCAACTTTTTTTCCTCTCTCTTTTTATCTTGTAGTTAGTGCACTGGAGGAGAAGACCGTTGTCAGTAAACTTGGAGACAACGCTACACTAAGTTGCATTTATCGAGGAAGAGAATTTCACTTAAAGAATTTACGGGTATATTGGCAAATAGCTGATGGTCAAGAAGAATGTTTAGTTGTACATGCACTGATCTCTGGTCAAGACAACGAAAGTGAACAGTGTCTTCACTTCAAAAACAGGACTCAGTTATTCTGGGATAGATTGGAAAATGGTGATTTTTCTCTGCTACTGCTAAACGTCAGCCAGAGCGATGAACATACATACAAATGTGTAGTACTGCAGAAAACTGAATATACCAGACTGATTCACCAGGCAAAAGTGGTTCTCAGTTTAGCAGGTAAGAATTTGTATCGCTTGCACATATTTGCCCCGATTTTCAAATTTGTGCCATGTCAATATTACATTTAAGCATACTCTGAACTTTGAAACATACTTCAGCCCTTTACTGAAATGAAGTCTGCTTAATTTAAATGTTACAGTAAGGTATCTAAAACTGGGAGAATACCTCTCACATCTGTTTATCTAGCATGGGTTTTTTTCAGCTTGGTTTGTATTAATATAAGGGCTCTTGCACATGAGCAGGTGATAGCAGCTTAAGAAGTTGCTTTCTTCCTTTGGGTTTGGCTTCAGCTTTCTGCCCTTCCAGTTATTCTTGCAGATCTTTGGCATACGTATCAAACCTGCAGGTGTTTCCCTTTCAAGTCATGAGGGTCATGTGAAACCCAGAACTTCTGCTTCAGAACCCACATCAAAATTTTGTCTTTTCAATACATTTCAACATGTCGATGACTGTTTCTCTTGCTCTCCAGCTAGTTATAGCCAACCAGTACTCAGTGGACCGATAAGAAACAGCAGCAGCACTGGAGAAGAGGTGACTTTCAGCTGCAGATCTGGCAATGGATACCCAAAGCCTAATGTCTACTGGATAAATAAAACAGACAACAGCCACCTGCTTCCATCAGAGCTAGAGATCACTCGCCACACCGATGGCACCTACAGCGTTTTTAGCACGCTGAAGGTTAAAGCCACTTCCAACATGCAAATAGAATGCTCCATAGAAAATAAAATACTGCTGGAAAATCTGTCAGCCAACTGTAAGTCCCTTCATGATATTCCATTTTTTCTAGATAGCAGGTATATCAGCCAACATGTCTTTGTCTAGATACACGCTAATGAGGGGTACACGTTATTTCAGTAGTTCCCAAAAGTGTGGAGAAGAATGCAGTTTTTGTTTCAAGCTAGTTATGCTTAGCCATGGACTTTATGTTTACTTCTGACTTCTTCCCCATTGAAGTGAACACCCCATCGAGTGCGTTACGACAACAGCACCGAGACGCTCTTCTGAGGCAGTCTGAGGCAGTCACTGGGCTTCGATTCCTCAGGAACATGATGACTTGGGGAGTCCGGTTATTTTTCAGAAACACCATGCAGTAGATCCACAATTCCTGAACCCCTTCCTGACTGCTCTGCAGCGCACACATTTGCTTTTTACTCTGCCTAGTTTCGAAGTTCTGTTCCCAGTCTCCAAAACTGTGTTTAACTCAGTGCACTATTTAAAGTAGGCCTGTAGCGAACAAGTAGTATTAGCCTAGTAGAGCAATACACCTAATAACACAAGTATAAGAAGCTATTTATTGCTGATATGAATGATCAATAGTAAAAACAAGTGTTTAGCCACTCAAGTCTTCACAAAAACAGAAAGCCATTAAAAAAAAAAAGCTATTAAAAAAGTTATAAAAATAGTAGCAATAGTGAATTTCATTATTTCCAAACTGCTGTGTAGAGAAGCGATCTGGGGGTGACTGTTTAGTCTCATTGCTGTTTCTGCCTCCCACTACACCTTTCTCTAAGGTTTCTGCACCCCCTTGCAAGGAAGTTTGATTGTTTTCATAACTGTAGCTGGATACCCACCAGTTAGTTTACCTGAACACACCAAGGAATCACATACTCTGGATTTAACAACACTGATCCCACAGGCATAGCCAGGGGATATAGATTAAGCTACTTCCAGGAAGCAAAATTGTGTGCACAAGCAAAAATCGCACAGTAGATGGTTTATAGGATAGCATACCCTTGCTGTCATCTCAAACTAAAGGAAAACTAAGTAACCTTGTCATTAGTTTCATAATAGCATTCTGTCATATTGTATTCTGGGGGAAAGGACCTCTATTTTACTTTTTTTTTTGTTGGTTTCTGAAAGCACTACCACAGTTGAAAGAGGAAGAGATGTGATTTGAAACCATTAGTTTGCAGCAATCTGTGGAAATTTGTCAATAACTCCAGGGAAATAAATTTTCACCCACTTTTCTGAATTCCATCAGATTTGTGTTACAGCTTCTGTATAGATTTATTTTCAACTGAGTCTAGATATAAGCTCAAACATATAGTTTCTCAAGGCTGGCAGAAAAGAAGAACAAAAAGGATGAGAGAGGGATGCATGCAGTATGATGACAGAGAGAAATAAACTGGCACTGTATTATTAGACAGTGTGAGCTGGCAATGTGCCTTGCTCGGAATAAATACCATGAGAATCAGTCTGATACTAATCCTTCAGAAATTTTTGTATACCTGTGTAAAATGGGGTCAAATATTTGCCTGTAATGAAATGTGGAAATTTACACCTTACTACATCCTTTTCCTGTTTTATCCTAGACACACAGCAGAAGCAAAGCAATGATACTAGCACAGAAAGTCACAAAAACCTGAAAAAAAATGGACAAGGTGCTCAAGCAGCTGGCATTGTTTCCATTGTCATTCTGATAGGTCTTCTAACTACCTTAGCCTGCTGGCTGCGGAGACGGAGGTCCTCTAAACTAGTATCCTACACAGGTAATGTGGCCTTTCATTTGCATGACCCAATCTGAAGAATGCTTTTTTCATTTGCCAAATTTTTTTATGTCATCCAGCATACTGCTAGAAGGTGCAAGTAAATTGTCAGCACACAGCAGCAGGAAGTCATGCTCTTATCAAAGTCCTGGGGTGGACATGTAGTGCCCCAGAACATGTTATTCTTTATGGTTTTCTGCTAATGCATTTGAGCCTCACAGAAGTTAGCTGCTGGGTGTGACAGTAACTCAGACTTTGTGCCAGTTCAGGCCATAGTTTCTCAGCTATGACACTTTCAGGGTGTTGCAAGTGGAGGGGATGATCCTTCATGGAACAGGACTGGGGTCAGCAGCTGTGTCTGTTTAGCACAATCCAAGGCAGAAATCAGAGCATAAATAAATTCTGAGAGCTTTAGAGCCACTGGCTGGGCAGTTAAGTGATCAAGATCCCACTGTGATCAAGCAGCTTTCTTCAAGTTAGAAATAAAACATATCTCACTGTCACTCCACATTATACATGCATACTTTTATATTGCTGCATTTGCCTATGTGCAGGACTCTTCAATGCTTGGCAAGACAGAACAAAAGGTAGCTCTAAAAGATGTCTTGTGAACAAGACTTCGTTTGCTGATGTATCTGAGTACTTCTGTAAGCCACTTTGCAGGTAAAGAAGAGCTAACATCTAAGAAAAGGGAGCCAGGGCAGCCACACTTTTCATGGATGAAGACAATCCATGCCCTCTTCCTTGTGCCTAGCAAGCCCAGGTGCTTCAGAAAAGAGCAGGAGAAAGCAGGGTAGTGATCTTGCCCAGCATCTGCAGCAGCTGTGCTAGGAGCTGTGTCCTTCCTTCAGGAACAACCCAAGAGAGGTGCAGGACTCTCTCCCAAAACATGGAGCAAGGCTGTTGCTGAAATGTTGACCTAAATTGTAAGCCAATAGAGTATAGCCTGCATTTTGCTGTCCAAAGAGCATTTAGCACATTGAACCCTCGACTTTTGTGGATGTTGCAAATCCTGCTTGGCTAAAGAATATAGTTATCTATCTTACATGTTTAAAACAGTGCATTTGTTTCAACAGGTGTCCAACCAAATAAAGACAGAGGAGGACTCAACTGTAAGTATCAAAAATACATTACTGTATTTGTCTGAAGAATGACTTAACTTCATAGTTTCAGTACTCAAGTTCAGCACAAAGCCTTTGGGTTAGACTTGCTGGATGTTACAAACTCGAGCATGTAAAGCAGTAGGCCTGCTTCTTCTCTCAGCCCTTTCCTTGAGCTCTGTAAGTGTTGCCAAAGGCAGCCTGAGAGTCTCAGTTCCCAGAAGTTCCTTCAACATTTCAGGCCAAAGGACAGGACAAATGAACAGGGGACACAGAGCACAGAGGCTGAAGCCACCCTTCCCTCCTGTTCTGCAGCTGTGCTGCGGCTACAGTTGCCCTCAAGATGGGTGGATTATGCTACAAACCAGGCGGACACAAACTTGGAAAATCTGTTTTAAATGCTGATTTTTCAAGTCTGCACAACCAGGGTTGACCATTTATCACTTTGTATCTCATCAGTGCCCATCACCTCTTCTCTCTGGTGACCAGTGATAGGACCCAAAGGAATGGTAGGAATATGTGCAGGGGGAGGTTTAGATTGGACATTAGGAGGAGATTCTTCACCCAGAGGGTGGTGGAGCACTGGAATAGGTTCCCCAGGGAAGCAGTAATGGCACTGAGCCCAACAATATTCGAGAAACTTTTGGTCAATACCTTCAGGGACATGGTGTGAACTTTAGGGTTGTCCTGTTCTGGGGCAGGAGTTGGACTTGGTGATCCAGGCTGTCCGAGGAGGCGGTTGAGCTGCCATCCCTGGAGACATCTAAAAAGACAGATGTAGTGCCAGGGGACAGCGTTTAGTGGTGGACACAGCAAGTTAAGGTAGTGGTTCGACTTGATGATCTTGAAGGTCTTTTCCAACTAGAATGATACTGTGATACCAAACGGTTTTTTTCTGCCTTTTTTGGCAGAATATCCTAGAAAATCTTTAGCTGGGATACAGGAACATCATATGCCTGATGTCTATAAACCTGAGCATACATACACCAAATTTAAAAAGTAGTAAGCACTCTCCTTTCCTAGAAAAAAAAAATACAGTTTAGAGCTTCAAAATGCTCATATGTTTTTATAAGCAAGAATGCAGTATCACAGCCAACTAGTTTGGCTTTTATAATTTTTATCAGTTTTGGCATTTATCATTCATAGTGGGGGAAAAAGAAAAACTGGGCAAAAAAATCCAAGGCGAATTTGGAAAAACAAACTCAGCATGGGACTTACAAGAGTACAGACAGGATGAAATATCTGCCTGTTTTATAGCTCATTTGGTAGTTTCTACTGAAGCAAGTTGTTTGGGTTTTTTTGCTGCTTGTGTCTGCAGAAAATAATGTGGTTCCACCAAAACTATAATAGTGAAAGCGTGGTTTGCCCTAGCAGATGCTGTGAATGTGCCAAATTCATAATATCAAGCAAAAGTAAAATAACCTTTACATTGAAAAACTTCTAGAACTTCTTTAGTGGTCATACAAACTGGATTAATTGTCAGTTATTTTCCAGACCCATCATGCAACCCCAGCCTGACGCACAACGTTTGTTTTTGTTGAGCATCAAACCAGCATGATGTTGTTTCCTGTAGAAAGGCAGATGGATTTTCTCCTTAAGCTAAAGATGCATTTTGTCCTTTTGTTCCCGTGAGATGCACTAACATAACAAAAGCATGTTTAAGGTCAAATTTTTATTCTCCAGACTTACTTATAATAGGCCTTATTTAATTAAATCCCTGGACTTAACCCATAAGTAGAAAAAAAATCTGTAACATAAATAGGAGTAAATATTTATCTTATAATGAAAGCTGCTGTAGCATTTGTTCATTAACAACAAAACAAAGACACTTGCCTTCCAGAAGCTTTATTTTCCTTGGCATGTCTCTGTGCCCTTTGTGGAAGAGGAGGTAGGACAGCAGCTTTGGTGGTTTGCTGCTGTCAGAAACTGTGTCACCTCTGAGATGTTTTTTGCCAACAGAGCCATGTAAGGGATGGACAGCAGTATCTTTGGGGCATCCCAATTTGAGGGCAACTTGGACCAATACCAGAGAAATGAGAATGATCTAGGGAATGTGATCTCTGATGAAAGATTGGGTATGTTTGTTTAGGCTGGAGACGGCAAGGCCGATTAAGAACACAAAAACAATCCCCCTCAGAGAGTCCTTAAAGAGGATGGGACAAGTTATTTACTGTCCTAACCCAGCGGACGCAGCAGCATTTGAGGCACAACAGGCTTAAACAAAGGAGTTTTAAGCTACACTTTAGGAAAAAAGACTTTTCTAAGAGTAACGGTAGTTGAGCACTGAGACAGACAGTTTGTGCAGTTTGTCAAGTCTCCATCATTCCAGATCTTTTGCTGTTCTGTTTTCTTATAACAAAAGAGGAAACCGGTATCTGTCAGGAATTGTTTAGAAATAGCTGGTACTGCCTTTGGGCAAAAAGATGGGCTCTTGAAGAAATTCTAGCTTAATTCAATGATCATTTGAGATTTTTGAGTGAGTTATGCATTATAGATAGGGAGAAAGGCACTGTGGAGGTTGCAACCCCAGGGACGTTCTGCCAATATGCTTCTGCTTCTGTAGATTTCACTTTATAAAGAAGGTCAGTTTGTTTCTCAGGGGGTGGGAATCCTGAATACTGCAAAAACAGAAAGACCCTACTGAGACTAGCTTTGCCATTAAGATTAAAAAGGTTTTGCAAACTATGGGAAGGCAGTTTGTGAAGAATAACTTCATCCCAGTGGGATTAGTCTCTCCGGACACCCATTAGAGTCAGTGGGGCAGGATGATTCACTGAGGAAAAATTCAGAGCTGAAGCAATTTTGAATTGCTTGGGATAGCCTGCTTTCCCTTGGCTACAGATATGTTTTGTGCATCTCATTCTCTGAAGTAGCTTAAAACAAACCAAAGGTGACACTGACATCCCTTCACAAAGGAGCGGGATGTCAGGAGGAGAGCACTTTTTGCATTTGCAGAAGGAGAAGCCCTTTCAGTCTGTGGCACAAGGGTGGATAGCCCCCAGTGTCCCGGGTATCAAGGGAGGGTTTCACCCCAGCTGATTCTCTCTCAGCAGCAGGAATACATATTGTCCATAGCTGTACAGTTTGTTCCACTGGTTAGATAAGAAAAACAACTCCAGGACGTGATTATTTCTGGGAGATTTTTTACTAAAAAGTTGTTCTGTTTTTACAGCACCTGTCTAAATGGAAAGTCTGCCAACAATTCAGGCAGCTGGAGATGTGTCAAGAGAAGCACCACTCCCTCTCTCAATGGCAGCATTGCTTGTAATACAAGTGAAAGATTTCTGCAGAGTGTGCCAAAAGAGATGGCAAAAAAAAGCTTCTCCAATACAAGAAACAGCAAAATCCACTGGATTTCTGTTCCAGCTCCTGGCTGTGTCCACACAACAGTTGCGCCACCACACCAGCTAACCACCTTGGACAGTCATCTCTGATAGTCTGTCAGTATTTTGAGCTCCTGCACTGGAGAAAGCAGCAAGCCTGGGGCTTAGCTACTCTGTGCCAGAGCGCTGAAAACTGTTGGGTGCCCAGTCCCTCAGCATCACTGTCAAGGACTCTAAGTAGCAGAAGCCGCTGTGTTTCAGGAGCATGGGAAGTTCTTGCTACTTCTCTTTACCTTGACGCTGACTACTGAATGTAAAGAATGGCAGCTGAAAAAGAGCAAACTGAAGGACGCTCTGCAAAGTGAGATTTGTGGTCTCTTCCACTTTTCTCTCTCTACAGTATGTTCTTTCATTGTCTGTTTCCACCAGCTGCGTGTTATTGTGTACAGAATGAGGTAGAACATTTAGACCTAGTCCTCCAAAAATGAGAGTTACTATGCTGAGGTTAAGCACTGAATGTGCCAGCATAAGGGAACCTGCATTCTTTAAATGCACTTGATATCAACATTGTGTTTTTTACCGAATATTCCACTGAAAAAGGGGACTTACACTTTTAACAGAAGCCACTGTGTACTGTGTGAAAGAACAGGCTGTGAAAATCTAACTGATTAAAAATAGTGCTCTCTGTGTTCATGTCAGGGTACCTGGACTTACCCTTTTCAGGATGGAACAAAAACTGTGGTCAAGATCTCCTTGATTCAGCTGATCTTTATTTAAGCACTCCCCTGTCTCTTCTAGGGAGGATTTTAACCTGAACCTTTCCTTGTGTCCCATCCCTCCACCCAAAAGAAAAAAAAAAATGCAGACTATATCACTGTGTTGTCCACAAATGTCCAGAAAGCCAAGAACTGATATGTTCTTGTGCCAGTGCCCGTGCCCCTCTGGTTCAGTCCCAAGTGAGCCAAGAGCAGCTGACTGAAAACAGGAAAGCGGTAAACTTTGCTGATGGTGTGAGGTTTTGAAGGAGAAGTAATCTATACTAGCTCTTCTGCCTATGTGGTGCAGTTTTCCCCATCTTGTCACAGGGGCACATGGAGATGATGATTTTGAAACTGAGCCCTGGAAGCTCAGTTTCCTGAGCTTCCTGACTTTTCCTGCACCAGTTGCTAGACGGAAATTCTACCATTTTGGTGATTAAGTCTCAGCCTCGTTTGTCTTAGCTCTGCATAGGGGAGGCACTCAAGTGTCAACTGTGAGATAGGACATTGATTTGTCATATAAAGATCAGCTTTCAAATCCTAGCCAAGGGAAAATGAATCTTGTTGTCTGGTTCTCCCATCACAATGAATCCAAAAGCATTTGGTAATAGCACAATTGGCTTGTGTTGAAGCAATACCCCCAAGAAGACTCCAAGTTGGGTAGCTGTGCACCACCACTGTGCCAGCATCTTGTGGGAGGGCTGCACCAGCTCAGCCTCCGTGGCATGAAGAGAGGGAGCAGTTTAGATCTCTCGTGATGCAATCTGGGGTTACTCATAATTTTGAACAGGAGAGGGAAATTGGGGGAGTTTTAATTTAAAAAGAAAGCCCAGCTGCAACTAGATAATTAAGCTCTTGTCTCCTGTTTAGATTGTTAATAACTGTGTGCAATTGTGGTTTTAGAAGACATTTTATCCATTAATGTAAAAAAAAAAGTATATTGTGTATTTGCATCTTGAATGATGTCTGAAAAATACTGTTTTATTTATTAATTTCACTGCTGTCCTGTTTCCTTCCAATCTATAACTGTACCACACCCTAGCCAGTAGAGCATTTAGCTCACACTATTTGTCAGATAAGATTATTGAGGTGCCCTATGTTACTTTAAAGGTCAGCCTTTCCTTGTCTTCTCTCATGTCCATTCATCTAGGTGTTAGATATTTTCTGAGTCCATATGTAGTCTTCAGTGAACCCTAAAGGGAATTTGCTTGAAGAAAGCATGCAAGCTTGCAAACACCTTCAAACTGTGACCAACATCTGTGCGGATGTGAAAGGTAACCATTTCCTAGTGGTTCAGTAAGAAGTGCTGCAGACGTTTCCTCACTATCTGTCACATGAAGTTGTTTTGCTCAGCCTCTTCGGTGCTGCTGTAACTGACAGAAGCCTTTTCTAAAAGCAGTTTTCCACCTTTATATTCTGCATCTGCAAGAAGCTTTAACTGTTTAGAGATGTAAGAAGTGACCTAGCAGCTGCTTCACAGCATGTTGTTAAGCTAATTTAGACTGGTTGGGTTTTCTTACTTCTGGTCTACTTAACAGTGTATACTGAATGCATCTAGGTGCAACAGCCTGCTCTTGCAAAATCTGTAATTTTGATTGGTTTAGATTTCCAGCTATTTTTGAGGCAAGTAAATCCTAGACAACGGTTGTTTACTAGCATTCAAATGACTTGGGAATTGTGTAATAACAGAGTTTTTGTCATCACATAATGTTTATATTTTAAATAAAATCTGTTCATTCTTCTGGCTGTTTGACTGAATCTATCAGCATGTAAACACAGGTTACTCCAAACCACTGCCCCCAACCAAAGTGGTAGTTTTACTTTCAGCCAAATCCCTCAGGGCGTATGAGTGCTCCTTTCCAAAGCCCTCAGATGTCTCTTGGCTCGCACAACAAAGTACCTTGAACAAACCCAATGAAAGCCACACAGTAGTAGCCTGAAGGCAGCACTAAGCCTAGGCTGACGCATCCTTTCCTCACACAACTTAACAACCCCTAGCAAAGCAAAGGTACATCCTGCTTCCAGAACTGAAACTGGCTCATTGCACTGTCCCAGGTCGGTGTTGCACTTCGCCACCAGCATCCCTCTCTTTACCTTTATTAAAGATGGTGACACAAATGAACTGCATGTCTAGGAAAGCACCAGTTCATGCAGCTTTGTGGAAAGACTAAGAAATGGACTCACTTTCACAGAAAAGCGAAAAGCTTTTGTTGTGGCATGGCTGGTAAACCACAATGGAAAGCCCCGAGAGAGAACATGTTGCTACTTAGTGGTCCGAATCTGTTCTTCCTGTAGTCAAATTCATTATTTAAATCTTTTCACCTGCGAGAGCTGAAATGTCTCTTTTGCTAAAAAAAATGCATTCGCTTTTCCCAGTCCAACAACCCTGACCAAACACTTCTCTCTATTACCCCTTGTTCTATGTCAAATAAACTTTATTGGTTGCTTTTCCAAACTCTGAAGTGAATCATTTTCGTACTTGTAGCAAGTATGTGCAAAATTTCGCATTACCCCATGGGAGTAATAGTTCTAACCTCTCTTTTCCAGGGCAAGAAAAACTGATTTAAAAAATTATTGAGTACTGCCCAACTCCGTAGTGAAAGGACATGCACACCCCTTAGAAGTCGGTCTGGCTCTTGGGACTCTGCCTCTCCATGTGTGATGTGGCATTAGGACCTTCACCACCTTTATTGGATTGATACAGGATGAAAACATTGTAAACTGATCCCCATCTGGGGATTATGAAAGGCTACCCACACGTTCCTTGAGGTGATCTCCTCTGCATCTGGCAGAGGAATTACAGACCACAGACCAGTAGCCTCTGTCTCATTCATCCTTCAAAACACACTTAGGTGACAACATGTCAATTGTACAATTACCTTCCAACACAAGAAAAATACTTCCAATGCTACATGGGTGCTATCAGCACCCCTAATAAGCATAAGTAGTGTACCTGAACTGATGCCCCATACTGCAAAACACAGGTCCTTGGGAACTACTCATGACCTTACCATTAATCACAAACTCAAGTACTTTGTTGGGAATGATCCCATCTTCCATTTTAGTCTGACAGAAAATTGCTGCATAGAGATGGATGCTCTTATATCAACAGAGACTTAGGCTGACCATCCGGCTTGCCCCAAAATAGGTCCCAACAATTTAGTAATAAAACATTTATTTGTTTTCCTTTGATTTCAAGAAGCACTGCTTGAGGCCATTTTGTAATTGGAAAACTTGGGCCCAGAAGCCACTTGCTCAGGGTCACGCAAAGCTGTAGCTGACTTGCTGCTTGAACTCATATCTCAAGCACTCAGAGACCTTCTCTCACTTGCTGAACTGGAAAGTCTGCTTCCTTACAGCAGTCAACCCAGTAGACATCATAAGTCAACAGAAGCCATTTGCTATATTTGAATAGGATTACACAAAGTGCCAGACTACAGTTTCATATCTGTTGCACAAATAACCAAAAACAACCCTGCTTTTTAAAAAATTGGAAAGAGGAAAAATATGACAAAATGTCTTTTGGTTGAGACAAGAAAACTTTTAAGAATGTATCAGTAAGAAGCAACACTAATGCAGCTACAATGTGGAGAGAGGCTGAGTGCTAACATTTCCTTCTTAATTTCTTCCACCAGGAGATCTCTGCTGCCACATATCATCTCTCTGAGGAGGCTGAATGTGTTGTTTCAAAACAGAAACAATCAAGTTTGCTTGCAAAAATTTATTTTCCACAGCATCATTCTGGACTAGAGGCAATTCTATTCCTCTTGATTCGTCTCTTTATCAGGCAGACCTACCATCATTTTACCTCACTTCTAAAATGCATCACTACTGCAATCACAGTAACTAAAAAGACGTCAAGGGCATAAAAGCCGTAAAACATCCAAACTGCTGCCAAAGCACTGTAGCTGCTCTTATAACACAAGGCAAACACAAAGTATTTTTATCACACTATTGAAAATTGTATTAGCCAGTTCATATCAGGTTGATAAGCCACCTGTGTCAGCAAAGTACCAGAAGTCCTAGCATAAACCTGGTCTTTTAAAGCCCTTTCTTTGGTTTTCCATATTTATGCTTATATTTCCACATCTATCTGGCTCTACCTACAGCACCAAAGGTTGTTCTCCTATTTGAGATACATTATTGAGCCTTCCAGTACCTGAAGAGGGCCTTACAGGAAAGCTGGGGAGGGACTTTTTACAAGGACATGTAGTGATAGGACAAGAGGTAATGGATTAAAACTGGAAGAGGGTAGATTTAGATTAGACATTAGGAAGAAATTATTGACTATGAGGGTGGTGAGACACTGGCATAGGTTGCCCAGGGATGTTGTGGATGCCCCCTCCCTAGAAGTGTTCAAGACCAGGATGGATGGGGCTTGAGCAACCTGGTCAAGTGGAATGTGTCCCTGTCCATGGCAGGGGGATTGGAACTAGATTATCTTTAAGGTCCCTTCCAACTCAAACCATTCTATGACTGAGTCCTCTTACCAGAACCATGAGAAAAACCCAGCTCTGTGTTGGTTCATGATCTACTGAACCAGGCAAGAGGGCTGGCCAGATAATGGCACTCCTTTCCAGAAGAGTTCATTGACTATTTCTGCACAGGACACGGCAGGTAGTCAGCACCCCATAAAGGTCTCCTGGCACCACCTCACGCCAGAAGTATGCCCAGAAGCTGATGAACTGGAGAAGCAGAGGCAGTGGCTGTGGAGACAGGCGAGTCTCCAGAGATCCCTAGCCTGGACAAGCTGCTGTGCCAGGTCTCTGCTCAGCAGGCAGGAACCCCATGAAGAGTCCTAACATGCCAGGGCATAGCTCAGCTCTGAGGAGTAAGTGTTTTCCAGTGGGGAAAAAAACAAAAGGAAAAAAAGAAAACCTCTCAAACTCTATGGTTATGTTCTGTCTAATTTCAGACTACTTTGGTTATTCATTTAAAGTTGAATTTTTCATGACTAGCATGAGGCAGACAGCTGCCTGTAAAGGTATTTGTCTTGGAACAGTTTTATCCAGCTGCGAGTAGGAGAGTAAAAAATGTATCTTTTCATCTGCTCCAGCCCAGTGACACTTAACCAGTCCTCTGGAGATGAAGCTCTGCATGGGAAATTTGTGTCTATTTTCTGTCTTTTAAAAAGTAGTCCTTAAGAAGAGCTCCTATGAACAAGCATATGCTCTGGCTGGCTGGAATTATCAACCACAAAACCCACCAGGCATACACACAGCAAGCCAGTGCCTGTCATTAGCATTTTTTAGCAATGCAGCAACTACTGACAGACTTCATACAATGTGCCTTAGCTTCACTTTTGAGAAATTCCTATTGCATCACAATGTCTCTGGATGGAAAAATTATTTCTGAACAAATGGAGTCAAACAAACTGTTCCTCAGAAACAGGAAACTTGGCAAAAGAAATCCAGCAATTTCTGTGGTTGCAATTACTGCATTGATAGGCCTTCAAATCTTGTGAAACATGTATCCACATGTCCAACAACTCTGCTGGTAAGAACCAGTTTTTGCATTAAAAATTGTTTTAATCTCCCCACAGCCACGTGGGATCCAGACACAGAAGCATGCCCTGCCTGTGTATTTTTCTTTGGGGTGTGGTTGGAGGGCAGGGGAGGAAAGGAGTTTTGTTTTAGTCCCTAGGCAATGCTGCTCCAGACAGCCAGTGGAAACCACTGAACTTCTGCATATAGGCAGAAGCCAGGAAGTTTGCTGTGAAGCTGGAAACAGACCCTAACCACTTCCTATGAAGGCTTTATAGCCCTAAGGTCTTCTATACTGCTCACTACAAGTTTTATAAGGCACGCTATCACCTTAATTATTGCACACCTAGGTGCTGGGATGGGATAGACTGCTCAGCCTGGAGATAAATGATTGTATCTCTGTCAACTGGAAACTCCATGCAAGCAGTCAGTGTTATTGCACAGAGGTGAGTGCAGTGGAGCAGCATGCCAAAAGGGTCTTTGAACAGAGATAAAGCACAACAGAGCAGCGTGCCAAATGCAGGACAAATTTCGCAAGGAGATGAATGAGAAAGAACGTGGTTTCTGCAATGAATGCCTGCCTTGTTTGAGTGGCAGGACTGCCACAGACGGAACACAAACACAATTCCAAAATCACTGCTTTCATTCAGACTATTTGCTCTTCAGGGAGGAATGACTGGTATCCTATCTCCCCTCCACCCCAACATGTCAAAGTTAGTGTCACTGTTTATTGCCAAGACAGCACATATTGTTTTGCCCTCTTGAGATGCTGTGCCTCATAGGTTGGCATAACACCAGCAACTTAATTACACAGGCAGTTATTAGAGCCTGCCTGAACTTTCACACTAGGAAAAATTGTGCTTCCTCTAGTGAAACTAGGCTAAAAAAAAAAGATCAATAGTTTGTTTCGAGGTGAAGGCCAGGGAGAGATTTGCAGAGTTACTGCTATATGCTTTCCCAGTCACAAAGTCTCTGCTCACCCTGCTCTCTGTGTGGGTCACAGCCACACAGAATTATTGGGCTGTAAGGGCCTCTGGACACTCACAGCTGAGCAGCTGTTGCTGAACTAAATAATTTTCCCACTATTAGACCAATATCTAACAGGTCAGGGGTAAAGGACTGCAGACAGCATCTCCAAAATGGACACCTTATTCCTACTAGTATTTTCCTTGCAGAAAAACCAACCAATAAACAACCAAAATAAACCAAACAGTGAGAGTGGCTTGAGCTGCAGTACAATGTTCAGTAAAGCTCAAATTTCATCAAGATGGGAAACGGGAGTTCTCTTGCCCCAGGGACTTGAGCACCCTGCAGAGGAAGGGAGCGTTACCACCATGGCCAAGGCCTCTGCAAGGGCAAAAGCTACACTGGCTCAGGAGCTAAACCAGAACATTTTATCTCAGCACACACAGGTTCAGTCAACCATGGAAGGCATTTATCCTTTAGAGAAAGTGTGAACCAAGCCACCACAGAGATCAGACGAAAAAAGACCTGTGTGCCTTAAAACCAGTATGATTCATTTAGCCCTGCCCTGAAGAAGGGAAGCAAGGCTTGGGGACACTATAGTGGCTATGGCTATCAGCAGTTGGGTAAGACACAGATGGGTCTTAAGGTTGGCATACAGATTTAGATCATAAGGCAGGGCAGAAAACAGATTTAAGAGAAAGCAGAGCTGACAGTCTTCCTGGAAAGCAGCTTAAAACCTTAACAGTAACAATACCCCAAGCAGTTCCTCTTCCCTGGTAGAGAGGGGCAAACTGAACTCATAAACTTTATAGACCCAAAAATAAGGTCTAGAGGAAGAGTGTCACTCATGGAGGGTTCCACTCTTGAGTGCAACCATTTCATTCCTTGAGTTTAGACATGTATGCCTTAGGTTTGGCAACACTCACACAAAGTACAACACAATATACTTAGTGTTGCATAAACGAAGTTTTAGGGTTTTTTTGCTATTGGGTTTCACGGTTTCCCTGCCATGCCTAAATGAAAGAACCACTCCTATAATTAGCAATAGTAGTCTGATCAATTGCATCTCTGAAGGATTGCAGATAGCATTACCGTGACAGTTTTGAACCCCTAAAGTATGTACCTCTTTTTTCTGATGGAGAGCACAAGGTGAGCATTCAGGTCTTAGCTTATACAGTTAGCAGGACAGGGCCACAGATAAATCCAGTTGAATCCCCAAATATTTCATTATCATTGCAAACAAGCTGGTTGGTATGTGAAATATGCATCAGGAGGTGGGTGTGCTCCCCATGCATTTCTAGACAGAGCAGAGTCTACCACTACTGAGCAAGACTCATGCAGAAGACCAGGCTTCCCACCACCAGTTCAGCCTTCCACCTCGAGCAGACTTGTGAACCCTGTCCTGGCCAGCACAGGTGAGACAGAAAGACAGAAAAAGACAGAAAGACAGAAAGACAGAAAGAGATACACATCAGAGACTTGCACCCTTTGAGATGTGCCAGAGTGCAGCCCAGGGAGATGAAGTGCAACAAAATAATTTTTCACTGAATTGCTCAGAGGGCTGCAGAGATTATGGGATGGCAGCACCAGGAGAGCTAGGAAGGTCAATACACAGGTGGGGGGTGAGCCAAGCCCATGATAACAGTTTGCTCACCTCAAGGCTCTGCAAAGCCCTTGCTACAAGGGCATGTTCCTTCACTCAGCAGAGTCAGGCCCTGCCCTGCCCAGCTAGCCACGACATTTTGTCTAGCTTAGAGAAAAGGAGTCTGAGAGGTGACCTCATAGCTTCCTATGGCTTCCTGAGGAGGGGAAGTGGAGAGGGGGGCTGATCTCTTCTCCCTGCTGTCCTGTGACAGGACATGCGGGAATGGTTCAAACCTGCATCAGGGAACAGGCTCCTCAGGGAAGTGGTCATGGCACCAAGCCTGTCAGAGTTCAAGAAGAGTCTGGGCAACATTTTTAGTCATATTGTTTAGTTTTAGGTAGCCCTGCAAGGAGCAGGAAATTGGACTTGATGATCCTTATGGGTCCCTTAAAACTTGAAATATTGTGATTCTAGAGGAGTTTCAGACTTGACATTAGGAAGCATTTCTTTACTGAGAGGGTGATCAAACACTGGAACAGGCTCCCTAGAGAGGTGGTTGGTGCCCCAAGCCAGTCAGTGTTTAAGAGGCATTTGGACAATGCCCTTGATAACATACTTTGACTTTTGATCAGCCTTGAAATGGTCAGGCAGCTGGACTAGATGGCCCTTGCAGGTCCCTTCCATTTGAGATAGTCTACTCTATGTCTCACTTATGCTGGGAATAAAGCAGGAGATGCATGGAGCAACTTAACTTTCAACACTTCCCTGTGCTTGCTGCTATTCCCTAAGGAAGCCTGGAAGCCTCGTGGCAAATACAATAATGAACACTTTTGCAGAAAATCATGAATTCTCCCTAATGAATGTCTGAGATCCTGAGCATCAACTTCAAGGTAATCTAAAAAAAGGGCAAAAGTGACTTCAAAGAGAAACAAGCAGCTAATGGATCAAATCTGGAAGCTTTAACACTTATGGGCTCAGACTGACAAAAATAGCAGAAGATCAACTTCACTCTCGTTCCTTTCTCACAGTCAAACTGAATTTTTGTTCCCATTTCAGCTTGCACTTTCAGGTCATTAGGCCTCAACCATGTATGCTTATTTCTTGCCGAGTATCTTCTGTTGCCAGAACTTAAAAGAACATTTCTCATCTTGGACAGCAACACTGCTGACTGTTGCCTCTTCGTTTGTAAATTAACATGCTGCTTCAGTTTTTGCTACTCTACTTGCACCACAAAAAGACCTCAACTGTTGCTAAAATGGTTGAGAAGCCAGCGTGAGCCCTCGTTATTTCTTCATATCTCTGTGTTTGCCCTCATTTCGGGTTAAGAGTCCTAGCCACACAACACAAACTGACCACATTACCTCAAATAAGCAAAAACAAGTGAACAACCCCACACCCTGTACATACTGGTGTGGTTTGTCCTGATGAGTAGTCACCACAGAACATGATTTCTTTGTCTTTATCACTGAAAATAAAACTGAATAATAGCTGTATGGTTATGCCCTCCAAACAAAAAACCTTCACTTCAGACCACTAGAAGACACATCTGTGACTGCTGTATTTTTGTACAAGTGGTTTTGGAAGAATGCTTTAGTAATCCAGATGCACTACCTCATCCTGCATAGTGGGAGTACAGCAATAAGGTGAGAAAAGGATAGAAGGAAAGACACAGAGTATACCTAGGCATGAAGCTGGAGTACAGCAGCCTTTCTGTTCTCATTTTTTTGCTAGATGGTACTTAATCACCATGCCAGTGCACTTCAGAGATCAAACCCAAGAAATCATGGAACATATAGTGATATAGGACTTTAAAGGTTATGTACTGAAAATGGCTATTCAAATCACGGGACGCACTAAGGAATTACTTCAGCTAATGGTTTAAATTTAGACTGGGCTTCATAATATTTGAGAGACCTGTTCCATGCACATAAAGAAATAATTAGCATATACAGCATTATGGATACACCTTCTAAATCCTGAACTTTGTTATGGAGTGATTTTGCTTGGAGTTGGACATAGCATCTGTGAGTCAGGTTCCAGTAGTTGTGTTAACTTGGACAATACTTCTGCTTTGATATAAGAGTAGCTCTGAGAGTAGTATTGTATCAAACAATGAGCTTTTGGAAGAGCTTAGGGAAAAAACAAAACAAAACACATCTTTCTTATGAAATCAGCCTGAAGATAGATGTTTGGTACTTCATCAAGAATTTTAGTTTCAGAAGTCTTCCACTTCTGTGCTTCACTGCCAGACAGAGAATAACTCATACAAACTCAAAAGTATTTTCCTCTGTGCTGTCTTACCATTAATCTAATGTGAGTTGCATCAGGCATTCAAAGCTTTCCAGAAGTGAAGTACCTCAGGAAATGCTCAGGATCACCACTGTCACAGAAGAGAGTGAGATATTCCGTCGCAGCACCATTTGAGTGTGAATCCATGTACTGCTGAAATACTATCATGAAGCTGAAGGATTTATCAAGTGTTACTTCTCAAACCATTGAGTATGGGGGTGTTTGTTTTCTAGCACGACAAAACAGGATTTTCTAGAGTTTCTTCAGTTAGGTAACTTCTGGCTTAATACTAAAAAATTCAGAGTTACCCTAAAGTTTAAGCAATTTTTTTGTACATGAGTGTTACATAAAAACATTTCAGTTCAGCCAGCATGATTAAATAGGTAGCTCTCTGCTTAACCCAAGCAGAGGAGGATTGGAGATGAATGAAAACAGTGTTTGAAATACTAATTGTTTTAAATCAATTGGTATGCATTTTATGGCATGTTTATGTAATGAAAAAGTCAACACTGTGAATTATAGGTGTGTACGTACACATACTTCTTAAATTAAACAAAGGGAGATGTCAGAAGGATTCAATTCTGTGCAAGGAAGACTACTCAGAAATTCGTAGTTTAAAAAACACAGCTGACCAGAACCCACCCAATATATTTATCTGTTTCTGATGTGTACATGCTGATTTGTGCAATTACGCAATCATGTGTCACATAACCTCAGTGCCATGCTAGCAAATGCTCATAGAGAGAAAACTTGCATTCCTTTATGAAAGAATATAGCAGACCGTGCCAGGCACCCAAATCCTAGTTGACAGCTCAGCAAGATGCAAACAAGGGCTCTTTCACAGAGAAAGATAAAGGATTCTACCATGGCTGACTGAAAATATAAAGAGTAAACTTTGTTCAGTGCCTGTGCATGAAAAGCAGAGAGCCAGTGAAACAACAATGCTTGATTGCAAAGTAAATAAAAGACTGAGCTTTTTCTTTGGCAATGTAGGGTTTGGAAAGGCATGCTTAGAAACTGCAAGTAGCCTCTATGTTTGGGTATTTAGGGCACCAAACACAGGAATGTCAGTTAAAACTAATTGTAAGAGATGTGTTGTTTGTTGTTTGGGTTTTTTTGTTTTGTCTTAAATATTATTTTTTTCCTAATGGAAAGAACCAAGCAAAATCTCAATTGCCTGCTTGAGCTAAGAGGCAAGAGTTGTTTCAGAAGCATTACCAAAATCCTTATTCTGAACATCTTCAAGTGGCACATTCATGCAAATAACTGCTTCTTGACAGGGCACTTCTTTTATGGGACAAAAGGTAGATAGTCCTCCTAGAGCAGCAATACCAGAACATTGCATTATCATAGGCATCTAACATTTGGGAAAAGATGAAAGGTGATATATTGAATGTTCCTGAGCTTTTACTGTTGGTAAAGTGGTAGCTGGTGAGTCATTACGTCAGCTGAGCACACCATAGCGAGTTCTGTCAGTAATTCCTTATATTCCTCAGCTAGGCAAGAAACACAGCCCCTGACATCTGAGTCATTGCTCCACATCCTGCCCTACCTCAGCACTTCCTCATTCAAGGCAGAGGCTCCTCACAGCAGCAGGCTTGAATCTCAGCACATTCAGACCGGGTACTGAGAGATTCCACATAGGTAAGTATGAGATTAAGTTTTCTGTCTTGCACTAGAAAACATGAAAACTGCAGTATCTTGGCTATGTCTTCCTAGATAAGGTCTTTTACAAGTGCTTCAGACGATGTGAATGTGGGAAAAATGAAAAAGAAACAGTCTGAGTTCTGTTTGGTTTTGCTTTGTGGTTGGTTTGGTTTTGGTGTCTTTTTTTTCCTTTGTCTTAAGTGGCAGTTTGCTGGAGAGGAAAAAAAAAATATATATTGAGAGGTTTCCCAGTTAAAACGTTTCGGTTTTGTAACTCCACTCCCCCCCACTGACTGCCAGCTGGGGTGCACTTAGACTGCAAAATGACAAGTGAGGCTAAAGCTACCCATAAAACTAAAGGCAGCTTTCACCTGACACTCCAAAAGGCATCTCTAGCTAATTTACTCACTGAGTACAGTTTTGCCTCTACTTCTGCTCTTTAATTACTAAAGAAAAGCAAAGAGAGAAAGTGACACACTAACAGAAGTGACCTAAATAGGAGTTTCAGTTTAGAGAAGTTCAGAGAATGAACATTAGGTTGAAAATAATTTCACCTGCTGCCCCAAAATGTCTGCTAAGTAACAGTAAAGGCTCAGACAAGATGTTCAGCATAGTCCCACCAAAACTGAAACCCTACATAACTTTTCAAGTTCTGAATGGTCACTGTTTACAAACTGACAGTGTTGTAACAGTAGCTAAAAACCCTGGTGTGAGGAAGATCAGGAGTCCCATCGAACCAAGCAGCACATACACAGTCAAAGTCAGTGCTACACAACAGCTGAGGTCTCAGTCTGCAGCTACTGAAGAAATCAAGGGCAAGAGTGAAAAGACAAGATAGAGGGCAAGCAACTGCAGGGGAGGATTTGCCCAGTTCATGAGTCATGAAGGTTTCTGTGACAGGTGTTTGTGGACTTTGAAAAAGAAGATAACATGATGCTGTTGCACAAGCAGGTTTCACACAAACCTGTTGTATTTGAGTTTTGATAGGTTTATTTCAGAGTAATAAAAAGAGACACAACCACAAGTATGCATACCAGTCCATACAGCAGAGCATTTAAAACAACTTTTCCATTTTAAAATCTATTATTATTACTTTTGGTAGCTTGTTCCTTCTTCAGAAGGAACTGTATCCACCAAGGTAATGCAGGGAGAGAAAAGGGTAGAAGGGAGTCACTTCAGAAAAGTACAAATAAATTGATGACACAAGCCACATTTCTTGCACCTCTGTGTGAACTTGGAATTCAGGCCCCTTAAGAGCCACCTCGTATCAGATAATTTTGCCTTTTTGAAGACTAAATCAACAGCAGTATTTCACCAGTTGACTAAAAATGAATCCCAAGTGAGCAGTGAAGCCACACGGCTATAGATTTCAGTTCTTGTGAAATCAAAAAGTTTGCTATTGTTTTGAGTTTAATTTGATAATACAAGTGTAAGCAATGTAAAGGCAGAGATCAGCACAGATTTTTCCTTCTAGATAAATTAATTAGTTATTTATAGAAAAGGAGAGGAGGTGGTAGAAGTTTTTCATCTCTAAGCCTTCTTCTTGTAATGCAGACCAGGCCACTGAAATATTTATCAGGAGTACTACAAAAAAAGACTCCAGTATGCTGTCTCCTGTTACTTAACTCCTAAAATAATATTGCACTGATGATACTACATTCAAGAGACAGATCTTTTGTTGGAAGTCATCACTTCTTGACATTTTGTCTGACAGAGAAGCCACTCTGGGTGGAAGGAAGTAGGGGCAAGGAGTGAAAAAAAACCCATTATATTATGAAAAAAACCCAACAACAACAAAATTAAAAAAAAATACAAGCAAAAAACAACAATCATACACAATAGTGCAGTCAACACTTTAGGGCTTTTTCCCACCTTATCATTGTAGATGGTATATATTGCTTACTGCTAGCACAGGACAGACATGGACTTGTTGGAGCAGATCCAGAGGAGGCCCACAAAAAATGATCAGAAGGTTGGAGCACCTCTCCTCTGAAGACAGGCTAAAGGAGTTGTGGTTGTTCAGCCTGAAGAAGAGAAAGCTCCAGGGAAACCTTATTACAGCCTTTCAGTAATTTAAGGGGGCTTAAAAGAAAGACAGAAAAAGACTTAAGGCCCTTTACCAGGGTCTGTAGCAACAGAAAAAGGGGCAATGGTTTTAAACAGAAAGAGGGTAGATTTAGATTGAACATAAGAAAGATATCCTTTATGGTGAGGGTGGTGAGACACTGACACAGGTTGCCCAGAGAAGTTGTGGATGCTCCCTCCCTGGCAGCATTCAAGGCCAGGTTGGATGGGGCTTTGAGCAACCTGGTCTAGTGGAAAGTGTCCCTGCCCATGCAGGGGGTTGGAACTAGATGATCTTTAAGGTCCCTTCTAACTAATTTTATGCTTTTGTGATTATGACTTAAGATTGCTTTGAAAAAGTTGAGCTGGTTTCTGCCTCTCACACCCTCAGTTACATTCCTTTTCTGAACTGTATTACAGCCTTTCCCTTCCACTCAGGACAAGGACACTGTAGAGCCAACTGCCCCTATGGAAGCTGAGCTTTCCTAAATATACACAGAAGGTGGCAGTCCAGTCTAGGTGACAGGATACTGCAGGCACACGTCAATGGACAGAGCTTTGTTTCAACAGGTGAGAGAAAGGAGGAGAGGAAAAAAGCTTCTCAACAAGATACTTTTCTGCCAATTAAATACACATGCACACATATACTGAATGTGAGCATATACTAAGTGAAATGTCATTGAACACTGACAATTTTCAGAGGTATGTGGGGATGTACATACACTGCAGATGTACCTGCAGTCAGATTTTTCAAAGCAGCCTGAGCCTCAGAGACTTCCAGTCTTGATTTCAGTTCACCACTGCCCATATGTTTTTGAAATAGCACCTCAGCACCTTCAGGCATATCTGAACTGCATGGCAAGGCGTGATGCAGAGGTGCTTGTGCTAACAGGGCCTGGAGAAGTGCCAGTGCCTGTGTGTAGCATTGCACTGGCATGAACTCCCTATGCTGCTGGGGCATTGCTAACTGCAGCTCCCTGCCATCCTCTCAGGGCTCTGATGCTCTCTGGCCTGGGAGAGGAGCTCAGGCCAGTACAGCACAGGGCTGCATGGGCACCCTTGGCTGTTCAGCCCTGGCCCAAGGCATCCATACCACTTTTGGTGGCACACCAGAACTCAAACTAGCTTGAGTTTTTAACTGGGTGTATTGCTGAAAGGGAAAAAGGAGCAGTTGGTTTTGACAGAGGGGGTTTTGGTTTTGTTTGGGTATTTTTCTCCAGGTTTTCCTTTTCCTTCCTGCTCACATAGACTACTGAACAAATAGACCTACAGCCACCTTCAGCATCACTAAAAGGAATCTCCATTTCATGGCTGTAGCTAGTTCTAGATTTGATTGTTTTCTCAGCTGCCTTTCCCTCTACTGTCTCTACATTCTTTTTTTTTTTTCTCTAAACTCTGATGCCAGCAGCCACACTCTTCTACCAGTCCATCCTCATGCTAGTTGCTAAAGTGATCTGTAGCAGAACAAAATAAATTGCTGGCAGTAGGACAGTGTCTTCAAGGAGCCCCCCAAGTAAGGAAGGAGGTATAAAGAACTTTAAAAAGAAAAAAATGACAAATTGGAGAAAATTTAATTTTAGAAGGAATAGAATATATTGAAAACCTAAACTGCAGAGGTATCCATATGCCTATGAGCTCCTAGGAATGAAGTTTCCTCAGAGCAACTCTGCCTCCCCAGCACAACCATTTAAGAACAACAAATACATAGTTAGCTGAAGGACTCCAAGATACATGGTTTCCAGGCATGTAAGACTTGTTTTAATTTTGCACATATTAAATTATGCAACTTCTTGCAAGGGCTTGTGACCAGACTCTAAGTTCAGTTAAGATTTCCTAATGTCCCAGAGCCAGCTGTCTTAAAGCCATACTGTTTTTTAATTCCCTCCTGTGGGTTACCACTTTTTCATTTTGCTTTTAAAGGAACCACAGGAAAAAAATTCCCTCGTGCACAGTAGAAAAGCTTAACCCACCACAGCTTTTCTAGTTACAACATGACGGCACCTTTCGCAAGAGATACAACTTCAGTTCAGCCACTGTCTCAAGAGTGTCCACTTCCTTTGCACATAAACTCCAGAAAACATTGCCTGTATAATCATTTACTATATCCTCTGAACCATTTGCTCTTAGTCCAAGTGAAGTTGGCTCAACTATGCCCTTTCGCAGAGAGGCTTGCCCTGTTAGCAGACAGGATACTGGGAAAGCAAGACTTCCAGAAGAGTAAAATGCCATTTGCACAGATCTACAAAGGCATCAAAAGCCAACACTAAAACCTATGACTACAGCATCCATATAGCAATATACCCTGAAAAGCAGAACTACCCAACACAGCCAGCCCAGTGACTGAGCACAGCCAGCATTAACGCACCATACGATTAAGACAGCTTGGTAGCATCCTGAAAGAGAGCACCCATAGTGGATGAAACCACAGGACCAAGTCTTATTTGCAAGGATTCATTTCAAGTATTTCAGTTTTGGTTATCACAATTTACCAGTTTCACCCTAAATTTACTGTTGTTCTATAAACAGAGAGTACTGGTGACTGGTGTAATTTAGCATTTGCTTTGTGTAGTTGCAGAGTGCAACTTTAATGAAAAGGGAGGAGGATGAACAAAACACACAAATTATTAATCCAGAGAAGATTAGTTTGTTTTTTTTAATTTTAGAAGTTATTTCTGCTACTTCCACATGCAGGTATTTTCTTCTCACACCTCTTTATGCATAAATTACTGTGCAGTTTTCCATATTATTTTATTCCACTTACAATTTCCTTACAAGGCTGCTGGAAAGACAAGGCGCAATGGGATGGAGACTGCTATTTCCTTAAATTTTCCCTCCCTCATTTTATGAATAAAGTTAGTTTGTTGTAGAATCCAAGTGTATTTCTCAACTAACTCTGTTTGAAGTATAATCTTTTCACCTCTGGCTTCCCAGATGTTATTTCGTAACATCCAAGTCTCCCTGTGTTCTACATTGCCATATGCTGAAGTTCTGAAGCAGAAGGTTTTTTGTAAAAGCAAACTTGCTTTAGCTCCTTTTTCAGCGTCCTTGCCAAGCAAAGTCAGCTGTCACCAGTTCGAGGGCTTTCTGAGCTACAACCAAGCAGATCCTTGCCATCACTTACAAAAGGAGGATTATTTTGTTTAGACATCAGGAAAGGGAAGAGCATCGCATCCAGAACTCCCTACATTGCCCATTCTGGTGCAGCTTTAAACTTGGTCGTTCTTTTTAAAGAGAAGAACCATAGGGTCTATAGAGAGCTGCTGTATTTTGTCTTCTCCATCCTTGCATGCATGTAAACTGACCATTGCATACACCTGCAGACTCATCATGTTCCAGCTATCCAGACTGGGAGGAGATTGGCATTGTCTTTTCCTTCCCCTTTACAGCAAATAAACTGGGCAAACACTGAACTGCACCCAAAACACACTTACCTTGCAGTCCCTGTCTCTTGCAGTTACCATGAACTCTTTCTTTGCGAAAGGTGACAGTTTCTTCTTACCCAAAATGCACTTTAATATCCAGAGAAGGACATACTTCTTTAACAGCTATGATTAAGTAATCTGCCTCATAGCCACAGTCCTCCCCTCCACCAACCAGAAATACAGTTAGGACTTCCAAAGGATAAAAAAAAAATATATATATATATATAAAAAAAAGAGATGCCCAGAAGCATTTGTGAAGCCCAAGAAATGAAAGGAGATGGTAACATGGAGCATCACTGCTTTTCCAGCTCTACTTCGTATACAGCAAGTGCCATTCCATGGTTAACTAACTGCCATACCCTCCTCACTCAATCACCCCAGCAATGCTTTTGACTACTCAGGCTGCAAGCTCCCTTGCCTCTGACAGTTTCCCTTACCTCTGGCAGAACGACAGCTAGTTAGCAGGGGTGCAGTCAGCTGCCTGGGGCAGCCAGCATTCGGCATGGGCTGACCACACTCCAACCGCTGCCATACGTTGCTCTTCCATCAGCAAAATACTTAAAAGCTGGCTCAGACATCTGCACATCCTGCAGCAACTGCATTGGAATCACATATCCAAGAGATTTTTGAAAGCAGAGCATGACCCTGTGAGAATTTGAGGCCCCTTTGTGCTAGAAAATATAGAGTAGACGCTATTAGAGCTTCTACTGTCACCTATAGCAAAATTTATATTCTTTTATGGGGTGGTTTGTTTGAGATAAAGAAGGAATGTTTCCTGACAATAAAGGTTACACCAACCTGCAGTTGAGAGGATGGGAATGAGAGCTCCCTGGGATACTCATGTTGTGCTGCATCTCTTGTATTTTCCAAGTCCTCTACTTGGAAAGCAGGAGTTAAAAAAAATAATTTAAAAATGTTGAGGCTAAATGGTTTCCCTGGAAAGGTCTCCTTTGCAAGACAGGCTAGAAAATAGCTGCACCAAGGTAGAGAGTCCGGGGTCAGCTTTTCCTCTGTGACTAAAACTCATGTAAGTCCCTATACCATGACACTCACTTTACTACCTCCTCCCTTATTTCTTCGCTCCTCACAGGGGAATGAAGCAGAAGAGAGTGTGTTCATTCGTACTAGATCATTTTCATCCACCCAATAAGTATCCTCTGGGAAAACCTAACTCCATAAACAGCTCTTGAGCCCACAGTTTGGCTCCAGTAATGTCAAGGAGAGCAGCAGTGCCTTACCCAGCACGGACTTCTTCTGTGGCACCAGGATCTGGCTGCAATACAGTCCAAATATTACCTTAACATTCTCAAAACAAAAGCAAAATACCTAATTAGAGAGCTAGCAGGGTTGTATGGCAGGTCTGGCTAGGGGATCTTTGAATTTCCTCATGGGAAACTTCTGTCTTCAAAGGTTTCCTTCCACACAATTAATTTCACCTAATGAGTACTTCACTACAGCTGAAAGTTTCATAGTTGTCATGGTATGAAACCACTACACTAATATGCAGGTGCCTTCTGAATACTGCTGTCACAGTTCAAGTTGAATATCTTGATTCAGATGCAAAGAGACATGAACAAGCTGGTAAAAGTCAGGGCAACTCTGCTGGCTTGACCTGGTTGGCAGTGTCCCCCTACATCATCCCAACTCCAGATCTGTTCCACACCTCAGAATAAGAGAGAGAAGTATTTCAGTTAGGATATCCCTGATTAAAATTCAGTGTTATTGTCTTGGTTCCCTTACTTTCGCCATACTTTTCTTCTGAGAGGGGCGTAAACAAGTGTCTACCCAGAAACAGTCCTTGTGTCAAGGTTCATTTCCAGGGCATGTAAAAGCACTACTTCAGCTCTAGTCCTCCTTGCCTTTGTGGCACATGATACAGGAGATTTTCAGGGTGGAGCAGTTGTAAGAAATACAGCACAGCAGAGGTAACACAAGTCATGGCTAAGACCACCATCAGCTCACTGCCAGTAAGGTGCAGATCAGACATTCCCCACAACTTGCCTTGTTTAGGCCAGGGAAAGTATTTCATCTTGGGTGGCTCCAGAGCCTGGGGGGCTTCAAGGCCACAAAACTAATTCCCAGACATTTTGCTTCTCCTGAACAACTGCTGAGAAATAAGGTTGCTTCAGTTCCTAAAACATCTGTGTTCCACTTCAGAGTTGCTCTAAGGAGATTATTGTCCTTCTCCAGCTGGCACCTCAGCTTCATCTCCCAAAAGACTGTTTACAGCTTGAATGAATGATTATGAAAAAGCAACGTGTAGCACTCTTATTTCAGTCCTCTAAATAAACAGTCCTACAAGTGCCAAGGTCCTCAAAATCTGAGGCATTTTAAGATAGGTAACTAATGAGGTTCTTCAAATCCCATCTGGTAGTAGGACAGGGATGCAAGGGCTTTGAACTGCAGGCATGAGATCATAATGTTAACATCTAGAGAAGATTTCCGGGAGGGCTCAGAGGAAGTGCTTCAAAACTAGGCCATTTAAAGTTTACATAGTCGCAGTGCCTTCTACAAATGACTTCTCCCTTGTATTCAACCCATAAGCTTCTACTTTGTTTAACAGTCATCTGTTAAAGCACAGTACCAATCATGCCTAATAATTCCTAGTTAATTCCCCACAAGTATGTCATCGAGGGGAAAAAAGAGCTTGTTCTATTTCACATTCTCACAAACAGACACTTGTGTCTACAAAATGGGCAGCCATAATGTTTAATGCCATTTAATGGTGCTTTGAAGATCCAAACAAAATATTTGGTTTGCCTGCATTATCAGTCCTCCAGATGTTTGGCAGCTGCCAGTAAGCTATATACAATGCCAGCTCTAACCAACTAGTGCTTTGTTCTTTCCTTTTTGAGGACATCACATCTCTCTTCCTGTGAGAGTTAGGTATGCAGTAGGTTGCACAGTAAGTCCTGTTAAACACTCTTACCCCCATTTCCCCAGCTGAAACTACAAGATGCAATTTGAGTAAGCAGTAAGTAATCTTCATATTCCCATCATCAAAGATCAATCAACTTCAGTTCTTGTTGAATACATCAACTCTTTTTGCTACTAAGCAAAAACAAATGGGAGAAGGAATTGTGTCTTTCCAGATCGAAATTTCTGTGTAGTTTTGACTCCAAGTTCAGTCATTTCTGAAGCCAAGCCTTGTCATACATTACCACAAACACTCAAAACTCGGGCTTTGGCCATCTCCAAAAGGTGGGTTTTCGTACAGTGTTAGTGGCAAGAGAGGATGTGGGTTCAGGCAGTCCAGCTGTGGGAAACAGGGGTGGCCCAGGGAACACATCTCTTCCCAGTAGCATTACAAAGACTCAGTTGCTACATCTGTCAAGACGAAAATGGAGTGGCATATAACAGTGACAAAAATCCTCCTTGCCACAGCTTTGTTAAATATGTCCCTAGAAGTGCCTGCTTCCTTAGAATCTGATGGCAAAGTAGAAAATCAGTCATTTGCTCCAGCAGTAACAGCTGTGCATTGAATAATTCTTTCGTAAGGAGTACTTTAAGTACTTTGACATTCAAGACTGGACAACCCTTCAGGGCTTGAAGGAGGCTGCTATTTGCAGAGCCCCATCATGCAGGACTAAAATCCCTACAAAATTTTAGATTATTTTGCTCTCTATCATTTCACTGATTGCAAAGATGTTTGACTATACTTGTTCATACCTGAGGCTGGTCATCTTACTCATTCACAAAGCTTACCTCCTCAATGGGGAAACGCAAGGCCTAGAGACCAAACTGCTGGTCAGTGCCATGCTCTGCTGCACTTGCACACCTTATTTGGGATGTGGGTTTCACACCCTCAACTTCCAATTTGGAGCTAGTTGAAAATATACTGAAAAACTAACTTCACCTAAACTTTCACAGGGGGTTTCCTATATTGAAAGTGTAGAACCACAGAGAGGTCAGGCTGACCTTTCACAGTGTGAAAGCTTGTGGTTTTGCAGAAGCTGCTCCTCTTTCTTTTCAAGTCATTACTTACCAACACGCCTAAAACAGCATAAACATATAAAAGTTCTGTTGAGCATCTCTGACACTGAAGAAGGCTAAGTTTGGTGGGCTCTCGATTACAGAAAATAGATGACAGCAGGTACCCATGCACTGCTCTCCTAGTGTAGGTGTAGCCTGCTCAAGTTGCCTTTATAGCAGAGTAGCACAAACTTGATTCAGCAACTCATTGCTAAGGTACTTCATCTGGGCCTAGGGCCATCTTTAAGTGACTTCCTCCACAGCTCTCAAGATGACACTGCTCTTCATTACCAAGTGACCATCAGGTGCTATTACAACACAAGACATCTGGCTAGCACTCATAAGCTTGACACCATCTAGTTGCTTTCAGATATTAATTCTCCAGCTTACTTTGAGCTATGTCCTACTTTGAAATGACAAATGCTATGCTCTGGTATTAAACTTGGTAACTGGTGAAAGGGTTACATGTCTACAGCTGAAGTAAGCTCCCTTTGAGGAAAGGGGACCATCCACTACAAGACCCCCGTTATCACTGAACTGTATCACTTAGAAATGCAAACTAAAGACCACTTGAAAGCAACCAACTTTTAAGACTTCTAACCATCACATAGTTCTTGGTGGCTATAAACAATTTGCATATTGGGTTGTCACCTTTCTTATGTTCAAAGATTGGCTTATCTTTTCCGTTTTCTCACAATCTAGAAAGATCAGTTACAGCCAATTTTATTAAGACCCAATTAACAGTTCACAACCTCGTTTACTGAGAAAAGTAAAGCTTAGGTGATCAAGCAAATCACCTACCTAATTCCTCCCTCTTCTCAACATCCCTTGTAGCCCTTTGACAAATCTTCCAAAAATAAGCAAAGAAAAACCCAAAGAACAACAAACCATCCAAAGGAGATTCTGTTAGCACTGTTCTCAAGGCAAGAGAAAAGGCAAAACCAAGACAGCCTTGTAAACTCAGTTCTTGTAAGAGTCCAGAGAATTTGTGTTAGAGAGCAAAAGCATTAACAGCAGAAGGAGACACCAGAGGATCCATGCCAGAATTAATGTGCCCGTTCCATGCACTTTTGTGCAGTTTTCTTCCAGGAGTATTGGAACAACAGTTTGCCTTCCCTCCACACAGCCATTCTTCTAGACAAGACAACATTCAACACAAAGAATAGCCAAATGAACTGCTGGTAACTCTCTGACCTTTGGGCGCCCTTTGTCATATCACCTGTATTGCTATTGCAGTAACAGCAGTGGGACGTTAGAGTCTTTCTGTCCTATCTTTTTTTTGCGTTTAAGACAAACACGAGAGTTACAGTCTGCAGCTCTTGCCCACGTAAGAAGCACCTCAGTGGATCAGACAGGTCTAACCTAGTTCTTCAGCTCTGGCAGTAACAACAGGGAACACTATTGAGGGACAGCATGGGTATCTCACATACTGGCCAGGCTAACATTGTGCTTGTACTGCCACAGTATCCACGATCCAGATAGTCTTGCACAAAGTAAAGTTTTACTGCCTGCATGAGCTACTTAGGAGCCAAGCCAGAGCAAGGACACAAACATTGCTCAAGTCATAACACCAATTAGCATTTGCTAACTATAAGGATCAGAGGTATGAGGGGTACACGAGGTAAATGTACCTGCTGTTCAGAATCACTTTCAGCTTCACTTCATGCCTTTCCTAGCGCTGGGCTGCCATGCAGACTAGTCCAGGTCATCTTTAGCTACATGTCATATGCTCTTGAAGTTCTTTGTCCTGTTGCACTGCCTCAACTCCATCACCACATTGCATGGCTAAATCACACCACCATCTATGGCACTATAGTCATCTGTGTGCTACAGGGTAGGAAAGGAACCATGCGGGTTAAGCCAACAGTTGAGAAGTGGCTTTTCCAGATTTTCCTGGGCTTGGGACAGTGGTTTCTGTTCACTTTTCTCTCTAACAGCTCCAAACTTGTCTGAGGCTACATTACTGCCCCTCAGCACACCAGAAGTTATTACTTCAAAACAGAAACTGGATCCAACAGAGTTTGGGTCCAAAAACTTAAGCTTGTTTTCTCACTACCACAGATGTGATTGAGATGTTAGAGTCACTGTTGAGAAGCACACAAGGTCTAACCCATTATCAGTTCAAAACATGTTAGCACATAAGCCAGCAGCCACACACCCTATGGAGCAGAATATTAAAGGTGAAAATAGAAGGGGGAAAGAAGAGATTAGTTGTGCCCTGTGAAGATGAGGGCTTTAAGGCTGCTAATGCTGATTTGCAATAGGAAAACAAAGTCACAGGAACTGCACATGTTGCAGTAAGAAATGTGACACCATAAGAAAATATGGCTTCCAACTTAGGCTGTTACTGTGCTTTCTTCTGGGGTAAGAGACCCTTCTACTGCAGAATACTCCACTGGGGGAAGGGGAAGAGAAGGAATGGGAGGAGGTAAGTTTGGATATTTAAAGAACAAAAACAACCCAGAGCTGAGAGTCATCCTCCAATTCTAGAAGAGAAATACTTCAACCAAGTACACCACTACAGTCTCCAACAAGAAAGTCAAGACACTGAATCACCACAGGAAAAGGAAAACACACACACACACCCCCTAACCCCCCCAAGACACGTGCACAGTTAACAATGATGAAAATACCTGCAGTAGGTTCTCCACATACACCTAAAAGACAAAGCAGGCAACGTGAAAATTAATTGCACACACACAGACATAGGAAGAATAGGGGACTGTTGTCAGAAAAGGGTAAGGATATCACCTCTTTTTTTTGCCCTGGTTCTGAATAGAAATACATCTACAGGAAGTAACACAAGTATTGTTTCAGAGTACTTTGAAGGAAAGGAGTTGCTTTCTTTGCTTCCAACCCCCAAGCTTGCTACTTTGAAAAGGAGCCAGCAGCTCCCTGTGTGGTCATGATTACAGATGGGGGTAAAAAATGGAATGCTATTGCATTGGTAACAGAACACCAGCACTTCTGCTGGTGGGACAAGAACGAGACAAGATCTGATCATGCTTACAATGCTTGAGATGGGCACTTCAGAAGATAAACTGATTTGGATGACCTAGATCTGAACCGAGCATTAGGAACAAAACCCAAAATATTTAAGACAACAGACATTTCAGAGTAGAGGGCCTGCAGGAAGTGCTTATGATCCCCATTGCTTTTCCTATTTATACAAGTTGATCATTCAATATATTTCCTTCAGACAATAAGTACATCTACCTCAGATCTCAAGCCAATAGTCTAGATACCTCCAACACCTGAGCAAACCAGAATTGTCTTAAGATGCCCAAGTTATGTTGTATAATATATGTACATCCCATTATCTCAATGTATGACTGTTCTCCACTCGCAACAATTATTTACAGCTTAGCAAAACAAACATAAAGTGCTTACAGGAGCTTTTAGGGGTCCTCATTTAGGATCCTATTTGTGTCTATCTCCAATGGACAGAGGTTAATTGGATATGAACATTCTCGTGTTTGTATCAGCCATACAACTAGAAACTTTCTGCTCTCACACTAAAGGAGCTAGACTTAAGAGAGTGTGTAGGCTTCAGCTTTGTAAATATTTTCAAAAAGTCGGCCTTGGGAAGGCAATTCCATTAGAAGGAGGAGAGCAGGTTTAAGCCTGTAATATTTGGCAACTGGTAAGCCTTATTTTTGTTACTGGTTTGAGGACTCTTGAAACACTAGGAGTTAATCTTTTTACCAGCATAAGGTATTCCATGAGTATTTGTGCTTTTCACTGGATAACTATGGGAAAGACCAAGATGGGCTCCTGAAGAAGGGAATGGCTCTTCCTTTTCTTAGTAATTTACATTCACTGCACTTACCTGTTTTTCCTTGCATAACAAAAAGTACCACCAGAACATGCAGGAATATCAGAGATAAATGTTAGGGTACATGCGGTATGGAGCACATGTGACAAATTACCCTCAGGTAATTACCTCAGGTCTGTTTGGGGTAACTGAAAGAAAAACCACAGACAAAACCCAGACACCTTCACTTTTGCTTTAACAGAGCAAGGCTCCTAGAAAATACCAGCTCAGACAGAGACTCACACCTTTCAGTTCTTTAGCTCTGAAATCTGTATTAATAACACTGATTAGCCCCAAGGTTTGTTCCAGAACTATACAGACTTTATGATGAACAGTTGCTTATAAGCATGTTCGGCAAACTGCATTTTGTAGCTTAGTAGCAAAACCCAGGATGTAATTCAAGTGGTTCCTCTCACTCAGAGGAGCTATTGCAGCAGAGTTTGTCTTTTAGGTGTACAAATCCTCAGTGAGGTGCTCAGCATGGGGCTTGGTCAGTTCAGTCACAACATCATTCTCTGGGAAAGAGCAAAGACAAGTTAAACCAACCTTGGCTAGCCTCAGTTTATTTTTCTCCTCTCATCCTAGCATCTGTGCTTCCATTTTCAGACCCACCATTCCCAGTGTTTCCATGTCCAATGCAACAACTACAACAGCATTTGCTCCCAATTAGCCTCTTTTACCTGTGAAGCTCACCACTTCGTTGATGAATACTTAAAACCTTCCTAGAGGACAATAAGTATTTTCTGAACTTCATCTGCTCTACAGCTGTCTTCCTCTTCTCACCTGTCAGGGTATATGGATCTAATTGATTGTAGGGTTCTAAGTCAGAGAGATGTATTGTCTAGTAACAGGTCTGATAGAGAAAAAAATAATTAGACTATTGTATCTTGGTGGAATTGTGTATATGCACCACTAAAATTGTCATCATCTTGTCTTGAAGAAAGCTGGTTTGTACAATATGCAAAATTAAAAGCTAAAAGGAGAGAGACTTGCAATCCTGAAAAGCTACTGGCTGTCCTTGAGCTTATGGCAACAGATACTAGCAAAAACAAACATCTGCAGGCTTGGATTTTCCCTGTTCTCACACTACTGAGCTGGAAAGTAATTTTGAAGAATGGAAATTCTCTGGCATTAGTGTGTTAATACTTTCTGCTAGATAAGGCAATGAGTAAAAGTAATAAAGACATTTTATTGACTATCACATCAGCTCAAACCTTCCTTTTGAGCCTGAAATAGTTTTCCTTCTGCTTCCTAGGAAAATCCCTTAGAATTTCCCTTTCTTCCTCTCCCTTGTGACCAGGCTTCATCCACTACATGAATTTGAAAGTTCAAAGAGCAGGAGTTTTCCTCTTTCCTTCTTTGGACTGATGACATTTGCCAAGGGGGTTTTATAATCCTGGCTTGGTGTGAAAGATAACTGCTAACTGAACAGGAAAAAACACATTTGTAAAGTGGATAATATATTGAGCAAGATACAGCTAAAGCCATCACTACAAACATTCATGAAATTATTACACTAAATGCTAACAATCTGTTTAAAAAGAGATTATTTTTTCATGCATTGAGTTTACTATAGATATATATATATCTCTCTCAATACTTTTCTTACTTTGTGTTCAGTAACTAAATTCTTGTTGGGTTATACCCTCCCTATATTTTATGGCCCTTCAGCTGTGCTATTTCAAGACACTGTGCAGATGGGGTGGAGAACAAAGATAAAAGAAATCACATTCATGAGCTTTTCGACTTATCGGCTGTAAGCAGTTGAAGAAATCAAAGACTGCTGAGATAACCTAGGTGCTAGGCAGGGAGTCAAGGTCAGACCACACACCTACTTCAGTGTTTGCAAAAAAGAAGGCCCAGCTTGAGGTGCAGGCAAAATATGCTCTCATTTAAATCACTAAGAGTTCAGCTGAACCAGAGGGCTGGTGATTGGTTGGAGCTTGGAAGCACAAGGCAGCTGCTGCTCCTGCTATGCCCATCCCTCCAAAGCAGGAGGTAGCACCCCGTGTCACCCATCTCTTTCCCATCCACTAGCCTTGCTCTGTCCTCTTCATGATTTCTAGCAGCAGTATCCTCTTTTAGCTTGCTTTTCCAAGAAGCCTGAACCAGCTCTATCCATGTGTAGCAGTGCACATACCAGGAAGTCTTTGTCCATTTACAGGGACTTAGTAACAAAGTAAGAGTTCAAATAATAATGAGATTTCCAATGTAGATGCAAACTGGGGAGCTTGGCCCATTACATGATGGAGCAGCAAACTGTGCAGAAGTTTAATCTACATGGAGGTATTTCAGCCTAGGGATGTTTCTACAACTAACAGATTCAACAACAGCATTTGACAGTCCAGTCCTTCAATGAGAAATAATTATGTCACATATGGAATCTCTAACCCAGATTGTACAAAATCCCTTGAGGCAAATTATAGCTACAGTGGGAGAGAAAGGCCAGAAGACAGACATAGAAGAGCAACGAGAAATACCTGTCAGTCATACCTATAATATGTAAGAACTTCCCATGTATTTCAACCCATTTTGGTTCTTCTTGCCTGCATCTGGTCTATGAAGAGCTGTAGACAGGGATTTACTTGACATAATGGCTAAAGAAAAAAATGTTTAGGTACTTGAAAGGACTAGAGGAATGGCAGCAAGATAACTTTATTTCACCTATCTTCTCACCTATGCCACTACAGCCTACCAAAGTTTCTCCTCACGTTACAGCCAGCAAGAACTTGAAACCTTCCACACACTCACAGGCAGTAAGAGGACTGACTAAATCTTTTAGAGGTTAAAGCAGTAAGTAGGCATCCACTGAGAGCCACTTTCATAGAAGCTGACCTCTCAGGTCCAAAGTAGTACTAGTAACACCAACTAGATCATCTTATTTCAAAAATAATTTTCACACCTAACTTCAGATCACCCACTTTAGAACTATTAGTATTGGCCAGTGTTGTATTAATCCCACAAACAATTTTACTAACATCCGTTACCTTACTGTCTTCATGACTCCTCAAGTAAGTGAGTCTAAGTACAAGCATAGCTGTTTGGTTGTTGAACAGAGTGCTCCAGAATCAGGTAATGCCACAATTTTAGGGTCAGTTTGAGCAGATGCCAGAACAAAAAAAACCCACAGTGAGGAATGAAAAATTAGTCCTTTCCATGTTAACATTTTACTCAACAATACCTCTATCTTCAGAGGTTAAACAACAGTAAAACAAGATGTTCTCCAGAGTACTACAACCAGATATTTTGAGAGGAACTGACCCTAAAGTCAGAAAAAAACCAATCCAACACAATATTGATTCAGCTGAAGGAACCATTGTCACTTTGTGCATTTTAACTTGTGATCTACTTCTTTAAGGCTTTAAGTCTTGTAAAAAGCAAAACAAAAAGCACACACACCTAAGCCTTTTTCATGTAACTGCAATCTATAGAAAGAACAGTTCTTTATTCTTGAGAAGAATTTATTCATCAAAAGAGAAAAAAACATTTTGTTGGAACTGGCAAACAAAGAGCAGTGGAAACTCACAGAAAAGCAAAAAGGAATTGAGAAAAAGAACAACTTTGGGGGCAGCTGTCAGAAAAACATTACAAAAAGGAACAATGACTTTTTGGTTTCTCTTCAGAGGTTTCATAAAAGGGCGTGAGACCACCACACACCACTTAGTCACAGGGAGTAAGTCTCACCCAGTAAGCACAAGGCCAGGCAAAGAGGGGGATACACTGTCTCCTCCTTAGGCTGTGCTTCCTGAGCTTTCACCTAGACAGCACCAAGACTGCTGCACTCAGAGACCCAAGAGGACTTAGAGTTTGCAAGACAGGGGTAGGTGGGGTTGGGAATACTTGCTATGGATTTAGAAGGCAGAAATCACTCCCTAAGTCAAAGAGTCTTTCCAACGGAAAGCAAGCAAATGAAAGGCACTGCACTGCCATTCTGTAGAGGAGCAGCTTCTCCTGAAAAACTATCTGCTAAATCTAGCACAAAAGTTATGTTACACAGAGCACAAAGCATGTTTGAAGAGAATGGGATGAGAGCCCGCTACTGAAAATTACAGACAGTTGCCACTCAAAACTGCCTCACACAGACTCTGCAGGCAACAGTGACACAGTGTCCCTCTGGGACCTCTGGACAGCTATCCCTCTAGTTCCTGGACCTTCACCCACAGGAATCCAGCAGATGACAAATACAAGATCCATCAGAAATAACATCTGGAGGCATGGATCTTAATGGCCTGAGAATTCAATCAGGCCAAACATAACATGAAACCACCAAATACCCACAGGACTGTAGCATCATTTGATCAGTGTTAAATTCTGCTCACTTGCATACCAAGAGCGTGCTTCCTTCCTTCTGAAACTTGAAATGAAACACACCGCTTTTAGCATCAGTCCCCTGAGCCACCCAAACCCTTCCCATTTTGCAAAGCCACAAACAACTTCAGTTTTGCCTGAGAGCTATTAGAAAGGTTATTCTGAACTGAAGAATAAAGTTCAATCCCCTGAGGACTCCAGTTTATCAAGTGTGCTACCTCATACACACTCCCGTTTTGGCCAGGCACATCCAGAGTTTTACTGTTTTCCTCCAAACCTTTCTATATGCATGGATAAATTCCTCCTTACTAAAACTATACACTCAAAGCCAGAGGAAAGTGTATAAGTTCCTGCTGCCATACTCTGTATGGGTTACAGCTTTCCCCTGGGAACAAATCATTCATTCTTCATCCCTGCGAACCTAGAACTTTTCAGATTAGATATGCATTTGACAACAACCTTTTGGTCCTCAGAGTCTGACTGTGGCCCACAAAAAGCCTTAAATAGGCAACAGGAAAGTCCAGCAGCGTGGGGAAGCATAAGCACCACAAAGCCAGCACCCCACCCATCACACACCACCTCCACAGCATAGATGGTGTGACTGGACCACAGGGAGGAAAAGGAAGGGAGCATGGTCAGAGTACACAACACTGCAGTGAACAGCAGATAAGGACAAGTTTGGAGAGTTTTAAACAGCTATAAAGTATGCTAAGACAAACAAAGATGAAAATCAAGGCTAGCCACACTCACAGGTACATGACGTTTGCTACAGTGCCTCTGAAGATAAGGAATCCAATCTAAGACTCAGCTGCCACCACAGCACATTTTGCAGCCTGAAGCCCCAGACATTCCCCCAGGAGGCAAAGGGCATTTTTTCCTCACTGCCTTGAGCAGAGAGGGTGAATCACACAACAGTTAGCTACAGCAAAGCTACCTACCACCACTCACAAATGCCCAGAAGACTGCTTTTAAATTAGGGTACTTTATTTCAAAAAAGGCCTAAAAGATAAAGCCATTGTCATTTTTTGATACATGCTAGCTTGTCCCTCACCGAGATCCCTTAAATATCTTTCCTTGAACTAATTATAGGACAGGTGTCTAAATTATGCCTCATGTTTCTTTACACATTGTTTACAGATAAAATCAGAAGTAATCACCCAGTTTCGATACAGACTGCTGCATCATAAGAACTTTCTCTAAGAAGTCAGACCGTAATTTCCACTTGGAAGCTCACTCATTAGCTTTCTAATTAGCTATTAGCTTTTACCTAAAGATAAAAGAACTGTGTGGTTACATGAGCGGAGAGCATTTAAAGAAATTACAGAAATTGTCTTGGTAAGGATAAGGAACAATAAGGCAAAATTCTGCTCAGAGTGCTCTCAGGATTTCACAAAGTTGAGGAGAAATGTTCCCCTGTCCTCCTACAAGCACCAGTAGCAACAGTCAGCTCACATAAATCTGTTCTCAAAAGCCAAACTCATAGACAGGAGCGGGGGAAGAAAACACTGGAAGAAACTATCTGTGACTAAGCTACAAAGCTTTGCCAGGTGCATAACAAGCAGTTTCTTTCTTGGCAGTGGCCTCCACTCGTCTGCCAGGTGATTTTGGCTAATCGTTTCAGAATTACTAGTGTCTCCTCCAGCTGGTGCCTGTTTCAGCTTGTATCACCACTCACCAGTGTCCAGCTGCCTTACCTGTGTTACTCAGCCAGTGCTGGCAGTTGGAAAATGAAGCAGAAGATTTGGCAAGCAAATGTAACATCCAAATTGTTACGTCCACTTAGTTCACAATGACTTTTAAATGTGTCACACTTTGTGGTCACCACACAGAGGTACCTCCTCCATATCAAGAGCTCCAGCTCAGCATCCCCACCCCTGCCCTGGCCAGCATGATGCTTCAGCCCATCATCCCGTAACAGCCTCTCACAATCCTTCTCTAGATTATAATTTCCCTGGTCCTTTCTGGTCTAAATACCAAACTGATCATTCTTTGCAGTGAAAGTATACAGGTGCACCGGGGCTACCTGCCATTGCTGGACTGATCACTGAAACCAGCAGGTTTTTCTGGTACTGTCACCTGGCTGTTCAGCCACCAGAACTGCTGCCAGCTGTATGAGCCCAGGTGGGTCACACTCCAGCTGCACCATCCCTGATGATCAAACAGCTGCCCACAGGATTGAGAGCAAGGTTTATGGCAAAAGAGAAGAAAAAAAAAAGGAAAAAAAACAAAGCCACAACAAAAACACATCTGTAGACAACATGGGCTACTGGCTCATGCACAACACCTCTGCCCAAGACATCTTCCCTGCCTGCCACCCCAGCTGTCCTGACCAGTACAGCTGTTCACAGGGGAATGTCCTTAATATACCACAGTAACATTATTTCCAGGGTTAACAGAGTTCTTATGGAAAATTCCATTTTCTTAACTTATTTTAAAAGGAGAGGTTTGATTACTTGCTTAATTAATTTAATTTTATTGCAGGCTGAGCTAATGTGTTCAGTCAATAGCCTTGCACATATGATGCAAAAGTTGGATGACAGAAACTTGCCAAGAAGTTCAGAGTTTTGCAATCTAATCATATGCTTTAATTACATCTAAGTTATTACATGTCTAAGTTATTTCAGGTAGGTTACTGTGTTAGAAAGTTATTACCTAGTATTTTAATGCTTCAGGAAGTGATTCTTCATTGCATAGCCTTACTCAGTTAATTGTTTTGACCTCAGAAATGTAAGTTCTAAATAATTTGTCACATTCAAGTGAACAGTGAATGGACCAACTTTTAAATTTGAAAAAAAAAATTACAAACAATATGTTACTTTCCTAAACATTCATTTCATTTAAAACAGCACTTAAAAATGAAAAAAAAAAAAAAGTGAAATATCAAATAGAAACTTATTATTTTAAATGCTGATCCATGTGGTGATTGAAACATCTTACACCAGCTGAACTGCAAAAACGGGAACAGATCTCCCCTTCAGTCTGCCAAGAACAATCCTTCTGGAGGCTCTGTGTAAACATTGTTATTCCAAGCAGAGTCAGCTCAATCCAGAAAATGTTATTTCAACTAAACAGCACTGGATTAAGCCAAATTAAGGGTCAGGTTCTCCAGCTAGACCAATCTGAAGCATTCCTGTAGTTAGATTCTGCTTCCTAAAACAAGACCTGCCTTGTTCCTTCTTTATGCACAAACCTAAACTTCAGTAGGGAAGTAGAAAAAGCACATGGATGACAAGAGAGCTCAATGTCCAAATGGCATCTGAATTGCATGTGATATTTCAGGTCTGATCCCACTTCTCCCCAGTCCAAGACTTTTTGTAAAGGCATTTGTGAGAACCAGAAATGCCACAGGACTTTGTGGGAGTAAACCAGCCAAAGTTGAAGATGCAAACAAGTCATCTGGGCTGGAACAACCGCCTTCATGCCATCCTTGAGCCAGAATAAAAGCTGCAATAAAACAATTGACTCTTCAGAAGAATGACATCATTTCTAGGAGCTCTGACTTTTGGCTCATTCCCATCTACTGCTACTGCACCTTTATGCAGACCTGTTAGCTGACCACACCTACCAAATTTTTAGTTCTTCCTACATAGGAAGATATCATAAGGACCCCCTTTACCTACAGAGTGTGCTCTGCAGAGCACAGCTGCAGAGCATCAGCTGCTAGGCTGCCCTCCTTCAGCCTGGCAAAGAGACCTTGCTGCTGCTTAACAGCAAGCTGGTGTGGAGCCCTGGTCCTCCAAATCCACCTCGTTCTTGCCCCAGTGCCAGAGCACAGGATAAGCTTGCTCCTGGTGGTTTTGCAGAGCGGCCTTATGTGGAGTGGAACACCTGTACAAAGCTGAGAGGGAGGATAAACTCCATGGGCCACCAAAGAGAACTAGTCTGGCAGGTAAGAGTGGCCAGCAGTGCCTCAGTTTTACTTACAAAAGGTGGGCAGGAAGGAAACATATGGAATAAGCTGACTCTGCATAAATGTACAGCCTTGCTTGAAATGATAACAGGGAGAGAAGTAACCACAGGAGCAGTTGAAAAATATGCAGAACACACGAGTTTTAATGTCAAAGAAGCCAAAGATGGCAGATGGCTTGCACCGAGTACCAGGAAGGGGCTGGTAAATGAAGCATAACCAGGGCTTGGCTATGAGGAGGGTGGGGGAAATACACTCAGGTCTCTGATCTTGCTCACCCCAGGAAGCACTCTTGCACCAGGAGCAATAAGCAGAACAGCATCAGCACCTTCCCCATACAAAGCTGCCTCAGCAGGAGGAGGACTTTGGCTAAACCATTGTTTCCACCATCAGCATTATTCCTGGAGCACACTGACAAAGAATGATCAGTGTGGTACTTGCACTGGCTAAGGTACAAGATGCTGTGAGGATGGGAAGAGGAAGCCCAAAACCCACATTCTTCCCCACGCTCACTCTGTTTTTGTTGAGGGGGTTTTTTTACCTCTTTGAGAAAGTACCTGATTTAACAACTTCCTTAAAAGAGGTCTTTTAAGCACCTTCACAGGCTTATTATCCATGTTTGCATTTTGTAGGTAAATATGCAGCTTGTGTGGTATTTGGTTGTCTGAAGGATGGTGTCTACAGCTCTTGATAAATACAATATCCATTAGGTGTCACCATCTTCTTTGATCTCAGCTGGCTATAGGACAAGAGTTTCTTCACAGGGTTGAAAGCTCAGGGCAAGTCTGTGCATGGCTTGTGACTCACATCCATCCTACACATCAAAATAAACACACTCTGTATTGTAATTGTGTACTCAAAGTGTAAATACACACTGTTGTATACACTATATTATACACAGAGTGTATAATATAATACACAGTGTTATATACACAGAGTGAAAGAAAACAGGCTGAACCATAGTAAACAAAATACTAGTAAATAACCTATCCACTTCTGAATAAATGCTTATGGCAAGAAAAATCAAGAGCGTTTCACTCTTTTGCTTTTGCAGAGACAGAAATAGCAGCTGGAACGCCTGGTGAAGGTCATGACAAGAAGGAATTTCTAAGGGCTGGGAAGGCACAGCAATGACACGGTAAGCTGTGTTTTTCTTGTGCTGCAAAACAGCTGAAGTTTGGGAGTGCAGGGAATTTTGTTTAATTACCAATAGAAAATAATTTCAAGAGCAAACTATGACTACATGTGTATAATTAACTTTGTCCACATGAGAACACACGGGGGAAGTACGGGTCTGGTGTATGAACTGAAGACCCATCCCATTACGACCACTGAGAAACCTCAGATCTACAGGCAGGAGATACGATCCACAACAAAACATGACAGAGATTCTAACCCATCCAACTGTGTACCCAAATTCTCTTTGTAGATTAGGGAGTTGCAAAAAAGGCATAAATTATGCCAGAGGAGAGGTTAGAACGTTAGAACAGAGATCGAAGACAAGTCATTCAGCATTTCTCTCTCTCACTTTATTAGGGAAACTGCTCTCTGGATGGTTGCCTGCTTACTGTTTGCATCTCTGCCCAGAGGTAAATATACTATAATACACATCTAGGAATTTGTGGAAGTATTTATATGTGGATACACAAACCGCAAACTGAATCTTGGAGCAAAATGAAACAAATACATGCTTCACTTTGAATATATTTCACCACGGTCCAAGGTTTACAGGTACAGGTAATAACCTTCAGACAAACCTTTGCATCTGAAAGAAGTGCTTTCAAAGGTAAAGTGTTTCAGGCCCTGTCATGGTCCGACAGACCGTTCTCCACAGGCCCACAAAACTCTACCTATAAAGTTTATCCTACCCACAGCCTTAAAAATACTGTTAGCATAACTGTAAGGATGACTTGGAACCTCATCCTTCACATCCCCCAACTGCCTTGCATCCGTTTTTTGTATTTAAACTCCTCAGGTTGTTGGGTTCACTGCAGATATCACCAAGTGAAAAGGATTGGCACCCAGCATCAGTCTCTCTCCCTGAACCTTTGCATATACTCTGCCAAGTTCTAGCAGAGTTGGGTTTCTGACAGTATTTAGATTAGATATCATCTTCCTTATGAAAGAGATACAGTAGTAAGTGCCAGTGAGTGAGTTTTCTACAATCTGCAGGGACAGGTCCCTGCAATTTCCTTATATGAGGCTTAAATTCAGCAATATCAAGACCTCTGTGTGTGGTCAAGACTAGTCTGTTTGCCCAGAAGTGCCTCACTTTCACCAAGCACTGTGGTGGTTTAGTAGGTTACACTTCATCTGGAATTAGTCTCTCTCTCTTCTGGAAGCACAAGTGACACTTCAGGGAAAACACTCAAGTATCTCCACAGAGCAGCGTGAAAAGTCTATTACTACTCAAGATGTGCTCTTTCAGTAGCTGAGGGCACCTGCAAGAATGCAGAGCCACCTAAGCGACTACCCTTTGACTTGTTTTTTTTCATTCCATAAAAAAAGGGAATTAAAAGTGTTTCTGAGTAAGCAACTGGGATTGTAAACAACCCCCTGCTGTCCCCAAATTACTTTTGCATGTAAGTGATACATGAACCATTAAGGAATCACATAATATTACCTTGCTGGGGTAACCCGTTTCAGTTTGAGTTCACAGGTACTCAGCAACACAAGAAATTCCTTGTTGCCATGTTCCTAACACTGGAATATTTTTCTGCTTAACCCATTACTTCCACTATTAAACTACTTTTTCTACTGTTAGAACAGAGCTAGTATAACCAGAGTGAACTTGAGACACACTCAAGACCTCTCCACTTCCAGGCCCTTATCCACAAAGCATAAACTCTGGATTGCCTACTGTCATCCCAGATTCCTCCAATACAAGCAATATATAATTAATAAACAAAGATAATCATCCTAGATCATCTTCAGGGGAGAAAAGGAGGGAGAAACTAACAAGCCCCATCTTTATGAGCTTTCCTACACCACACCTTGGATACTGAAATATCCAAAAGCAGTATTTTTTCACTGTAGGAATCATAGAGATTGGTTAAGTTAGCACACTCAAATTCACCTTAAATTTCCTAAGCATTTGGAGAATGCTTACACACACAAAAATAAAAAAAATTAAAAACCCAAACAAACTCATCTCACTGTACATCTGAGTCTTAAAACTGCAAGTGAAAGCTGAGTGCCAACACACATTTTTTTCCCAAGGTAGAGAACAGCACCTTCCTCATGCAAAGCTTACCACGTAGCTCAGATGAGCCCTACTCACCCTGCTTCACATGCCTCGGGGGCCCCTGCTACCACCCCCACTATTCACTGCCCAGCTGCTTCAGCCTGCTGGCCAAGAAACTCTCTGCTTCCACAGCTCCTGGTGCATCCAGTAGCCTCAGCAAGAAGCTTAACACAGCACCACTTTACTCTTCCTCTTAAGACTTCCTTCCACAAGGGCACTTTTTTGAATTGTACCCAGAAGTGTGTTCTTCCCATCTACAAAAGACCTCATGCAGCTGTGGGCTCTGTTAAATAACTCGTTGCAGCCAGGTTTCATTCACCTGTTATTGTCCCAGGCAACTCCAGCAAAATCTCTTTTTTTGCCTCCTGCTGCACTGGTCTTACCAGCTGAAAGCAGTGTAGGGCAGGGTGGGCCGAACTCAGGGGGTGTTTATTGAGTTGTTACAGGTGTTAAAAGTTGGTACATTTTATCATGCAGGAAAGGAAGGGTTATGCTAGGCTCAAATATGCTGGGTACTGCTGTCCTCTATCTTCAGAAAAATAATAAAGAGGCAAAAAGCAAATAGATTCACTTCTAAAATCAATATCAAATTTAGAAGTGACTTCAATCAGGAGAGAGGACCAACACTCTCCATCTTTTGCTCATTAAGCAAATGCTTATTGTCCATTTTTCTGAATAGAGCTACAAGTTTTGTTTTGTTGGTTTCAGGATTATCTTCTCTTCACCCATGTGCAACACCATACATTGCTAGCACTCTCTCTCCCTGTGGCATCCTGTTGGATGGACCTTTGAGCAACCTGGTGTAGTGGGAGGTGTCTCCACCCATGGAAGGGGGGTTGGAATTAGATTATCTTCAAGGTCCCTTCCAATCCAAACCATTCTATGATTCCATGACTCTTTGCACTAGAAAGCTCTTCTGGAAGCTCAGTTCTTCCAGAGCTTACAAAACATGTGCAGCAGCTTCAGGCACACTCATCTACCTGCTGTGCTTAGCTACCCATGGTCAGCTGTAACTGCAGTCTGCTTTCAGATAGGGCCTTGCCTTGGAAAGGCTCTGCTGGGCACAGCCACATCAGCTCCCCAAGCCCAAACAGCTCAGGGACAGGTCTCAGACTGCTCCCTCTCTTTCCTTATCCTTCCTCAGATGGTGGTGGCCCTTCCAGGTGTGCTGGGTACAGTGACTGGCCCTGCCCAGGTACCTCACTCGTTGCAGGGCTGAGGCAACTTCGTTGGGGAGTGTAGGGTCATATATGCTGTGACAGTGAGGGTATAGTACAGTGAAGGCTGAGCTTTATTATAAATAAAGGCCCTTGTTTGGATACTGTTGTAATTCAGGTTCCCCTTGAGAAGAAAAACCTGGTCAGTGATTGATCCAGCCTGAAAATGGCTGAGCTCTCAACACAACAAGCAGAGTCTCCTTCCACTGGCAACCAGAAATACCACTGGGGATACGTGGTTTTTCCAGCTAAAAGTTTACACTGTTGGGCAAAAGTGGACTGGGATTTTCAGCTGAAAAATCCGAAAGCCTAAGGAAGGCTGATGTTTGGTGATAGAGTTCTAATTCAAGACACTTCCTTGGCTCTGTCATTTGGCTCTCTATACTATGCTTTTCCTTCTGCTTTTATGTCTGTCTGGATGGACACAATGTGACACCAAATAAGCCTCAAAACAGGCACTGATTAATATGGAAACAGAGGCACAGATGTACAAATCTGAGCCTTGCCTGATGTCAGAGACTTCAAGGGGGAACTGGAACTCTCTTTGGTCTCTTGCCCAATATACGCACAGAGCTGGTGCAGGCCTAGAACACAGGAATGACCACACTGCAACCAGGAACGTTTATTTCCATCATTAGTTGTGATTACTTACCCCTTATGCATGAAAACAGATTAAGTTGTTTCACAGTGAATTTTAGCTTTTCTTCCTGGCTCAATCGCAAACTCACGCTGCTTTTGTTCTGCTTTCAGCTGGGGAGTGAAAGTTTTCCATCCAAATTAATTCATCTGCATTTTAATTTATACAATTATTTTATGAAACAGGTTTGGTCAAAGTGTTAATTTGAGCTCACACTCTGTGCTGAAAATACCTATTTATCTATGCTTTATAAATGCATAGAAACCTTCTCCCATACTCCAGTCTTCCCCTAGAAAATGTAACATGACTATCTCGTAGGAGTTCTTCTGCATCCTAGTGGCAAACTCCCCTACTTGTGCCAGTTTTAGTATACTTTCGACTAACTTGGAAGAATTTATAAAAATAATAATTAGTGTCAATGTTATTGAATGACCAGTGTGTGTAAGTGAGCTGCATCTGGCTTCCTGCCCTGCCTGGCAGCCTGTCTGTTCTCTAGCAGTCTGCCCTCACCCCGGTTCTTGCATGTGCTGGAATTGGTTGGCAAGGTTGGTAACATCTCTGCCCGGTGTGCAGGCCACCTGTACAAAGTATCTGTTTCCCTGAGGCCTCAGAAAAGTCATTTAGCTAAAGTGGGAATGACAGACCTTTCTAGGGTACTGGGGGAATAACTATACAAAAGAGTATGTGAGACCCAGGGACAGGAGTTAGCAAGAGCCTTGAGTGCACCCAGACAGACAAGCAGGAAAAAGCCCTTTTCTGTCAGACCCGTTGCAAGGTGTCACAGGGGAAGGGAGATGGGGCCTCTAGCACAAATTCGGATTCATGATATGACAGGTGAGCAACAGGAGTTGTAGAAGACCAAACTCATCCAGAATTTTTCTCTTGTCGCTACAACACCCTTTTCATGCTTATTTTTTTCAGCCAGACTTCCTAAAAAACCACAACTTGCTTAATCATGTCTGCCCACCTTCACTTCCCTGCATCCCTTTCTCCCCTTCTGAACTGACTAATTAAAATAAAATCTGACACTTGAACTCAAACACTAAGATCTCCAGAAGCTGGGAGAAAAATCACCAGCTAAGGAGACAAGTTCAAGCAGCATCCACACTGACAAAGTGAAGGCAACTTTCACAGAGAGACATCTGTCCTACTGCACAGCTGTCTAGGCACTGAGCACCCAGGACCCCCAGTCCTGGCACAGCACCTGCTGCCTCCTGCCTGGCTGAGAGCAGGAGGACGTGGGCAGAAGAAGGGGGAGGAAGAGAGATGATAGTGATGTGATAAAGCCAAATTACAGGAAACTTGGTGACCCTAGCTCTGCTGGGCACTGAAAAAGTTGTCTGTCTTTTATTCCAGGTCAACCAGACAAAACGTGCCATGCATTTGTTGGAGAAACTGTCATTTTGCCTTGCACCACCACCTCTCCTGGAGAGGTGATGCTTTCCAATTCAATGCTCTACTGGCAGATAGACACTGTCTTAGTGCACTTCTTTCACAATGGGCAGGATTCACTGAAGTTCCAGGACAAACATTACCATGGCAGAACCAGTCTTTTTTTGGACCAGATGAAGCATGGTAACTTTTCCTTAAAGATCTCCAATGTCAAATTACTGGACACAGCTGTATATACTTGCATCTACAGACAGACTGGGGATCATCCTAACCAAACACAGAAATCAAAAGTTAAACTCATTGTATCAGGTAAGATTTATTTGTTTTAGTTCAGAGGGAGGAAGTTGAGAGCAGCATTTCTTGTTGACAAGCCACATATGGCCATCAACTGGGATGACTTCAGTTGTTAAAGCAAATCATCATTCAGTTTCACTCTGTTCCTTGCTTTTGTTGGGAGAATAAGTGAAAAGGAAAAAAAAACACCTGCTCATTTGTTAAGCTTCAGCACAGCATATTGCCTGGTTGAGGGAGGTGACTGTGCCCCTCTACTCCACACTCGTGAGACCCCACCTGGTATCACTGTGTCCAGTTCTGGAGCCCTCAACACAGGAAGGACATAGAGCTCTTGTAGCAAGTCCAGAGGAGGGCCACGAAGATGGTCAGAGGGCTGGAGCACCTCTCCTATGAAGACAGCCTGAGAGAGTTGGGGCTGTTCAGCCTGGACAAGTGAAGGCTCCAAGGAGACCTTGTAACAGCCTTCCAGTACCTGAAGAGGCCTACAGGAAAGCTGGGGAGGGGCTTTTTACCAGTGTTTGTAGTGATAGAACAAGGGGTAATGGTTTTAAGCTGGAAGACGGGAGATTTAGGAAGAAATTATTTAGTGTGAGCATGGTGAGGCATTGGAACAGGTTGTTCAGGGAATTTGTGGCTGCCTCCTCCCTGGCAGTGTTCAAGGCCAGGTTGGATGGGGCTTTCAGCAAGCTGGTCTAGTGGAAGGTGTCCCTGCCCATGCAGGGGGTTTGGAACTAGATGATCTTCAAGGTCCCTTCCAACCCAAACCATTCTATGATTCTATGATTCACAGAAGCAGCAGGACTCCTGAGAGGAAGCTGCCTGCTTCTTTCCCTCCCTTCGGAGGAAACATTAACAAATCATGAGGTCTGCATAAAAATGAGTTTATTTCATTGTTCACACTTAAGTCTGTGTGTGAAACAAATCGAAAATCCAGGACATATACTCTTTCAGATGAAAGACAGGCAGTTGCTAATTACCTTTTCCCTTGCAGCCAGAAAATCTAGATCTGGTGGCAAGGCTGGACGCATGCAACAAGAATTATTCTTTTTCTTCCTTAGGAAAATGAGACCATAACGCATGCTTGAACAATGTCAAACAACTGAGCTAACATGTCTGAATTACCTAGGAGCATGGGAGCATGGCCAGCAGAATGATGGGGCACTAGGCTCGACCAGTTGACCAAATTAAAAAGAAAATTAAAAACAAGGGATACAGGTCAAAACAAATAATAGATTTTTAAGGTGTTTTGCTTGAATAAATCAGCTGGAAATTTCCATTATGGTTAACCACACACATTTAATTCTGCTTAAAACAGAAAAAAATTGTTTTCAAGTAATAGAAACCCTTTAATGTCTTTGTTCTAGTGCATGTCATTCTCAAGAGAAAAATATTTTTGGAATCTAAAGTGAAATACTTTTGTTCAGAAAATTTCAAAGTGCAAACTTTTGCAGTTTTCAAAATGAAAAAAGAAAAAGTGGTTTGAAAATGCAGAATGAAAATGTTTTAATCATGCAATATTTGGGAGCAGTGAGGTGTCTTTTACTCTTATTTAATTCTGTGATCATATTTAAACATTCAGTTTGTTTGACAAATGTATTCTTTCTCAGAAAAAAAACCAACAAGTTATTAACCTTTAGATTATTTATCAGTACCCTTTTTCTGTCCTAGGCTCAAACAAAAAACTTTGATTCTTGTGTTTTTTTCCAGCTCCACCTAGCATTGATGAGGCAGTTTCCCCTTCTGGTAAGGCAATACTCCTTTAACTCCTAAGTGTCTAAGTGATTATCCAGTGCTCTAATTTGAATTTGCAAGATTGGTAAAATGTGCAATAGAGAAATTGTAATGTGTGAATAGAGAAAGTCCAATAGACTTTTAGTGCTTGTTCTTTCTTACCAAGCCTAGCAAAATACAGCTGTCCCAGGCAGAGAAAAATATCTCAACCTAGACCTAGACCGCAGAAACTACACTGAAGTGCCAGTGGTCACTAGTCCATAAATCTACTCTCCATTATGGGCATCATAAAAATCAGTAAAAACCAAGTAACACGGATGCCATTCACTTCTAGGAGTTAAGGCCTTTGTAAATTACCTTGGTATGAATGTACTATTGGTTCAAGAGATTTGGAGGGTCCTTTTGGGTAAATAAAGTAACAAATATTCTAAAAATACATGATTAATGACTCCACAAAAGCACTTCTGGGAAGATTAAAATGGATTTCGTCCAAAGGCAATTCTGAAGCATAGTGCAGATGCCAATGTCTAGATTTAATCATTACAGAGAAGTAATTAAATTAGGGTAATTCGTAAACACTTCTGGAGCGAATGCAACACAGAAGGGCTGTCCAGCTCTGACATGCTATGGTCAGTAAATTTCTCCCATAAAAATCCTGCTCGTAAGCCATATTCTTATTAGTTCTACAAACCCTTAAATTGGTATCAAACCTGTAATATTTTCTCATCTAAAAATCAATAGCTGCAATTTGTATTTTACTCAGTGTAGCTGAAAGATATAATCCATTTTATTACAGTAATTATATTACAGTGAATGTAATGAATTCAGCCACAATACGACATTACAGCCAGATTAAGAAGCAATGAACTCAAACAGAAACTAAGGATGAGTTCCTGTGTTTTATCTCACACACACACACACACAAACACCAGCTCTGCACTTCACAAGCAATAGACAACTTGGAAAATTGCAGGAAATATCCTTTCTAGACTTAAGATAGCTTCTCTAGCTGGCTAAAGGTCTTTAAAAAACATTAAGTCCAAGATATTATCATGTGCCTCCAGTGAGACAGCACCAGATTTTAACATTATAAAAGCAAATAGAAAAGGAGCTAGAATATCTCTAGCTGTTACCTTCCACAAGAAATAAGAAATTAACAAGGGTCCAACTTTTTATGCAGTTAACAGTGGAAATTTCTCAAAGCCAAAAGGCTGTATTTAAAGAAGAAAGTTGCATATATGTTTGACTAGGCCAAAAACTTTCTGACAAGTTTTCCTCAATATAAACTATTTCTTACCATGAAAAGGTATTTTTATTGAGGTAAAAAAAAAAAAAAAAGAAAAAGTGACTGGGACAAGGGGGAGTATTTCAGCTTTGCTATAGGGGACCAAACTGAATCACATACTTCAGACACCTGAAGGTTCTTAAACTGCAGGACTTTGAGGAGCTTGGGGATAGAGGAAAGACCAAAAGCCTAACTTTTGAACTATATTTTTTTGAAAAAAGAAAAAATATTTCCTGTTGTCAACTTAATCTAAAGAAAATCATCAGCCATGGCTCCCTTTTTTCTCCCTTTTTTTTTTTTTTATTTTCAGCAATTTCCTAAGAAAGGGAAGAAGAGAATCCATTTTTAGTTGTTATTTTGGAAGGGACTTAGAAAAGTTAAATGACTGGCTGAGAACAAAGACACTCTATGCAGAAATAGTTCTTACACTTTGCAGTCATCATAACCAGGTCAGCAGACATTTATTATTTTTATATAAAACAGAAACAGATTTTATCTGCTTCCTTTCTGTTTTGTTTCTGTTTATTTGTCAATTGATTATTTTTCCTAATTATTTTAAAGAGCCTAATTTTGGTGTCACTCTGGGTTTCTTTCTAGACTCCTTCTGGGTCAACCAAAACATGTTTTAAATTTTTCCTGGGAAAAATGAAAGTGTCTGGGCCTGGAAGAGGTCAAAAGAGGCCAGGAGACTTGCTATAATCCTACATTTATTTCAAAGTGTTACTGAGGACTAGCCGATGTTTACTTGCTCTTTACCCACTAATACCACATACTTCTTTCTAGGAAGGGCAGGAGGAAGCAAATCTACTAGCAATAAGCTAACTGCAGCAATGTACTGAAAGCTGATGCCACAGCCTAAAAATTGTTATAGAAAACAATATACAGACTGATCGTCCTAGGGGAGGACTTGGACCCCTCTATCAGGGGGGTTCTATCAGGTTCAATTGTTGTTTTTTTAACCTGTGTTATACATCCAGCACAGGTTGCTGGTTCATCTGTGCCAAGGGCAACCTGTGCCCATGTTTTGGCTTATGTACCAACGGTGGCACACGGTGAGTCTACCACCTAAGCATCTGTGGCCTAGATGTTTTAATACTTACAACCATTATTTATGGACTCTTAATCACGATGCCTTCCTCAGGCCCTGAGTAGGTAGAACGATAATGTATTTTATACTCTCTTAGTTGTAGTTATTCTATCAGGATTTTAAGCAAGTGTTCTTAGTCATCCAGAAAAGGAAACTGTATTCGCTGTTGGTGAGAGTTTGTGCCTTTCTATGAAGGGGAAAAAAAATTATTTGCCACAGTACCCTGAGATTGGTTTTTCTAGATGATACACACAGAGACTCACAAGGAGAATTTTGAAAATGAGCCAAAATTCACATGATTTTACAAACATTCTTCCATCAGTGCATTTATGTAAAATATATCGCATGAACTTCAAATACACTTCTTGTCAAGATACCAGTTCCATGTCAATTTTCTCTTTTTTTAATTTTTCAGGACATAGTCAGCTTTCCTCCAGAAGCCTTGCTAATGCACCAGGTCTGGCAGTGCTTCCCCTCTCTTTCCATCTCCTGCTCACACTGGGAACGTGGCACTGGTAACTGGGCACACCAACTTTCTCTTTGGGAAGTTCTCCTCACCAGAGGACCTCACTGGGCAGAACAATGCTATAGAGTTAGCGTGACACCTGCTCCAGAGCCATGTGAAAGAAACACCAGGAGCTGAAAACAGACCTAGCACTAGGTGTTTACATCCCACATTTTGGTGTTCCACGATACCAAAGGCAGCAAAACTCAGAGGTGGCAAGTCTGCTTTTCCACTTGATTCTTGGAGCCTAGTTTTTAGTGCTGCTCATAGGAACGTTTTATTTTGGATTTTTTGGTTTTGCTTTAATGACAGGATAAAAGACTCTCAGATCTACAAGGTGACATTATAATCAATCCTAGTGAGATCCTTTGTCTAAGACCTCATCTGCTGTTCTTCAAGAGAACTGAGAGGAGGAGAAGGAGTAATTATCCTCTGTATCAGATAAAAACTGAAAGTAGGAAGGTGCTTGCTTGCATTTTGTGACATGTAAGGACGGAAACCTTGTGAAACTTGAGCCTGTGGAACTTTTGTTTCTATTTTTACTCTAAAGTGTCATGGGCTAATAGTAACAACTTTGTTTTTCCACAAGAAACATCGTGTTTCTTCAGTGGAAGGGTGAAGCTGACCAAGAAAGATGACGGAAGATCATAAAGCATGCACATAGAGGAAGGAAGTGATGTATTATTACAAAATCCACTTCTAAATAAGCCAAAAGCTTTAGAAGGCTGAATTCAGTATTTTCTCTTTTTTGTCATGAAACACATCAAGGTAAATACAATCATGGCACAAAAGCTGGATTCTTAAGCTAGAACAGTGCAATAAGAAATTGTTACTGTGATAATGTTACTTCCTTAAAAATGGTACCTTTGAAGGAAAAAAAAACAAACAATTGAAGACTGGCCAGAACACTTGTAACTGATACATATGCAAATTGAATGGGTTTCGTTCTGGAAAAAAATGTTCAATTCAGGTAGTATAGGTGTCCTGTGTAAAACTAAGATTGAAAGGATCCTGTATACCAACCGTATCAAGAAAGTGCAGAAGTTTCGTTTCAGGCCAGAGCTGCTGCAACCACCCTGTTAAAGAACTGAGAAGCATCCAGAGAACTATTCACCCAGGCTGGTGAGCAGTCGGGACTGTAACACACTCCTTCTGGCTGAGCCCTTGAGCAGAGGGAAGTGACTCATCAGGATGCACAAAAAGTAATTTTGATTTGGAACCCTTCCACACTCTTTCCAAAGGAAAGACAGGATTATTTTCGCAAGGAAGGGAACAGAATACAATAAAGCTTAAAATGGTATCCATTGAGGTAAAGGAGATAGTCACCTTTCACTTTTTTAACAAAGGGCCCTTTCCCCATGGTTGGAAGGAGGGACAAAATCCCATGCACAGCTTGTGCTGCTGCAATGAAGCTCAGTTGGTACTTCAGCTACCCTCTCTGTAAGAGCTGGGGATCCCACTTCACAGAAAGATTCAAATATAAGAATTGTACATACTGTGGTTGTGTTTTTGTGTCCTGCCCTCCAAATGTTTGTCAAAGATTCCATGTACTTCTTCAAAACAAAAGTTGATTTAAAAAAAAACAAAATAAAAAAAACAAACAAACAAACAAAACCGATGAGAGCAATTGCTCAGCCTCTAAGAGTTCTTTATTTGTATTCCAGTTGTTCTTACAGGTAGTGAGGCTCCCTGTGCAATCAGAAGGTCCAAAAGGTGGAATTAGTACAGGCCTGTCAGTCCCAAAAGCCTGAACTGCTTGCCCTCATCTCAAGGACTGTATGACTTCTAAAAATCTAACAGCCATTTATTTTGAAAAGTGGAGGGCTGTTTGTGTTCAGGCACACCAACAACATGAGCACCTCCACCCACAAGTGAAAGCTGTGTGACGATACGGCTGCAAAAACTTCTTTTGCAAGCAAATGAATAAATACTTAAATACCTTTATGCAGCCATGCAGGGCTAGAACAGAGCCTCACTGCTGTGGAAAGGGACTGCCCTGTTGCACCCCAAAGAGGAGGCACTGTGCTGGCTGGTGCCCACAGGGAATGCCCAGTTCCCTCCGTCGTCTGCCTTGCTTGCCCTCATCAGTGGTTCTCCCTGTCTCTGCAAACTGGCATGAATCACAGTAAGCATGTGAGCAGACGAAGGTAGGAAGAATGCACAGTGTGGGGAAGAAGATTGGGTAACCTCCAAATGTTGCTTACAACCCTGCATTTTTTTATGACTCAGACTTGCAGCAGCACTTGGGATGTGTAAACGTCTCCGTTTATTATATTTTCCCAGAGCTGTAGTTAATCCCATTCCCAGCAGTAATATACGACTGTCATTCTCTGTTCCTGGGAGACTGAGAGGGAAGGTTTGAATGACTAGCAGACCTTTATTTGTCCTTCCTTGCCTGGGTGATGACACAGCAAGCGTATGTCTGAAAGTTCACTCAATGTGCAGAACCTGAGCAGCACGTACTTTTTGTGTTTTCCCGAGTTTCACTGAGAACTAGAGAGACAGCTTTGAAAACTGAGGGGCACAATAACAATGCACACACTTCCGAAGGAGGAATCTCCACTTCTCTCACTTGTAGTACCTTGGTGGCCCACACCTGCGTATTTCATATGGCAAGAGCATAGGCTAATAATCTGCTACATTATAGCAATTCTTAAGGGATCCTTGTGCTTGCAAAAGAATGGCTATAAAAGTAAGCTCATTTTTTTAATGTTTGACAGTGACACTGGTAAGAGACAAGAAGGAGTTTGCTTGCTCATCTAAGCCTACAGTGAGGCCAGTTTAACTGCTTCATGCTTTCCACTGAGCTTTCAGTTCCATGCGTTGCGGGAGAAATGGCTCATATAGATCATCAGCAACAAATGAATATAATAGATTTTACGCAGAACTTTCACTGTTATTTCAGCTAAGCCTTAAGACAGTAATTCACACAGCATGATACTCCACAGTTGAACTAAGGATACTGAGAGCAAGCATGGAAGGTGATTATTTTTAAATATGCAGCATGGAATCACATTGCTATGGGTAATGCAATCCTCGTCGCAACTTCTGTTTCAACTTCTGGGGGTTGTCCAAGTTTCGTCCCTTCTCCTCCCACCTCTATCTCTTTCTGCAGCGATTCTGACCACCACTGAAATCACCTTGAAAAAGATAACCACATATCAGCTCCTCAGTTCTTCTGAGTGCTAAGGCTGACCCATACAACAAGCAAGATTCCCCTCAGGCACTTCAAGCCACAGGAAGGAGGAAGAAAAACAGCTCAAAAAAAAAAGACGTGTCCCTGGAATGCTGGCAACTCCCAATTATTTGCAGATGGAGGATCATCTAAGCCACCACTCTGAAAAAAAAAAAAATATGTACGCATACACAGACATGTAAGATACTGCTAGCTTGCAAATACATGGACCCTTCAAGAAAGAGTGTACTTCCTTCCAGGAATATTTCTTGGCCTGGGAAAATTCCCTCCCAACAAATCTTGGTTGCAGGTTGCCTTGACTAGAATAGCATTATTATTAAAAGAAAACAAAAACCCACAAAAAAACCCCCCAAAACAAACACAAAACCAAATCAAAACAAAGCAAAAACCAACCCCCGAAAAACTGACCACAAGTACAAAAAAACCCCGCTGTGTACTTTTATGGCTTTATAGTACACTTTTCCTCATTTTTCAGTGGTAATTATATCACAGGAAGGCTTTAGAGCTTAATGTAAGTATATTTGATATTATCCTTTCAGGGGAATAAATAAGAAGTCACTGTGTTAAAGATATGTGTCTTAACAAGACAGGGTGACATAGGCATTAATTGCGATGGAGCTGGATTCCCTACTTAGCTTTGTTAAACAAGTTAAAAGTTGGCTTTGTTAAACCCTGTGGGTCGGGGCAATTCCAAGCGCTGATATAGGATGGGCAGTGACTGGCTTGGGAGCAGCCCTGAGGAAAAGGACTTGGGGGTGCTGGTGGACAAGAAACTCAACATGAGCCGTCAGTGTGCACTTGCAGCCCAGAAAGCCAACCATGTCCTGGGCTGCATCAAGAGAAGCGTGGCCAGCAGGTCCAGGGAGGTGATTCTCCCTCTCTATTCCACTCTCATGAGACCCCATCTGGGGTACTGCGTCCAGTTCTGGAGCCCCTATTACAAGAAACATATGGACATGCTGGAAAGCGGCCAGAGAAGGGCCACGAGGATGATCAGGGGGCTGGAGCACCTCTCCTGTGAGGACAGGCTGAGAGAGTTGCCGTTATTTGCTCTGGAGAGAAGGCTCCAAGGAGACCTTACTGTGGCTTTTCAGTATATGAAGGGGGCCTACAAGAAAGCTGGTGAAGGACTTTTTAGGATGTCAGGTAGCGATAGGACTAGGGGGAATGGATACAAACTAGAGGAGGGTAGATTTAGATTAGATGTTAGGAAGAAGTTCTTCACCATGAGGGTGGTGAGACACTGGAACAAGTTGCCCGGAGAGGTGATGGAACCCCATCGCTGGAAGTTTTTAAGGCCAGGCTGGATGAGGCTCTGAGCAACCTGAGCTGGTGGGAGGCATCCCTGCCCATGGCAACGGGGGTGGAACTAGATGATCATAAAGGTCCCTTCCAACCCTAACAATTTTATGATTCTAACCCACAGAGAAACAGTTTGTAATACAGTTTTTGTGTGGAAGCATCAATGAGGGCAAAAGAGGGCAGGCCAAAACACACCCGAGAGGTAACTCCTCTTCCCCGTACCCCAACAAGTTAACCCCGTCACAGCACTAGAAAACTGAAACGAGCAGGAGGGGCATTTATTACCACTCCCTTTCAGTAGGACAAAGTTCTTAAATGCTTCCTGAAGATGAGAAGCGGCAGGATCTATAAGCCGGGTATGGCATGCCTCCCTGTGGCGGCCTGAAGAACACACGTTCTTTCACTTCTGATACAGCGTTCAACAGAACAGATTAGTCATAAACTTCCATCCACTTGGCTGACACTGGCAAACACCTCAGGAGCTCCAAACAGCCTTATGGAAGGAAGGGGAAAACCCAGCTTGGCAGACAAATGTTTCTAGTAATCTCTAAACACCCATGGAATTTCCCTCCAAATTTACACTGGCTGAAAGCCAAGATGACAATCTTACATTCCCCAGAGAAGTTAAAAGATCTTCTATTAATTAAAAAGTATTTTTAAATGTGTGTAGCAAAGGTTTGTACTAAGCACATTACTGTGACATTAGCATAAAAAAAGGGAAACGTAATTCTGGTGCATGATTGTCCCTTAAAAAACATTATCTCTGAATGATGAAAAACAAAAGAAATGGGGTGAAAAGATCCTCTAAAATGCGATTATTTTTGAAAACAAAATTTTGTATTTGATTTCTGCAGTGCATATCTGTTTGTCCTGTCCCCATGAAACACCCAAGCTTCTAGCACTGACATCATTGTACAGGTAGTTTGCTTTTTGTAGCCACCTTAGAAAACACTTCAGGTGCTGAGGAGCTGGATCCTTAGTCAGCCCTAGCCCTCAAACAGGTATCAAGATCAAAATTTTAGAGTATTGCTGTTGTTCAGCAGATGTGACATCAAATTAGGTGAGCTTTTCCATTTGCATACTCGCCTCTAAGTACATGCTACTGTGATAGTCCAACCTGGAATCCACCAGGTCAGGGATCCACATGACCACCTCTGCTTAGAAAGGTACACAGTAGATTAGTAGTAGTCTTCAAAAAGACTGTAGTAAGAGGCAGGATGTGGATGATCTACCAGTCAACTGGCAACAGCTGGTCACTGCATGGTAACAGCAATTTCTGAAAAAAAATCACCTTTTTCCTCAGGACACCCAAATCTAAGAGGCAGAATCTAAGAAAGCTTTATGCCACCACGTCCACACTTACTAGGAACTGCAGCTGTGAGAAGCCCTAAATACACACAACCTGCTGTGGAGAGGGGAGCCAACAGAAAGATTTAACTTCCAGTTCCTGATGGGAGGAGTTGGGCTCAGTTTAGATCACTCTTACAGCACAGGAAGTTACCATTAACACAGGTAGCAGCTGTTTCTGCTCTGAGGACTTCAATACTGTCTCTGTTTTGTGACACTTTTCTATATCACCAAATTTCTTCTAACACTCCCGCAGATGTAGGAAAGACACATTTTAATATGTCACTACATTTTATGCAAACAATGACCTCTCATACTCTGCTAAGCCTCTGTGTGGAAAATTGGTATCAAAAACATCCACTTAGATACAAGCAAACTTTGGAGAGAAAAGGCTGTATTTGCACTGAATTACAGTGACAGGATTTAAATTCTATTTCTTACCAACTTGATACTTAACATTTCCAAGAGAATTTTATGCACAAGCAAAAGAAGTGTCTAAATATGTCCGAAGTCTAGTTTATGGACCATGCCTGCTACAATGATGTACGTTTCCATGTGTAATTTCTTTGCACCCATGCTGAGGCTTCTGATCTGCACAAGAGATCTCTATGAAATCCTTCAAGAAAACAGTGCCATCTTTGAACTACAAATTCAGATCTTCTAAATTCTAATGTGATTTTTATAGTGACGAAAGATAAATCACATGCTAAGAGGCTCCAGAAGCAAAAACATTTATTCCGTGAACAATGATTAAGCAGGAAGAGCATGCCCACTACTTGTATTCGAGTTTTCATTCCTCCTCTTTCCTCACCCCCCCCTAACAAAAATTAATTCCACATCCCTAGCAAATCTTCAGCCACAGACAGTACTTTTCATAATCCAACTAAATCTAAGGCTTGCATTTGTGAAACCCACAATTCTCCCTTTAATATACAGGTTCCCTTCAGCATGTCTGTCATGTAAAAGAAACCTTAACACAAGGCAAAGGGTGTCATTTTTTTAATCGTTGTTTTAATTAGGTAATGTTGCTTCCCGATGAGTAGAAAGGTGACAAATAACTTGGAAGGGTGGAAGGAGGCTCTGCTGGATTCTGTATGGAAAAAAGTTAAAGATGGGAGAACTGGAAAGCAGAAAAGCTACAAGAATATATCAACCAGTGTAAGTTATCAGAGTCAGCTGTCAAAAAAAAGTGAAGGGACAAGGATGAGATAAAGGCAGAAATGAGTTTATTTATACATCATTATTCCAGACATTCAATAATATTTCTTTGGAGAAAGCTTTATTACCCTAAAGCAGGGAAAGTAAGGGTAACGTGAGATTGTTTTTTTCCATCCAATGCTAGTCATGCAACTACTTTAACACAGATATTATCCTTTAAAATTGTGCGTCACATCAGCGGGTATTTTCTCCTTCATTTCAAGACCTCTTTAGCTATAATGGGCCAATGGATCAATTTTTCAAAGTGCTGGTGTTGTGACAGTTAAGATGTACCCGGCTGCTGATTGATAATCAGAGTATCTCTGTTGTGAAAAAAGGATTATTTGAAATGGAAAATGAAAATATTAATATTTAATTAATACCAAATTAAGATGCTAAAATTAAGATGTGGAAGATGTATATTCCCTTGACAGCTGAGATCCTGGCTTTTAGTTCACAGACACAGGCCTGAGCACACAAACCTGGAACAACACACTAATTCCTCTCTGCTCCCATTCTTTATTCCCTGGATATCCTGCCACTGCATCTGCTATATCCCTACAATACATCTGCCCTCAGCTTCTGAAAGGGCCTTTAGTCTCTTTTTGCCCCCGCAGAAATTATTTGACCCTGGTACATCAACAGGGCTGGTTTCAGAATACGTCTGCACAGCTCCCTCCAGCTGAAAAAGCTCAAGAAAATGCTGTGTCCCAGGCCAGGCTGCTTGTACTCCATAAGCCCTTCTGCAGGCCCCTCTCTGAAAGGGCATGGAAAACCCAGCAGTCGGGAATCAATCAGCTTCGCATCAGTATCCACTAGAGTGTGAAGAGGTGAAAATGTTTCCATTGGTCCATATTTTATTTGATGCTACACCCTAAATTTAAACATTTCTGATTTTTTTTTTTTTATTTGCCAGTTAATTTTAGCACATTCTTTACCATGGCCCCAATGCCATCAAAGATATTATGTAACTCTGTTTCACACATGAATGCTGGGGTAGTCACCACCTTGTTTTTTGTATCCACATGAGCTTCGTAGAAGGGAGTTAAGGAAAACACCGGCAGATGCTGCCTGCAAAATAATCCCCCATTGACAAAACCTCACAACTCCACTATCCTATAACAAAAGCAATTCCAAACGTAGTGTACTGTCTAGCTGTCAAAACAGCTGCAACCTATAATCCAAGATACTAGACGCTATTTTTGCCAGAAATACAAACACTGCAAGAACTATCTGTGGGAACACTGGCACTCAGGAACACAAGAAAACCTATGAAAACTTACCGAATGTAATAAAATGTCTCTGAGTATAGGCTGGTTACAGCATTAGCCTTTAGGGAAAGAAAAAAACACAACCTCAAAGAGAACCTACCAAAAATAACTCACGACAATTTCATGTGCAAAGTCACTCAGCATTTACTGCAATGCTGGGTGTCCAAGGGAGTTCTATGGCAATGACTGAGAATGACTCCTAACTACACAGCTGTGTACAGAAGATGATGTTTTCTAATCGTGCACTGTATTATGTGCTATCTGCTATACACTGTGTATTCCACTAAACTGTAGGTGGAAAAGTGTAGATCCTGCATGTATTCATTACTGTAACAACACATTTCTGAACCATTTCTCAACAGGAAAATTAAGAGGAAAGGATATAGTTACTTCTTTCACACAGTGCTTTCCTCCCAGCTCTTTAATGGCTCCTGCAGTCCCAGCATAAGGCCACTTGCCACCTTCCTCTTCTTCGTGGCCCACAGTTACTTCAGCACCAGAGAGAACTTTTGCTGCCAACACTGGTGAAATGCAGCAAAGGCTGCAACAGAAGGAATTATAAAAGTGATTCTACAACAGCACTCTCTCAAAACTTGGTCATAATTGAAAAGATTCAAATGAACATGGTCTTACAAATCTGAAAGACATCACAAGGCAATTTCCACTCAGCATTTTTGTAGCCTTTTCCCTGACAAACACCTATGCACACAATCATCTTGAAAAACACATTTTAAAAAATAAACTACAACTGGCACTTGCAACCCAGAAATCCAGCTGCATCCTGGGCTGCATCAAAAGAAGTGTGGCCAGCAGGTCGAGGGAAGTGATTCTGCCCCTCTACTCCACACTCATGAGACCCCACCTGGAGCACTGTGTCCAGTTCTGGAGCCCTCAACACAGGAAGGACACAGAGCTCTTGTATCAAGTTCAGAGGAGGGCCGCAAAGATGATCAGAGGGCTGGAGCACCTCTCCTATGAAGACAGCCTGAGAGAGTTGGGGCTGTTCAGCCTGGACAAGAGAAGGCTCTGAGGAGACCTTACAGTGGCCTTCCAGTATCTGAAGGGGGCCTATAGGAAAGCTGGTGAGGGACTTTTTACCAGGGCCTGTAGTGACAGGACAAGGAGTAATGGTTTTAAACTGGAAGAAGGGAGATTTAGGTTAGACATTAGGAAGAAATTCCTTAGTGTGAGGGTGGTGAGACACTGCAACAGGTTGCCCAGGAAGGTTGTGGATGTCCTCTCCCTGTAGGTTTTCAAGGCCAGGCTGGATGGGGCTTTGAGCAACCTGGTCTAGTGGAAGCTGTCCCAGCCCATGCAGGGGGTTTGGAACTAGATGATCTTCTAGGTCTCTTCCAACCCAAACCATTCTATGATACAAAACAGAAGATGCTTTTTCTAGTTCCAGCAATAACACTGCACATTTCCACAAAACATACTCTGTATCCATGCTCACACTATCAAACGAAGGCCCCTCCAACTAACATACATACCCAATAGGTTTGCCTGCTTTGTGGAAGTCTTTCAAGACACGTTCAACTTCTCCATTCACCTTGCAGTCTTTCCCATCAACAGCAAAGGTAGACCTGCCACAACATGAAATGTATACGTATCTCAGTATAAGCCTACAGAGATACCTATCTGCACTGTGAGACTGGCTCTCAAGGGTCATCACAAACCTAATAGCTTCTAAAAGGTTGCTGAAACACCTGTAATTGACTACCAATATTTTAGCCAAAGATGTCAGAAAGTATTTATGTCAGAAAGCTTCTTACTTGATATAAACATCTAGAAATAAGGATTATCAAATCAGCTTTCTAGGATTACTAAGAAGTGGAACAACAATGTTTCCAAAGAAGAAAAATATGTAAGAAGGAAAATAAGATTAGGGTTTCTCAAAGCCAACAAAATGGCAGGTTAATAACAAGATAATCAGCATTACACATGGCTAACACTTTTTTTTTCAAGCTAGCTGTTGTTTTATCATTATTAATGTAGGAAGGAACTTTTTTGGTAGGCAGCAGACATAAAAGAAACAGAATAACACTAGAAACATGCAAAACAACTTAAGTTTTACCTTCACTTCTCTCAGTCAAGCCCACAAAGGAATCATCACAGGATTGTGGGAAAAAGGGCTTATTATGCATTATCCAAACTACAGAATTCTCACCAATATTGTTCAGAAAATTCAAAGCGTGACAATGCCAATAAGAATTATGACTGGAAACCATCATGAACCACACAACTTAACTCCAACACTTTGAAATGAGTTTCCCTTATTAAGTAGCAGTTACATATGTAGTAAAAAGGCCATTTATTGCTTCTCTATTGTATTGTTTGAATCACAGTTGACTAGGAATAGTTGATCATGAATATTTACTTGAGGAGTCTAATGCTTAGCTGGCACTCACAAGTTTTTAGCAGCTCCAAATCCACCAGGGAATATCACAGCGTCATGGTCTGCTGTAGTAAGCTTAGCCAGGCTTGCAATTTTACCACGAGCAATCCTTGCAGATTCCACTAAAACATTCCTTGACGAACCAGAAATAAAACAATGAGCTTAATTAAGCATTTACACACAGAAGAGCATAAATAAAGTTCTGGCAGAAGAAAAGGAGGAGGAAGGGAGGAAGCAAATAGAACAGTGGCATTCCATAACTGAAGCTATTGATGCATCTGAAATACTACTGCTGGGGAACACAGGCATTAAGAGACTATACATCATCAGGTTCAGAAAACCTGTTTAATATTTTCTCTCCAATCAAAATACCAGCTAGCATAAAGCAACTAAAGCCAGTCAGCAAAGTGCTACAAGTGCAGTTACAGGTTGCTATGTGTGAAGAATGCTTAAGGGACTGAGGCTCAGCAGTCATGTCACAAGTCAAACACATTAGACACTTTACCTTGACTCAGCTTCAGCTGGTTGGCCTTTACTGTGGTCAATTACATGCATCTGAGGAACATCTGGAGCATACATCTGAACCTCAGCTCCACCACGACTAAGGTGTACCAGTATGCTACAAAAACAAAGACAAAATGTGCTGAAAACCTTAGAAAAGAGGCTTTATATGGTCCCAAGTCTTGCTACAAATGTTCCACCACCTGATTTTGAAAGAAGAAGAAAAAGACACATTCTACCAAAGAATACAGAGTATGTGGCAGCAAAATCCCTGGATGTAACACCAAAGTGCAAAGCAGAACATAACGTCAGCTTGGGGGCAGGGTCAGGTAAGCTAGAGACAAGTTTCTTTGTTCAGTGCTCTTATGCAGGCAACCAGGAACAATAAAAACTTCCTTTCTCATTGCAAGTCCCCAGGGATTACAGAAGAGTCCTACAATTAACACACCAATGCATATATTTAATTCAGGTCTAGGTGAAACACCCCTTAGCAATAAGATTTAATAATTCAGCTAGAGTAGTTAACAATTCTAGTGTTAGATTTAGCCCCAGGAACAGAAACTCAAAAGCGATAATGAAACAAAGTCACTACATAATTCTCTTGAGATTGATTCTGCAACTCTGAATTTCTGCTTCTGAAGGAAAGACAGTCTCTCTCAAACTCACTGCTCTGGCATCACCTGCATTGCGCTGCATCTTTGCACAGTCACTGAGTACTGCAAGAGCACAGCCTGAGCTCCCAGTCACCCTGTGAGAAAACTTTGAGGGCTCATTATGCATCTTTCAAGGCAACTTTGATGGTCAGAAAGAGCAAAAACAAATTCAACGGACTGCTGTGATGTAAAGTAAGACTTTTTTCTGGAGCCTACAGTTTCATAAAGCAACTTACGCTGAGGCCTCATGGATTTCTGTGCCATCATAGACACCACAGCCAGACAGGACCTGCAGTAAGAAAATGAAAAGAGTATTATGGGTGATAAAGAACTAACTACAGGAACTTTCAAAAGCCTTTTAAATGAACAAACAGCAAACCTCTCTCCAACCCCCCAAAAAAACCCAACTAAGCAACAAGCTCTTTACTGAGCCAGTCAATATAACGCTATTAACACTGGTGTCATCACCTGACACACTGCAGAACTGGTACTTCCTATTTATAGCTTCTCATCATAGATAGGTCTCAGAAATAAACAGCATTTATTTACTGGTTTGTGCATTTATTCCTCAGAGTAAGTAAATGGATGTGATATCCTTAGGTATGTTTCTGTGTACACAATGGGTTATTCTGAGTGTCATACATCTAATTATTGTCTATATCCATGTGAAATACCTTCTCATCCAGATGCACATCCAACAGAAGTGGGATAGAAGTGTACTTTGAGGTGGCACTTAGGACAAACTATTTTACCTGCTGCTGCATTTTGTCTGAATATCCACATCAGAGATCAATAGCTAAATCACTTCTAATCCATTTATGCTATATGAGTCATACTTTTCCTTAGTACCATTGTAATAATACTCAGTTTGTTTATACACACTGGAGAATAAAAAACAGAAAGCAATCAGGGGTCCATACTGGGACCTGTGTTGTTTAATGTCTTCATCAGTGATACTGCCAGTGGCATTGAGAGCACCCTCAGCAAGTTTGCCAGGGACACCAAGCTGGGTGGTGCAGTCAATATGCCAGAGGGACGGGATGCCATCCAGAGGGACCTGGACACCATCCAGAGGGACCTGGACAAGCTGGAGAAGTGGGCCCAGGTGAACCTCATGAGGTTCAACAAGGCCAAGCGCAGGGTCCTGCACCTGGGCCAGGGCAACCAGAGATATCAATGAAGGCTGGGGGAAAGACATGCTGAAGACCAGCCCTGGGTAAAAAGACCTGGGGGTACCAGAGGATCAAAAGCTGGACATGAGCCACCAATGTGCAACTGCAGCCCAGAAGGCCAACTGCATCCTGGGCTGCATCAAGAGAAGTGTGGCCAGTGGATCGAGAGAGGTGATTCTGCCCCTCTGCTCCGCCCTGGTCAGACCTCATCTGGAGTACTGCATCCAGCTCTGGAGCCCCCAACACAAGTAGGGTGCAGACCTGTTGGAGCACGTCCAGAGGAGGGCCATGAAAATGATCAGAGGGCTGGAGCACCTCTCTTATGAAGACAGGCTGAGGGAGTTCGGGTTGTTCAGCCTGGAGAATAGAAGACTCCAGGGGGACCTTATAGCAACCTTCAAATACCTGAAAGGAGCCTATAAGGAGGTTGGGGAAGACCTGTTCACAAAAGCATGTAACGATAGGACAAGGGGTAATGGTTTTAAGCTAGGAAAGGGCAGATTTAGGTTGGACATTAAGAAAAAGTTCTTTAGCATGGATGTGGTGGATCACTGGAACAGGTTGCCCAGAGAGCTGGTAGAGGCCCCATCCCTGTAGACACTCAAGGTCAGGCTTGATGGGGCACTGAGCAATCTGTTCTAGTGTGAGGTGCCCTGCTTATTGTAGGGGGTTGGACTAGATTACCTTTAGAGGTCCCTTCCAACCCAAGACATACTATGATCAGCTGTCCTTGTGTAGGTGGAGACTCTTTCACAAAGCAGAAGCAAGGAGAAAAAAAAAAATTAAAAAAAAAACAGGAAAAAAGTCATTAAAAAAAAATCCAAAGTATTATCTACTTCCTGAAAAAATATATATGCACTCTTCTGGGTTTTTTGTTTGGTTGTTTTTGAAGAAAAAAATCCAGTTAAAGAGTCCAATTATGAACTTTACTCATTTCTGTCCTGGTTTTTATCTCAGTTTTTAGAAGCTCTGTTTTTAATTACAGAAACACAAGCAGAAACTCACAACTGAAACAGTCTTAGTTAGAAACATTGGATTTGAAGGGGCTTTTAGATCACAACATCCAGTCCTCTGCTTTCATAGGCATGACATCCTACCACCACTTCACCAAATGAGTAAGACCCATAAATGTCTGTCTGCGTTAATCCTAACTACAGTCTTGCTGCTGTGATATTTAAGAGCCACCTTCAACTTTCCAACTTTTAATTTAATCTTTAATTTAATTTAGGCTCAATAAACATACAAGCAACTGTGCTAAAGTTATCTTCTGTAAGCAACTCTTAAAATGTTTCAGAAACTCACTGAAACCAGAGTACTAAACCACTCTCCTCTTCTGTTATTGTAGTACCTGCTTGGTGACAAATCTGCCTTCTATTATAGTCAGAAATTTATGTCACCGATGTCAATAATACATTTTCCACTCTCTATTTAAAAAGCGGCTGTTTGCTAAAATGACAGCATTCCTGATAAGTTACCTTATAGACATCTGAACTGGCATTCTTCCCATTCCCGAGCCAACTGCCCCAGAGATACTTCTTCATGCAGACAATGCCTTCTTATTTCTTTATATTTCATGCTGTAAAGACTACACAAAGCTTGGTATCCATTTGGGATGCTATCTACAGCCTAAATTTTCCTTTGGCAACCTGTAGCTCCTCCATCTCCTTGCTGTTGTATTTTTAACATGCGCTTTCCCTTTCCTGCAGAAGGGCATAACCCAGTTTAAATATTTTCCTGTACACTGCCAAGACTTCCCCCAATTACACTACAAATTATTTAAAGTTCAGCTCTTTGTAACTCAACTCCACGCCAAAAATCACTCTACAGAAGCCAATTTTTACGTGTTTCCCACTCCTGACCTGGCCTCCTCCAAGTTACTCAATTCTAAACAGCTTTGTCTTCTCAATTTCAGCTTCTCCCAAGGCCTTCCGGCTGCCGCAGCCACCAGAAGAGCCTTTCCTCGGCGTCAAGCCACGCCAAGCCCTGCTACCACCTCCTCCACCAGCCCCACCGCCACCGAACCCAGCTGCAGAGGTGCCCTTCCGCCGGCCCGGGGCTGAGGGTTGACGGGGCCAGCCAGGGAGTATAAAACCCGTTCTCCTCGGAAGTCCCACCCCTGCGCTCCCCAAGCCCGCGGCCGCCGGGGCCTTCTCTCAGCGCGGCCCCGCGGCCGTTACTCACCACAGCGACGCGGGCGCCGCGATGGCGCCGAGCGGAGCAGTGGAAGGAGGCGACGCCGCCGGGCGCTGCCCGCCGCAGGGCGGTGCACAGGGCCGGCCCCCAGGAGGCCAGCATGGCCGCGGGCGGTGGGAGAGAGCAGAAGGAGCGCAGCAGGCTGGCGGCGAGGGGAGCGGGGCAGGCCGCTGGGGCGGGCCGGGCCGGGAGGCCGCGACGCCCTTGGCGGCGCCTCCTGGAGGCGGGGAGGCCCGCGCCCCGCCGGCGCTAAGTTTGCAGGCTCTTGCTCGCCTCCCCAGCCTCATTAAGCAGTAATAATAGGAAAAAAAAAGTAAAACGTGCATTCAAATAAATGCTTGGGACTTGTTTTGAACACAGGTTCCTTGTGTAAATTAGAGGGGACAGCCACACGGTGCACACAGCCTGAATGCAGCAGGGGCAGGGGAGGAACACCAGTACAAGGGCAGCAAAACGCTGTAATATTATTAACGGGATAAGCAAACCAATGATAAACAAACTAGCTTTTTCTTCTAGGATCTTGTGACATAATGTATGGCTTTTAAAAGCACCAGGTTTCATCACTGCTAAGTTTCATTCCCAGATAAAAAGCACCTTTTTTTTCCTCCTTTATTAAGGAAACCAAACTACATATAAAGCAGCCATTCATGTTGAAATATACAGACATCTATATATAATTGGACCCAACTAAGCCAAGATGCCAGTTTGCAGACACAGTCTCATCGTGTGCTGGAACAAGGCAGAGACACGGTGCTGCTTCAACACCCTGCCCCAGCTCACACTCACTGATTGTGCCAACCAGCACAAGGATCAAGCCAAGCTTTGGACCTACCATGGCCGAAACGTAGTATTTCATTTTCATCATTCTTCCTACCAATACGGACAGGCACACTGGAGTTGTTTGTTGGCTTTCATGTGCATCAGAAAATGTATCTTGATAAGCTAAAAGCTTATTATTACAGCTCAAGAAAAATGACAAATGTGAGTAGAACACATCCTTATCACACACAGAATCACACAGAACTACCAAGGCTGGAAAAGACCTTTAAGATCATCAAGTCCAGCCTATGATCAACACCACCACACTGTCTAGACCATGGCACTAAGTGCCACATCCAGCCTTTCCTTGAACACATCCAGGGATGGCGCCTCCACCACTTCCCTGGGAAGTCCATTCCAATGTCTAATCACCCTCTCCGTGAGGAAATACTTCCTAATATCCAACCTAAACCTCCCTTGGAGCAGCTTCAGGCTGTGCCCTCTTGTCCTGTCATTGGTTGCCTGGAAAAAGAGCCCAGCCACCACCTGACTACAACCTCCCTTCAGGTAGTTGAAGAGTAATAAGGTCCCCCTTGAGTCTCCTCCAGCCTAAACAACCCCAGCACCCTCAGCCTCTCCCTATAAGACTTTCCCTCTAGTCCTTTCACCAGCCTTGTTGCTCTCCTCTGGACCTGCTCCAGCACCTCAACGTCCTTCTTGAAGTGAGGGGCCCAGAACTGCACACAGTACTCGAGGTGAGGCCTCACCAGTGCTGAGTACAGGGGGAGAATTACATCCCTACTCCTGCTGGCCACACTATTCCTGATACAAGCCAGGATGCCATTGGCCTTCCGGGCCACCTGGGCACACTGCTGTGCCCATAAACAAGAACTTGTGCAATACTACCCCTCACCTCCTCTCAAGGCTCTTGCACTTTCTAAAATAGGCTTCTTGTGAAGTTTTCACCTGCAGTCATGTTTTGAACATGAAGAGTAAAATAACCCAAAACCATGTTTCTAAGGTGTTGTTCTGAAAGGCCACATTTTCTTCGCATTCTGTGTAACACTGTAAACCCAAGAGAGACAAATTCAGGGATCAAGTTAGCTGACTTCATAAAAAAAGCACAACTCCTGTTTTCTGTGACATTCCCAGAATGATTACAGCCTGTCTGCTAAGGATCATATAGTTTGGGAAATGAATACTGTATTAAAAAAAAAAGGCAAGCAAAGACAACATGTACATGAAAACAGCAAAATTAAGAAGTAAAAACTATGTTTATATGTCAGGTAACACTATCACGTTTTTCATGTTAGCTTAAGCACTGCAGTTTTACAAGGATCCCAAGAGGGGTTTTTCTTTTTCCTGTGATACATCTTCCCTACCCACCTATGCCTCCTTTCTATGCAGGGCAGAAACCCTCCTTTCTGACAGGGTTAGAGGTAGTGGCAGAGGTGGAGTATGACAAGCAATTCCAACACTGTACCACAGACCATCTTCCACAGGTATTGCTCCAGCCCACCCAGCTACTCCTTCACACCTCTGAGACCCTGCAACACTGGCACAACCAAGCAAATTTTAGGAGGCAAGGGGGCACCAGCAACTGAAGATATTTTTTAACATTTGGCCATATGAAAAACAAAACAGATCACTTTGCTATGTTTTAAGTAGCAAGTGCATCTTTATTTTATATACTGAAAATTCTACAAACTGATTGTATGTGTCTGCTGTATATTTTGGACTTAGGTTTTTTCTTCAGCAGTTTTTAGTATTCACACCTCTCCTACCTTCCAAGAATAGGAAGATACTAGAAAAATTCAAAAGAGCAGAATACACCAGAAAAATTCAGTTCGGACTCATTAATATTTGCAGTATCTTCATCAACAAAGCACAGATACAGTTGTGTTCAGGATCTGACTGCTGTTCTTAGCCAATTCTCATGCCAATTCACAAAAGGAAGGAAACCAAAATGTTCAGATTTTCAGATGTTCGTAAAATTTTTAAAAACATGACAATAAAGGGCTTTCATGAGAAAAACAAACATTTGTAACACATTATCTGACAGTTTAAGTTAGATTATTGAGTTGGCAATTTCCAAACAAATTTTTACTACAGTATCTCAGGTTAATTAATTAAACCTCTGCAGCAGTTACATAGCACAGTAAATTTTTTCCACATATTCCCTGTTATGGGTATATACTTTATCCTCATTATTGAAACTTCATGTGGTTTGGAAGCTATAGAACCAAGAAAAAATATGTCCACTTGTTCCTAACAGTGCCCCAGTAGTATGTATGTGTTAAACCCAGTTAAAACAACATTTAAAACAAGTTGAGAGCAGTATGTAGACCTCCAATTAAGAATTATTTTTTAAAGGATTAAAAAAGAAGAGTCCATCATAAAGTATGACAAGACTGCATTACAAATAACTCACAACATTTAGTCTATGTACAATGTACTTTAATAAAGAAACCACTTCTTCCAGTCATAGTTCTAACTTCATTGATATAAGAATACATTTTTCTCTTACTTGAAATCAGCAATAACAAAAAAAGAAATTAATCAACCAGTGCTGTCAAGCTGTTAGGGTACACCAAATCCACCACGGATGGCACTTTGCCTATCTACACTACCCCCACTTCTGTAACTCAAATGTAAATCCATCAACACTGTTAAAAAGAGTTAAAATATGCCACTATGAGGGCCACTCATTCTCAGTGAATACCACTGCATAAAATTACTTTGTCTTTGGTTTTCTCCCTCCCATGAAGAGTAACTAGGAACTAAGATTGTCGTTATGAACTTCTTGCATAAGGTAGTCACTGTCAGAATTCAATTCATCTTCATCTACTGATGTTTCTTCTGCCAGACGTTTCACACCCCGCTGTTGTGAAATGGCCAAAGCGTATTTAATATTGTAGATATTCCATTCACAGCTGTAAAAAATAGTAACATCTTAGAAATAAGATTCCATTTTTCTCCTAAAATAAAAACATCTCTAAAAGACGACCATCTCAAAAGTTCTAATGCCATGCTATCATCCCCCAAATCATGACTCCACACTTTTGCGCAGTGTTTTGATTTAAACTTTTAAATGTAACAATACATACAGTTTGGAAACATCTTCGAAATGACGTTGGATGCTTTTCTGAAGGAACTGAATCACAGGGAGTAGCTTCACTGACCTTGAACAGATAAAACATGCAAATTTCAGTCATCTATTCACACATGGAAATCTAGAACTTTTCCGTATTCTCAGAACTTTAACAAGCATACATGTTAACTTTCAAACAAGAAGATTTTAAGATTATACTAAATTAAAAAAAACCTTCTTGCTTTTGACTCTGCCCTCATTGATTATATTCAATGCAATTAATATTACTGCCAGAAATCATTATTTTTTCTAGTGTCAAACTGCAGCTTGAAGAATTAGTTGTGCTTGCTGTAGTGATGACAGTTCCTTCCAGCTACTACGATACTTTCTGAACAAGGAAGAGTTTGTTTTAAATTGTTCTCTTCTACTTTATCAGCAATAAAAGGAGAAAATTAATGACATTAACACCCATGTTGAAGCAAGGAGTCACAACAATGCAGTTTCTTTAATCTGCAGGACTCTAAGATTACTTCCCACTTAGCCTATTTTAAATTTGTACATTTGCCTATTTTTTGTTCCCAAAAGTCTATAAACTCAATTCTAAGAGCAAGCTGAATACAATTCATATGGCAGGCACATAAGAGTTGTAAAAAACTACCCAGGAAAGCAGAACACTAACAAGCTAAAAGTGCATACTGTAATCACAAGCTAAGCCTACAAAATGCAGTCAGTACCCACACATTCTCTTTCAGTTATATTTAATAAGCATAATTGTTTTAAAAACCACATTTGCCAAAACCCTGTAACTCTTCAAATCTTCACGTGTTACAAGGTAAGCAAGCTATGCAGTTTACCTGTAATATTTGAAAAGTCTTTTTGCAATTTATCCTCACAAATCCTATTATGCATTCCAATTCTATCCTATCCACTTGTAAGGAAAGAAGCCATATTAAATGAAAACTTAAACTTTATAAATGTAAATATTTAAATATTCATTAAACGTACATATAATAAATGTAAATTACATAGTTTTAATTCTTGTATATGCATTTATCTAGAATGTCAGTAACTGTTAATTAAAAACTTCACACAAGGTATTTTAAAATGCTTGTCAGCTTTTTGACTTTCACAGGATCTCACCTTGTTTTCAGTTTCTGTCCATGCAGCATGAGCAACTTATGAGCCCAAATAAGATAGAACTCTAAATGAGAAGATATCTCAAATGCAGAGGCCAGAAACTCCAATACCTTCTCCACATACAGCTCTGGGAGTGACGAGCAAACAACATGAACTGTGCAAAAAGAAAAAAGCACATAGACATCACAGTTTAATTACTATTTGGAATAACATGAAAGAGACCATAGGAAAGCATTTAAGGAAGGAGAAGAAAGCACCATCTTAGCAATTACTTGATATTTAATACTGTTTTTCAAGGTACATCACCAGTCTCAGGAGGCAACTCTTTGAGCCTTCCAATCACTACTATGTTTAAAAGCAAGAACTCAAGTTCCCCTCTTCCCAAGTTCTTCCTCCAACCAGAATACTCTCCCCACCAGCTCTCCCTCAGAACTCTTACTTCCACCTTTTCCTCCCTTTTCAGTGTAACTAGACTTCATTCAGGTCTTGCTGCTTCTCACTTCATAGGCATTTCTGTATTTGGTGGAACTAGTCAGGCCTAACAATCAGAGGCAATGAAGGACACTTGAAAAGATAGCAAAGTTGCCTGCTCACAGAGGAAATGTCTGACTGTTGTCAGCAACTGCGCAGCACAAAGCAGCATGATTTATAAGCATTCAAAATAATCTCACAAGTAACTATCATTATTGGTAAACTTCTGTAAAAAATAACCAACTCCTATTCTCTGCTGCCACCCAAAAGGCGTATATAACATTGACCAATGCGAAAAAAAGCCTTCCACTTCTAAAGAAACAAGCACATTCAGTCTGTTAAAAGTGGACTAGAACACCTGAAATTCCCAAGCCTCATCCTCTGCTTCTAGGGTTTTGGTGCCTCCCTATTTACCCAGTCTTGCCTGTGTTCATGGAGTTTTAGTTAACTTCAATGAAAGAAAGCTAAGTTTTGAAAGACAGAGGCAAACACCATTATGCCAGAGGTTTACAAAAGGTGATTTACCCTGACGTGTAATTATCAGGCTTGCTACCTAGGGAAGAAGGTAAGAAAACCCTACAAAGCAGTTGTCTTGTAACACATCTGATTTTAGACTACAGCATGTTTTGACAAGATACAAGGAATTTTTATTCGTAAAATGGGTAACATAGATGGAAGGAAATAAATACTTTTTACGGGGGTAGCAACACTGAGGTAAAGGTAAGAAAACATACTTTAGAGTTACTAATGACATTTATGACTTTAATTGAGTTATGAAGTTAAGTAGAATACACTATTAAAAGTTTGTTTTTAAGGTCATGTCTACCATATACAGCTAATGAATGTTCACATTAGTTATCAAAATGATGAAATGGGCGCTGAAGAATGACTTGAGTAAATGTCCTCCAAAGCCGAGTGACATCTTACCTGTTTCTTTTGTTTCTGAAGTCACAATTGTGAAACCATTTCCCTTGTTAGAAAGAGCTTAGCATTCAAATAATGATGTTTGCTTTGCGTAAACATAGCCCTCTATAAAGGGCCATATTTGCATTTGTTTAGAGGGATGAATTTAACAAACACTATGACTATGGAAACAAAACACATGAGAATTTTTAAGGCGTGAAAGTTGCAGAGTTGCTCCAAATTTTGGCAGTCCAAAGCAAGCCTAATTTAGAGCAGCTGACACAAAGCTTTATCCAGTTGAATGCTGAACACTTCCAAGGATAGAGACTTCTGCCTCCCTTGTCAAACTGCTACAAGTATTTGACTACACCCAACGTATTTTTAATATCTAGTTGGAATTTCCCATGCTGCAAGAGGTCTGTTGCATCTTGTTGTACCCTTTTGCAATGTCAAGTCAGGTTCTACCTTCTTTCTAACATCCTGTTAGGCAAACAGTGAAAATACTCCTCAAGACTGAACAAACAAAACTTCCTTAAGCCTCTACCCAGCTGCCAGACGCTCTGGCCCTCCAATCCTTTTCCAAGCCCTCCACCAGATGCTCGAGTATCAATGTCTGTCCTGTACCAGCAAGACCAAAACTAGGCACAGTACTCCTGATGTGGTCTTACAAGTGCTCAATAAAGAAGACTAATCACTTTCCTCAAACCGTTGACTACATCCTTGATACTAGAGCCCAGTATCTGGTTGATTGCCTTCATCACACTGCTAACTCACATTAAAGTTGCTGTGCCCCTCTAAAATCAGCTGTTCCTGAGAAATGACACCCAAAAACTTTACCTGCAAAACCAGACCCGATCAGATTTCACATTCAAAAGTCACTACATGAGCATGCAGTAAAATTAAAACATAACACCAAAAAGTCTACTCTTTTTACAAAAGACCACCCCTCCCCTCTTTAGTCTTCAGCTACAGCAGAAGGTCCGTAAGTATCAATGTTATAACCCCCCTCCCCCCAAGCTAAACTCTACCCTTTAAGTTAACTGCTAGCTCAGTCAAATTTCATGGGAGATCCACTGACCTTCATTGCTAGGTACAGCCTCCATGACCTCCTGAATTAATTTCTTTTCATTCAGCTTGAAGGCCATGACAATGGCCTTAGTGTATTCCTTCTGATGCAGTGTTTTATGTATATTGCTGGGTGTGATATCAATATCCAGCTCAAAAGGATCAAAAATTAGCCCAGAGTCCAGTGAATAGACAAGAAGACCCTCTGTGGTGGTGGCTGCCCAGCTTCGTCCTAGAAGAGAAGTAACAGTATTTCAGAAGATAGCTGAATTTCCTAGGATGAAAATAGAAAAGTAATGATAATGGATGCCTCTTCATTGCTTATATAAGTGGGCAAGACTGAAAACCCTGCATCATTGATGGACCTGTCAGCAATGACAAGGCTTGTAAAAAAATACCAGCTAACAGTGATGTACACTTTAGTTTCCTCATTATGCACTGCATGGGAAACTAGACTGCAGACCTAGCATCACTGTGTAACATCTGGAGAGACCATCTCCAAGGCATTTGTACTTCGTTATTACTCCTCCAATGCTCTATTCTTTTGCTTGTTTTATATGGAACAAAAAAAAATCCTACATCAATTGTCAATACTGACCTGTAGGAGAGAATCGCAGGCAAGTCACTCTTATTTCTGGTTTGAAGTGTCGATAACTCATGTCACCTAAAAAAGAAGTTTAGAAGTGACTCACCAGAAGTTCATGGTCTAGCTATCAACTCTAACTCTGCTGTTACCATTACGTTGAAAAATAACGTAGAACATGCCAAAACCTGGCAGAGTTAAACACATTGTAAGTAAGGGACAGTCCACATCCAAGAGATCTTACAGCTAAACTAAGTAAGTGGTGGGACTGAACTTTTGCTCTTTGAAAATGAACCCAGGACTGCTGGGTTCCATACCCAGTAGACTACAGTACCTCTGGCTTCCTGCTGCTTCTACTACACAAAAGGACCCATCATATGACAGCTGAACGCTTCTGTAACAGATCCCTGCAGCTACAGAACATTCAAGTAATCAACTTTAAAACTGAGCTGAGTAATTCAAACTCTTCTTATCTGGTATTGACCCTACCTCAAGGGTTTTAACCCCCATAAAACTTGTAACAAGACAGCAAAGCCAAAAGCCCTACCTCTTTTTACTCCAGGAAGAGGAATGGCAACACCATCTTCACCTCCACCCCCTTCATCAATCAGAGCCATGCTGCCAAATTCCGTCATTTTTCTCCGATCTAAGTACTCCTACAAAAACATGAAAGTTCTGTTCACTGCAGTGAATCTCTCAAACACCTGTATTAATTGAAAATTCTCCATAACATTCAGCAGTTACCTAGCAATTATTAATTTGCCCTTTCTTCCACAAGTGTCTCCAAAATCATGCAGAAAACTGGCAACAGCAGGCAACAGTGTCTGACTACAGATGAGACTCAGGCTGCTTCAGTCTTGAGGCCTCAGAACAGCACAACTCATTTTAGACCATGGTTTCACATTGCTGTATTGTTGTTCTACTTAAGAGATGTACTGTTTCCTCAGATGCAGCCCTACTCTTCCTTCCTTTCAAGTTCTGTAGCTGTACTGTGCTTATGTAAGGGCTGTGTAGCCAGACACTTTTGTAAATTATGTGCTAGGGACCTCCCCACGCCCCATTTTTAAGCACCCATCCCTTCCAGGGCTCTTTTCCAGCTGGCTCATTTCTGGTATTCTTTTTAAGCCACATGTTGAGCTACACTAGCATAACAGAGGGCAGCAGAGAAATGAAAGTTGCCTCACAAACCACTGTTACCAAAGAAATTTATTTGGAACCAAAGTAAAATTCAGCCAGACATGAACACTGGAACAATCACTGTTCCTCCAAGTAATGGGATGTTAAGAATTGAGTGACTAGAATTTTGTCCTTCTGATGCTTTTCAGCATTTTATTTTTGAAGGAATTTAATTTTGCATTTGGCAATATTCAGAAATTGAGTTTGTAAAGGTCAGTGATGTTCTGTGTTCACAATATAATCCTTCACTTCTCTGCTAACACAAGCAACTAACACCCAAGGCAAGTTAGCTTAGTACAAATAATTGATCTTTTAAATTTTCATATTTTCTCTTCAATTTTAAGTTAAGTGCCAACTGACTTAACTGTGCTTGAGAGTTCTGCTTATTCAATACAAACACCCTGCAACCTGGAAAGACTTCAGTTAGCAGACTGTCAGGAATTAATTTTGTTTTCTGATAAATATTTCCTTACCATTGTCCTGCACAACCAAACCTGTGCTTAATAAAACATTAACGAATCCCAGTTAAATGAGATGTTACATCAAAACCTAAGTCTTTGGGGTAGGGAAATGAAAAAAATGAAAAAAATCTGACTCCTATGGTCACATACCTCCATTGCATCTAAAGAATAGTTGCATGAGATTTCAAATTTTTTCATCAGAATCTGTTCCTTGACATTATATATACAGACAAATTTTGACAATCCACCTGCCAAAATGGACTGACCATCTGCCGAGTAACACAGAGTAGTAAAAGACCTAGTACAGTAAAAAAGAAACCAGTTAATGTCACAGCCACATCCGAGTTAAAAAACATGAGTACAGTGTGAAGACACAGGCCATTCCTTGAAAAAAGTGGAGATCTTCATTCACACAGTATGTACTTAACACACAAAACAGTTTCCCACAAACAAGTACTTGGTGCTTTACTGTGAATCACAAACAATTTAGAACTTCCACAGCTTTCTTAAGTACTTCCATACTTTTGATTCTGAGTCAACATCTCGATGAATGAACTTTCAACTTCACCCTACACAGCACTAAGAATGGTGAGAAGAGCTAGAGAAAAACTAATGTCATGGTTTGATGGTTGAGAGCTAATCACCGAAAAAATACTTTTTTTTTTTTTTTCCAAAAAGCCATTGTTTCCTTTTTTCTTCTTGTTTTGAGGCAGAGCAATATTGAAAAAAAAAAAAAAAGGAGGGGCTCATGGGAAAAAGAGACGAATTAAGCATATTATTTCTATATAACAATTTTTGACTGCACAAAAATTTAACTTGCCTTTAGACATTATTTCACATGCATAGTTAAGTGTAATAAAATATATTTACATTTTTTTTAAAAATGTAAGATTTTAACTGTTCTAACAGTAATAACAAGATACCCACTTAAAAACCTATCACATTTAGCCAATGAACAATTTGTCCTGAGAAGTTTAATATTATGCTGGCAACCCAAGTTTACAACTGATGAAAAAGAACAGATACTCATCAGAATGATGTTGGATCAGTGGGTGAACATAGCGAGAGACAAAAATGATCTATCCAGATGTCAAGTCAGTCTTTTAAAACTCATAATCAGAATCAACATATTTGAACAGCATATGCACTCTGAAATCTTCACATAAATCCAAATGGAAATTCAATTCTAAAGCAAGAGCCAGTGTGCTACCCTCTTTTCACAGCAATCTCATTTACTTACTTTCCCTTGGCTGCTTGTTTAGCAGTTATTTTATCAAGCTCCTTCCTTCCCATCTGAAGATCGTGCCTTCCCTCAATTGAGCCAGTTTGCACTGTATTTTCATGATCCCAAAATGTTATCTGTCCATTCAAAGCAGCAACTGCAAGCTCCTTGCCATCAGGACGGAAAGCAACAACAAGAACTGCAAAAAATTTAATTAACAGTTATAGATGCTGTCAGATCTTTTTCTAAGAAAATACCCTATATTTTTCTAGGATCTTATCTCAACTACCAGAAGAAGCTTAAGAGTAACAAATAAGACTGTACTTCTTCTCTGGACAACACAGCTAATTGTAAAGCTAGAATTAGTATTAAATAGAAAAGATTTATTGCATTGTTCACTATGTACTACAGAGACCTTTTTCAATTTTTGGGCTTCAAATCAAGAACAAGTCTGTCTGCGTTTGAGGTGGTTTTTTTCGTTCATTCCTGAAATATTTTTTGTAATATTTTTGTATTTTTTATATAAGATGAAATAAAGATTACCATCTGAGTTCAGTATCAGTGTCTCCTTAGTTCTCCAGCTGTCTAACATATCCCATAACTTGACAGTTTTATCCCAAGAGGCACTAGCTAGAACACACTTCACCGGGTTAAAGGACAAACAGCTGATGGGGCCCTCATGACCTGATAAGACCTAATAAAAGAGGAAAAGTTAAAATGGAATTAGCTGAAAGAAACCAAAATATATGTCGTCTGCATTCAGTAAACTCTAAATATAACAACAAAAAAATCACAGAAGTGCTAGCCTATGCAGTCATACGCATCCATAGCCACTCTTATGCGCACATATAGTCTCTCTTTAGAGATCAAGACTTGGGAATATGGTGTGCTTTTTTTCCCCCCCTCTTACCAGAACAATCAGACCAACTGTGAAAAGCAAGTCAGTGCTCTGAGAATTCAGTATGTCCTGCAGCTGAAAACATGTAGGGAAATACACTAATAAAAACTGTGAATAAGAGTAATACAGATTTGTATAGCACAGAGCTCGTACTCTCAGAAGAAATCAAGGAACGGAACTCAACTCAAAACTCTGGAGAAACACTCAAGTATATGCTGGGTTACTATAGTGATATGTATTCAACAGTTATGCCAAAATAAATACATGAATCATTGAACTCATCTACTTGTACAAGACATACATAATGCTTAAAAATTGAAAATAGCAAATAAGCTTGATTTGCTCAGAAGTAGTGTCCCTCCTTTATTACATCTACTCTGAAGAGAACGCATTTCACACTAGCAGAAAGACAGTGGGAATTTAACTTTAAAAGGTTTTCTGGCTCTGCAATAAAAACCTTCTACAACTGAAATTGTGCCCCTGCTCTACTTCAGCAAAACTGTCCACAAAATCTGTATCCATCTTAGGAGAGCACGTACAATTCCTTTGCTACCTGCAGAAAAAGTGTAGGAAAGAACATCTCTGAACAACTACTGGAGGAAAGACTCACTGCCATGTGTTAGCTCAGCAATTCAGATGGTACGTCAAAAGCTAGAAAGAGCACATTACTCAAAAAAATCTAAAAACTGTTTCCCACATAAATCCAGAATAGCCTCCATGCAACGAACCAAAAACTGCAGAAATAATATGTTGTAGCTCCAGTTCTTTAATTTAAATATAATAAAATACTTCATGGTGTAGTAGAGCCCTCTAACTAATTCCTAAATTACTTAGTATTGTCATAATCTATATTATGTGTTAAATTCAACCCCTCCAACATCCTTACATCTAGCAGCCTCCCGCTCTGCATTGACCAGATGAATATTTCAAAGGAATCCTGAGAACCAGCTGACACAATCTCACCACTGGAGTCCACAGCTAAACAAGAAAACTGACTTGGTCGTGGAGAAGTAAAGGTTCGGAAATTGCGGTATCTGTTGTAAACGCAAAAATAAATGATGAAAACTTTTTAGGTAGATTTAAACAGTTTTGCAAACATATTTTAAAAAGGATTTCCTTTTGCTTGTAAAGTATTCTAAGCTATCTCTAGAAAAAAACATTAAAAAAAAAATGCAATGCCTCAGCATGATTCCGTGATTCAAAGAAGGTATTAACAACTCTGCAGAAACAGCAGGCAAAAATACTCAAACAGAAGAGCTTTCTTATATTACACAGCATATGTCCACTCCTTAGAAAACACAGACTTGTTTGTTTACACACCCAGTTCTGTACACAGTTATATTATAAGGGCTCAACCACTAAAGCTATAGTAAACATTCTGTTAGACAGGTGCCTTCCCTCCATTTGAGCAGTAGAGAGAGACATCTAACTGGATTTCCAGCTTGAGAAAAGTGCTTCCAGAATTTCCTTCACAAAACCTGGATGAAGTCACAGGATTCCTAATTACGGTCTCAATTTGAATCAAAGGCTGAACTAAAAATCAATAAAGTGGTGCTCACCTTTGTGCAACTTCAACTTGAAGGAAACAATCAACAGTTTGCTGTATTTTATAGGATGAAAGCTGAAGTCTAAATGAGACAACAAAAGCTTTATAGTGAGTTACCTGTGTAGATCAAAGGCACGCACTGTTCCATCTAGGGAAGCACTCAAAATAACATAGCCACTGGAAGTAAAAGTTACAGCAGTTACACCACTGCTATGTTCTGTAAAAGTGACAAAACAAAAGCTGCTTGTAGTGTTCCACACTTTCACCTGCAAGGGAGACAAGAAAATCCTTCTTAGCATCTCCATCATCTGAGTTCAGAGAGATTGTAAGGGCAAGGCAGCAGAAGAGTAAAGTCAGCCCTAGAACACTGCAATAGCAAAAAAGGATTTTCAGTACCATCAGTAAAAAAATTATCTGCAAGTGAGGCAAACAGGAACAGCTTATCATTAAACCCCTAAAGACATGAAACTGTTGAGTGAAGATAGAAAAAAATCAATTGAAACTAAGTTAATTTTCAAGAAAAGCTATAGCACTTGGTGAGTATCTCAGGCTCCCAAGATTTGTACTGTCCACAGATAAGACAAGTGGCAAATTCAAAATCAACTGTGAAGCCATTCCAAAAGTTACAACTGAGATGATGTTTCAATTTTATTTATTAATTTTTTAAAAATACCAAAAATGTTACGTGTTTAGGTATCTGCAGTTAAAGACTTCTGGGATTTGACCCATTTTCAATCTGAATGGCAGAAACCATAAAGTGGCAGGTCTTTTTTCTGACATTCAGGTTTTCATAGGATATAAGATACAATCTTTGCCTCATTTACACACCAAGATTGTGGGACTACTCTACAAAACATCTAAAAGAAAAAAACAAAACAACTATCTGTACCCATACCCTACTATTTCAATACAAGTCATTCATGAGATGCTAATTTTTCTTTCAAATAACAAGCTTCTGCAATGGAACATTTCAGAAAAATCCGTTTTGGAATTGCATTTTTATAAATAATGTGAAATTAACTTAACATCAAAATCAATGATTAAAAGGACATGAATTTGTGTGACTGAAGTTCATTCATCCCAAAATAACAAGGAACCACCAAAAGTATACGTAAATTAACATTTGATTAATTAGATCTTTTTGTGTTTATGGTGACTGCATCTGTAATAATCACAAAATCATCTACTCAAAAGCCTAAGTAATGCAATGTGCAGAGGGTACCAGTAATAATAAATCGAAATATTTATTCACGAGAGAGAAAAATCTAAACATTTACGGGAAGTGAGGACAAAAAATTATTACTTTAAGAGAAATACGTACCAGCTACAATAACAGAGCTTTCTACACAAAATGGAAATGCCAGCTGCTTACTATGTTCTTCAGACATAAGTTCGTATTTCTAATATTGCTTCACTTACTTTCCCATCCTCTCCTCCAGTTACTATGTATTGTCCATCCGGAGAATACGCTAACGAAACCATGCTGTTGAAATGCCCCTGCTGCTTCAGCACATAGGACTCGCTCTGCCATTCCCACACCAGCAGCTGACCCAAACCTACACACACATGAAACAAATGATCCAGAATTATGAATACAACTATAAGATGCTTCAAATGCAAGCCACAAAACACATAATTGCATGCAACATTTAAAAAAAAAATTAAAAAAAAGGTTTATGCAGACAGTTTGCACTAGGCACATATCAATTCTAATACAAGCCCTTTTCATTTTACAAGTTCAAAGCAACTTTCCTTTACCATCAGGACCTTCGTTTAACATCCTCAATACTGTAACAGCAATGCTATAAACTAGCTTTGGTAACAAATATATGGATGCTGATAAACAGCCAAATGTTTTAGGACAAACCTGTATTTTCATTCTGGTGTCAAGTCATAACTTTTTTTTTAATCTAAAGTATGTAATGCAAACCAAAACTAAGTTTCAAAAACAGTGACAGAGGGTAATGTAAAGCCTAAACAGTGTGTTTTCATCTAGAAGATAGTATAACTACCTGACTGGCAACTGGCCTTACTTACTGGTTATTAAACTCAATACCCAAGGAAACCCTAGCCTTTCCAGTACAAAGCAGATGGTAACTTCTCAATTTTTATTTTTAAATAAATTAGCCAGAAAGAAAACCAGGACTGCATATTAAGGTATAATCTTGGTTACCATTCAAACCGCGGTGGACTGGGTGGCAATGCTGAAATAAACAGGTAGCTTTGTAACAGGACATGCAGCAAGTGGCAAAGGAAGAGAGACTGGGCCCAGAACAGAAACATAAACTACACTAAGTCATATTCAAGAGATATGGGCTTTATTCTAATTCTGCCAGTTTTTAAATATGATTTAAGAGTAATAATTTCCTTTTCTTTGTCAGCAAAATATTTCCCTGTATCATAAGAATTCTGTGAGGACCAGTGTTACTGTATCTAGACACTAAAGATATGAGACTTACATATTAACAAAACTTTAATATTTGGAGTCAAGAGGATCAATAGGAATTTAGGCTCGTATGCCCACAATACTCCTTATTTTTGCATGAACACAGACCAGAAACATTGACAAACCTGAACATCCAAAGGCAATCCAGTCACCAGTACAGTTGATAGAAACAGAAGCTATCCTTTGGTCTGAAATACTGAAGTAAGAGAATTACTCAATAAACAAACTTGCATTTTCATGTCTTGTGTGATAAACCCTAAACTTGAAGTTGTATTTCCTCTGTTCAAGCAAGTTCTTTCATTACTGAATTCCTCTATCACTTTAACATCAAAAGCAGCATACAAATTCTTTCCTTTATTACACTCAAAACCATCAAACAGACAATACTGCCTAATTTGGAATAAAGAGGGAGTATCTACCTCCCAAACAAAGACATACTTGCCAACACAGAGAAAGCTCCCTACATTTAAGAAAAAGCCCTATTTTTTTTGTACACGCAAGTTATGCATTCTTTAACTAGCATCATACAGCAGTGGAAAGGAATTGTTTTAATTTTTCAATTTAGAGAAAATTTATAGATAGTTTTACATTTGCAGAATTTTTTCAGATGCTATCTGAATTTTCTACAAAGAAACTGACAACGTAAGGTTCAAAGCACTGAGGAAATCTATAGCCAACAATTAACTACTCAGGAGTTCCTCATTCAGACCTCAGTTTTGCATAATAAGCAATGGAATGGAGTTGTACAGAAATCACAATAGTAAATAGATACTCATGATCAAGATTTTTGTGCTCTGATTATTCATCTTTCACTACTAAAAGTGATGTACTCTCAAACGAACAACAAACCTCCCCTCCCACCCATGCCAAAACCAAACAAAAAAACCCAACCACAATCCCATAACTCACCTCAAGGAGTGGATCAGATTGAAATCTGGGAGCTCATGAAGGTGAAAGATTCCAGAGGCAAAACCAGTGACTAAAAGGTGTGTTTTCTTGTGATAAGCTGCAGATGTCAGGTTATTAAAATCTCCCTCTTTATTGAAAAAATACCTGGTATTAAAGAATTAAAAGCAAACTGAATATGAAAGAAAAATATGCTATTAGAGTTGCATTTCAACATAGGTCAAATATTTTGGTAAAAGTATTTTACAACAAAACTAAAAAGCAGTAGTTCCTGAAATTGCCAAACATACGTACTTTACGTAGCTAGTGAAAGCTAATTCTCTTCTCCTCAGTGTTTACAGCTGCTACCATAATCTGATTGTCAGAAATGACACCTGATCGTATGCAATGAAAGGGACTAGAAGTTAACCTCATAGGAACTGCACTGTGCGTTTCCTTTTGACCATCTAATGCCAATATGGGCAACTCGTGAATTCACTGATTATGCTTCTGTACCTGAGTTCTCTTACAGAGGAAGGAGTTGAAGCTGCAGTCAAAAATATTATATGCCTGGTGAGAAAGGTTTTCGCAGCTTCTTTGCAGCTCTTTTACTGGAACTGAACAGGTAAGCACCACATGATGATCAAATAAAAAAAGCATCTGAAGATTATCCAACAGCTGTACACTCTACATTCCTTCAACCTGGAAGCAATATTCTCTGAGGCTAATTCCAGCCTGGTTTGGGGTAGGGTGCTTCCTTTATGCTTCCTTTACAGTCAGCAAGACTGAGAACAGAAGCCTGATGTGGTGTTCCCAATGGGCCCCTACATGCATCCTGTCTCCCCCTCACTCCACTGACAAGAGATTGCCTACGAACATTATCCTTCTTCAAGCAAAGCTAAATGCTGGAACTATCTCAAAACTGGATTACTCCTTCTAAGCCATGTGATGTGGACAGGTAAAGAGATCCTTCAGGAAGGCATCTCCAAGCAGTCTGTCGAAGATGCTGATGAGCTATCTTTATCAAACGCTGCTTTCAGCTCTTGAAGTCAACCAATCTCTTCTCCTCTATGCTGAGTTAGAGAATACTGAAGATCTCCTTATGCTTTTTAACTTTCAAATGCTAACACATATACCAGAAGTCAGTATTTCTTATTAAAATTCCACTGACTTGTTATTCTGAAGGTGAAGGGTATCACCCTTCATATAGTTAAGGTGTAACAAACAGGTGTTCTACTGAAACTATTTAAAATGAGATCCTTAGTAATGTACTTAAAACCTAAGCACAGTTTTATACTGCTTTGAGCGAGTGAAGGGTAAAGAAGCCCAGCATGCTAAATCTGCATAACAATCTCTCTCACTTACTTTGCAACACGAGAATATTTAACCTTCTCTCTAGTCTCTTGTTCATTTGGATTGGCTTTTCCATGTATTTCTTCACCCTTTCGCTCCTCAAGAAACTCTTCATCATTTTTTTCTGCATACTTTTCGCTAGCTGCATCTTTAGGGGGCATGGGCTTCAAACCATCAAGCTCTGTATCACACTGCCACACACAGAGAGCAGCATCCTGGCTAATTGTGTACAGCTAGAACACAAACACACAAAATATTATAATGTAATACTTCTGTTTTGTACTCTGCTGTCTTGTTACGAACATGGAATTGCAGGTTAGCAAGACTGCACTCATTCCAATAACATACTACTTAGACCTCTAGAATGCAACGAGCTTTGACTTGGAAAATGTACATGTTCTGAGAAACTGGTAATTTACTTTACCTGACCTCAGAAAAATGTTTAAAAGACCAAAGACAATCTGATTACCAACTGACTTTACAGTTAATTATTTTTTTTTCATACTTACAACTAGAACTTTCTGGAGGAGCAATTTTAAATAACTGTCGTTCTGAAGTTTACTACTTCAATTTTTCACAGGAGTCAGACATTGCATTTTCTAAATTCTGAAACATTATCAAAATAGTAAGCGTCCTTACCTACAGATAAGATTCTGCTTCAACTATTTTAATATTTAATTTTAAGAATGTTGTGTGACTATACATACATCTAGACTGTTCTCTTCAAAAAAGCAGGCTACAATTATATCCTTATGCCCCCCAAGTGAGTAGTAGATCAAGTTTGCCCATCGTTCTGCTCCAAACACCCATGTAGACATGTCCTTGCTCCCCACTGCAAAACACCTACCAAAAAAAAAAAAGGCAATCTGAATTAGAACACTAGTTTGCAAAACTTTTCTTGGGCAGAAGGCATTCTGAATGAGAATTTTATACAGAACAGAGTTGTAAAGTAAGGTTGGCAACTCTGGCAAAGGTAAATGAGATTAAATATTTAAAAGGTCAGCCATGCTGATATTCCTGAGGTATGTTCCTTTTATCAATAACCATGCATTTTCAAGCAAGAATGCACTGTCGATCCCTAACAATGTGTGTATTTTATACTTTCTCATCAGCCTAATTACATTTTTTTTTATTCCAACATAGTATTAGAAACAGAAGAGCCAAACCAAATTTTTAAAGCTACTGCAATACTTTAGAGCAAGGAAAATGGACTGTAACATGCATCCAAATATTAACAATGTAAGCAGGTAGAAAGTGCTTTAACTGAACAACTCACTTGGAATCATCAGTCCAGTCAATACAAGTTGTTTCATCATATGGACCGTAATAGGTTTTGTCCAGAACAAAGGCATTAAATTCTCGTTTCTTCCCAGGAGCATGGTACATATGAGCAACATTGTCCTTTGTAATCACAAATTTCCTGTCATATGGCAGAAAAATGTGTAATCGCACACAAAGCAGTTAAAGCAAACATTTTTTCAGTACAGACTTCAACTCAACAAACTAAAACTATGTTAAAAAGGTTTCTGCATTACTGGAGGGATGAATACGGATTGCTTTTGACCTAAAGGCAGAAAATTATTTGCAGATTGTTATTTTCCCCCGACTTCATGAATGCAGGTATACTTTACACACCAAAAGACAGAAAACCTTCAGTAAAAATTACTTAAGCCAAGTAATAATATTTATTCTCTATTTCTCACGAACAAGGGAAAAGTTCAAACAATCAAAACAGGGTATTCAATTTCAACCTCTCTTCACCTCCATATATTGGCCACTTTCACAAAGCATCTGCATCCCTGTTACACATACCCTCTAATCTGGTCCTGTTGCCAGTGTAATTCCCTAACACAGAACTGTGACTCCAGCTTTCAAGCAAAAACTCATTCTTGATCACTTTAAGACAAACCAACTGAGGAATGCTGCCAAAGGGGGTACTCCACTCTTTTTGCTCTCACCCTTCTGATACATCCAACATTTACGTTGACACACGTTGGCTTAGTGATCATCCAGTCAAGGGACATGAAAGGAGACACTTTATTCAGAGAACTGCCTCTTTCAGTAGCACAGTTGTCTTAGACTAACCCAAGTCAGCAGGGAAAGTTCACTGTCAAGAGTGCCATCATACAACTCTACAGCACTGACTGCCCCCCCCCATGGGCTCTTTCACATTACCTATAATACATAAGAACAATTAAGACTCAGAGCAAGTATTCTATATTTCCAAGATCCCCATGAAAGACAACATCAGTGACAGTCAGGCTTTCCTGCCAGTATGTTTCCAAGTCTTTGCTTTTCCTCTTTCTCCCCACCTCAACTTTATAGATAAAAGTGACCCTGATCAGCTCAAAATCTCCCCCACATTAATCAACAGGTATCATCTCCAGATTGGTCAGAATGTCTTCATAGTTACAACTAGTTTGTGGGGTAATTACTGTTGTTTTGTTCTAAAGCATGCATATTTTACTTACTTTCCATCAGGGGAAAAGCTGACACTGTGAACTGGCTTGTGAAAATAAAACTTATGGATCACACATTTCCCAATCAAACTGACAAGCAGGGCAGCTCCATCTGTAAGAGCAGAAAAAGAAGGATCATGGTAGTAAAAGAGTTCCCAAAGAAACCATAATTCTAAGCAAGCTTCGTTTCTTTCCTTACATGAGGGGTGTGGGGGTGAGGAGGTATCTCCTCAGAAACATTTCAAGAGAGTGCGCTTAATATTATTAAGAACAAAAACACAATCAAAATTACAAGTAGCTATTAAATTCTGCAAATAAGGGGGTTTTTAAGTTCTGTAAATAAAAATATCTTCCCTAGACATTCTAACATAATTTTTAAAGCAAAGAACTTCTGATTTGTTTTAACGTTGAATACCTAGCAATATAGACTTTCCCCTCTTAAGGCTGTATCCGTACTTAATTATTTTATAAAACAAACACCTCCTTTATGAAAGTACCTTCGTCAATTAGAATGGCGAGGCTTCCATCTGGAGAGAGCCCCACGCACACAATGTTAAGCCGTGTAGCCAGTGGGTATGTCTCACACTTATTACTGCAAGAAAAAGACAAAACAATAAATTACGTACAGGGCCGTAGAAGTAACAGTCATCTTTGGTACCAATGAAATATGGTTTGATACCCACATTAAAGCCACTCAATCAACTCAGATATAAAACCCCCACGGCTTTTTTTTAGCTGTCACAATCCCATAAACACCAACTGTGTAAGAGATGGGCTCCTGACCAGAATACCCGCAGGATGAGCATCAATCACAACTCTGGCCTGTAGGAAAAGGCTAAGCTTCACCATATAGAGAAACAATACAAGACAGCAGACAGGGAAACTACACGACTAATTCAAATGCAAACCATGTTTCCCCCTCTTTGCTTCTAAAACACACCTTTACATACTTCTTAGGTAGGCCGGCAGAATACCGTAAGTACAGAAAATCCCGACAGTTATTCTATTAGGCGGGCTTCTACCTTTTAACATTAAGACAGAAACTTTTCAGGATATTTTATATAAAATCTTGAGAAACCCAGCCAATGCCAGCAGCGGCCCCACAAGCCGAACTGCGGGAGCACCGTTCACCGCCCTCCCCCAGAACTATGGAAAGGGCGGACTCGGCTCCCGCCCTCGGGCCGGGAGCCACAACCTCCCGTGAGCTCTACTCCCCCCCAAAACGCGCTGGCAGTACCAGCCCCCCGCACACACCTGCCCTCCCGCCGGCCGGCGGCCCAGGCAGAGGCTGGTGAAGTGCCAGGCCGGCGGCGGGAGGGGGGCCGAGGGGGAAGGGAGGAGGCAGACGCTGCATCTCGCTTACTTCTTCAGGTCGAAAACGGAGATCCTGTTCCCGACGGGGCTGATGAGGGAGCTGCCATCGCGGGTGAAGCTGAGGTTCCCGCGCCGGTACACGGTGCCCAGCAGGCCGGAGAACTGCGAGGGGAGGAAAAGAGAAACGAGGGGGTGGGAGGTGTTAATGGCGCGGGGGGAAGCAGGCGGCGGCCGCCGTCCCGCAGGCGGCTGCCACTGGGCACTCACCCGGTAGGCGAACTTCATGGCGGCAGCGGCCGCACGTGAGGGACGCGTGGAGCCGCGGTCAGCACACCGCCACACCGAACATCGGCAGCGCGAGAGCGGTGCGAGGAGATCCCGCGCGTGCGCATGGGCAGGCGGCGGCCGTGGGCGAAGCTGCTGCTGGTGTCGCAGGAGCGGGTGCTCCCTTCCGGCATTACCGGGGAGAGGAGGGGAAAAGCTGCCGGACGGACCAGCCCCGCGATGGGGCCCGTTCGATATTATTGGTCTCCCTTTCTCCGCATGCTCTCCGCCTTGGCACAGGCCATGCCGTCACTCGGGCTCTGCGCCGGGGGTCGCTTCCGCAGCCCTTCTCATCTCTCCTCAGGATCGCGCCGTTAGGCCCGCCGCTCCTGGCCGTGACAGGATGCAGGGGAGCAGGAACAACAAAAGCAGAGACCGGAGCCCGGGCGGCGAGACGCACCTGTCCGTGCGCTGCGCTGGGGGAAGCCCGGGGCAGGGGGCGGCAGGTGCAGCCCCGATGCAGCGCCCGGCGGTGGAGGCTGGGCGGCTCCGCTCCAGAAAACGGCAGCCCCAGTCGGACAACCGGAGAGCACACGCTTTAAACCGCTAAGAGAAATGCATCTCATTTAAGTTTAGAAAATATCTTTCCGTTAAAGTAGCTTTGGCTAAAATAGATGAAACAATCGCTCCTTCAAACAAAATAGGAGAAGTCACGGCAGCAGAGAAGGTGGATTTCTTTTTAAAACATGTATATTTAGAACTGTAACGCTTACAATTTCATTAAACAATCTTAGTACAATGTGTTTAATCTAACAGTATATTACAGAACAATGTGAAAAATGATTTAATAGCAAACCATGAAAATGGAATTTATTATAATACCTGCAGTGTCAAAGTCACTAACTTGTTACCTTTTCCAGTCAAAAAATCCCAGCAGTCATTCACACTAAATGATGCTTTGGGTTTTATCCAGAATAAAATGGTATGATTTCCACAGAGAAAGGGCATTCCTTCACAGAAAGAAGATGCATAACAAGAACATTTTCAGCTAGCAGGTCTACTTTATACATCTATTTAGACATACTGCTTTTTTAAAATAAAAAATAATTTAAAAAAAGTTTAGACCAGTGTAGGGTGCCTATTCATTTTTCACCTTATTTGCAATTTTTTTTTTTGAAAGAGGGACTGTTGTGTTTTTTTTTTCTTCCCCTTTTTAATTTAGCAGAACCTGAGTTTAGAAAAAAATAACAACAATGAATTTGTCTAATGAGCAGTTCCTTGCTTTAGTTTTACTGACAAGTATTCAATACGGGACAGTTTTCCTCTGTGGAGTCTGTTGACAACGCACCATTACATATCTGCAAGTAGAAAAGGTCATTCTCACATTAAATGCACAAGTTTCAATATCAGAAGCAGGACATCAGAAGGAGCTGTAATTTCTCCAGTCACAGGTGGATTTGCAACATTCACAAAAATTACACTTTTTTTTTTACATTTTTTGTATTTACATTTCAGATATAAATAATGAAATTCTTTAAGTTAAATGTTTTAACTTTGCTTCACAATTATTCTACATCTGCAAGCTTTCCTATATCAAACCAACCTCTTCCTTCCATCATCAATGCAGAAGTCTGGCCTCTAATCAGTAATAATTACACTAAGCCTTTATGATGAAAGGTTGACTGTTCAAGTATTACATCATATTGAAATTTTTGCCTCAATTAAAAAATTGGGGCAGCAAACCAAGCCACTTAGAAATGGTAGTAAAAGAAATTAATCTGGGAACTCAATAAGCCAAATAATTTATTATTAAATTCTATCAGTATCTTTCTTTGGTAAGACCTATGCAAGAGGATGACCCAACTCCCACCCCCCAACCCCCTCCCAAAAAAAAAAAAAATCATAGAATGTGACATCACAGTGTCTACTCTGTGAAGGAGAAAGCCTCAAATAATTAAGGAATTTTGTTTACTTAAGATTGTTTATAGCAGTAGCTTTTCCACGCATCTAAGTATGCAAACAATGGAAGTTTAATACAAAAATTGCAATGGCAGGAATTAACGATGATCAAACGAAACAAACAAAAAGAACCCCAACTATTACACCAGTGAATGTGCTGTTGAATGCTTTGTAATGTTTCTGGCACACGTGTGGAAAAGCCTGTAAATTATTACATAAAAATCCAAGATTCGGATAATTATATCATCCAACTAAATCCTAAAATATGTAGGAAGAAGCATGGAAGAAATTCCTCAGCTGCCAGACAAAAATAAAGAAGTGGTCCAAATAATTGGATTTTTTTTGTTTTTGTTGCCCTGTGTCGTGATGCAGGATGTGACTGAAGGAAGAAAACCCAATAGCTTACACAAAACATACTAAAGTGGCAATACAAACTAGCTGACACAAGCTTCACTGTACATGGAAATTGATACAATTGTCTGGTGCTTTCATGGCCAGTACATGTTGAGTGCCATAGGTCTCCTTAGAGTTAGAATGTTACAACAAAGACTAAATCAGGTCATAATCCTTTAAAGTGCTTTCATATCCAGTTTCTAATGGGTTTTGTTTTCCTTGTTTTCATACCAAGTTGTCATGTGATATTGACTTCCAGAACATGGTCGTCCTTGCTGGGAATGACAAGTATTTGCATACCCGTGCTGCAGTTGAAGACCTGACCGGATGAAAAGGATTGCAGACGGGGCATCGGCAAACCTTTGTGCTCCCCACTAGCCGCAGAATGCAAGCTGCCTCTGCTCCTTATGCTGCTGCTGTCAGCTTGATCATCCACATTCTTGTCCACAGACAGGTTATCATTTTCAATCCAGCTATCTGTTTAAAACAAAAAACCACTGTTTCATTCCATGGAGGGATTAAACAACTTAAAAAGTATTTCAGAGCTCAGACACACAGTCAACTTGCCACACGTTAACAGTCACTGAGCAGCTCTGCTGAGGTTAACAGGCTGTGCACACTTTTGGCCAGCAGCAGATGTAAGAGAGTGAATTACATTGGTTTATAAGGAAAACTTAAGTAGCACTGCCTCACATTTTTCACAGGCTAGAAGGATGCACACTGACAGTTCCTGGAGCTCTGCTGACAAACAGTAAGTTGCTTGTATAAGTACAGAGCTTGTACAGCTCTGGGAATTCTCAACAGTATAGAAAAATACTCTAGGTGGCTGTGGTAATTCCAACTGCATCTTATCTGGTTTATATGCCACAAATTTTCAGCAGTTATTTTATTTTGTACTTAAACCTTTAAAAATTGGGGGAAAATTTCAAACTAATGCAGACACAGTAGATGTGCAGTTCACAGACATGGGAACTGCAGGATTAGAGGGTTATCAGATAGTTTTCACTTGATTATAAATCCAGGGACAACTAATTTGTACTAGAATCTCTAGAGGAAATAGAAGAAAAAAAAATGTGTTTATTACTCCTTCTCACTGATTAAGGCTGCAACTGGAATTCAAAGTTCCCGTTACAGCAATGTTTTATAAGTTTCAAATCAGAACTGAGTGAAGGCAAGTAACAAAGACCCCTAAGAGTACTTGATCAATACACTTCCTCACTTTGCTTTTCTCTTTACACAAGAACACAGGAAAAGCAGAATCATTTCTGTAAGTAGCCACGTAATCAAAATAGGTTTACCAGCATCAAGTTGCATGGAGTGAGCAGAATGGTGAGGGAGGTATTTAAACAATCTGACATCAGGAAAGGGTAGATATCCAGCAAACAGTGGCATCACTTCCATGTGGACTTTGTGAGTTGCTCGAGCTGCTACAGGCATAGATATCACTCCAGAACTTTTTCCACAGACTGCCCAGTTACTACTGTTGTCAACAACTGCAAGAATAAAGAGCAAATGCTATTAAGGTCTTTTCTGAAAAAATCAAGACCCCTCAGTATACTTTTAGAGCACTTTAAAAAAAATCAGTATTTTAGCAACATTGAAAAGCCCACCAGCTTTTGTGTATGAAGAGCTGTGCAAGATAAGAAAACAGCCCTACACAAAAGGAACCCTAGTTTGCCCTCAAGCAAGTATCCATCCAGTCTGAACAGCATTTACATTCCACTTGAAGACAGGTTAATGAGGAAAAAATAAAATATTCTCAAGTCTAGCAAAATGAAAACTGCTTTACTGAGCAGCTATACTCACAATACGAGAACGTTTGCCACAGAAAGTCTGGCAGATGTCATTATCAAGACACAACTACTGAGGAATTTTGTCAATAAGCTTTAGAAAAATGTTCTTACCTTCATACATAAGTTTTGTTGTGCAATATCCATCTGTTTCTGTTAATGCTTCATCTCTATCAACCTCTGAGAGGTCAACAAGTCGGGTGATTGACACCTCTAAAGAGCAGAGTGAGCCTGTTTTACAATACTCTGCCCCCAATGGTGGAAAAATTTCAGTTTTCACGTGATACAATGTCTGTCAGGAAGAAAACAGTGCTGTTATCAAGAAGAAAGGGCTTTTTACTTGTGTTTAAAGTGAACTGGTCAATTGATACAGTACAAACTTAACTTTACATTTAACATCCATTACATCTTTTTAATGCAAGATTCAGTTATAAGTAATGTTCACTTCATTAACTTACTCAGTTTCAGAAAATATGTAAACCAAATTTCATTTCATCTATTTTTGGTATCAACAGCAAGCACATTATTTTTCCCTCCACTTCTGTGCTTCAACTCTGCCTTCCAATGTTCCTAAATGGATACAATCTTCATAATATTTAAACAAACTTTTACTAGTTGCTTGGCTCCTCACTTTCCGGACACATCGCTCAAATTCCAAGCAAAACAGGAGAACTACTTCACCACTCTTACCATCGTAGTCCCCAGAATAACAGCATTCTAATTATCAAAGGGCTAATGTTTAACTATGGCAAAATTAAATTTCATCCAAACCCCACTGTTTAATGCAGTTAGCCCTCTTTTAAAACTCCAGAAAGATGCTGATACAGGTGCCAACAAATGCTAGTTACGTGCCACTAGCTAAACAAATACCTAAAATATTGCTCAATGCCAGTTTGTAACAAACAGGTAGAAAACACAGCAACACTCAAAACAGACAAAAGGGTTTAATCAAATGAGAGTCTTCTAATGTTGACACTTTATACCCAAGTATCAGAAAGGGTAACACAATACTAAATTTAGAAATGAGATTAAGTAATATGTTGATACAATTCCTTTAATAGGAAGATGCATCTAGCCTATAAGCTTCCTAGCACATCAAAGGAATAAAAAGTTTGTCCATAAAGAGAAAGAAAAAACATTTAAGATAATGGCCTAGAAAACTCTAAATATTTTATTAGAGGAGCTCATCTCAAGCATTACAAAAATCAACTCAAATGCTTTCAATAGCAAAGGTTTTTTGGAAATTGCAATTTGCTTTGGAGAGTGCAGTCTTTAAGTCAGCAGGGAAAAAGAAGCTCAGCAATCTAAAGATAGTCTACATGGCACAAGCCCAGGAAAGCAAAAAAACCTAGAAAAAAAATTAACAATATCAAGGACATTGGTGCAAGTGTTAAGGTTTTCTTTCCCATCCCCTATTCCAGTGGCAAGTATGAGATTCCACAACATCGTATCAGGCTTCAGTTCTATCGTTCAACAAACTGGCTTTCCAATAATTCTAAGTAGGTATCAATCTCATACAAACAGAAGTTTTCTACTTCATTTTTTGACCTTCCCTTTCCATATATTAGGAAACCATATTTAGTTAACATACCCTATACTTAAAGTACTTACAAAAAAATTTTCCACTTGGAATTCATAAGTGAACGGCTTCAGGGTAAAAGACTGTTCTTCAGAGGTAGCTGGACGAAAGCTGACTGAAAACAGGCACTGCAAGGAGAGAGGAAGCTCTTTTGTCCACTTCAATTCCCATACAAAGAATATTGATTGCTTACTGTATATGACCTGAAAGAGAACATTTATAGCATTAGCTTCTGCCTTCCTATAAGAAAGAAGTCAAAATGCACACACATATGTTGGTCTGTTCTGGCATTATTATAGTTTAGAAAAACAAATTACCTGTTTAGTGTTAAATAAATTATTAGGGAAAATATACAACCAAAATAACTAATAGTGAATTTTTTTAACAATGCACATCTAACTAAAACAAGGGATTCATTGCGCTGTCAGAATCAATGTTTCAAAAGGGAACACTTCACATTCAAGTAAGCCTGTAAAAGATTTTAGTCAAAAGTCAGATTTAATAAAGATATTAATAATGTTTGTATATACTTTTCCTAGGCACCAGGAATGACCAATTTAATGTCATGTTCAGACAAGCTAAAAGGAACTTCAAAGGGACTGCTTTGCAACTTTTTTATAGCTGTATTTAATTGGAAAACAGCTGCAAGATGAACAAATTAAATGTTAACAGTGATATTACCGATATTACATTTGTATAGCTCTTGTTCAAGCAGGTATGTAGTGCTTTGCATGAGGCAAATGGATGAGTTAAAAACTTACCTAAATCTTTGCAAGTTTTAGAATTTAATCCGAGATCTACAGGTGTAAATGCATTCTAAACCACCTTTAAGAATCAAAGTTCCTCAGAGGACTACAAATGTCTAACCTAACATCAGCTATCAGCCTCACTTACGAGAAAAATCTATGTCTAGAAGTGCTAATCATTTCACTAACAAGAGCTTGCATCTAACTGTCCTGCCAATGAGCTCATAAGCCACCAAGTGATCCTTTACCTGTTGAGATTCAAGGTTCAGAGGTACCAGCTGCAAATCTGTACAGTTAGAAGAATTTTTTAGGCTATTGTTTGAAAGCTGGAAACAGAGTTCTGACAAATTCTGTACACAGACTTGCACGTATTTCCTGAAAAACATGACACAGTTTGTTCAACAAAAATTGAATGGTGACATTGAGATAATACATATCCACAATATTGTTTTCAAAGTGCACAGCTCAAGTAAAACAAGAATGACAGGTATATCTGTTTCTTCAATCTTTTCCTCAATACTCATGAGTCTGTAGAAACAAGGCTGTAAAACATCCTCTTCCATATTAAAAAAAAAACAAGTAACTACACCGAAATAGGCTAACCTGGTTTATCTTCTGGTCTTATTTCAAAAATAGCTGAAATCAAATATTTGTTTTACTGTTAATGAAAGAACACTAGTGTAAATGCACAAGCTGCCAATGGGAAGCTGTGTAAGGTAACAAAGCCCCGTTTTTTCATTTTATTTTTTTTTAAAAGGCAGCTATAAATATGATGTATGAAACCCCAGTTCCATATTTTGTAAGAAGAAAGAAACAATAAATACTGAAGGAGTACATTACCGTTTGCCAGCTGACAATAAGGAATGCTTGGCATTAAAAGGTATGCAGAATGTTAATGCAATAATTGTGGAGTAAATCGACCAAGGACAATCAATGGTTACCTAAAGGAAAAAGGGAATAAAGTTCTTATTCCTAATGGTCTTTAGCATACAATTTTGCATTTCTTCTCATTTCTAAGCATAACTTTTCTCTGTAACTGTCTACATCTAATGCAGCCAGAAGTGAAAGAAGAAAAAAAAAATTAAAAATCCATCTGTCAAAGACTAATCTGATAAAATATATTTTTTTTTTTTCCTGTGAGTGTGATATGAAATCTTGAATAAGCTTTTCCTGTGGAAACTGACATACGCCGTTCTGAAGACTAGAAATAGACTAGAAATAAAGGAATGGGAATAGAAGAAAGACAAGATAAAAGGCCACTAACAATGCCAATAGCATCCAAATACAATAATCTGGTAAAAGGTCAATATCAAATAAATTGCTGTAGGATCTATTACTGACACGTCTTTATAATATTTTAAACATTAACTACAAGCTAAAAATATATATTTTTAAAATGTATTTAATGTGTATTTCTTTCACTTAAAGCAGCACACTTAACTGAAGAATTTCTACTTAAGTGAATGCTGCCATTCTTCCAATTGTAAAGCATTTATATTTAAGAAAATACTTTTTACGCAGAGAAAAAAAATTTAAAATCTTTTGTAACATGACATGTTAGCAATGCGAGTCTACAGCTATTCCTTTTTACCTAACTCTTCACACACAAGGATACATGGCAGCACACTTGGTCAATTTTAACAAGGAGCAACACTGTGAAAGGTGACGGTTTCAAGATCATTTTGCTGTCAGCTGACGAGCTTCTTTCCATACTACTTATTTGACTAATCCTTTATAATGAAAATTAGGAGGAAAAGTTACCTCCAACTAAATAATGTGACATCTTGAAATACTACAGTGTTAAGACCCTCAACACAGCATAGATTTTTTGCAAATGGAACAAATATCTTTCCCATGCATCAGGAGGGAGAATTTAAAGACCATTGTGCTGCTTTTTACAAAGACATGGGTACCCTTCATCCGATGTAAACTGAGTGTTAGAACATTAAAACTCAGATTACTAGCTAGTGGAACAGTTGGCACTATAGCGAACATACTATATATTTCTGCTTACATTTATGTTTTCTTTACGTTCATAACATTTGTGATTATTTTTGCATGTACATTATTTAAGGTAAAATTAGTTCAATGCAAGCAGGTGTGTGTGCCCCCCATCACCACCACTTCTATTTTGTGAAGTGTATGCCCCTGTGATCAAACAGATTTCATAATAAAAATATTAAATTGCATCTTACTTTTTGGTCAACAGTAGCCATGCAGTTGTCCTGTTTCTGCTTCTCTTTGTTTTTTCTGTGAACTTCTTTATTTGTGGTATTTTCATTCACCACTGCAGATCCTGTGGCTGATGGCAAATACATGACTTCTAGTTCAAATTCAATCACGTGGTATGCAGGAGCCACTGGCAAACTGATGCTTGTGATCTTTTCAGAAGACTGAATCCTTAATGATGATTCTGAGATCTTTTCTATAGTTGTGTAGAAAGCAGGAAAAAAAAGTAGATTTAAAACCCATCCCTCCCCTTTTTCATTTTAATCTGTAACTACAGAATGAAACTAGTCTAAAAAAACTAAGTGTCATAGAAAAATATGTGGTGCCATAAGCACTTCCTAGCAATACCTCCATGTCTGCAAAAACAGCAACACGAAACCATGTTATGTAACTCCACGGTAACCTCTTCAGATAAGCTATAATCTGCACACCTTAAATACCACTGCTGTTCACAGCTTCCCAAAAGTAATGCTCTGTCCTTCTTAAACTACAGGAAGGTAACCATCACATTCCATCTAATAGTCCCTTCCAATGTTCAAGAAAGAACTAAGAGGACAATCTGATAACAAGCTTCAATCTAGCTAAAGAGGTACTTTAGTCCATCATGTGACACCTACTGAAGTTTTTAGAACATCCTGCACCTCTTTAGTCTCAGAATTTCACTTCAAGCAAACTTAAAACTTATTGAACACATATGCAGCAGAATTCTATGTCACCATTCATCGTCTGTCTTTAAAATACTACACATGGGGTGCCTCTGCATAGTCTATTTTAATCGTGACTTCATCAAGTCCGTAAGACCATTCTTCCCATTTATGTAAAAGTTGTTTATGTTTGAGCAGCTGAGGAGACTATACAGCACTTATGCTCAGGGAAAAAAAAAATGGAACTAGGATGTCATTTATTTAAATGAAACACTGGCCAAAGGAAATGCTCCATTTCCATGGTGCACTATGTGAAAACCTGCTTACAATTAATTCACAATAACAACGGTCTTGTTACAATAGAGCCCACATAATAAAGAATACCATGATTCACTTGGAACTCATGACAGATGCTCACCTCAGCAGCAATTTCACCATGCCTACTGAATTTCACAAATGAAAGTAAAAGTTGTCCAGCTACATTTCCTGAAAAGTTCATACTACTACTTTGAGGGTGAAAGTTTAAGACCTGTCTTGCACTGAAGTTGCGAGTCAGTGTTCAGTGTTCTTCATACCGTAGTTACAGGTTTACTTCAGGATTACCAGATTTTCAGCCATTTAAAGATTATTTTTTACTTCATTGCTTACCTCTGGTGTTGGAATAGATCACTGCCTTGCTCTCTTGATGGTACAGAATAGGCATGGCATCTGCGTTACTGAGCTGCAAAGTATCCCCATTCTTCATGGTGTAGTGACCTGTAGTCACTGTGAATTTCACCTTCTGTGGAATGCCAGCCAAAAGGCTATCTGAAGAAGAGAGCAGAAGTTGTTAACAGATTGCAGTACTCATCCATCAGCAGATAGTAACAATGTACTGCTAAGGCTTGTTAGCAATATTTCCAGACAATCTGTCACACACATTAGGGTAACTAAAAAGTGTGGGCTTCTATGTTACGCAACAAATTAAGCCTAGCTCAGATACATTGGTGTGCAGAAGCCAGTTGTTTCAACCTGAGTGACCAAAACCACTGTTTCTTGGATGATTTAGATTAGCTGGCTCACTTGCTGTGTAGCTCTGGCAGCACAGGATGCAGTGAAATACAGTAATTCCAAAGAATTGACTAAGATTTTTGTTAAGTTCTGCTGGCATTAGACAGCTTTATATTTTTGCACCTATGATGCCAGTCATACCTACGTGCTGTATTTACATAGTTAACATAACACAAATGCCAGCACACATACAAACTCTCAAGTATTTGGATCACAACCATCAATTTGATAGGGGCAGCTAATTTGATGGATGTCCAGTATGCCTCTCCTTCCTTCACCACACATTGCAACCCCTGCAACTGGAATGATAACACAAAATGCATAGTCACTCCGCAACTGCCTCAGTTAACAGCCTGAAAACAAAATCAGTACTAATTTCCATTTATAAAATTTAATAAACTCTACAAGAAGTAATGCTCAGCTGTCCATGAAACCAATGGATGCATTCAGTATTAAATTTTAGTAAGTTTATATTATTGCCTCTAGTAGAGAATCCCAGTTCTTATGCATTTCTTGTTAATATGAGAGACTGCAGCATCACAAAATGAACCAGTAATGAGCTCCGTCAATTACGGATTTTAATACTCACTTTTCCTCATCAGCTCAAATAATAGCTAATATTGAAGTGACACTACATGTTCAAATTCATGTCCAGAAGTGACACTACATGTTTCAGAGCTAAGCACTGGCATTAGGTTTTGAAAACTAGTCTTAGACAGCGCATACTTGATGGCTAATTTGAAAAGTGAGAGTTTATTTTAGACTCAAAATTAAGCCTAAGGCAAAAAAATTCTGAGTAATATTCAAGCTAGAGAACGCTTTATCTAGTCTCACGAGAGTACCACAGAAATCATCAAAACAACTTCCGCATAGCAACTGTACCTACCGGTCATGGGTTCCACTTTGAGCTGGGGCTCCTGAGAATACACATCATACTGCACAACTGGGTAAATATGAAGAAGCACAAACTGTACTTTTCCCACTGAAGTGCACAGTTGCCTGAGCGTGTATGTCCCAGGTTCTTTGGCCTTTGAAGAAAACATTTGAATGCATTTTTCAATTTACAAAATACTTCCAGTACAAACCCTCTCCTAAAGTACAACACGTTTTCAGCTCATTTTTATCAGATACTTTGCATTTGTAAATTAAAATGAAAAGCTTGATCTCTGAGTTACAAGATTTTCCAAAGGAGCACCTTTTTGTCCCATTAAGATAGAAAGTTTAGAGTGCTGGCTGATTCAAGAAAAAACATCATAACTAACAAGTACTGATAATCAGAATAACTAATATATGCTTTCAAATTGTTATTTTGGAGTGCTTTTGGTCTTGTTTGTTGCTTGGGTTCTTCTCTTCCCCCTCTTTCTGCCACATATATTAAAATATAATTATATTTATTAAGTACCAAAATTACATTTAGCAAGCAGTGAAATGCTTACTTGGCTAAAATTTATAAAATCCTACAACATCTACACAAGGCATAGCTTTCAGCTCAAGCAATGCATTCATTTCACAGACTCCTACCTCATACCCTGTGTGCATGCTTACAAAAAAGTAATACACACATTTAATTTCAAACTCTTCCTTGACCCTGAATAATGGTATTGTGGATGGTTTTTGATAACGTTATAAAAAGAAAATCTGTAACATCTGCTAGTATATTTATTCTTGATTCTATTCGCTCTTGGCGACTATTGCTAGGGAATCGGAAAGGTTTCATTTTTCCATGAGCCATTTTACCAAGTGTAATAAATTAATACTGATGCTGAGTATAATTTAATATAAAGAATGAGATTAGAAGCTAGGAAGAAAAGCTGTAACAACTTAAAATTCAAACCTCACTTACACAGTTATTTACAAAGCAAATACTGGCCAAAATTGAGTATTATGCATTTTGACATTAAAGTCACTAAATCTTATCCCTTGAATACTTTACGAACAGAAAAGCATGAGTAAAATCTTTCATAATATATACGTACTTCAAACCTCAACGTGAGATGGGAATATCAGCCTGAAGAATTTAGGTAATGATTTCTGATCTCTTTTAAAGCTTGAAAAAAAATACACTGGGAGATTGCTATCACCATAAATAATACTAATCATCTGACTAAGATCTACACAAAGAATCAAATTCCCTCTGCATCTTAGATTCACAGTCATTCGTCTTTTTGTGCTAAAGTAATGCAACTAAGCATTACTGCAAGAAAATTTAGAAAACAAATTGTCAGCAGTTTCTATCCTCTGGCCAACTAGGTAATCCAGTAGAAGTGAAGCAGTATACTACTACAATTATAATGAATTTTTTGTAAATATTTTGTAAATGTTGCAGCTCAAACCTAGAGAAGCCTTCATTGTGTTATCTGGTATTACACTGTCAAAATGATAGCACGTTCCAATTTCCCCTATAAGGACAGATCAGCTATGCCTTGAACAACTGTACGAAGATAAGCAGGATTCACACTGAACAGTCTTCCCATGCAAAGTTCTTCCAAGAAACGAAGGCTGGAAAAATAGGAAAGTTATAAGTGTAAGGCTGTTGATCCTGTTTACCAGAAGCACGCAGAAGAAGGAAAATTCAAAGCAGAGCTGTATCTAGCCTTTCATCCCTTACTCTTCTGCCAGGGTTTCAGATTGCTTCCTGACCGCACTAGGCCACAATGCCTGCTCAGAACAGTCTCTAACAGCTTTCTTCTGGTAAGGCTGCTTCACCTGAAATCCAGTTCTACATAATGTTAATTTATTTTACAGAGAATTACGTTTGCAGCCACCAAGACGTCTCACATCTCCAAATCCAATTAACTTGTCCCAATCCTTTGAAATAATTAGAAACTTGACAAAAAAAAAAAAAAAAGGTCGGTAGGTAGTTCAAATGACATTATTGTGATTTCACATTCCATCATCAGGGACTTGAACTTAACTTCCAACCTTGAGATACCTGCTATCTACATAGGTTCCACAATGTGCATGTGCACATGTACCAAGCACATCTCAGAATCATAGAATTGTTCTGGTTGGAAAAGACCTTTAAGATCATCCAGTCCAACCATTAACCTAACTCTTACCAAGTCCAGTGGTAAACGTAAGCACCACATCTACACATCTTTTGAACACCTCCAGGGATGGTGATTCAATCACCTCCCTGGGCAGCCTGTTCTAGTGTTCGATAACCCTTTTGGTGAAGAAGCTTCTTCTAATATCCAATCTAAACCTACCCCAGTGCAACTTGAGGCCATTTCCTCTTGTCCTATTTCTTGTTACTCAGGAAAAGAGACCAATTTCCCCTTGCTACAACCTCCTTTCAGGTAGTTGTAGAGAGTTATAAGGTCTCCCATCAGCCTCCTTTCTGCAGACTCAACAGCTCCAGTTCCCGCAGGTGCTCCTCTTAAGATTTGTGCTTGAAACCCTTGACCAGCTTTGCTGCTCTCCTCTGGACTCGATCAGCACCTCAATGTCCTTCTTGTAGTGAGAGGCCCAAAACTGAACACAGTACTTGAAGGACAGCTTCACCAGTGCTGAGTACAGGGGGACAATCACTTCTCTGCTCCTTCTGCCCACACTATTCCTGATACAAGCCAGGATGCTGTTGGCCTTCTTGGTCATCTGGGCACACTGCTGGCTCACATTAAGCCAGCTGTCCACCAGCACCCCCAGGTCCTTTTCTGCTCAGCAGCTTTCCAGCCACTCATCCCCAAGCCTGTAGCATTGCATGGGGTTGCTGTGACCATAATGCAGGACCCGGCACTTGGCCTTGTTAAACCTCATGCAATTGGCCTCAGCCCATCAACCCAGCCTTTCCCAATCTACCTGCAGAGCCTTCCTACCCTCAAGCTGATCAACACTCCCACCCAACTTGGTGTCATCTGCAAACTTACTGAGGGTGCACTTGATCCCCTTGTCCAGATCATTTATAGTTAAAGAGAACTGGCCCCAACACTGAGCCCTGTGGAACACCATTCGTGACCACCCACCAGCTGGATTTAACTCTTTTCACCACAACTCTTCGGGCCCAGCCATTAGCTAGTTTTTAACCCAGCAAAGAGTACACTGGTCTAAGCCATAAGCAGCCAGTTTCTCCAGGAGAATGCTGTGGGAAACTGTGTTGAAGGCTCTCTAGTACTTTCTGCCCCAGCACTGGAGAAACGTGAAGACAGAGTATGTAAGCCTATAGAGGCTTCACTCTAAACAAAATTCAATGACAAAATAGAAAACAACTATTAAAAAAAGGAAAAAAAAAAAAGAAGAAAGTTAAAATCTCAGGTCTGGAGCACCTCAAATATGCTAAGAATGCTAAAGAAACCTCCTGGCCAACCCTGTCTCACTATAAATTTTTAGTCATCAAAAGCAGATATGTAGATTCTTATTTCAAAATTAGTTTTAAAGAGGGATCAAAAAGGGACCAAAGCTAATTTAAATCAATAAGAAAATGGCAAAGCTAGCAGGCATATATACCATATGTGACTGTAAAACACTTTCTCTCATCGTAGCATCCATAGGCTGGATAGTGCTCAGAAAATGAAGCAGCTATGACACACCTGTTGCATTGCTCATTGTGCTGCCCCATCTCTTGTTAATCATTCAGGTGCTGCACTGAATTTCTCAGCGTTTTTGCACTCAAATTTTCCCTACTCTGGTGCTAATTTTTGTATCATTGAACTCTACTAAATACTTGCCTATGAGGGGTTACAGAAATGGGGAAGGAGATAGAAAGTATTCAAAGAAACCCAAAGAACAGAACAACATGACAATTGAGGCCAGAAGCTCATACTCCTGGAATGCCAAAGAGATGGTGAAGTCTTGTTTTTGAAAATGCTGGGCATTTCACTTCCTAGGACTAAGTTGGTGTGTAAATGTCTTTTCCCATTTCACTACAACAAGAAAACAAACCACAGATCAGCAAAGTAAAAGGCCACAGAATGAATGGCAGTTAAAAAAAAAATAAACAAACAAGCAAAAAAACAGCCAACCAAAAGAAAAAAAACAACCCACTAACACAGCCAACAGGATGGGTACTCAAGGCCTGCTGATTTCTATTTGCTATGCATCTAGTAATAACGCAACGTGAACAGAAGTGATAAGCACTACTGTCCTTAAATATTTCATAAATTACTGGGAGTACTTAGCTTGCTGGGGGAAAAATGCAGGGGAAAAAAGCAGTGCATGTGTAAGTCAGGAATTGAGGGAATTTCATTTACAACACTGTATGGCAGAAGCAGAACTGCAACACATTTTCTGAGGGTGGCATTTAAATGGGAACACTATTTGCACAGGTGTTTGCTAATGCAAATTTAGTCTTCCTGCAGCAGAAAATAGTTACGTTCTTGTCTTCTCATTCTTTATGCGATTAAGATTAATAACAGGGGCAATTTTAATTCTGACATCTTCTAACTTCAAATATTTGAAGCTGAGCTTAACTCTGTCATAAATTCTTGCAGGTAGGTTTACTACATCCACCAAGTGAAAAAACATTCTACCACCCTCCACAGTGAAGAACAAGCAATCATCCAAATTTAACCACACAGTCATTTACTAAGGGCTAGAAAATGCATTTCCATCAAAACTCTGAAATGCTCAACAGCAAAGGCAGACTTCATAAGCAGTACACTATCCTGTCTATGAATTTACCAGTTTAAATTTTGGCTGCAACAATCAAGATGATTAAAATAAGTTTTGGAAGGCTCAATGAAATACTTGCAAATACCTGTAAATTTTGTCAGAAAAAACAAAAGTCTTTTTTCAAGGGAAATTAAGGTCTAGAACAAGAAAGAGAAGAACAAAGGCCTAGAACAACAAAGAAAGCCATAAGAGGAATGGCATTACCCAAGCCTTAACAGGAAGCAATACAGGTAACACTTTGCCAGCACTATGCTCTTCCTCAGCCAGTGCTTTTAGTACTTCTTTAATGAGTGCTACATTCACTCAACTATTAAAACATACCTGAGTACTGAATGTTATTTTATTGACCCCTGGTTCCAGTATTAAGTTGTTGCATTTCAACACATGAGCCCCATCTTCTAAAGTCAACCCTGATGGCATATCCAGAAAACTGCTGCTCTCTTGCTTTCGTAGTAGCATGTGCACATTTTTGCAAATAATTCCTGCTGTGTTCAAAGAGTTATCTGAGGGACTCCGTTCATACATTTCATATAGCTCCAGAGCTGGCAAGTTGTTTCTTGACAAAGGAAAGCCTGCAACTTCATTTGGAAAGCTGATAACACCATTGGAAGTTTTGTGCTTAGTAAGCCACTCAGCTGTTTTTCTGTAGCTATTTTTTTCAATGCTGAAGTGAACATGGATGGCCATCTGATCCACTTGGACAGGGATGGGCATTTGGCTCAGCAAAGTCAACCCAATAGACAACTTTCCACCCACATGGACAACTGCATTTGCGGGGTCAAAATGGAGAGTCTTCAACTGCGCAAAGGAGTGCATAGGCAATATAACCTTTTGACCTGGAAAGACAGAAACAGGGATTTCATTCTTCTCCAGTGCTGCTGGAGATAAGCAAATCTTTTATCTTAAAAATGTAACCCGTAGGAAAACCAGATCAAGAACTTTCCACAAGTCAATACTTCCATATTTTAGTTTTATCTCGCATAGAGATAAGACTTAAAGATGCTGAGATTTGTTTTCTAACAGTTACATCTACTGCAGTTTTAGTACTCAGGCTACTAAAGACAACTAAACTAACAGGTAGTGTCTAAGCAGAAGTTAACATTTCACTACTACATAAAGTGTTGTAGGCAAAAACAGGAGCATAAAGTGACAAACTTCCCAGACCGCATGACTGATGCCTTGAGCCATCAGCTTTATCATATAAGGGTTTCTTATTCCCTTTTCTAGATTCCCAAAACCAGTACTGAGGCAGTACCAAAACTTTATTAAGAAGCAAGTCTGAAATAACATATTACTTATGGTACATCCATTCATCATAAAAAATTCTGCATAAAAATGAACAGCCTTCATATCTATGGGAAGTATTCTGTATGAATCATGGAATTGTCAAGAGTTGCAGGACCTCTAGAGATCCTCTACTTCAACTCCCCTGCTAAAGCAGGATTGGCTAGACAGGACTGCATGCAGGCGGGTCTTGAATGTCTCCAAGGAAGGGGACTCCACAAGCTCCCTGGGCAGCCTGTTCCAGTGCTCTGTCACCCTCATTGTAAGGAATTTTTTCCTTATATTTCAATGGAACTTCCTATTCTCCAGCTTGTGCCCAATGCCCCTCGTCCTGTCACTGAAGAGTCTGCTCCCTCCTCCTTTCACCCACCCTTTAGATACTTGTAGGCATTAATAAGGTCTCCCCTCAGCCTTCTCTTCTCCAGGCTAAAGAGTCCCAGCTCTCTCAGCCTTTCCTCAAAAGAAAGACACTCCAATCCCCCAGCCATCTTTGTTGCCCTGAATTTGAATTATGATCAATATCTGAGGACAAGGTATTACTGAAGCAGCAGGAAGAATAAAGAGAAGAGGTAGGATGCTCAAAATAATAAACTGCAAGTGGATGGAAACAGATCTAACGTCAAAACCAAAGAAGTATCATCACAGAGCTGCCATCTGCATGCCAGCAATGCAGAGACAAAGATAAGTCAGGAACTGAAAAAAAACAACTCAAGATACATTATGAGATGTCAAAGCAGAGAAACAGATAAGTGAAGGAAAACAAAGATTTTAACATGTTCATCCTGAATACTGGGATTACTTTTTTTACCTTTGACTCTTCTTAATTGTTACATAAGTTTTATAAATGTTCTGGAGGTGACACGAAAAGCACCATGTTGGTTCAGAAGTTACACGCAAGGTAATGAAACCAATCAGAAAAAGCCTTACAATCTACTTTTAGGGAAATATCAGATTAGAACATCTTAAGTTTTAAGTATTTAAGAAGCAGACTTACCTTGGCTCTCTGCTTGCTGATTGGCAAAATCCAGTATTTCTTGGCAAAAGCTTTTGCGTTCATCTTCTGTTAAGTGACTATCACCAGCTAAAAGGCTGCTCGTTTGAAGATAACTAACAAAGTTAAGGAAACATGAGGTAGAAACCTACAACATTCAGAAATTTGACTGAAAACAAGACAGTTGAAGTACTGCTTTTCTAATCTTTTAATACAAGATCTGCTTTCATCACCACCATAGTCTTCAATTACAAAATAAACAATCGAAGATTTATCATCATCTGAGAATATTGCACAATCTCTATTTTTTTGCACACCTATAACCCATTCTTAACCCGTGCCATCTTCCCCATCTAAAAACATTTGTGAGCATAGAAAATTCATTATTCAACAATAGATTGATGCAGCATGCAAGTTAAAGACTCAGTGTGTTGCATTATGCTGCCCAACATTCAGAACTAAGTAACTTGATTATATTATTATATTTCAATTTATTTGGCTGTGAATCTGCCAGTTGTTGCAGCATCACTTACCACAACAAAGTCATAAGGTATTCTTTATACTTTTGAGTGCTGGCAATACAAATGCTCATTTAAGTATTTAGCTAAGACTGCAGTATGATGGGCTCAGATTCTTTAAGGGCATTTGCACTGAAGCAGTAAAACTCAAAGAGTATTTAAAAGCGATGTGAGAATTTTTGAAGAAGGCAGACATTTACAATGATTAAGTCTAGTTCTAAAAAAAACCCAAACAGAAACAAACAAAAAAGAACAAAACCCAAAATACACTACAAATTTGAAATTAGCTCAAGCAATTTTCAGCTACATTAAGATTCATAGTACTGTCACATACAGACTAAGATATAGCTCCTTAGACAAAGAAAAAACAAACCCCAACAACTTTTAAAAAAGCTAGAAAGACCATTCAAAAAAAAAAAGGTGTCTTTCCACATGAACTATGGTGCAGAAAGCACCCTGTTCAGCTGATCACCCCAGTTTGGAACACCTAGAGGAATTCAATTTAAATTATGGCACCAATGAAAGCAGTACCCTTCTCCAAAAAATCAAAAAATAATAAAAATTTGCCAAAGTGAAGGATTCGAAGCCTGTCAAACATTAGGATTTGGCCAAATCATTCTCTCAAAGTATTACTTAGCATTTACATGACACTTACAGAGATTTCATTCACACATTGAAGACTGAGCTTTTACACAACTTAAAAGCAAACAGCTCCCACTCCCCTTCTGAAGTAGAGATCAAAGCCAGAAATAGAAAATAAATAATAGCAAAAACTATTAAAACACCACACACCACACCAAAGCCATGAGATTTTCATCTTTCAAGCCTCTCTTTTAACTTTTGGAAAAAGTCACCGTTACAAATACCAGAAGAGTCCTTGCCAGGTGAAATACAGGAAGAAGGTGGCAGCAGTTACAGAAAGAATCACAGAATCGTTCTTTTTGGAAAAGACCTTTAACATCCTTGAGTCCAACCAGAAAGCCGAGAAATTAAGCTCCTTAATATAGGAAGACACTATAGTGTCATATTTACCAAATGGAAAAACACTACCATATAAAAACTTCTATAATTATGAAGTACAAACAGAATAATAAAAAAACCTCAATGGTATCTGCTGAGCTAATTACAAACTTCACACTATCCATGTTGCACTACTCTCTAGAGCCTGGACATATTTAAAAAGGAGAGCAGCAAACATATGCAAAAGGTTTTAAGTGAACCAGATGTTAAAAAAAGATATTAAAAAAACACCACCTTCCCCAAATGAACAGCAATAATGGAAACAAGAAATAACACAGCTGTCTGATGTTTGGCAGTCTCTACCGTTAAATAAAAGTTAAGAGATAAGTCAGAAAAAAAATAAGAAGTATCATTTTATCCTGTCTTGATTTATCTGGCTCTGCCTTTTAGAGGATACTTTTCTATTTGGCCAAGGTGTTTCTGACATTCAGCTAACTGTTTTCTCGTATGTGTGACGAGCAACGCCCAACCCTCAGCAAGGTAAGTTTTCAGTGCTCCTTGAAGATAGAGTTCTGCCTTCTGTGGACCTTTCTTCCTCCTTTAAAAAAAAACAAGTACAGAGTTAGTTATATAAAAACTTTTGCAGCCATGAAAACTCTCTACACGTTTTTAAAAAGTGATGATGGGAGAGAAATACTGCATATGAATGCAGAATAAGATTCACTGAACCATTATGCTATTTATTTTGCTGGTAACAGATCAATGTATTGGCCTATCTTTATGCAATTCACTTAAAAAAGCAGAACTGCAATTGTCAACAAAAGACTTCAGGCACAGGTTATCACCAAATCAGAGCAAGGGAGGCCAAGCTACCTCCCACAAATGTGACAAAAGCCATCTCAAGCTTCCAACACCTAACTAAAAAAATTAAAATTTTAAATCAGGAAAAAGCTTCAATGAAAACATAATTTTATCACTGCACAGCAGTTCCATGGTAGTCTTTAAATCTAACATTATTCCCTTGGGTGAAAATTTAAGTTATTTTAAGATAATCTGTTGCAGCTATAAGATCAGACTTCTTTAGTGTACATATGTGACATGTATGCTTAAACACATTTAAAAAAATACCACAAACAACAAAACAACAAACAAAAAAAACCCCAAACACATAAGGACTCCCAAATTCTTCTAAATAAGAAAAATAAAATTAAATGGAAAAAAAATGTAAGGAGGTTCCTTTAGTGGAATTTAACAGCCCGTGTAAACACAGAAAAATATATTCAGAAATTAGGAATAAAAATCACTGTAAGGTTCACAGTGGGGGGAAAAGCATTATGCAACCATACCTTTAAACAATAAACTGCTTACCCTCCAAATAACATATTTTCTCATGTTTATAAATATACACACATGTAGTTAAGAAGGGTATAAACTTTGAAACCATCAGAAACTATGTAACAAAGCAGGCTGTAGTAAAAGCAAAGCTATCTCTTTCTTCCCCACAGCCTGCTATCCTTTTCTCCCTAGGAGAAGGAAGGATCAAACTAAAGGACATAGGACAATTAAAGGTAAGCGTCCTGAATCCTGAGGTAAAAATTAGGGTTTGATATAAAATTATTGCTGGTGTTCTCTCTCTTTTTGTTTCTCTGAAACATCACCTGAAACTTAGGGTATGTTTGCATATTTTTAAAATGTTTTTAAAATTCCTTTTTAAATACAGCATGTTTTCCTTAAGGATTATATTCAAACTTTTCAAAACTAATGCATTTAACACATTTTAAACTTTCATTTACATATAAAACTCTGCCAAGTCCTTTCCCACAAGTTTAGCTGAGCGAATTCTTCCAATATTTGTGTACATTTCAATAGTGGCATGGGACAAATCCTGTTCAAAAAAAAAAAAAAAGAAACTATTATAAACTTAGATTTTATATTTTAGCAGCTATGATATTTCACACAAACTCATAGACAGTAACTAAGTTACTACAACAAAATTAGCAGAACGAGTCACTTAATTTCCCCTAGTACCCAGCACACAATATAGAGCACTTTGCAGAATGTCATCTTCACTTTTTCTACAGTTGGTCATTATCCCATATCTGCATCATAAATAGCAGATGAAAAAAGCCTACTAAAAATTAGCAACTATTAAAAATGAGGCAACTCAAAACCACCAAAATAATAAATAAGATGCAGTTTCAAGAGCTTCTTTACCCTGGAATCCTTCTGTCTTTTTTTGAAAGTACCTATTTCTCAGTGACTACATCCCATTGGACTATCAGTGCAGGATTGTGTAGTGTATCATTCCAGGATACACGACAGCATGGCATATTTAGAACAATATTAGAGCTTGCCCCAGAGACTCATAACTAATACTTGAAAACCAAATCGACTACATACGTGGCACACGATTCCTTCACTAAAGCTGCAGATAATACCATTGAGTATATGAAAGTTTGCAGTATGCCAACATACAATTAAATGCAAGATGCTAAGTTACAGTTGAAATAAGTATTTTTGCAAGAGTGGCTTAAAGGAATTTTGCCTGAAGCTATGCAATCCCAAATTGAAGTTTCTCAGTCAGCTTTAAGCTTAATTTCCAATGCAGCCACACTGTCTGCATGTCACCTTCCTCACCTTGCCCTAAGCTTGCAATAACTGCAACAAATCTCTATCACAAAAGTAGCTGTTCCAACAGACATTGTACACCACCAAACTGTTTCTCAAGTATATAATAATCTCTGGCCAGATACATGAAAACATTTCACATCATATTTACAAGCTTGTAGGCTCTTCTACCTGTCAGCATCCTTCCACAGAAGGTAAGCCTCCTTCATCTAATGTATTAAGAGCTACTTTATCCTTCAGAACAGATTGCTTGTGAGCTTCCAACTGCCTAAATAGTTTGCAGAGTACCTGTCGGAAAGCATCTGTTCCTACAGGGCAAGAAAATTACCTAAAATGAGCTCTCAAAGCCCATTTTTGACGTTGCATATGAAGAGCCTAGAAAAATCACTTCTTTATTTAAGAACTCACAACAATAAACTCCTGCAAGAAACTAAGTGATCAGTCCGTAACAGAGAGGTCTTAGACACCAGTTACACTTAAAAATGAAAAGCTATGCTCCCCCAAAATCAAATTACAAGCCAACATGCTTGTATATTTTCAGTCTAACAAGAGAGTCCGAAGTTGTTCTGTGACACTAGCCATTGAATGAGAGCAAAGCCTTTTCTGGTAATAAAAGCTCATCACTTCTTGCTTTCAACATGTCTGAAAAGTTGCATTTTAATTTCCAGACTCATTAAAATTTTAAAAGCAAATAAATTATCTTAGCTGTGACTGAAAATTTTAAATAATTCTATGTTGTTCTCTACTGAATACATGGATAAAATATGGATATACATAAACTGTATATTTATCTGACAACTATGTAGAAAACAATCTTGTAGAGTGTATCTGCTTTCTGAATTTCTATTGCATAAAGTGCAGTCAGAAATACAAACAAAAACAACAATTTTTTTGTTGGCAAACCCTCCACATCTTAGTTTCTGAAATTCAGGAAGATACTGCTGAATTTAGCAGACATCTTCAGGTGCAAGTTGGAACTGAATATGCAAGAGCAGCTAACAATTCTGAAGATTTTAGTTTTGGAACAGCTATCCAACCAGTCTTATAAAGAATTAAGTATAAAAATGAGACCTGGCATCTTCAGACAAAATCTTTTAAGACTTTTTCTTTCAATAAAACTTTATAAAAAATAAGTACTGCCTAGTTTTCAGTTTAAAAAAAAATACTCGGTTTTCCTCCAACTTTTCCCAAGAAAACATTAACTGCAGTACTGCAAATACCAGAAATTTCAGAGGAAAATTAAGGGGAAAAAAACCAACAACAACCCTCCAAAGCTGAACACACTCTTGTGACAGAGGTTTTCTTTTTAACAATTTTTTTTCTAAAAAACTCATAAGATCATTATAATGGTTCCTTGATAAAAGAGCTTTCAGAAAATAAACATGCGTATTAAAACACAATGAGAATTCTAATGTTTCAATCTCTGCCATCTCCAACCTTATTATCCACAGATGTCCCACAGTTTATACAAAAACATTCAACAGTTTAACTTAAACCATGTAACACCCATTGCAAGACACAAGTGTAAACCATTCAAAAGGACACTGAATTCACACATCAACATTCTTCTGTGGAAGATTCAACTAATTCTGAATTCAGGATAGCAGAATATGATAGCCATGACATTGGCTTTTTTAATAACTACGTACACATACTTAAAGAAAATTGGGTTCATCCTGGCTCAAACCAGGACAAACCTCCAACTCTTAACTGTAAATATTAAAATTAATCCAAATATTTGAAACTCAGGGCCTGCACAGGGCTCCAGTTGTAAAAACCAGCCTTGTCATGTTCAGTGTGTAAGCAATAACCTTTGAACCAAAACACAGAAATGCAGATTTACATTCTCAATGTTATCTTCGGAGGTTTGAAAATTCTGGCCATATTCAGTTTACAACGTAAATATGCAAAACTAATATAAGCAACCAAAGCTCATACTTACTAGGTAGTGTTTTTCAAAAGCTTCTACAGATGATAAGGCCTCTTTAAGTTTCTTATAAGGACTCTGTGATGCATTGGCTTTAGAAAAAAGCAGACCAGGAGGTGTCACTTACAAATACATTCCTATTTTAATAACACACCCCCCCCCCCTTCTTCCTTCAGTAGAAAATGGAGACAAAATTTAAAACTAATTTTATGGGGAAAACATCACTAAACAGTTTGAGACAAATCATAAGTTTCTTCCCTAGGGTCTAAAATATGACCAAGAAAGGTTGTGTGCATGCACATGCAAGTGATGTTCAGGGTAGCAGGGTAAAGGCACGCAGCAATATAGTAACTGTACTAACTTCTCCACACAGTATTTCCTAGCATTTATTCAACCTAGAAACACACACAATTGTACTTAAACACGATATTGTGCCAAGGGTAACATTCTCTCAACTTCCTACTGCTGGATTTATAAAACAGCATGACAGAAGTATAGTGTAATTTAAAGACATCTTGCTACTTTAAACTATGTACTTCTAAGGAAAATGGTTAGCAAGACAAAGGTTTTTTCTGAAGTAGCTTGCTCAATTTAAGTCTCTGCCAGACCAAGTATGCGTCAGTATTTCCAGATGAAAAAACCACCCATTTTAAATAAATATAACAGGCACCATAGCACTGAATTAATAATCATATATCACCATACCTGTGAGAGCAATGAAGCATCAGCCTTTCAGCTAATGCTTCAAAGATATTAATTGTTCTAAACTTCTTCCCTTCAAGGAATAAATAAATTTGATTGTTCAGCCACTGAAATAGTATCTCTTCAACTCAAACAATGTAACTTTGCAGGTTATCTATTTGCAACAAATCAAAGATTCTCCATTTCTTTTTAAACTATTATTTTTAAAACTTGTCTGAAAGCATTAAGAATGTTATTCAGAACCAGTACTGTTCAAGACTATTTACCTAAATGCTGATAAATAGAGCATTAATGGAAAAACTTACAGTAAGGAGATGCATTGATAATTTCAAGTACTAGACACATTAAAAGAACTGAGAAGAGATAATATATTACTATTAATGTTTTTTCATATATATATATATGTAGGGATATTTGGAAATTACTATTGCTGATGTATTTCTATGCTATGTATTTAAGACAATGTCAGTTATAAGAAAGAATATTCCTGGCAATACCTGTTTCAGGGCGCTCTGCTCCTAACCCTGCTAACAGATCAACAGTTCTGTTAAGGTCCTCTGAATTGGGTCCCTTCTCTGACACAAGTCCACACAGGTAACCCAGAGATTTTAACTGTAAGAGAAACCAGATGCTTGTTTTCAATAGGCTATGAAATAAATGTAAAACTATAAAATGAAATTTTATTCTATTACATCATTCCTACAATACTTTTCCACTGCTGTCATACTATACTGCTTGTAAGATCTGTATTAAAATTGCTTTATGGGAAGATAGTAGAGAACCTTTCACAATTAACTGTTATTCTCATGTTAGAAATTAATTTTATTAAATTAAATTAATTTAAATCACATATAAGTTACTAATAACACTGGGACACATGCACATACTACAAGCATAACACTTAATCAGAATAAATCCTTCTGGCTTTTCATATAAGCATGGACAAAGCTTGAGATGCTTGGCAGTTATCACCTAAGGTAATTTCTAATAACTGTGTCTATTTTTTTAAACCATATTATCAAGAAATGCAGACAAGCTTGCAAATTCACCCAAAGTTTTGTATTCAGGTGAAAACCTTCTTGAAAAAGAGATTATTAGCATACCTAATGGCCTTTAAAACAGTGCCACACAACTACCATAAAACCCCTTCCAGACAGCAGATGGTATGCTTGATACTCAGAAGTCAGAAGAGGATACTGTCTTGGAAGTTCAGTTCTGTTGGTCATTTGCTTAATCCATTTAGTGTAACTCAATCAAGCACCAAGGTAAGTCCACAAAAAGAAAAAAGGTCTCAGCCTGTCATATTATTCTCCACCACATAAAATAGGGTTGGCCATTAACTTTTTTTTTTTTAATTCCACTTAACTTGTCACGAATTGCTAAATTTCTTTCAATTCAGCCTGTTCCATCTCACTGCTACTCATTATCTTATAATTTTGCCTTTCACCCTTCATGTTAGAAGAGCTATGAATGGGAGGAACAATTCCAACTCAGGTACACACCTTCCATAGAAACACATAAGGGGCACAGGAAGAATCTGATGCACTCATCACCACTTTAAACAATTCTTTGTTTCCTTTATTCTGATCTCTGCCCTCCCCTTCCTCCCTATTTCTTTTAAACAATAACTCTTCAAGGTGAAATTTCATTTACAAAAGCATCAACAGGACAAGAATCTCCTAGGGTAAGTTAGAGGATTCCCAAGTCTACCGAAATATGAACAAACTATGATCACAATAAATAGAAAATATTCTACAGGCTATGCAAACAGGAGAATGAGCTTAAGCTGGTCTTCAAAAACATCCTCCAAGATCACAGTAGGCTATTTCAGTAGTTTCCAGAGCTTGTCATCTTTCTAACCTGTTTTTCAACACTGGAAAGCAGTAGCAACCTTAGACACCAACTCTTTCATAGAAACAGAGTAAGTGGAATTGAAAAGGCATTAATGTAATTAGGGAAGGAGCTTAACCAAACTGAAAAGGCCACTTAACAACTTTTACCTTATGGTAAGGGGTGGAAACTGAAAAATTGCAAATTATTACTTATTTGCCTCTTTTACAGGCTGCCAAGGGTAACACCTTCAGTGAAATTACAGGTCTATTACTACCATATTAACATATTGGAGAAATAATGAACTATGTAAACAGATGGCTGTAATCTCTATTAATACTGGAAAATGCGTCCAAATCTGGGCAGCTTCTCCTGCTATAACTCAAATTCATGCTCCTTCTTTCAGTCAATGTGGACTAAGTTTGTAGTAGGTGTTTAATTAGCCAGTCATTATCAGACTAGTGGTGAGGGAGGAGGGGACAGAGAAATAGGTGAACACTCCCTAGTTATTTCCAGGCCTCATCTGACAGTGGAAAAAGTGGATATCAACTTGGATGTCTCATCTAGGCTAGACTCAAGACATTATACAAGACCCCATATTAAATTCAACAATAAAAAGTGCAAAATCTGTTCCACAGAAACAAATGGTCTACTTCAAACTTGTAATTCCATAACTGCAACCCATCATTTGCTCACCTTCTCCGTGGCATAGCTCCATAAGCCAACTGTGTGGGAAACATTTGCATCTATTTGAGCCCTATCACAGCAGCCTTCTATCCTTTGTAAGACTTCCAAACAACTCAAAAATACCCAACAATCCAAAGCTCCAGGAGGAACAGAGACCTGAAGATGAACAAATAAAATTAGCTGGGAAATACATTTTAGTCAGGTGAGAAAATGCTTCCTAAGTATACTTCCTGTAAATACTTTCCTAAGGAGACATCATATCTAACTGAGACTGAAATTAAAAGTACACTAAGAAGTAGATTAGAAAACCTGAAAAAAAGAAATTAGTTGAAGTTTTCTTCACAACAGTAAGTTTGTTAATCGAAGGATAAGACATCTGTCATGGACAATTAATTTAAAAACTGTGATAAAAACAAACAAAAAAACCACACAGAAAGAAACAAGGAAAAAAAAAAAGACCAAGAAGGGATTGTATGTCAGGACATGACAGAGAAAGACAGGAGGTCAAGAATCAAGATAAAGATGAGAATAACTACAGATCTGGAATATAATCACAGTAATGGTGTCTCAAATACTTGCTCATTAAAAAATGCAAAAATAGGAAGAGTATGAAAGTCTTGAAACTCATAATAAACTAGGTAATTGACTCATGTGATAGGAAAGTTCAACATGCAAGTGCAATGCAGTTGAAAAAAAAATAGCAAGCTGCATTCTGAAAGAATTTTCAGGAAGAGAAAGATCATAAGAACAGAGTAGTTTAGATTTCCCCTATATGTTCACTGATGTCAAGCCACATGCAGAGGTTTTCCTGTATTGAGAAGGATTACACCTGGGATAACTACTTGGTAGGCACAAATAAGCATTACTGTCTGACAGCCTGAACACCTACACTCTCAGTTTGGATCACCCACATCAAGACAGAAACAACAGAAATAAAAGACAGTGCAGAGAAGAGCCCCAAACATTGGAGGTACGGGACAGATTTGAGATGGAGCAAAGGGGAACTGGCAGGAAGTACCTTCAGAGATTTAGAATGCTGGATATATTTAGTTTGGAAAGAAAAAAACCACAAAACATACTATATATGGGAATTACATATTAGTTTTAGAATCCATGAAGGTGCTGGCAATGCATCTGAAGTAGATTTTCTGTTGTTAAATACAGATGAACAGATGGAACTTACAGAACTTACTATCACAATGTCACACAGACAAAAGTTAGCATCTCCTTTTAAAACAGCACAGATAAAACTAATGGAGAACCAGACATCCATGAGACTCAGGAGATGGATGAGTCACCAGGTGAAATCCAGACATTCTCAAGTACACTACGTTGTTCCTAAAGATGTAGTTCAATTCACAGACATGTGTGGTCATACACGGAGGATGATCAGTGTACAACATCCCTGATAAAGCCTCTTCAGAGGATTAAAAAAGCACCAGCAGAAACTAAAATATGGAGGCAGGAGGTGCAAAGCACGGAGGCATGCAACATGACAAAAGAGCTTTACGCGCCGTCACTTGTTTCTGTCTCTTTCTTCTGTCAGTGGATGTGATAGTCAGAGACTAATGCTTAACACAAAAGAGCATGACTGGGCACCAAAAGGAATTACAGAGTAAGAACCACAAAAGGTGATCCAAGAAGCTTCCAATGTGTGTGGCAGTAAGAAGCCCTACCATAGATAATGTTTCTAGTTCAAAACTCCTTTTTGTTACAGACTACTAGCCTGCATGTCAGCATATTAACCACTCTGCCTTGTTTTCTTCAATACAACACTGTTATAGATTTAAATAAGAACTATAGTTCAAGAGACTGGTAAAAAAATCCAGGAGAGAAGCAGACAAGTTACCTACCAGCTTAAGAAGTTAACTTTTCAGGTGAAGACTAGAATACTTTAATTAAATACAGGTTTGGTTTTCGGATGTGATGTCTCCACATTTCTTTCCAAAGACATCCTCATGATTAAACATTCAACCGTAGCACTGTTACAATCTCTTATTACAGCATGATTTTTGATAACTCACAGCTAGTGCTTACTGTATTCTGGTCACCAACATCTAACCTTCAAAAATCTTGTTAGATCATCATTGGATAAAATCATTTACATAACAGAATGTATTACACTGACTCACTTCTAATAGCTTGAGTTCTTGCACACAGTTGTGAAGAAGCTCCAACGCTCGCTGGGAAACCTCCCATGGCCTCTGCAGGAAGATTAATAATGTGCACTGGCGAGAAAATAGGTAACTACGCAAGTCCAGTAGAGTAGCTTCTTGATTCTGAATTAGCTCTCTCTTCTCCATGTCTATTGGCTTTCGGAGAATTAAGCCATTCCAGCTCCTCACTGGCTGGCAAAAAAATGTCAGCCAGTTTGCACCATCTAAGTAAATAAAGTTAATATCCAAGAATCAATCACTGCTTTCCAACAAAGGCTCTTATTCCTCCCTCCAGAAGTTGTGATCTGGCTCCTTCTTTCTAAGTTTTATCATATGGATAAATGACTTAGTGTCTTAATTTTAAAAACAGAACAACCAGCAGAACTTCCACACCTAAGGTGATAATTTCAGAACATTTAAATCTCATGGGCATTTTGTCTTAATTACATATTTGTTATTAGTATGGTGGCAATCAATCAGTTCGTAATGTATTTCTCAGCAATTAAGCCCACCTGAAGTTCCAAACAAACAAGCTTTATCTACTTCAGTATTTCTTACTCATTAGCCATCATTGATAGATGTGCTTCTGCTTTCAGATATAGCATCAGGTTCAATCAGGACAAATTCCTGCACTACATTTTTACCAGATTCATAACACGTATCTGATTAAAGCTGTTATATAACAACATATGATTTAGTTCATCAAAACAGTTTACAGTAATCTGATATTTCTTGCACAGTAATTTCTCTTGAAGAGAAAGTTGAATCTGCTGTAGTGCAGATTAAGCACATATTTCTATTCAGGTTTTTAGTGATTACCAAGTGTCTCATGTAATTTGAGGCACAACTGAATGCATTTTTCTAGGAAGCTCTATATTGAGTAACTTAGCAGTGAGCTGTGAAAACAGCAACTGTATCCCAGCCAGATCGATACTTAGGTAATTACAGGGTTTCAGGGCTTCATTTGTAACGATCCTTGAGGAAGAGCAAAATGCAGGTTTTCATTAAAAACTACTACTAAGCCTCAGAGATGAAAACCAATACTTTAATAGAATGTAACTGATGTCCTCTTGAGGTTGCATTCAGCATAACTTAAGAGCATGAACTGCCTAGTGCATCTTCACTGCAACATACCATCATCTTCTCCAATGTAAACATATGGTTCCCAAAGTACTGGGTTGTTCTAGCCAAAACATAGTGAAGAAATTAATACACTTAACCTCTATTTAATGTTTTAAAGACACTTACCACCCGCCCCAAAGTTGACAACGTACTGAGAAAACAAGGCATCCAGTTCATCATACTGCACCAGTGCATCCTCAAATTGCTGCAGCATCTCAAAGACAAAGGCCAGTTCTTCCTTTTGACACACAAGAAATGGAAGGAGCATGTTACTGATATTAATCATGTATTAGTCATGTACCAGGTGTTACTGGTGTTAATCATGTCTGAGCCTGCCCTCATCCACAGAGAGCTCTGGGAACTACATTTTCCAACAGTCTTCCCCTTCCAGTATTCACACACAGAGGAAAACCTGCCATTGTAGCAGATGCACCATTTCTTCCTAACACAGGGAGGAAGATTCACAATAAAAGATTAAGTCATACAGCTATGCCAATAAATTCTGTTGTGTATTCAGATCCTGATTCACTACAAGATACTGTTCATACATCTCTTAAAAGTTCAAGTTTCAAAAAAAGAAAAAAAACCAAACATGCTGAAGACTCATCTCCCATAAAAGTAGTAATTTTTTCCTCTCTTTACACTGTGAAGGCACCAATTGCAGTTTCAGTAAAGGTTCAGTTGTACACAGAGAAGAGAGCCAAAGGGGTAACTAGAAAAAGTCTGAGAATTAGATATATCATATGCAAGAGGTGGCATATAAAGTCAAATGAGACATGAAGATGAGGTGGAATTGGTCTGGAGAATGGCACTTCACAGGGACCAGAAGATTCTAAAGGAATCAGGACCTCTAATTCTATTGAACAAGAGTTTCTTGCTTTTCTCTGTGCCAGCTAAAACAAAGACATATTTAGAAAATGTAATTCAAGGCATACGGATTACTTCAAAATAAACATTCCTCTAAAAATCATCTCCATACATACTGTTAATAATCTAAACAAAGAAAGTATAAACATTCATATAAATACGAATTACAAGTTTGACTGTCTTTGCACAGGCACGGTAATATGACTTTGACCAAAATTCAAGAGCAGCTGCTAAAACATTTTCTAGATGCAATTAATTTCCTTCAGTTGAGGTTCACAAAATTTTGACAAGCCTAAAAAGATTCTGCGTCTGTAATAGCACTGTATTACAATGTAACACACAGCTGCTCCAAAGATCTAAGAATACTGCTTTTATACCAGTCTTTGTATTTCCTGCCTCAATCCTCAAACAAGGAGCAGAACATTAAAAGTACCAGAAAGCCAACTACAACAACAAAAAGCCATTATTAAAACTAGGACTCAAGTACTTTCTTCAATACACAGAGACTCTTACCTGGACCATGAAATACTCGCAGAAGCTCCACCCTGGCTCAGTCCTTTTCTCTCTCAAAGTTCTCATGTCATCTTCAAACTTGCCTAAGTTTTTGGTAAAAGACATGAGAAGCAATGTCCTGAGTTTGGTCAGGAAGGCATTCCAAGATTCCTGAGAACGGGAAGAGTCCTTCAAAGGGTCAGAAAGTACCACACATCTGCAAAGACATTGATAAAAATTATTTTTGAGGAGGTAAGCATAAAATTCACATAAAAATGCACAGCTGAATACTGTGTATACCCAATAGATTCAGAGTGAACAAAATTTAGCTTCTCATTCAACACTGATCAGAGGGAAAAAATGTTATGTTTGTTTGGAGGTGTATGTTGGGGTTTCAGGGTTTTTTGTTTAGCTGTTTTTTTGGTATCTTTTACAAAACTTTTCCATGTATGTTTAAGTCTGTGATAGAGTTTATGGAGAAGAGTTCAGTGTTTTCCACAAAATGAGTACTATAAAGCTTTGTGTTTTTTAAGCAAATAACGGATACATTATTCAATTTAGTTAAATATAAGTAATGCTGTAGCTATGCAAGAGAAAAAAAGTCTACTTTGCAATACAATCAGCAAGAACAGTAATTATAGTTAGTCCTGGCAAGGATTATGCAAGATACAAATCAAGATCCATTAGCTCATATATAGTCAGCCTTTCCTAAGTCACTTAAAATAATCCTCCATAATATTCTTATAGTATCTCAATTTATTTCAGCACATTCTATGTGCTAAAACTTCCCCTGCTTTTCTTGGAAAAAAGCCAAACAGATCCTATTAATTCACACATAAACCAGCCTTTTTAGAATATCTTCTCTCCTCAGTTTTTCTATTGCAATTTAGTTACATTAAAAAAATTCTTAAAGACATATCTCTAAAGACAGGAAAATCTCATACCTAAGTAAACCCCATTTTTTGTTAGAAAAGTCTTATCATCCTTTGGGCAAAATGATTAAACCAAGCCAAACCATCAGTGAGAAACCAAAAGCAAACAATCAGAGTTAGTCAAACTATTTGCCCAAATAATCCTGGACTATACCAAACACTGTCTAGGTATGAAGAAAGTGCTGTCAATGTTTAATGCGTTACAACATGCTGACCACTCCAGTCACTGCCAGCTCACACCAAGGTACAATGAGTGCTTCCATCTACTCTTTTCAACTTCTAATGTTTATCCTGTCACTCATTCTTAGGGGGAAAATCTCCAATTGAAAGTTAATTCTTAAGGCTAAAAGAACAAAACATAATATATAAAAGATTCAGTGCAATGTTTCAGAATAAGGAAGACAGTTACTAAAGTTGGTTTCAAATTAAGATTTGTGTATTTTTTTTTTAATGAAAGTAGAAATGGTTTCATATATTCATTATTATTATTTTCCTTAGAAAAAAAACATTCAAGGAAACTGGCTTTAAGTCAATTATCTCATAGCATAAAGGTGAGTAAGGAAAGGCAGAAAGTACAACAGTAAAAAATAAGTCCTATTGGCTTCATAGTGCCCTCTCACCTCACTCACACCACCTGTAATTCTGGTAACATTTCTGCAAGCACCTAAGCAAACAAAAAACCCTGAAGTTATAAAAACTGATTATTATCACACTGCTGCCCTTAAAACTCTCTTAGCCAGGAGGAGATACTCAAAAGCCTTTTGAAACACATTTCAAAGCCACCACGAATCCAGGAAGAACTGAAAATAAAGTTTTCCTTCTGTTGCTTGTGTCAGCCTTCTTCAAAGCATAGGTCTTGTGGTACCATCAGTTTGAATGCTGGACACCAAGGAAATGAGCAACGAACCCAACACATAGGGAGCTGAGTTTTTATTTCAGCACACCAGTCAAAGGTTAAAATCTTTGCAAGTAAAAGAATGCTTACCTGTCACTTTGTTTGTTACAGAAGTCATTTCTTATTTTATCTACTATAGAGGTTCGGGGAAGGATATTTGTTTTGTTCTTTTTCTTGGCATCACTCTCAACTACCACAATGAGCCAGTCCACAGAGTTGTGAGCTTTGAGAACATTCTGCCACTTGGTGATATCATCCTTGACTGCAGTTTTGTACACTTCCGTGTCCTGGGATAAGAAGTGATGAATCATCAGGTTAAACAGACATTCTGAACAATTTCAAAAGGCAAACTTTGTTACAATGGAAGACAAACAGAAAGTTACTCTTGTCACTTAGTGACAATAAGTTCATTTACTGAAAGAAATCAAATGACGTAAAGCTTAGTAAGGGTTTGGTCTTTTAATTTAAATTATTTTTAGTATTTGGATAACATAACTATATCTTAGCATTTGTTATATTATCTTCATATAACTGAAATTAAGATTTTTAAACATAATTTATTTACACTTTCTTGAACTTTATAACACAAACATACTTGAAATGACAAAGCTGAACTGTTTTATTCTCACACAGTAACAGAAGTGTGACATTTGTGCCTTCTAACACTGCTCAGGTCTTAAACTGTTGAAAAGCTTTTTCATCAAAACCAAAAAACACAGAAGTCTGTTAGTGTTTTTTGGCTTCTGGGTTGGCTTTAAACAGAACAATTCAGACGGCCTTTAAGGCTGTTCTTGGTACTTTTGGATTGGTCACAGAACAGATGTCACCTTTCTCCTTCAACTGGATAATTAATTCATAACAGAGGCCAACCAAAAAACAGTGAACTGTAGATAAACAGGATTAAGAAATTCCAAATCTTGCCCAGTTTAGACTGCTGACATGTACTACACTACTGACACATTTGGAAGATGAACTAAAAAAAAATTAAATCTTAAGATTTAACCTTATTAATAGACAGATTATAACTGAAATAATCTGACCACATTTCTGTATTATAAACAAGTCTACTGTGCCACTGCAGTAGCACTGTTAGATCTTGGATTTTTTGGGGACAAAGTACTGAAAATAGGCTATTCAAAAGCCTGTCCTCTTAGTGTCAAGAAACATTACAAAGAAATACTGCTTATGGTAAAAAGTACTCAAGCTAAGTTTCATTTCCAATATATTAGGTATGCATGCTTATGCAAAGCAGATATAATTGTTCAAATAGCAGGCAAAGCAAATGAAAATATTGGGGAGAACAAGCAGAAAGTCAAAACCCTTCATTTTTAAATCCTAGTACTCAGTTTTTCATGTTTTCCTAATACTTACACAACATTCTGTCCAATAAATATGAAGAAAGGGAAAAGTCAAAAGGGCCTTATTCCCCTCTTTGGGTAGTAGCTCCTCTTTAAACTGAACAAAGTTAGATTCTAGATGAATCATCTTTGGAGCACGGCCATAAGACCTGCAAGGTTTAAAAACTTAAATTAGTGGATGCGACGTACACAGCAGAATACAAAAATGAACTTATATTTTGGGGAAGAGGAATAAACTGAAATATTCCAGTATTGGAAATTCACCAACTACACTTACTGCAGTTTGTATAAAGTTAACTTAAATTTGGTATCTCTTGAAATGAGACAGATGCTGGTTTTTTGCAAGAACAGGAGTTAGAAGCTTTTCAGCTTTCATTAACAGATTTTCTGTATCTCCAGGACCTCTAAAAGCAAAAAATTCCAAATAAGAAAATTCCCAAAATATGTTTTTCCAATCAGAAAACAGTGTGCCATACCAAACTTTTTGCAGGAAAGTACATCTAGCTGCACATTAGTTTTACCTATATTCTCATTAAGAAGAAAGCATGTCACTTTCAGAACATGGCTGCCAAAGCAGATCAAAGCACACACCAAAACAAACTCACAAACCCAAAAGGCATAACACAGCATTACTATCATTTTTCTGTAGGTGAAGTTCAACATAGCTGAAGTGTGGAAGTTATCATCCTGAAGTGCACAACATCTACCCTGAGTATCTAAGTTCTCCTTTCCTCAAGTCAGTTACTATATTCAACTCAATTTATGGCACGAGCTTCTCAGAGCACAACAAATACACATTTTCCCAAGTCTAAAAACATACACCGAAACAGTATCACAAAATAAAGTGTCAATTTACCTCCTCCATTCCATGGGTTCTCTAGGAAGCTGCTGAGAAAGTGTAGGATATAAGGAAGTAAATAAATTCTGATCTCCAGCACCTAAAAGTGGAAGACATTGAAGTATTATAACGTGCAAATCACAGAAAAGAGATTAATAGCTTATACTATCGACAGTTTGTTGTTTCAATAAAAAGATGTAATTTTGTCTGCTATATAGAAACTGGACTGAATCAGACTTTTTAAAATTTTTGAATTTCACACTCTCATGATCTAATACAACACAACAAGGCACAAATTCCTATTATGATTTTCTATATAGCTATATAATCCATACATCAAAGAGAGTACAATTCATATAGCTGGTCCAATTCTAAAACCTAGATGAGCAACTCCTTCACTGGAGTCATCGGCTAAACAAAGTGTATTTAAAAAACCTCAAGAATTTAGCCTTCATGAACCAGAAGACTGGTTAGACAGTGGTTCACACCCCTTCCGTAGCTGGTCGACCATGAGAAAATTAGCATTAGCACACGTTCTGTGCTTTACCGGGTTTGAACCCTCTCTCCCCATTATTCTGGGCTGCTGTTAATACAAAGCAGATCCCTGCCCACTGCACTGTTCTTGTTGCCTTCAGAAACATCAGGTCTGGTAACATGGTGCATGTCCCCTGGAGCTGGCCCTACACTGACACACAGATCTGTGCTTGGGCTGCAATCACTCGGGCTTTGAATCACTGCATTAAATGCAACACCATTGAACTATACCTACTTATATACAAGATGAATAAAATGTAGGGTCCACCATGCAAAAAAATTTATTATCAGTAGCCTATGAATATCAATTCTTAAATTCTGGGTTTTTTCTTAGGGTACAGGGTGGACATGACAAGGAAAACACAGGCTTAAAGTAAGCTCTTTCAACTTCTCATGGTTACCAGCATCTTTGAGCCAAGAGATGGTAAAGTCTGGAACAAGGAACTTTGTCAGACACATTTGAATCCAAACTGACCAGTTAACCATATCAGACAATGCATAATGCCCAAATAGTCTTCCACAATACTTAAACAGATGACATGACATCTGGCAAATGGGTATATCCAAATGAGAAGAGAGTAAGGTCAAAAATATATTTGCCACTAGATTGGATCATAGTTCCAAAATCTGTTATGTCATGTTAACTCTAGAAATCTGAAAGAGCTGGTCCATACTAGTTCAATGGTATTACTTGTTAAATCTGTCCTCCATGTGTTGCCCTGGGTTATGACAGCAATTGCTCCCGTCTCTGACCTTCCTCCTTATTGTCTCTCATCTTTGGCTGGCTGCATTCTCCTCTACCTGAGACTGCAATTTAACTCTGAAAAATCCTTTATTTCCTATGAGGACTCTTCCCCCTGATGAGCTACATTTTCCAATTAAGATTTTAACAGGCATACAGGCAATTCTGCTATTTCCTGGTAATTTTCCACCTGTTTCCATTTTACAATCATCTGCCATTGTACAGCCCAACCTGAACAGAAAAATCTTCTTACCTTCCTGTGGAACAGGCAGCTAAGGCTGGAGAAGTACCTGACATACTTTCTTCTCCCTCCCACCATGCAATCTCATCTCCTGGCACACAGCCACAAATTACCTTCACAGTAGCTTAGCACACTTTAGTTTATCTTGGGAACCCTTTTCTAGTTCACTCACCTTTTCCCAATTTTTTCATATATACTATTTTGTTTACTGGCCACTAGCATAATCCTATCACTGCACAATTGAAAAAAAAAATAAAATTCTAGAAGTCTGAGTAAAGGCCAGATGAGCAAAAGCAGCTCAGCCGATGTCTGACCACAATAGCTATTACTCAGTGATATAATTTCCTAGAATAGTTATAGAACAATTAAAAAACAAAATAGAAACAAAAAAACCCACTCTACTATTAGTGCGTTAGCCTTAAGTCTCCAGAAGGCTACTAACCAAGCACTATATTAATGACTCTTCACCATTCTGTCCTGTCTGAATTCAGTGTATCATACAAACTCTTATTTAAGACTATAAGCAAATGTCTAAAGTGAATACCAAAGTAAGTGTTATCATACTGTTACTGCTGTCGCATATTGAGTTACATGAGCTAGGCCATGGAGAACAGCCTATTGATTTGCAACTCATTACTGCCCATAGAAAGTGAAACATGGCTTAGTGATTCAGCAACAGCATGATGACCACATCAAAATGATAGCTTGGAGCCTGACTGAAAGAAACAACTAGGTATTTTACTTCCTGAGCATAACAGTGTTCTTTCTATACTGCATCTAAAAATCCAATATATGCCACAAAAGCTTCAGAATTCAGGGTCTTGAGTAAAAAGGATTATTCCAGAACACAAAGGAACTACTAAAGAACAACGTTTAAGCACCTTCCTGTTCCAGAAAACAACATCACATTATTGGCTTAAGAAAGGTATATTTGCTCTAAAACTAGTCAATGTTTTCTCCTGCATTGGTTTTGAGGACATAAAATACAAGTAGGAATGCGTTTTCTGATCAAGGCAAGACTATCGTCTAGAAGAAAAAGGAGAGCAGACCTTCAATGCAAGATACATGGGCTATCTTTTGAGCACAGATCAAACACTGCTACCACATATTGCAAACAGCCAAAGGACTGTAACATTTCAGGTTCCCCTCAGCTAGATCCTACATCTACTGTAATCAGCACTTTTGAGCTGCTCAGGCCATGAACACTAAAAAGGAAGTATTCAGCAGGCAACACTAGCACAGAACTGACACAGGACAAACATCAAGACTACTTAGTAGTAAGGACTTGTAAGGACCGTAACACTGGCAAGATGCACATCATTCAGGAGCCACTTGCTACTGGACTGTGGGGAGGGAGAGGAGCACCTCACAGCAATTAGACAGTAAGAACATAATCTTCCCAAATAAAAGAACAAAAACACCTGAAAGATCACTCTAGTTCTGGAGTGGTGGTCTGCAAGATTCCTATGACTCAAGAGATATTAAGCACAGTAGAAGTTTCATTCCCTTCTGTATATACACTCCTGAAGCATTCATAGTTGCTGCATTCATGATCTGCTTTTCAGGGGAAACAAAACAGGAGAAAACAAAACAAAAAAAACCAAAACAAAACACTAAACCAAACCACACCTCTACAGGAGTTTCTGCTCGTATCTTATCTGGCTGAATTATATGAATTTGGAATGAAACATTTCAAAACCACAAGAAATTCTTTAGTGTGAGGGTAGTGAGACACTGGCACAGGTTGCCCAGGGAGGTTGTGGAAGCCCCCTCCGTGGAAGTGTTCAAGGCCAGGCTGGATGGGGCTTTGAGTAACCTGGTCTAGTGGAAGGTGTCTCTGCCCATGCGTGGAGATCGGAACTAGGTGATCTTTAAGGTCCCTTCCAAACCAAACCACTCTATCAATCTGTGATTCTATAATATTTCTCCCCGAGATTTTGGTAGATCAAGTCAACGTAGCCATCCTTTCACTCTTTGTGAAAGTTGTCCGATAGAAAAGAACCACAAAATACTGACATTTTTTAGACTAATGCCTGCCTAAAAACACAGAAATCCCCAAGAACATATTTTTTCTAACACTTCTGAAATTTCTTAGATGCTTTAGGCTTTGTCACTGCAGCACTTGAATATCTCACAATTATTTTTTTCCTCTAGAGGAAAACATCCCGACCCACTAAATACACAGGCAGCGTAAAGCAAAAACTGAGGTCAGATGACTGAAGCAGACAAACATTTTTCTTTTATACCAATGACAAACCCAGTAAACTGAGATTAAAGGCTTCAAACACCTTTTAAAAAAAGATCTTGGTGCCAAGAGTGCACTTTGGTGTGGTTTTGTTTAGTTGCTTAAGTATCAGTCACAGCTAACCCTTCTGATTCTCCTTCTTTTTCCATCAGTAAAGAGTTCTGCTCTGAATCTTTCTTCCTAATACTTTAGTCTATTTTAAGTCGATCCACCTGAAGTTTTGCAAGGCTGGTGGGTTTTTAGTATTTGGGTTTTTTTAAAGGTCTTCCTTTCCCCCCGCTCCCCAAACTCAGATTAATGTTCAAAAGAGCTCTAAAAATCAAAACACTAAACATATTAACTGCTATATAAAAATTTTAGATGATGCACTAGTAGCCTGCAGAAGAAAATCCTTTTACTAAAATTTTACATCTTCAAGCACTACTGTGTTACTACATCTGAAAAACAGGCATTAACAAAAATATGCTGCTTCTTCTCATGACATATGTAATCAGATATTTAAGTATAGCATAATATTGGATCAGCTACAGGATTGTGATGATTTACAATGCAGACAGGAGTTCTGTTTGAGAACAGGGAAAACACATTTACAGGATACAATTGTTTTAGCAGCAAATCATTCTAATCACTTGAGCTACATGCCACTTCTTGCTGCCATATTTTTTATTACATTTACCTACTAGTAACAGAAGAACTTTTGAATCAAGCTCTTCCAGTCCCAGAACAATATTCTTAAGTGTAAGCATTTATTTTTCACTCCAAAAAGCTGTAAAATTCTTCCCACTCCCCTTGCTTTCATTAACCTTTTCTATTTATGCTGCTCTTGTAGGTATTTGCAAACGTTTCCCATTCTCAGGCCTCCAATTATTTTGCTGATGGTTTTGCTCCTGCTCTATCACAGCACATTCTGAACATAAACCAGAGGAAAGCGATGCATCCTGTTCTCTCTAAAGATTTAGATATACAAGTTCATTGTACTAAGAAGGAGCATTGAGAGTGAGAACAAATACGCACACACACACACAATATATAAACTGATACAAGCTGATAAGGAATATTCAACAACTGCATGAAGATAATTACAAAACAACAGCTTGATAGGAGAGCTCTGAAAAACCTATTAATTACTTCATTTAGCAGGATTGTCTACAGCTTCCTCTTCATCTGGATAGACAGAGCTAGTAATTTAAGCACAAACCAGCTACATAAGGATGAGTTCTTTCATCAGAACACTTGATTGATATATACATGCAAGAACATTAAAGTTCCAAGACTTTTTCAAATTAAAGTTTCAAATAGGATTCAGAAGAAGGAAGCAACACTGTTTAGGTTTCCTAGGAAAGTAATCTGCACTGTTTTAAAGATTATGTCAAGTCAACATTGCAAACAAATTACTCAAGTTCGAGATTTCTGATGCAAGCACTCAACTTGCCTCTTCAAATAAAAAACCCATTTAATTATGCTAAAAATAATACTCCTGAAGCAGTGAGAAAGCTGGAAGCTGTCACAAAATGCTTTGTAAACATACAAGGTCTGGTAGCAATGAAGATAAATTGCTACAAACTTGAATGGAGAGTTTGCAGGTAATGTACTAGACAGGGAGACTCCCCAGTCTGTTTACCACCTAGTAAGGCCAAAAAATGTGACTGAAACTAATTTGGAAAAAAGGCATTGTGGCACTCAGTCCTAACTGACAGGAATGATTTAATACATCTTGAGAAAAGGGGAAAAAAGCTGTAAAGAAACAGCATCTTTCTGTGAATATACTACTTTTTCCACACTCGCAAAATATGGTTGCCTGTTTGCCTAGAGAAAAAGTCTTTAAAATTTTTTGGTTAGACGGTTTGCTTAGCTGAATTCTATTAATCTAAACTCTCTTTTAAAACTATGAGGTTTTTTTGCCAGTAATATAAATACCATAAACACAAGGCTAATGCAGTTACATACAAATCCTGAAGACAAAATTATGAAGTTACAGTACTGACATGAAAAGAATAGTGACAAAAACTGCATTTGCAATTGCCATCAAATATGTAAGTCACGTGGAAGCTGCCGCTTTTATTCTATAGGCCCAGGCCTGTACAGACACCGAGTGCCAAGTTCAGGATTGTACCCATACAGCAAATAACTACTGTTACAATACAGACTAAGTCACAGATTTGAAAGCTTTTTAACAGTGAAACATTCCTTTCAGAGTACTGTCAAAATCTATCTCAAGTAGACAGAAATATTTGTTTGCAAAACGTCTCTGGCATGCACATTGTTGAAAACAAGTTTCATTCCAAGCAAAACTCCCACTTCAGTTCTCCCTTATTAAGAATAAAGCCTAAGCACTAACACAAGTATTTCAGGATGCAAATGCTTACCTGATAGAGATTAATCTAAATCTTGTAGCAAGAGGAAGTACTTATGTTTTGAGACACAACCTCACTTAACCTTCACTCTTCCTTCATATAACCATAAACTAGCCATTCCCTGCAGGTCTGTTTTTCCCTCATGTGCACTTGTTAGGTGGGGCAGTTATCCCTGACAACTCCAACTGCCTGAGATCAGAACCACAAAATAAAAGATGAACTGTGTTTGTTGAACAGCTTCTAATATTGTAGCTTTGAATGTATTTTCCAACAAACCAATGTATTTTCCTGAAGAACAAGCTTCCCCTCCTCATAAATCACTTTCAATTAGAAGAGTTTTCCTGCAAGTAATTTTTGTTGAATGCAGTTGTTTGAAATACTACAGAATACTTCACTTTTCTGGAAAGAGGAAAAAGGAAACTAAAACAGCTAAAGCAAAACACATTCCCCATTAAATGTAAATGCTTTTATTTAAAAATGGTAGCAAGTCACCCTTACTACATCCACCAGAGAGGTCCCCTCAGAGCACTTTTGCTCAATTAGCTTTATTTTCTGAATTAAGATTGTCTCAGACCAAGCCATTCTAGTCTATACCAGTAAAGATACTACTGCCATGCTTCTCCACAGCCCCAGAAATAATTTTTTAGTCCAGGAGCAATGCATGCAAATGATACACAACATTCCCTTCATATAATCTTTGTAAGTATGCTGTTATCATACTGTATGGTGGTAAGTCAAAAACATTTTGCAGCCATAAAGTACGCTCACTCACCACATGAAAATAAAATTATTTTCAATATCAGGTAATTGGGCTTGACTGAAATGTGATTAAATTTAACATCTGGAATTTTGAAAGTTTCCTTGTATAAAGAGGCTAGAATCCTTTTCTGCATTTACCAACAAAAAAGCAAGCTTGAGGTAAAGCTACATGTACTTCAACAGACTGAAAGATGTTACTTACTGAAACCATACAGGAACAGTAAGCACTGACACATCCCATCACCCCTCACAGAGACTCCTCAATTCTGAATACATATTAAAGCCAGCAAATCTAAAAAGCCATCCATCACACCCTGAGCTGTAGCACAATACCAACAAGGAAGGCAATTATATCATTCAGATGTTTCCAATATGTATGATTTTCTGACTTCAAATCTGAAGTGAAATGGAATTTTGAAAGTCTGGAGGAAGGTGATTTTAGTCCATTGACTTTAATTCAGGAACTGCATCCAAAAAAAAAAAAAAAAGAAGAAAGAAAAAAAGCACATTTACAAAACAGTTTGAAGAAAATATATTTATACAGCGTTCCATAATTATACAGCTATGAGGTTATAGTTGGATATTTTTTCTAAATACCAGGATCAGTCTAAAACCTTAATCATCAATAGACGCTTAATTCGTAATAAGACCACAGTTTCCATTCTACATGCATACAAAGCATTCCCAGTGTTTTACTGGTAAGATGCAAATATGTTCCTGGTTATGTCATTGACAGAGATATTCTTGACTAAGAACAAATGGCTATCTTTTGCTAAAATTCTCCCCCTGTACACAGCACTGGTGAGGCCTCACCTCGAGTACTGTGTCCAGTTCTGGGCCCCTCACTTCAAGAAGGACGTTGAGGTGCTGGAGCAGGTCCAGAGGAGAGCAACAAGGCTGGTGAAAGGACTAGAGGGAAAGTCTTATAGGGAGAGGCTGAGGGTGCTGGGGTTGTTTAGCCTGGAAAAGAGGAGACTCAAGGGGAACCTTATCACTCTCTGCCAACTACCCGAAGGGAGGTTGTAGTGAGGTGGGGGCTGGGCTCTTTTTCCAGGCAACTAGCAATAAGACAAGAGGGCATAGCCTCAAGCTGCTACCTGAAGGGAGGTTTAGGTTGGATATTAGGAAGTACTTCCTCATGGAGAGGGTGATTAAACATTGGAATAGACTTCCAATGGGAAGTGGTGGAGGCACTGTCCCTGGATGTGTTCAAGGAAACACTGGATGTGGCACTTAGTGCCACAGTCTAGACAGTGTGGTGGTGTTGGTGATAGGCTGGACTTGACGATCTTAAAGGTCTTTTCCAGCCTTGGTAATTCTGTGCGATTCTGTGTGTGAAAAAAGAAAAAAAGTAGAATTCTCTGCACTCATCTCAGTGACTCTATTTCTTAAGAGCATTATATATGTAGCTCACATGCTTGCTTTAAGTGAACTTTGTGTGCAACCCACTATACTTGTAAGAGGGCAGGAGCTCAAGGTTTAGATCAGAGCCAGCGTGCACACACCTCAGCTGCCTGCCTGTGACGCCTGGAAAACCTAATTCACCGCTGGACCCACACGATCCCGTTTGTTAAACAAATTGTCTCAGAGATGAAACCAAAGCACAATAGTTAAAGATTACATTATAATGTCAGTGGGAATCTCTCCTCACCACAGAGTATGTCTTACTTCTCCTGACTTCTCCTACCCAGAGCTCGCTGGTAAGAAGTCTGGGGTTTAAGATTTACTGTCATATTTGAAGCTCTTCCCCTAAGCACCTGTAAGCATGATATTCGGTTTTGTTATTTACTACAGCCCTGACACATACAGAAACAAACCCAAGTTCGTCCACTGCCATTAAAAGGGGGGAAACCGGTAAAGAGGCAGAACCAGCCAGCAGAGCCCCTCGACGGCGCCGCATCCCCCGCCCAGAGAGCTGCGGGCAGCCCAGCACCCTCGCCGAAGCTCCCCTCCGAACCGGCCGCTCTCTGCCTCGCCCTCTCCTGCCTTCCCAGCCGTGTCACCGCCCCGCACAGCCCTGGGGACACAGCGCCTTAGGACCCAGCGCCGCGGGCCCGCACGCCGCCGGCACCGCCGCCGGACCCCGCCCCGGGCAGCCGTTCACCCGGGCCGGGAGGAGGGCACCAGCCAGGGCCCTCCACACGGCTCCGGATAGTCACTGCTGCCCCGCCCCCCCTCGCCCCCCCGGCAGAAGCCGTTAACGCCCGTCCGGGGGCGCGGGGCGCACTCACAGGTAACGATGGGCTTGTTCTCCATGGTGTAGATCACCGGGGGCTTCTCCCTGCCCTCCTCCTCGGCGGCCGCCGCCGCGGCGGGGTCCATGAGCGGGCGGGGTCTTCAGCCCCGTCTCCCCCGCCCGCTCAGCGCCATAGAAACGCCGCCGGCGCTCCCCCCGCCCCGCCGGGGGGCTGGGACGGACCGCTCCGCCTCGGGGCCTGCTGGCGGCACCCCCCCCCCCGCCTCCCCCCACCCCCTTCCCCGCGTCCCCGCAGCGCCGCTCCGGAGGGGAAGGCGGTCGAGCTCATCCGCTTCCTGGATCACCGGCTGAGCATTACCGCTTCCGGGGAGCGCCGTCACCCGCCGGCGAGGGGCGACGCCGCCCGGGCCCAGCGCGGCTGCACCGGGGTTAACTGGGGCAACGGGTGAAATAAAGGGGAAGCGCGGGGCTGGGGGGCGCCGGGGAAGGGGTGAGGGGGCGCGCCTGCGCAGGGCGAACGGGGTTGCAGCTCCCCCGCCCCGGGTGGATGAAGGGCGGGGGACTGAGGCTCGGCGCGGAGGCACGGCCGGGCTCCGCTCTGTGCCGCCGGTGCGGGCTTGGGGCAGCTCCTCGCTGGCGGAGTTGTTAGGGTCGGCCTGCGGTGACCGAAGCTACAGGTTGTGCGGAGGGAGGGTTACCTCGCCGTCCCTGGCTTCCCTGCCCGCGTCCAGGCTGGGGTGGGCTGAGCGAGGCCGTCCTCTCCCACCCGGTAGGAACCCCTGGGCGCTGGGAGGGAGGTTGCTGGGCGTTCTGAAGCGACTATGGGAAAGAGCCCCTTATTTTGCCCAGGTTCATCGACTCCCGGTCTGAACGACGTTAGTATTTATTTAAATTTGTCCCAGGAACTCTGTAAGGCTCTGGTGGATTTCGTGGGCAGCGGCCCGAGGCCTGTAAGCCCGCTAGGTGGGCGGCAGGGAGAGGGGCCTGCCTGGCTGCGCAGGGGCTGCGCTGCCCCTGCGCCTTAGGGCGAGGCAGTGGTGTTGGTTGCTCCGGGCTTAGAAGCAGCAGCGGTTTGTGTGACAGATGCCTTGCTAGCTTTCAGAAGTGGATTTAAGCCTGTGCTCACCACCTTCGAATAGCCCCCGTGGCAGCATGAAGAGCTACCGCTGCTTCTTTTCTGCTCCGGTAGGAAAAAGGAAAGGAATACCCTGACAGGGCTTTGTGCCACATGCTTTGTGCTTCAGAGCCTAAGCTTTCCCATGTCTGTTGGAGCCTAGGGCTCAGCTAGTTCAATGGGAATAAGTGCATTAGGGATCATGTTTTCCATTGATATCAAATGCTTCAAGCAGTTTTGTTGCAGGCCATCTATGAAGGTGTGCTTTACAGGTTATAGTGAATCAGGCAACAGATGGCTGGCCTTATAATTCACTAGTTGCATTCTTGGAGCATGGAAACGATGAAGAAGAAAGGGCAGGGAGTTGTGTGTATGGAGTGTGAGCTCAGAGGGAGGATTACAGGGAACAGAAAAGAGCACAAAGCACAGGCAGGTGAGTAAGTGGAGGTGAAGTACAAAACTGGCTCATGCAAAGGAGGCACAATCATAAGTGCATTTCCATGCATAGCAGTTAGAGTATATTAGTGAATATGGCCCTTAAAATTTAAGGTTTTATACTGTATGTTTTTTAAATGCATAGAAATAATATGCTATTACACTTCTGTTGGGTCTGATTAGTTGTGTTAGTCTTAAGTACGTGTAAAATTGACCCTTGTTTTATGGTAAACTGAGATCCTATTCCTTTGTTTTTAATAAATCTACTGTTCACCTGGGTCATCTGCAGTTTCTTCAGAATCAAGAATCCTAAACTTGGAGGATTTAGACTTACTATCTCAAATAGAAGTCAATAAGATATAGAAAAGCAGAATGAAAGTAGTCTACTATAAGGGGTTAAAAAATTAAAACCACTGCATACATATGTAAGGCCAAATGTAATCTAAGGTAGGACTATATATAATCTGTGTATTAATCATAACTGTTTATTGCAGTGACATTGCTGAGGTGGTTTGAGCATTCTGTTCAAGTACTTCTAGAAGTAATTTTTCACCAAAACCTTAGCCCTATTTCCTGGGCTTATAATGTGGTTTCAAAAATAATTACAGCATCCTTGTAACATGTTTCATCCCATATTGCAGATGAATATTCCCAGTTTTATCTCTGCTGTTTTGCTTTGGGTGTCAGTGGTTGTTTCCAATTATTTTTTAGTATATTCCTCAGCATTTGCACAGAACTTCCCTTTCACCTTGGTTGTAACAGGATTTGTTTCCTTGGCACAGTCAAATGCAAAATTCTTTACAAGATCAAAACTTTAAGAAGCTTATATAGTGCAATAAAATGTTATATCTGATTTTCAGGTCTGTGTGAGCAGCTGGACACTTAACATTTCTTCACTACTTTTTTTTTAGTGCTGTGAGAGTCAGGATGTATCATGGCACAATTTTATTCTAAAAATTACAGCACTTATGCATCACTTTACAGTGTAAGTATGTGGCAAATGCATGATTTACTGAAACAGAAAAGAAAACCAATTTTTTTATGCTTGTGCAAGAAATTATTCATTCCTTCCACTAAGCTCCAAAGTAACTTGTTTCATGCATCTGTCAAATAGTCCATCCCACACAGTCCTAAACAATGCAGGTAGGAAAATGGGCAAACCCAAGTCAAATAAGCCAGAATCTCTTCCAACTGTCTCCCCTTACCGTAGAACAGAACACTTGTCCCCTTTTCTCAGAGATTAGAGCTAAGGTCAATAGTTCATTTGAAGTTTTAATCACCACAGAATTTCATATATATTCAATTTCTTCTCTCTGTTTTTTATAGTTGCCTTATAGCTGTTTGTATACAACAACAACAAAACAACCAAACAAAAAAACCCACCTGTCCTAGCCTTGCTAGTGGTTATGATAGCAAGTAAGGCAAATCATCTGATGACAGACACATTAATCGAGGCAGGAATATTCAGAAGACTAAGGAAAAACTTTTCATTGTGTTCTCAGGTGTTTAATTGGGAATTTGACTGGCAAGTGAAACTTTGATGGAAAAAGATCTTTTATAGCAAACTGTACAGAGGAAAAAAATAAAGCATTTGGAAATGGGGACTTTGACCATTTTGTGCTTTTACCGTGCATTTTGAAATGAATGGATGAATTTTTCCTTTTGGGGAAAATGTGAGAAAGGGAAAAAGGGATCCTTTGAATTGCAGTTAGAATTTTCCTCTTTCCTTTACACTTTACAGTGTCTAAATTACTTTCTGTGCATGCTGGAAATTGTATGTATCTTAGAACATTAATACAAAACCCAATCATATTACAGACACCAGGCCATCATGGTGCTACAGTTTTCCAGTTTTTCAACCTTAGGCACTTGGCAAGATAAACTTACATTAATGAATACAAAACACTCTTTTGCAAAGCAATTAGCAAATTCTCGTCATCATTTCCATTTTTTTTATATTGGGTACTTTAAACTTTTCCCTACTCACATTAGGGAAGCAGAATTACGCTGTACTTTAAATGATGCATCAGTGAGAAAGGAAGAGCTGATCTTGAGGTGGTTTATAGCCAGCCAGAGCCTGTGCAATTCTTCTCCTTAAAGTACCAGCACTGTCATTGCTATTACAGCAACAGGCTCAGTGCCCAAGTGGGTCACCACTGGAGCGGATCTTGACTTTGAGGTGCAGTATGAAGGAGCAGATTAATCTAGGAGGCATCTGTATAACCAGATGAAAAGACTGCACATATCATATCAGACTAAAAACAGCTTTCTAGTTTCCAAGTCTATGCACACCTCAGCCTTCCTCCAAATTTCAGGTTGGTGTGGACAGAAGCACGCACCATCCCTTCCTTTCATCTGCGCTCCACAGTCTGGCTTCTGTGCACAGGCAGGGGTGGCGTGCTGGCTGAAGAGGGCTGTACCACAGGCCACTGACTCCCTTCCGTGGACATTCATGGGCACAGGCCTCTAGGTGCATGAGAATACACCAGCAGGAAAAAGAGCCGTGGAAAAAAATGGATTCTCTCTCCCAAAACAAGGTGCACAAACTCATTACTTTTGAAAATGCAGACTCTGCTCTTCATGCTAACTTTAACTGCACTTTGTTAAGTGTTTCAATATCAATAGCTGGTGTTTATTATTCTTTTATTTTGTATATGCACTCTGCTTTTGCAGCCAGGTCACTTTCCCCTCATTCTGCAACTTCTCTCTGCAATAGGATTTACAAGATACCATGGAAAATTTCAAATTTTGTCCATCAAAATTTTGCACAGCTGCCATTGTTAATATTCTGATATAATGTTTCTTTTTCTTGATAACTTCAAGATTTATACACCCGATAGTCACTGCCATCAGGCAGTGCTGTCAGTGTAATACAAATCATGTTATTTGGCTCATTTGAGGTTGGGCTAGTTTCATGGGCAGTTTCTGTGGCATTTGGGAACTCTCCCCTCCTGGAGGAAGAATGTAGTCTGACTTGAAAGGTGGGGATTATTTTTCAGATGTGCCATATGTGTGTATTGAAGGTGTTTAATGTAACCATTTAAAGAGTTAGATTTCTCATTGGCCCCTGGTGTCATATTTTCTATGTTTTAAAGCACAAACCTACATGGCACAGGTGTCCAGCAAGCAGCAAGCTAACAAATCCCACACTTTTTTCTGCTCCTGAGTTTCCATTTCCTTCTTTTTCCCCTAGCTCCACTTCAGCTACTGATTTGTTTAAATGATATTCTGTGCAAGGCAGGACAAGGAATTTCATTATATCTGTAAAACATTTAGCACTTTAACTTGACCAAAATAAAATACAGCTATAGTCCTAAGTACAGGATCAGAGAGATTAATGAGCTCAATAACTGCAAGAGAAGCAGCAGTGGTTTTGTGAGAAACTGGATCCTCTGTCTCAGGTCTCCCAAAGGGCTAGAAGGTTAATTAAACCCTGGCTCATTGTTACAACACTAAATCCTAAAATATTATATCAGTCTCTGGGTCCCTACTGGGACAATCCTTGTTGAAATACTTTCAAATATTGAAGGAGAAAAAGGGAAGAAAAGCAGTTACCTTGTATCCTTAATTGCCTTATGTTTTGACAGAAAGCCCATTACAGGGGGAAATCGTCCTGGCAAGTTTGAAGATTGTATCAACTGCCCTATTTTAGGGAGGCAGAGAGAGAACAGAAGACAAAGAGGAGAATGGTGTTGAGGAAGGGAAATGATCCCCAGGAGGCAAGGGTGTAATAGGAGGAGAATAAAATTCCTGTGTCAGGTTTTGATCAGGACAAAGACAAAACCAGCAATGTCCACATTGTAATTTGAGTGACTCTCTCCAGCTTTGTCTGACTCCCTGATAAAGAGCCTTTAAGATAGTGGAGGCCTAGGAGTATCATGGTGGATGTTAGGATCCCAGGATTTGCTAGCAGTAACAGTTATGAATGTAAAATTCCTTGTCATCTCTGATCCACATATCCCACTGCTCCCATTTAGTTACTTCCAAATAAAGATTTTTTCAAGAAAAAGCCTCTCTTTATTCTCTGGATCTAATGACACACTAACATTTTTTTTCTGTTTCACATGGTGGGTTGACCCTGACCAGCAGTCACACAACTGCTTGCTTGCCCATCTTCAGCAGGATGGGGAGAAAAGAGGAAGAATGAAAGTGAGAAAAAAACATAGGTTGACATAATGACAGTTTAATAGGTGAAGAGCCAAAAATGAAGCAAAAGAAATCACTTGACACCTCCCACAAGGTGACTGATGTTCAGCCAGTCTGAACAACAGCCAACCCTGGAAGCCAAAAATCTCCCTCCTTCTTCCTCTATCCCATTTTTCACTACTGCTCATGATGTTATGGTATCATATGGTATGGAAAAGCCCTTTGGCCATTTGGGGTCAGCTATCCCAGTTGTGTCCCCTTCCAATCACTTGCCCACCCCAACCTACTTGCTGGAGGAGAGTATGATAAAGATAAAGCTTTGACTCTGTGCAAGCTCTGTTCAGCAACAGCTAAAACTTCAGTGTGTCACCAACACTATTTTAGCCATAAATTCAAAACACTGTTAGAGGAGCTGCTATGAAGAAAACAAACTCCATTCCAGCCAGCCCTAGTGCAATATCTAAGTCAATTTAATCATCGTTATGCCAACTTTCTACTGCATGTAGGGTCTTGAAGATATCTTCCTAGAGTTTTTCAACAGAGGCACAAAAATGAGTACCAGTCACACTGTGCCAAACTTTTCCTGTTAGAACAACCAGCCATTTAACAGGTTGGGTTGGTTTTCCTGAGATGGCTTAGTGTAGGATAATGCTAGAGACATTAATGAAACAATACCCTGACTCTGCATATCATCACCACTATTTAAAATAGACTCCATGGCGTGTAGGCAGCTCTGGGGTTTCCATGAAATGGTAGGAGATAACTGACACGTGGTATTTTACCAGAAGTTCAAATCTGGTCTGACCTGAAAGTGGTTGCAGAAAAGAAACTTCATCGGCAGAATGAATATTTGAATGTTCAAATTTATCATTATCTGGATGATGGCAAGGTTTGGAAGGAAAAATTGGGAAGGAATTTCTATTAAAAGTCTCCTTCTTCAAAATGTGCATCAACTTCTACCTATGGGAAAAGTTCAAAGGATTTTTTCCAAAAAGGCTAAAAGAGAAATCCTTGCTTGTAGGGATTTCTCACCTTTTCCTTTGATAGTTTGGGTAATTAGTATATGAGAGAAATGGCTATTGAAGTTCATGGGCTTCCAGAGAGATGGCCTGCAGTTGCTCTTCTCATTCAGTACAGTGTTGGGGATTATTAACTGTAACTAAGTTTTACAGAAGTACTGAAGGAAACCTTATCCCAAAGGAAGAACTGCTTGAGGAGTCAGGTACAGAAGCAGATGTATAGTTTTATGTTTTCTCTTCAATTTGCAGACAGCAGTTGCAAAACTGGCACCAAACTGCGTTGTCCAGTGTGGCCAGCTTGTGGCCCATCAGTGAACAGCCCTCTGGCACACAGACACTAACATGCCAACAGACGGTATTTTAGATACATTTTCACAGAATCCCAGAATTGTCATGGTTGGGGAGGACCTCTGAGTCCAACCATCAACACAAAAAAACCCAAAACACAAACAAGCACACACACTTCACCAAAAAACACCCACAAAAAACCCCACAACCTCAGCCACTAGAGCAAGCCCTGAAGTGCCACATCTACACGTTTCTTGAACACCTCCAAGGGTGGTGAGTCAACCACCTCCCTGGGCAGGCTGTTCCAGTGCCTGACCACTTTTTGAGTATAGAAATTCTTCCTAATGTCCAATCTAAACTTCAGGCCATTTCCTCTGGTCCTGTTGTTACTTGGGAGAAGAGGCCAACACACACCTTCCTACAACCTCCTTTCAGGTAGTTGTAGAGCACAAGGAGATCTCCCCTCAGCCTCCTCTTCTCCAAACTAAACATCCCCCGTTCCCTCAGCTGCTCCTCTCATGAGTTGTTCTCTAGAGCCTTCATCAGCTTGGTTGCTCTCCTCCACACATGCTCCAGCACCTCAATGTCCTTCTTGTAGGGAGAGGCCCAGAACGGCACACGGTACTCGAGGTGCAGCCTCACCAGTGCTGAGTACAGGGGCATGATCACCTCCCTACTCCTGCTGGCCACGCTATTCCCGAGGCAGGCCAGGATGGTGTTTGCCTTCTTGGCCATCTGGGCACACTGCTGGCTCATGTCCATTTCTTAAGTCACTCAAACTTATTTAGCGACCGTAGAGCCTTTTACAGGTCTGCTGAAATCCAAACAACTGAGTGAGCACGCTTCCTGCGTGGGCAGAAAGGAGGTCAGGTGCCTGCAGACAAAGAAGACCCTCAGACCCCAGGAGTTCCTGTAGCTCTGGAGTATTTCCAGGATGTCAATCCCCAACCCCAGCTGCAAAATGGGAACACTTCAACTGCCATCAGGGAGAAGTTAGGGCTAATTATTTTGTCTTAAATGTCAAGATCCAAACCAATATCAACCAGCATGATCTCCAGCATTTAGGTGCTACTTCTCTGTATGACCCACCTCTGAACCTGCTGCCTTAGCAGCCCCCTTTCTCTTACTATCCAGCCATGCTGAGTGCACAGCCACAGTAGCTGTTGCGAGACAGAGAGACCACGATTTATTTCACCTGTGTCACAGTCACAGCTCTCTGTTCATGGCTCAGAAGGTGAATCAGTTACTTACGTTGTTTTAAGAGCTACACAGTCCATGCACCCATACCCCCTCAGCTGGGGAATGTACAGACCAGGAAAAAGACAACCTTTTCCTCCAGCATATATTAATGACTCTAATAATTTTCACTCAATACACTGTTAGAAACCTACATGTGTGGTCATTCCTAGAAGTCACTTTAGAAAACCATTAAAGGAAACATTAATAAAATAAACCTTTACAAATTAATGTTGGGTTTTGCACAAACGTATCGAAACAGAGTAGTTGTGGGTTGTTACCATTCTTCATTTGTGCTCCTGCTTGGGACTAGTTTCTGAAGAGTATGGGTCAAGTTGGTAAGATCTAGACCATAACATTTCTAATTTGATTTTGTATGCGATAAAAGTCTCTGTCCATCACACCATCCTGGGGAAGAGCTCACATGTCCAAGGTATAATTAAAAACTGATGGAAAGAGGGGAGGAGGGAATCTTAAAGTGAGTTACACCATTATTTAAATACTCTTCTCTGAATTCATCAAGGGAAAGCTCATTTCAAAATTAGCATGCCAAAAGCTATTAGTTATTAAATTAAAATACAGTATTAATTAGAAATGAGATTCCCTTGCAAGTTCACCTCAGTCAGTTCCTCCCTCCCTGGGTGGCAAAATGGAGGTACTACAAGAATAATGAAGTCTGAAGAGGAGGCCCAGGAAGACATCGTGGTAAGCCTCAAAGTAAATATTCAGAGTCCTTATTTTTAATTTCCGTGCTCTGGATCAGCAGAACTGCATTCTGCAATGATATGTCAGCTATAATCAAACTCAACACCTTGAGTTTGGCTGGCAAGAGAACAGCTTTTCCACATGCACTGGAAGGTAGTTATGAAGTTGTCAGATGTTTTCATGCACAGGAGCAGGGATAGAGCGTGGCTCTTGGTAGCTGAAGCATTCATAGGAGTAAGTCAGGAGGAGTGAAGACTTTTTTTTTTTCCTTACAACACCATCAAATAGTAAGGTCCTCTGTTAGCACCAGCCTTCACTTTTGAAGAAAAGGCCTCACAGCCTTGTTACCATTTTAACAGTACCCCTGGCAGAGGGTTCAACTGACAGTTGCCACCTCTTAATTTCAGCATATATGCAATTTCACAGAGAAGGACTAAGCAACCAGAGACACAACAGTCCCACAAGTTTTGAGATCACAAAGACACCCAGGCAGCACAGGGTTTTTGCGCCACAGGTTTCCATTTCAGGGTTTGATCCTATTAGACACTGGTGCTCTTAGTAAAGCTACTAAGTAAAACAGAAGATAGCTCCAATGTGTGAGAAAGAACGAGACCCCTCATCGATTTTTGTTCTGACCACTGCTGCCCCCAAATAATAAGGCAGTAAATATTTCTAATGGATGATGCTACTTACATCGAGTCCTCTAGCAGCACTGCAAACGAGCGTTTGCTACTTTTAACACCCCATGTTAGTCTTTTTCAGCTGTGCCTAAAGACAAAAGGGCCCCATGATCCTTGCCCTAAGCACTAAAGTTAACTAAGACTAAGCTCAAACGCCCCTGCCAAATGAGTTGGTACACGAGAACAGGTTTCCTCTTGCAAGTGGAAGAAGCCAATTCTATTATTTCATTTTTGTAAAGGTACTATACAAAGTTACAATAGTTTGTTCTGTTTTACATCTTGAGTAGGAGCAGGTATTGTTCTGTCCCAGATTGCACACCAAGCACTCTTCCTTGGAAAGGCCATTTACCCTTCTTATGGGTGAGTTAGCAAATCTCTCCTTGCCTGGGGTCAGCCATAGAGGAAAACCTGGATGTACTGATGGTTTGGGTGCTGCTTCTGAATCAGTGCTGAAGCCCAAGGGAATTAAACACTTTACTCCCATCAGACTGAAAAGGAAGTCATGTGCTTAATCCTATTAGTGCCTGTGAAATTCCCAGACGTAATATTAGCTCCAGAGGTTGCTCCACTGAGAGAAAAAACAAACATATTGCTTCAGTGCAATCTGTCTCCCTAACCATGTTATCACATCGGAGTTAACAGCAATAATTCATGCGCCATTATGTGCGGTACTTAATTTAAATGGCCCAATGCTTTCTTGTATGGTTGCCAGCAAAAGAGTACATAGTCTCAGAAAGTAACAAAGTTTGCAGGTTTCCCCATCTTGCTGCAGTTCTGGGCCTCGGGTGGTAGGGGGATGTTGTTTGGTCCTCATCCAACAAGGAACTAACCCTGCCCAAAATTACCGCGGTCGACTCCACAGCGCATGGTTGTGTCTTGTCTGTACTTCACAGGTGCAGAACATTCAAAAGCCCTTTCACAGAAGCATTTCTCATCAGTTGGAGAAGGTCTTTTCCATTGTTTAGTAAGCCAACAACATTAAATCGATCAGATAAGAAATATGGGATTAGACAGGCAAATTCTCTTGTGTTCCTTTAGTGAGCCTTGCTCTGAACCTGCCTGCTGGCAGAGACAGCAAGCAATGCTTCCCCATCCTTCTGTACTGCAGAAGAGACAGATTCTATCATTATAACCCAAATAAATTCTCTGTACTGAAAACTTCCAGCTTCTTAAAGAGAAGTTAATACAGACCTTTGAAATACCAGTGATTTTGAATAAAGCTTTGTAAATGATGGGTATTAAATGATTATGTGCTAGGTGCAACATGGGAGGAAGAAATCTGCAAAACAGGGAAAAAAACCTAACAAAGAGGGAGATTTGACCACCCATTCAGTGTTGATCACACTTTTCCTCATACCTCATTTTTTATGCAATTGCTTAATACCTTACAGCTGAAAGAAAGCCCACTTGTGTGTAAATCAAGTTGGCCTCATTCACTCAAACATGACACTTTCAGAGGTTGTGCAAAGAGAGGAGTAACCACAGTAGGAAGGACATTTACTCAGGAAGCCTCAGGAGAGTGGTTCAGCTCTGCGGCACAGCAGACCCTGCTTCTGCATCCTGCCAACCAGCTTTGCTGTACACGGGCAAAGCACAGAAGAGGGTGGCAATTAAGTCTGCAGTCCTACATCTCCTGTCCTTCCTTGCCCACAAAGAGGTAAGAGCAGCTGTACCAGCTGTGTGGGGCTATTTTCTGGCTGCTAACCCCTACAGAGACAATCATATGTACCCTAATCACCACAATGGTCTGAAGAAGATTTAGTTTAACTAAACTCAGCATCTGTCTTAAATGTCACCATGTAAATGGAAATACTTGATGGCTGAACTAACTGGAGGGTCCATATTTTGCTCCATGAGTCCTAAGTGGTTGGGTTACAAAGTGGAAAGCTTTGGCCAGGTGGAATAAGGTGCAGCTTCATCCTTCTTTTTAGAAGCCACCACGAAAGGACTTACACTTCCCTGGTGTGAGGGAGAGAAACATGAATGCCAGAGGAGACGCCTGAACCACTGCCATGAGAGCCTTCTCTTCACAGACTGGAGGAAGCAGCCTGTAACAGCACACTTCAGTGTATCTGCATAGTAAACATCTACAATTACAAGATGCAGCTTCCAGCCCTAATCTTGACTATGTAACTTTGCTACAGCTACATTAGAAGATGTGAAAAAATGAAAGCGTAGCACTTCCCTGCCTATGACAAGGAGCTCTGGGCTAATGGGAAGCACACAAGAAATAGCATCTTCTTGAAAATATTTGTAGAGTTTGTAATTCAATGCTGCTCAGGTGGGAGATCTATAAGTGGTCTTAAACCCTGCCTAGTTTCTCTCTTCTCATTTTCCTCATAAATGGAGCAACCACTAGCACGAAGCTCCTTGTATCATCGTTGGACAAAGAAATAAGAGAGATGTCACAAGATAACCTAGGTCACTGCTGAATTCAGCTTTTGCAAATGTTGCCCTACATCAGCAATCAGAAAAACAAAGGCAGTTTACATCACAAGTCACAGCAAAGAAAAACAACCTATCAGCAGAGGCAACTGAGCTGATTACTGCGTACAGTTCCTGCCTGTTTTATCCTGTCAGTTATGTGCCTGTGTCTGTGCAGAGGCATTTATCACTGATAACAAGGTGGCATCTGCTTCTCATAGTCCGCTTTCGAGCGAATGCCTTGGGAGGCAAAACAAGTTGCCTTTCCAGCAGTGAGCAGGCACTGCCCCAGCAGGAATATAGTGATGTTGGTGCTACTGGGGATTGATTGATCTATTGATATAATACCATATATCATATGATATACCAATATCATATTATTGTGGCTGACCAATAAAGCCCTAGAAGGGAAGAAGGCTCAGTGGAGATGGGTAAGGACAATGCCCCTGTGAAGCTCAGGGAATAAGGCAGGGTGCAACTCACCACAGCTGCTGCACAGTGAGCTGACTTTGGCCCAGCACACAGAGGACCCAAGGGTGGCCTTTGTTTTAACTGAACAGCTATCAACAGTTGAGTGGATCAGTTAGTGATGTAAACATCTCAGAGTTAGGCAGACCAGTGCAGGGTAAATGAATATGTAGCTCAGCCCCACACAGAGTATAAAAACTAAGTAACTAACAAAAGAATTTCAAAGAGAGCAACAGGACTGAGCTGGCTTCAACCCATCATAGACTTAGGATGCCCAGCATCCTGATGGTGAGCATATCACAGACCCTATTAGCAGAGATCATGTTGGCATTGTGCTTGAACTGTGTACTGCAACTGCTGTCTTTTGCTGATTGTAATTTACATTTGCATTGTGTTGTGCTTTCAGTATAATTTGTATTGTGCTGCTAAATCAGAAACCCCATCTAACAACTATCTTCAAATAAGTTGATAATAAACATTACACCCTCCACATGTGGGCTAGCTAAAATCCAGTTAGAGAGCACTGGATTTTGACATGTAAGTTCATGGATGTGAATTCACAGGGTGGCAAATTCCAGAAGAGTATTTAACAAACCAAAGCCACAGTTATTAAGTTTGGATCTACCCATGAACAACTGTTATAGTTAGATAAAGTTTTGTTTCATCGATTCACTCAGTCTGTCAAGCTCCTCAGGAACAGATTCCAGCCTTAGAAGCATGTGGAAAATGCATTCACCTGTTCCTCCCCCCAGAAAGCCCTCTGCCCAACTGCAGTCAGGAGGGTAGCACATCTGAAACATGAACTCATTCCCAATGCAGCAGCTGACTGTGTCTGGTGCTGAGGACATGGCATTGCTTTTATGGAATTCCAGGCTGTCTTCCCAAATACATTAATGCAGTATTGGGAGAAAAAGGGTGGAATAAGTGAGATTAAGAAACCTTGAAGAGCTACATCCAGAAAGTGCCACCACCACCACAGTCAACTACCGTGTTTGCAATTTAAAGAGAAGATGTGTAAGAAGCTCCCACAACCTAAAAGTCACTGTGACACTGACTGCTTGACACAGGAGAAAACCCACATAACACAGAAGCAAAGCACCTAGCAACATTCTCTGGGCCTCCAAGTGGCAAACATTTTCATCCATTTCCACAGCTACCTTACATAGTGCTGCCTGCCAAACACTGTGGTGACACGCTGCCCCATTAACCTACCGTGCACCCCACTGCCTGACTGCTTCTGCTTCTGCAGCATGTGTAAGTTGTGCTCTCCAGCACTGACTGGTTCAAGAAGAGAAAGCAGTGCAGGAAAGAGGGCTTGCAGAAGGGCAGGTGGACAGGTAGTGAGGGAAGAAAGGTACCTCTGAGGGCAAGGATTAACAACAGTAATATCTCTTCTGTAGTGCATGGCACAGCAACAGAGCTCTGCCATCAGCTGGGGCTTTGCTTTGCATGGCTTGGCTTTTGCATTCATGTACTAAGCATCATACCATCATCGTAAAATGAATTATTTATTATGCTGTACTGATAAAAACTTCAACCCACATTTTTTACCTTAAGGCTGAAAAAAATAGTCCTGGAACAGAGCATTAAAAATTCCAGATCAAAATCAGTGGCCTTTAAAAATGAATTATGGATCTGAAGAGAGTCAAAGGAGGCACAGAGATAAGAAAAGCTGTATTTGTGCGAACTAGAAAAGTAACAGAAGTTTCTGCTTCTGCAGTCTCCTCTCCACAAAAAAGATCTGTGATACAGTGACACACAGTGTAACTGATCTGTCATTTTAAAGCTGCTCAGCACAACCTGGAATATTCAAAGGAGCAAAGGATCATCAAAGGAAAAACCCAGAGAAGAAACCAGGAACTCAGGTGTTTTTAGTTTAGCAAAAAGATGACAGAGGAATGTGATATTATCACTCTCCTGTCATTTCTTACAGGAACAAATATCCTAAAGAACGTCTGATGTCTTAAGGGACCAAGCAGGTAGAGAGGCAGGCCACGGACATACTAGAGGTAGAAATTGTAGAGATCTACTTCTATTGTGCAGCCTTCTGATAAAAATATGGGGAAGGCAGCAAAAATGCCAAGTGATCTTCCAGTGTGTCTTGGTTTGCTTTCAGGTGGGAGTGTACGATGTTGCTTACAGCCAAGGAAGGGGGAAGGTCTTTATTCTCCAGTGAAAAATAGAAACTTAAAATATGTCAGATGTGAACATTTTGTTTAATCTACAGCATCTATCCACACAGCCAGCTTACCCTGCTGGAGTCTCCAATTCTTAAATCCAAAATTAATCCAAAAGCTTTGGATTTACTTTGGATGATTCTTCAGGGAAGGAACACCCCTGCTCTCCAGTCATTTGGAGGAGCCATGCACACCTTTATATACTGCTTCTACACTGCTACTAGCAACACACTGTCCCCCTGCATTTCTTAACGACTGCCTTAGTGCAGGGAATGGCCACAGGTTTTGGCTTGTTCTTTACTCACAGACCCCCCCCAAAATGTTTCATCCCGATTACTGCTGTGGACACATGGCGCTCACATGGATCTGTTTACAGAACTGAGATTAAAAAGCATAAATGGAAATAAAATCAAACAAAGCAAAAAGAAAATAGCCCTTAGTGCATGGTTAGCTCCAAAAAAAATGGGGTGCCAAATAGGAAAAGTATGCATAGAATCATACAATGGTTTGAGTTGGAAGGGACCTTAAAGATCATCTAGTTCCGAGCCCCCTGCATGGGCAGGGACACCTCCCACTAGATCAGGTTGCTCAGAGCCCCATCCAACCTTGGCCTTGAAGGCTTCCATGCAGATCTGCAAGTAATATTATTGGCTAATTACTCAGTAACACTGCAAAAAAAAAAAAAGATGCCAGGCAGTCACACCTTTTCCATTCAAGCACAATTAAAATACCCTCTAAGCCAGCATATTATGTACAGAGTCAGGTAGAGTTAAAATAAGGAACTGAAAGCATGAATGAGATTCTAATATACAGTACTTTCACACAGCCAAAGCTATTTTATTTTACAAGTTGAGTGCTTTGTGTTATTCTTTTTCTGAAAGCCCAGTAAAAACAGCGTGAACTACTTAAGCAAAATTTAAGAGACAACTTACAAAGTAGTATTTGCATAGCACTGTAAATCTGCGTATTTGGGCACAGTTCTTAGTAGAAACTACGGCAGGTGACAGGGTTGGGTTTTCTTGATAGCTTCTTGTTTTTAACCAGACTCAGACACACCTCTTCTGAACGTCATAAAATCAAGTATAGGAAATAATTGTAAAAATGTACAAAAATATATACACATGCACAGTAAATGTGTACCCTGTATGCAGTTTTATTACTCATTAGATTTGGCTAATAATGGTCATCTGGTACTTCCACTTCCCTTCAAATGACAAGTTTGTAACAAATCAATCAGGTTAAAGATGGTGATTTTTCTCAGAGAAAAGGTTTTCATTAAAGCTACAGTACTTGCTGGTGACCTTTAGGAGTGAGCGACACGCCAGCTGACAGTGGCTGCCTGGCATGCAGGCAAGTAGCATTCAGTTGTCACAAGGTACAGACAGCTCTGACAAAGCTGAAGCAAAACGACACAAAGGGGCACAGGTTGGCTCTCTGCACAGATGCACATGCACGTAATAAAAGAGGTATATAGAACCAGTTCATGCCTCGGGAAGAAAAAAATCATTCCTGATTAGCCTCTGCTGCCTACTCGTCCTCCCTTCACAAACAGGTTTCAATGTGACTAGCAAATCGGTGTGTTTTCCTCGAAAATACACCTTGGCTAAAATAAAAAAAAGCAATAAAACTTGCCTAAGACTGCAAATTGGTAGTGGTAGCCTCCACCCTAAAGAATACTTCCAATTTAGATTTTGAAATTACTATTGTATTTCTGTTCCTGCTAAAGTGTCTATTTTAAAAATACATTTTCTCTTAAAAGGATAAAATGCTGCTTCTGCTCATGTAAAGCTTTAGAAATAGACAATCAGCAACACTCAATTGGTCTCAAAAGTGAAAGTGCACAAATTAACTTTCTTCACAGTTTCGAAAACTGAAGAGTGGCTTGTAACTACAAGTATAACATTTTAAGAAATACAGGCAGCTTTCCATAAACCTAGAGAGGCTGAGGACAAGAGAAACATGACATGTCTGGCTTACAGACACCAATCCAGTCTTCCCAAGTCCAAAGTGTGAAATATTTTCCTTATATTTTCTGGTGGCTACCAAACATGGCGCAGCACCTGTATCACTGAATTCCAGAAAGTTCTCCCTTCAAACCATAGCAGGGAAAAAACCCATAACCAACAATCTGCAAGGATCTTGATGGAGAGATTGCTGAGACATTTAGATAAATTAGTCTCCAACATAAATAGGGGCAAGTGTGGCAGAGTAAGAGTTGCCATCTGTAACAAGGAGACAAGCCCTTCAAATAAATTCTGACCTCAATCATGTCAACGTGGCAAGGGTTACCTTCGAAGTTGTCACAGAGAGCTTTCACATTTGTATTAGAGTCAGAGTTTGTCTCCCCACATACACGCTGATCTCTGGTTTGCAAAGCTCCTGGCAATCACTTGCTTTTCTCGGGGCGAGAATTTGGCCCGACCTGTCAATATTCTTACTCCTTCCAGCAACGCACCTTGTGGTGTTCCTCCTCATTTCAGCGATGCACCTTGCAGCTCTCAGGATGACTGTTAGCGTCTCCAAATCCCAGCTTCACTCAGCACTGGCAGCCCTGGAGCAGCCCATTACAAATCAAAAGGTTCAGAAATAAGGGAATGAGCAGCTGTGACAAACTGGGTCCAAGCAGAAATTCAGCATTAACATTACTGGGACGGGCTTCTTTCCACAGGCATAAACCAGAATGTGTCGTAACCATCTGCTGCGAACCAGAAACTTCACACCAAGTGACCTGAGTGCACAGGCATCCAGGAGATGCTGTGAGCTCCACCACCACATTCGATTTTCAAGGGAAATGTAGGAATGGATTTTCCACTTTTATCTGCATTAGCCTCCAGCATCTGAATGAAACACACCTGGGCTAGGTGTGTCCAGTCCTGGCCTTAGACTTACTTAATACATAATTCTCCCACACACCAAAACATGTGAATCCTTAGTCTTCAACCTGAAACACTCTGCATAGTGTGAACTCAGCATTATTAAAAGCCTTCAACCCCACATTTCTTTAATCAAAACCAGATTTTGAGTTAGTTCCTCATAAAAACTGTACATATCTTCAGCACTTATCAGACATACAGCGACCCTGCTTGCTAGTTACTCCAACTGTTAGCAAAGGCCTTGGTCCCACCTCTCTTTTATTGGCTTTATCAATGACAGAGGGACCTGTTATGAGTTACTGGTGGCCTAGTGAAGGCCTCCTCTTCCCTAATTACAGCCCTGAAGCTGTAAAGCTACATTATCACTTAACACAACTATGCCACTTCAGACCTACTGAGCATGCCAACCAGCGCCAAAATGCAGGAAAACAAAACTCCAGCTCTGTGAGATGATTTTCATAGGTTGAACTGGAAAGCTCCAAGTTCCAGCTAAGATGTCATAACCGAACCACCTGCAGAAAACACAGGCAAGCAAATATACAGACAAAGTAGACGTAGACAAGTGGTATCAGGTGGAAGTGAGCAGACACACTCACTTTCTCCATTAATACTAGGACTGTGAGTTAGAACAAAGGTAGCAGTCATATTCATTGATCAGCATTTAAGTGTAGAGCCCTTCAAGATAAGTTAAAGCAGAACAAAGGAACGTTGCCCATGCTCTTTGTGCCAGAAACAGATATTTTGCTCGGTAACCCAAAGTCAGTTGCAAGAGCACATTCAGCCCACAATGAGCAACAGAGAACTGTAAAAACTACTGAGCCAAGACCTCTGAATACCAGTTATCTGGTCTTTTTCAGCATCAGCTTTTTGTGCCTTCCTAACTGAGAAAGATACCACAATGCCAGCAGTCTCCAAGCTTCTCCCACCAGGTTCTTAGATGTAGGTTAACACGATGCTACCTTGGAACTGCAAATGCCACTTTGAGAGCAACATCACTGTTCTTCACAACAATGACAAGCACTGCAAAGGCCAAGAGCATTGTATCTGTCCATAGCAGTCTGAGAACCATTCATCTTCGGCATCAATGCTGAACTCCATGGCAGTCAGCTTGCAAGTCCATACTGGAGAACATTATATTTAGACTAAACAACCAAGCAATAAATGAAAGTTTTGAAAGGTAGAGAGAAAACGCTCCTATAGCCGTAAGTTTATCAAACCTAGCATGGTTGAAAAGCAAAAGACAAAAAACACGATATATTTTTGTTTATTATTGCTCTTATAGGGCTTGGTAGTCAAATATACAAGCTATGTTCTATTAAACCAGAAGAAAATAAGATATAAAATCTATTCTCACTTTTTCCAATCCAAGCCACCTGCTAATCTTCATTAGTGACATTAGCTTCAGCTATTTCCAGACATTTTAATTTATACATACTCTGTGCACATGTGCGTGCGCGTGTGTGCATAAAAACCCCTATTTGAGAAGATAAAATTCAAAATCAAGATATTTGTGTCGGTTTTGTACTGTTTTGTGCACTGCTATATATTTCAGCTTTCCAAAGGGTTACTGATATGTTTGTTTAGAAGAGCAAAATTTAAGTAACTGATGATGTATTTATTATATTTTCAAAAAGAAAGCATGATCAGTAAGTTACGGTAAGAAAATATGAAATGTTGATTATTCTCCCCTTGATGTACATGCACTAATCCCATGATTCCTAATAGGGAGTTACATGCACTAAGAGGAGAAAAGGATCCCATAAAGAGAAAGGCTAGTAATTCCTTTTTCCTTTAAGCTTCTCCCCTCTTCTCAGCATTAAGAAGGGATTTATTTTGTGAAATTCTTGTCATGCCCATTACTATAGTGCTGAAAATATAAGTATAAAACAGTCAAGGGCCAGCCTGCTTTCCAAGCCTCACTCTACTATGCCAGTATAATTCATATATACTCAATATCATCTTCAGGAAGCAAGTATCCAGTATTTGTAACATCCTTCTAAGAAGCAAGAATTTTGTCCATTACTGAATTACTTAAGGAAAAAAAAAGGAATAAAGACAAGAAAGAAAAGCCCACTGCTTTTAGTCCTCTGGTTAAAAAAACAGGGAAAAGTCAGAGAGTTGTCTTTACCAGCATTTGGAAGTCTAACCATATTTAAAGACGGAGAACAAAAACTTCCAGCAAAGAAAACTGAAGTCATGGCTAGGCTCTGTCCTCAGTTCCCAAAGCAAATTTCCAAATTCCACTACCACTAACAACAGTTTTGCATCCCCTGTCTTAGGGAAGATTTATTGAGGGGACAAAGATGACATGCTAATGCTGAGGCTACGGGTTACAGCAATTCAGTGAGGATGAGTCCAACAGGAGACAGACAACATAGGTCATCCTGCAAATCCTCTTGTTGAAAAGACTGCAAACAAAAACGAGGTGCATGACAGAACAGTGACTAATGACCCCAAGTAAAATATTTATCTAAGTTACAAAATTGCTCTTCCAGTGTTTGAAAACAGAAAAACCTGTGGGAGAAGAGGCTACATTCCAACAGTTAGAGTAAATACAAAAAGAAGGTAAACTATTACTCTCTTATCTTGGTTACTAGAGCAAAGATGAAAATAACGACCAGTGCTTTGATAAGATCTGCTCTTTACAACAGTGAGATAAATATTCTAGTGGCAGCTGGGTTAAAAATACAGATCCCAAGGGTCAGCTTCTGCCCTCAGCTGTAGATCTGCAACCCACTTCACCAACTTCTGAGAGTAGCCAAATGCAGGTTGTGGCCTTCAGACTTGAACAGTTCCCATCTGTTTGCAAATAATTTTCCAGCTATGCATACAGCAGCAATCTGCAAAAATCTCAGCATGTGCGTTTGTAAAAAGAAAAAAGAAAGGTAAAAAGAAAAAATAGACAGGTACAGCCATGATTCCTATCTCTAATTTTCAGTGAAAAAAACAAAACAACCGAAGGTCAACAAGCAAAACTAAAGGTATTTAAAATCCCTGAAGAGATCCCATACTCTTTCTAATGGTTAACAGCACAGCTCACCTTGCAATATACTTCACATTAACACCTAAAGCACGACCAAGTAGAAAGTGCAGCACACCCTATCATTACAGCACACAGGGTAAGATCCTGGTTCCATTTGAATTAATGTTGAAACTCATCACAAGTTCAAGAGATGCCAGTATTTGAAATCTGATTACTACAGACCTCTCCCTTTCAAATTCTTATAAAAGAAGACATTTTGAAAACTATTGTGCTGGTTTCTGCTACTGCCTCCCAGTTTACTGAGAGGTTGGCTGAACTGGACTTTGGTGATGGGAGATGTGAACAGAAATAAAAGGAGAAAACATCAGAACAATTGAATAAATTTCCTTCTTTGCACAACTTCAAATCCCACAGTCAGCATTAATTCAGAAAACAAAACAAGCTCAAACAGATCCAAGATTATCATACCTGAATGATGTGAAACAGGGCAAACAACACTCAAGGCTGAAGTGTTATTTTGAAATTAAACAGCCTTGAGCAGTTATAGCAGGAGATATGAGAATTTTATCTGTTCTATAGTATGTGCTGTTCACTAATGCACTGCTTCCAAACTCCACTATCCATTCTCCCACATTACAGAAGTTTTAAGACGTTGCCTGAAAATAAAAGAGTATCAGCGTAACATACAAATAGGATTTCACCTGTAGCCATGACAACACAGCCTTTCCAAAATTACTCTAACCCAATCAGCATTTGTCAATTAATTTAAGAAGGGTTGTTTTTTCCTGGCTTATTAATAAAAAATGTTGGAAATCAACAAACATTATGTTGGCTTTAGCAAGAGGAAACATTCAGTGGCTCCTGTTGTAAAAGTGAGTGTAGTGCTCTTGACAGAAACCAGTGTATTCAGTCATCTGAAGATGCACATGGCCATGGCCAATGCCCTCTTTTCTCTCCCCACCCCCAAGTCCCCTAACAAAGCAAGAAAAATTAGTTTCTTCTTCCACCCCACCCCAGAATTTCTCCCATAGTTTGACTACAGTAATCCTTAAACAGGCAGACAGTTGATGCGTTCTCTTCAGTTGATGCTTCCAAATTCTTCGTTCTTGGCTCAAGTTTTATTCATTAATATTAGTCATCAGTTAATAAGAAAAAGATAGTTTCTAAGTGTTTGTTGTTGTTTTATAACTGAAGTTACCATAGTCTGATTACATGTACTGAAGTGCAGCTGTCAGTTATTCCTTTTTCTTGAATTCTTGGTTGCCATAGCTGGAGCCTTTTTCTATTTCAGTTACTCCTATCAGTCTACGAACTCCAAAGGAAGCTTTAAAATACAACAGAGAAATGAGAGGCACATTAAAACCAGTTCAAGGACTTAAGAAGTTACAAGTAAACACACAAGCAAAACAAACATGAGTTAACCCAGTCCTGAAGAGAGTAGTGACTACAGACCAACAGTGCACTGTATGAGGCTGCACCTGGATCACAGGTCAGATGTCACTAAAAAGAGGGGGACAGTCCAGATTTAAAAATGAAATTAATGCTTCTATGTTGATTAACAGGACAGGTAGTATCCACACTGAAGCATATCCCTCCTGGCTCCCATTTGGGTTTTGTTAGGTTTTTTGTTTGGGGGACTGGGTGTTTTTTTATTTGTTTGTTTGGTTTTGTGTTAGTTGTGGGTTTTTTGTTTGTCTTCTTTTTTTTAATTCACAGACAAATTGTACAGTAAAAATATTTTCTCCTTCAGGCACCATAAGACACTTGCTATTGGTTGCTATAGATATTGCCTAAGATATGAAGGCAAGCTTGCCTGGATTAAAGCTTTTGAATTAATAAAAATGCTATATGATATACCAACTACCGAGTGAGCTCCAGGTGCTCTTCTGCAAGCACCATTCATATTAATTAATACACAGAACTTATTGGAGGTAATGGATCCTGTTACATGGCATTCTGGGCTTAGCATATTCTCAGCTTTTATTACCTGCTCCAACAAGTCCCAGGAATGCAAGGATAAGGAGAGGTGATCCGCTTGCAAAAACTCCAAAGCCAAATGTGAAGAGAGGAGAGAGGAGAACTGTGGCCCAAAAAAGGAAGTTTAGGAGAGTCCATGGTCTCCTAGGAGGTTTAAACTGCTGGCCAGGAAATATGCCTTCCTGGTTATACATCTCTTGCAAAGCATCCTGGGAGAAAGAGAAGATAGAAGAACACACGTTCATAATGTTTGCACCACGCAAACTAAGATCAGTCAACTCTAGGACAACACCAAGGACATTATCTGTGGTAAATACCCATCAACAGTACACAGCATCCATTTCCATCTGCTTTCATTTATTTGGGCATTTCTATTGACCACCAAGGCTACCATATTAGCCCTTTGAAGGCAAACTGAAATCGTATCAGCCTCTCCACCACCAAACACCTTCATCTCTTCTCTTAATTGCTTAGGAATTTAGGGCAGCATCAGGCCAGAGGCCAATTCAGCCACCACCTGCCTCTCTGCTGGATGCTTTTTCTTCCCATTTTTACTTCCAGGAAGGTCATCATGACTTAGTAAAGCACTGCAGAAAAATGCTGCCAGACGAGGAGGGCAAAGCACAAACTAACCAGCAGAGACAGCACTGTGCTAGCCATAATGCCAAGACTTCAACTGAGCAGTTGCATCCTGAGCTGAGCCTGCAGAGGGATGTTATCATGAAACACATCCCTCAAAGGAGCAGCATGTCCACAGTCTACCCTCAGTTTGCAGGAATGCTCCACAAAGTTTCCAAGCTATGACCAAGGATGGCTCAAGTTTGGCTATTTCTTATTTTTCCCCACTTAAGCTGTTTTTCTTCTCATTTCCCTTACAAAGGATTGAAGCACAAGGTGTTCCATGCCAGTAACACAACATTTTGAGGACATACCCCCTGTGTGGGAAGACCACTTTAAGGATTCCAGTAACAACATTTCACTACCACCGTAAGATCAGTATGTAAAATACCCACATACTTAAATAATACCTCCCCAGCAACACCTCACACCGAAGCTGAATGGAGGTACAGCCAACACCAGCAAGGAACACCAAGTTGTCCATCTGCAAGCAAAGCAGGGAATGGTGCCAAGCAGAGGGAACGCTCCGTGCTGCATCTACTTAGCTCTGCATTCACTGTTTAACAAAGCAGGAGCCAAGCAGAGAAAGACCACCCCCTGTAATATACACCTTCATGTCCACTCCTCCAGCCAAGCAATGTCAGAAGAAATTCTTGCAGCTAAGAGCCTCTTCACAAGGGAATTACATGGTGGCATGTCCCTGATAGCAGGAAGCAGGATTTAAAGATCCTAAATGTTTATATATATTTATTTTAAGCTTTCTAATCCCATATTACACTAACTGACCCACAGGCTAGTTTGATATACCTGCTAATGGGAGGCTGGGGGAGCAGATGATGATAGCTACTGCTCTTTGTAAGGTAACTTATCTTCCTTTGATTGAATTAGTGCTTAGCTATTCAAACAAATTATTTTAAAATGAACAAAATGAAACTCAGAACAATCTGCTGCCTACCTACAGATGTGGAAATACTGCAGCACAGGTCATCATAGCAGAACAAAACCCAAAATAGTTAAAGCTTCTGTGCTCCTCTGTTTTCCAACAAAGACAAGCAACACAAAAAAATCCAGGTACACATTTCAAGTTCAACCAATTAGGGCAGGGCAACACTAATTACAGTTCTCTCCTCCCCACAGAACTGTTAAACCTACAGTTAAGAAATTACCACCCAAGGTAATAAAAGACATGAGGAAAAGTTTAGAGCCGTTTAAAGACATGCTGGCCCTGTCCTAGATCAGTCCCTGGCAGCAGATCCTAAGGACTGTCTGTACCATGTCACACACCACTGCAGAGGTATCACCAGGAGGCAGAAGGAAAGCGACAGTGGAAGAAACAGGAAAGCAAAGGACAACTGAGGCTAAGAGCTGGGACCGGCTGTCCCTAACACATTATCACTCCTCCTGAGTGCCTAAAAACACCCACGGGGAAAATGGAGCTTTTAGAAATGTATGACAGAGACCCAAGAGCTGAAGAATATAAAAAGATAGTGGATTCCCATTAGTCTTCTGCAACTCAGGCGTATCTCTGAATCCCACTGTGCTTCCTGGCAATTTAAGACCTACTCACTGGCCAGCCCTCCGCAGCCAAGAGGCTCTTCTGTACTGCTCCTTCCAGCAGTTTGAGGGATGGCTGCCAAATTAGACATAATATTTCCATCTCTTCTCTCCATCCACTGGAAGAGTGTGCATTACTCAGTGCCTTAATACACCACCCCTGTGAAAGTCCCAAAAGAGAGGCAAGAAAGCAAAGCTGCTTACCTTTTCCTGGTAAAGCTTATGAAGCCAGTTTGCAGCTTCCTTTTCATCTTGAGGGATATCTTCCAGAGGAAATCTCCTAGTGTAGTAGTGTGATTTAAAACAAACAAAAAACAAACAAACAAACAAAAAAAAAAAAAGAAAAAAAAGAAAAAATAATTAAGGGAAAATCCAGGTATTTGACTTTAGACCTCTGCTAGGGAAGATCTTCTCTTCAATGAATAAGCTACAGGTAACACTGTCACTGATGGCAGAGATCTTAAATGCAGAGAAGAACTGGGACTTAAGTAAGTCCAATTCTCCTCCTAAAACTCAGATTTCTAAGACAAAATAAACTGTACAAGCTTCTATCAATTTGAGAACACATTAGTAAAACAAGCCTTTCCCACTCAAACACTCTTCTTCCTTCCCCGGAACCACCACTGGTTGATTCCCAGTGAGCTCAGACAGAGGCATCCAGAGCTGGGAAAAGACAAGCAAGTGGCAAACCCCAAGATAATTGTTTGCTACATTTCATTAGTGAAAACCACATTTCGGAAGGAATGGGAGGGGTGGTTATAAATTCACTTCGTACCAACTCTAGGGACAACATCTTCTACAGTGACTGTACTTCTTTTTCCTTGCCTCTCCAGCCCTACAGACTGAGTCATGCAGTTCTGGGTGCATACAAAAATTACGCCCCCCTCCAGGTACTGACCTGACCTCACCTAGAACTGGCACCTTTTAAGAGCCTCTTCCAAGTGGTGAAGAGGTAACAATTTTCCTGCATTCTTTTATTTCCTGAGACAGGCCACTAACACACTCAAAAATGTATCATCACCTTTCCTAATGGCATGTATCTCAGTCTTGGATCAGTCCAGAAAGAAGTTGCTTGGTGTGTAGAGGGCAGGCATGTACCTTACCCTCAGCTCAAACACATTTTGGCAACACTTGGACTTACAGCAGGGCAGTAAGAACAGAAGGGTGACCTCTGGGAAGGCTCTAGACACAGTGATCCCATGTACAAATTATTTGCTGCTGTTCAATCAGGGAATATATTTCTGCAGTACAAACTAAAGCCTTTGAGCCTGCAGCAGCAGAGAGAAGATATTCTAATAGATTTTTAATAATTTCTGCATCCCATAAACAAAACAAACACCAGATTTTAGAGATTTTTTTTCCTTAGCTCTAACAGGAGGAGCTGCTCAATGAATATAAATAATACTCCACAAAAGTTCAGTAAAATAGCCACTCCCTGAAAGCTCCCTGGTAAAATTGTCACTGCACTGCTATCACCACCAGAGGGTGGTCACAGCAATAACATTTGGTCATTTAGCTGGTTTCCTCTGGAGCCAGTCAGGCAAAAGACTGGATCCTCCACAGAGACCTAAGCTTCTTACCTCTGCACAGGTAACGGCACACGCATGTACCAAGAGCAAGAGCTTACGTGCCTCCTTTCTCTGAGCTAAGCTAAGGCTGCTGGCACATTGAGGACACGTTCAATTTTCAGCAATAAACCTGTAAAAATGTTTTTCTTATTTTCATAGCTTCCTCTCCGAAACAGAGAAAAAACCTCTAGTGTAGAAAAGCACCTTAAGAATGCTGATTCAGTTCACAAACATCTTTTAAATAAAAATTATCTGAACGCAGTCATTAGTTTCTTTACTAGGGTACAATTAGTTGTATCTTGCAATGTCATCCTCAACAGAATTTTATGAGCTCAAACCTCTTCCAATGACTACTGAAAACTGCATTTCTCTTGTTCTTCCCACTACCTTACCAATAAATAAAAGCAACTGGAATCTCCATTAGCTAGCCATAGGATATTTAACTGAACGCAGCTGCTTTTGTATGTATAGTTATAGAGATGTACATCCACACATGTATCCCAGATCTAGCCAGATATGCTTGTGAGTCTGCCATCAGTAGGGAATTACAGATGGCAATCACCTGATCAGCTGTTTTGCTAGCGGGTAAGTTGTCTGTTCACTTTCCTTGTCAGGAATGTGTCCAGAAAGTGTAACAAAGTCAAAATGAAACCTCTTGCAAGTGAGCAACCCCTCTTTCCCCATCACCTTTGCAGCCTTCTTTCCAGCTCAAAGACTAAAATGTTGTAGAAGTTGCAGTATCTGAGAACAGAACTGGAATGCATGTCTTTCCCTTCCCCATCAGGGCTGCAGCACCCTGCCTCCCTTGGGATAGCATTTCTTCCACAAAACTGCTGCTGCTATACCTTGACATAATGGATAATCAATGTGACTCCCTACAAAGTCTTTAACCCTTGGAAGCTCTGGTAAGACACACCCGTCCTGTAGAAGGGCAACATACAGAGGCAGTGCCACATGGCTGCAATGCACAGAATCACAATCAAAGGGGAAAGGTGTGGAGGGAATTAGCAAGGCTTAATTTTTTCTTCTTCCTTTTAAAAACCAAACATCAAACTTATCACCAGAATGTAGCAATGCTTTCCACAGTGTGGGTGAAGTCCCCAGAGAAGCAGAAGTGAACTGTCAAAAGAACTGGGAAGAACAGCCTGGTCATTTGTCACGTGCAAACATACAAGAGAAAAGAAGAAATTGAACAGGAAAGGGTGGCAGTTTTTATGATCACATGGAAGCCTTTAAAGCATAAGGCAACAAGGAAAAAGCAAGAAAGAAAAAGCATGTGCATGTGTGCATGCACGTGTGTATGTGCTGCATGGAGTTAGGTGTTAGCAGTTACTCTTTCAGGCAAAAAAGTAATGAGGAGTGTGAGGAATGTATCACCTCAGTCATACGATGTTTGAATTTCAGCATTATTTAACTTCTAATCTGCTAATCAAATCACATGAGAGAAAGAGAGGAACTGGCACAGCAAGGAGCTTTACACCATTTACTACAAGAGACTACTCATGTTGGACAAGCTATTTACACTATGCATATGCTTGCAGGAGACTGGGAAGGGGGGAGAACAGTTGGTTTTCTGTTCCCAGAAGAGAAAGGAAAAATGCGGACTAGTGACCTCACTGCACAAAACTTGGGAAAGCCCCGTAACAGCAAGATGGTGATACCAGGCTTAAAAAGTCTGCCCAGTGCTCTCTGACTTGATAGGTGATATCATGGGATCTCACACATGAAAGCAAACTAAAGCAGGGAGGAAATGGGGAGGCCTTTGTAGCCAGCAGAGAAGCTTGAAGGACAAGGAAAATGGGGCTACAGCAAAGGACATTACCCTGTAAATTCTGAATACAGTTCAACATGACAAAGCATTTAGGGCTGACCTCCATCATTATATGCTCACCTTACACACATATCTGCTTCGTATTTCTTTCCATATAGAATTCCTAACAAAGACGGGTTCTTGTTTCCTCTGAAATTTAGTGTTACATCATACACTGCTGAAACTGTTAGAAAAAAGAAAATAGGGCTGTTATATCAGCAATTCTAGCAACCACACTGCTGGCAGCCTTGCATTGGACAGGAACAGGGCCCTGTGCAAGCACCTTGCATTTATCATGTCAGGTAGCAGAGTCCTTCCCTACTTCCTGTTTACATGTTGTATTTATGCACATCAGCCACCTGACACTCCCATCTATGTTGCATGTGTGTTATCAAAACACAAGAGAACCTGATGAACTAAGCAACATTGACATTTATGAAAGGTTTATTATTTTTTAGGACTGATACCTGAGAGTTAGGGAGAATTATGTGGCACAAATTAATATCTAACATGCTGAATGCTTAATACTGCCAACTCACTAACTGTAATGGACATAATAAACAAGAGAGTATATTAGACTGTTCTACACATTGTATACTAAGCAACACGTTATAATTAAAGCAAAGAATGAGTAGCAACTTGCCAGTACCTGTTCCCCTGAGACACTGGACAGCAGTGGTAAAACCTTTGGTTCTGGGCAACAGGTGGTATTTCAGTTTAGGTAACCCCTTGGATTCAGCTACCTCCATACTGATACGATGCTTGGTCTCTGTAAAACGAGTTCCTTCACAATACAGGAGAAACTAGTACAAGGAGAAAAAAGGAAAAAAAAAAAAAAAAAAAGACATTTTGAGATCAAAAGAAAGCAAGCAGGATACTGAATATTTGTGTAAAATAAACATACATCCATGCATGTGCACACACTTCAATTGTCTCATTTGATCATCAAGAATTAGGCATAAGCACCACCTCACAACTCATTATAATTAACTTTAACAACGATACCAAATTTAAGGTGACAACAAGTATAAATGGTTATACCTCAAACACTTACTTAAAAAAAAAAAAACCCTGAAAGTTTTGGCTGGCTGGTGACGAACTAATGTACAAATCAGAAAAAACATTCCAAATATCAGTATATGACCACTTCAGGAAAAAAACTTCTTAATCACTAGCTACCTCATCTAAAATTTGTACTGTATCAGAATTACTCATCTGAAGAGAGATTTACTTGTCTGAAAGCTTTTCTGACTTTTTTGGGGGTTTTTTTTTGCATTTGTAGAAGTTGCGTTCATAAAAAAGTGCCTTTCCCTAAAACCTTTACCTTGTTCACCTTGGAAGGCACCAATCTGACAGCAGTATCTTAAGTAAATGTTAAAGACTCCCATACTGACTTCAAACAGCACAAAACATCAATCTTTCTTTCTTCAGCCTCTATAATGCCTCTGTTCTAGTTGAGAGAGAGACCAGAAGCAATGCAAAGCCAAGAGCAAAAAAAAGCCCTTCTGAGGGCCCTAGTGTGAATTTTTGTTTATCCCTGGCCTTTTTGAAAGCTGGGGATCATTCCCATTGTGCCAGCAATGGAAAACATTACTGCATTTGAATGCATCAACCTCTGCATCCCGGGCAAGCAATGGAGAGGGGGAAGGGCAGGTTGCTACTACCCTCTCACAGCAGTGTCATGCAGTGTTGTAATGTTGCAATTCAAAAGAAAGACTTGTTGAATGCATCTATACATCTGCTATTTGTCAGTACTGTGGCTGCTTGACTTTTTCCCTGTATATCCACACATTGTGCACCACAAAAGGCAAGTTAAATGAATGTTAAAACCACGAAGCCATAGACATGAGCACTTCACCTGCCTGAGTGCACTGAAAGGGAGCTGGTCCTGCAATCTTCATTAGGACCTGCAGGGCACGTTCATTATGAAAATCTGACCAACGATCACCACCAAGTGGTGAGGACAGCAGAAGGTACAGAGCGTAACACCAAAATCTCAACCTCAGTCTGCAATGCAAGCTCTTTCCTCTGTACCAAATTCTTACCAAATTCTCACCCAATTCTACTTAATGGTGCAATGATCCTTCTGGACCAAGTCTGTGAGGGAGGGACTGTGCTTCAGCACATGCATGAGAAAGACCTCACAAAGGAAGGTTGTGCAGACAGCCCTAATTGTGGCATTTTAGAATGCACAAAAATTAGGAAATCGATTCACTCAAGTCAATTTTAATCATGATTTAAATTACCAAGCAGGAAGTCTTGATTTAAATAATCAATGCTAACTACGTTTTGCATTTATACTTTCTAGCTGTTTTCCCTAGAGACCAGCCCTTGATTCTCAACTGTAGAATCATTAAAATGTATAGATCTGCAACTGAAGTAGTCCTGAGGTTTTGTAATTGGTAGGGTTTTTTCTTTTTAACATCAAGCAGGAGGATATATATTAAATTTAGTTCATATCCATATATTCAAGCAATCAGGTAGTTTTAAAAAACATTCTCCAGATTCTTCTTTTGTATAACTTTGTAATAACAGAAAATCACATATTATGCCTTCACAATAGTGCTAATTAAGGATTACTATTTCGCCATTCATTTTAACAAGCTGTACTGGATAATAATGAAAAATCACTTAAAATGTACAAAAAGCCTATTGAAATGTTTTATGAGCCAAGTAACTGTACATTACATGCACTGCTATAAAAGCAAACCAGTAAATTTATCAAAACATTTGTATTCGAAGTTAGAGAATAACAGGTTGATTATACCACTGTGCTGTGCAGTAAAATCTAAGAACATTGCACATAATGAAATTTAGATGTTTCACCCTTGACTTCAAATAACTTGAAAACAAAAAGGAAAATCATGACTGCAAAAGCAGATGTAAGGTTGCCATATATTCCCATACAGACTTTGGAGGAAAATAGTCATTTCACAAATCAGTGAACATACTAACAAGAACTTCCTATCCAAGTCCACATGGTCTGTGCATCCCTGCCACTCACATTCACCCACTTGTCCAGAAAAGACTTTTTTGTTTGCATGTCTTTTTAGCATACTTCAGAAAATGTAGCTTAAAAGTTGTATAGATTTAGTAAGTCAAATATGGGCTGTTTTTTTTTTAAAAGTTAAAAATAAGTTCAGACAACTGAACAGGTATTAAACAAGCCTGATTTATAAATTATTGTCAAGCTTCTAACCATCTATGCAAGCTTCTGAACTGTTTCCCAAAATACTTCCCAACAGGTAAAGAGAGCAACTCTTCCCCAGCACATCCCCGAAGACCTTGTGAAACAGCACACAGGTTTTCCTTGACAAGACTTGAAGAAAGCAGTGAGCAAACCTTCTCCTGATATATAAGGCTACAGTACCACATGAGTATGTCTGTCACCATTTCACTCCTAACAGCCAGTACTAGAGAAGGAACTCGACACTTACCCACATATATTCAGGATAATCAGACAAACGTTTTAACCCTTCAATAACCGTATCTCTGTCTTCTTCCCATTTCCTTTTGCAGAAAACAATCTCAAGGAAGTACCACGTCCAGCCAATTAGGGGCACATAAAGTAGTTCTTTCTTAGCAAGAACTTTGGAACTCTTGGAGAAAAACAAAAATAACAATCCAAAAATGTAATTCACTGATTTGTACTGTGAGATCAAACAAAGACATTAAAGCTAAGATGAAGAGTTGATGGAGTTACATCTGGAAACTCAAATGCAAAGAAACTGTACTGTATGTGCATGGGCTTTAAACAGACCTATAGTCCTCCACATGAAGGGAAAGCTCATGGCCTCACATACCCCTAGCACTCCAAAGCGCTCTGTCATAGTCCAGCCGCACAAGAAGTCGATTTCAAAGTTGTGATTCAAGATGATGATGACATGTTCTTTCCCAAAGGTGTTCACTGTGGCCTCGTCTGAGAACAAGGTGCATTCTGTGCCTGACCACCATTCCAGCAGCATTACCAACTCTGCCAAACAGCATGAAATTGGAGAGAGGAGTTAGGGGTGCCACCTACAGAAAGCATTTAGTGTTTCATCTCCAGCCCCATTCAGTGCCTAGTCTCTTCTGCCTCCCGACACCACTGTCACCTTTTCAATCCAACCCAGCAGAGATGGAATAAGAGCTCAGACAGGTATAGACCAAATAACATCACCATCTGTGATCGGTCCACGACACCATCCTTAAGCAGTAATTAGGGCGCTAGATATATGCATTATGAATAATTTAATGAGTTTTTAGCAGTGACAAGTTTGGGCATTGTATTATGAATGTGAAATTTCATGATTACTAGAAAAAAAAACCCAAAACTTTGTGCCTGAAAACAGACAGTTGAGCTGTTTATTGCTCCACTAAATGGGTACAGTTTCTCCCAGGTGGAAAACAAATTATGCATAGATGTAACCTAATGCTTTTACTCAACATGAAACAAGCTTTATGGAGGTAAACAGACCAATAAAGGATTTTAAAGGCATGCAGTGCCATAGATCTTCTGCATTAGATCTTCATATTACAACACAGGACTCTATTTCTTCTGTAATATGGTCATCAACACAGTCAGAAGTACTAGGGAATCAAGCCAATTTATCTAAATACCTGGGCAAAGCCAATAATGGTACATTGTGTCTTTCTTTTACTGCAGAAGAAAGAATGAGCCCTTTCTCCTCTAACTTCTCCAGCTTCTCAATATCCCAGCGTCTCTGTTGCTCCACCCTGAACATTTCCTTTGTTACCCACTCTTCCTTTTTTTCATCTAAAAAAAAAACACCTTTCCACTTAAACTCAGTATGCACTGAATGCAGTTGCTATGGTTAGCCTATTTCTCTCATTAATGTACAACCAGGCAGATGGAAGGCATTGCTTGTATCATGGGACAGCTATAAAAAGTACAAGAACAGTTCAACTTCCCAGTAGGAAAACTGGTGTCCTTGCAAACTGCAGTTGTTGGTATTTTCTCATTTCAATGAGATACGGATGCAATCAAAATTTGGTTGCACAAATACGGCAGTTAAAAGTCCAACTCTTCCCACATTACCACAACAAACTTGCAGGGTCAGAACTGGAAGGTGCTCCCTCGGTTCTCTACATCAGGTTCTGCCACGCAGTTTTCAGTTTTCCATCAAGAGGCCCTGGTTTTGCAAAACCTTCCTGCTGAAGGGCTTCTGATCAGTCGGATCACAACAAGGTAATCTACCCATACTGCTAAATAAGTGTGTGTCCAATTTCAGAATGCATCAGAGAGAAGGCAAACAGATTATTTGGGTAAACGATAAGGGAAACTAATTCTGGTCTACTGAAGATACATAGCTTCTCTAGCATTATGTTTTTCACTTTACTCCCCACAGGACTACTTATCCACCAGGTTATTCCCCTGTGTCATTTTCAAGACTCACTCATTTGGAGGCATGACAAAGTTATGCAACTTGCTGATCAAGAGACCATAAACATGGTCAACTGGAAATACAGTAGAGGAAAGACAGAATAATCACTTATACCAGCTGGTGATTTCTATCACTGCTTTCCAGCTCTGTCTCTTTGCAAATGATGTGACCACTTACCATTCTTGCTTTGGTTATCCTGGCTCAGTGAAAGGGGAAGAAGGACAGCCAAGAGTGTCCTCAGTTGAGAGCTATGCTCTTCCGAGCAGGTGGCCAGGAGAATGGAGTAGTGGTATCAAACTCAGTGTGATACTCTGAATGACTTTCCTATTCCATTGCTGTCGATGGACTAAGGAGGAACATCTGCAGTACCTGCTACAGTTACTGCAATTTTTATCAAAAAATAAAATAAAGTGGGTGTGTTTCTTGCTCAAAAGCAGAAAAAAAAATCTGCAGAGTCAGATGTGGATGATTTTCTGCAGAGCATTTCTTGTACCATTCACTGTAAAATAGTGCAGGAAGCTTTGCTAAGAGATTTGCCAGAGTTCAGTACTGAGAGAGGAGGGATGATGAGCCAGAGAATTAATATGAAGAAACAGATTGTCCTTTACCAGTGTACTGATAAATGATGTAATTATAACCAGGAGTGGGCTCATTTCCTTTTTTTTTGGTATGTGGGTTACAGTTATTTTCTGTGGCACCAATCCTGCCGATGCTACAGCAAGCCCAGCCTTCTGAAGGAAGGGATGATAACATTTGCATGGCTTGGATACGTCCTGTAAGGACGAGCAACACCTTGCTTGCTACAACAAGCTCCCTCCTGTGGCCAGGGTTCCCACACACCGAAGCAGGCAGGTTTGTGGCCTCACAAGCCACCTGGAAACAAAGCAAGCAAGAGGCACAGTGCACCCCTCAGTTTAAAGTATTAACATTTGGGAGATTATTTTTGCAACCAGACTAAATCAAATGGGCTGCACTCTCCAAAGGCATGAGTCATCTGAAAGGAGCTGATGTAGGAGAGCTTGAAGTACAGACTACCTGTCATCAATTACATGCACTGCAAAGGGTTTACACTGAGGCAAGAGCCCAACAGATGTGGGTTATTTTTCCCCAAACGTCTGCCATGAACACTGGGTAGAGTCTATCTGCTTCCCCTTCTGAAGCTGTGTTTTATGTATTTGAGAAGAGATACAGTAAGACTGGAGCCTGGTTTTCAGTAAGGTATAGTACATAGCCAGAAGCACAATCACCTGTGTATCCACCCCTGCACATCCATCCTGACAGGCAGGCAGAGCAGATTCTGTTCCAGACAGCTCTGATATGAACACCCTCAGCCTAAAACTAAACAGCTTGGGGCATGCAGGCAAAACATACCATCCAGAACAAAACATCAACCTACAGGTTCATTAGCAAAAGGCTTCCACATCGTGAAATACATTTCATGATGAATGGCAACATCTCAACTGCTGCATTTACATGGCTTACCTAGTTTGTTATAAATTACAACTGAAGTGCATATTCTGTTAGCTCTTCCATTACAGGCCATCAGCACTCTGCAATCCCATATAACTTTTACATTGATTTTCATAGTTTAATTTCTCAATCATTTAATTTATAATAGGCTATACACAAGGGGTTGTCCTAGGTACAAGCCAATTATCAGCTTGGCTTCTCCAAACCTTTTTCAACAGTAGTGTAGGTTATTTCCAGTGTATCCAAGATACAATATAAAAGCATTTAAAACATGATTTTTCCTTGCACAACGCTAACTTGTAGAAATCAAGTGTCTGACCCTACAAGCCTTACAAAGCACAAGCAGTTCATATTCTCAGAAAAGACAGACTATTAGTGCAACAATCGTTTTCAGGACGAGATCTGATTGTAAATTATTACAAGCACATTGAGAAATTCTTATAAGCCAACAAAAAAATAATAGTCCCATATACCTCAACTGCCCTCCAACTAAGCTAATTTTGAAGTTTTTACCCGTAAGTTCTTCCATTACAGTACCTTTTCTCCTGACAGTTTGCCTGCCACTCTAATTTCCTTTCTCCTGTGCTTCTCAGCCAACATTCTCAATGGGTAGGAAGTATAGGAAAGACAAGGACAGCATCTTAAAAAGAAACCCAGCTAGATGCTTTGGAAAGTTTTTGTTGGTAGTACTTCACATCAATGATTTAAGAAATGTGGGTGCCTCTCAGTGGACCACTCAATGATAATTTAAGTACTCATTTAGATGACTCATTTACCCGAAGTGGGAGTTGGATGCTGAGCTGAGCACTAAGGTAAAGTAGCCGTGCATACTGGGAGAGGATGGAAGATGGAAACAAATTAGATGATTCACTGCTGAAACAGGAGGTGACATTTGGACTAAGGAGCCCTCTAAACATTCATTTCAGAAATCCAATCCCTTCTTAAGCTGTATGAGGAGAAAAAAAGCCACCCACAGGGAGGAAGTTTTGCAAAGATCTGAAAGAGAAGAGCAAAGCAGCTGCACTCACTGTAGAGCTGTCCCACAGGTAGAAGAAGAAAAGAGTGACAAATTGTTCACAAGAGGAGACACTGGTGTCACAGATGGACACTGCAGGGTGTAAGAAGACTCTGAAGCTGTCACACAATTCAGCTATAGAGTCATCTACACTAGATACTTCAAGAGAGACATGTCTCTCTGTAGACCACACAGTCGACTTGGGCTCCTAAGTAATTAGTCAATATCACACATATGCTTAATACCTGAAGCAGTCTCTATGGATTCCCCCTTCCCCATCACTTAGCACAGGCTCTGATGCTAGACAAGACAGTCAGGATAGGGTTGGCGGTGGAGAGGAGCTCTACTTCCTTAACAGAGTGATAATATGTATCAGTCCCTTGACTTCTGTATGCTTTTCCAGTATTTAAAAAAAGATGGTTGCTTTGAACTGCTCTGAAAGAGTACATCTAACTTACCATTTTCCTCTTTCTTCTGTCTGCGTGTGTATACATATATGTGTGTGTTTATATTTTTTCTTTAACTAACAAAAAGAGAAACAAAAATCAGTGCCCTCCCCAGCCCTCCCATGGCATTTCAAGCATACTCACGGCTCCAAAGCGAATAGGCAAGGCGACAGTTTACTCGTCGATAAAACTGCTTGTTTATGGGCCAGAGGACTAGCGTGCATAGTTGAATGAAGTTAATGATCAGTCCACTCACAACAAAGACGAACCCAATGAGGAGGTGAACTATGAACTGGGTCTTCAGAAAGGCAATGAAGCCCATGATAACCACTCAGTAGCGCTTGCAAGGGCCGTCACTCAGAATAATTGTCCTGAAAGAGAAAGAAAAGAATCAAATGGAGACTGGATTTAGAAACCCTGAGGAAGGACAAAGCAAGAGCCCTGAAACAGTCCATATAACTTTAGCAACAGGAACACAATCCAAAAAACACTCTGCTTTCCAAGCCTGCCTCATTCTAGTCTTCACCATCACTGCTGATGGTGCAAATGACTTCTAAAAATAGGAAGGAATCATTATTTGCAATTTACAGCCCACTAAGAAGATTATTGTTTGCTGAAGATGAATCTCACACCTCTCTTCAAACCAAGATCATATAATTGGACTTAATTCTGGAAGGAACACAGAGCCCTGCACTCACAGTGAGGCAGTCGAACCCCAGTTGGTGAACAAGCTGCATGGTGACTGCTGCACCTTCAAGATCTCTGAACTCCAACAGAAGCCTTAGCCCCCTGCAACAAACAAATTGCATGTGAAGCCTCTGAAGCTGTGTAAATGAAACAATGCCTGCCTGGTCTGCCTTCAAAGCCACCGCTCTGTACACACTTCTCCCAACAAGCACCAAGCAAGAGTTGCTGGGGGCTACAGAGACTTTGTTAAACATTTGCTTCTACTAGAAGAGTACAACAGTCCACCTGGGGAGCAGGTTCTTAATCCTGCAGTGAATTTTGGGATGAAAGAGCAGGGCTGGTCACACAGTGCATCGGTCTGGCAAACACTAAGGCATGGAAAAGGAAATTAAGTGTTTCCACATCCAAAAACTGTGTTGCAGCAAGTTTAGTTACTCCTCACTTTGTCAAGCCACAGCTCCATGATAAAATATACCAGTTAGTGCAGGTGTGTGTGGGGAAGTAAAATAATAGAAAAACTTAGGCTATGTAGCAGTACAAACTTGATCTGGAAATGGCTCTGGCACAGAACCTTGATTCCACTGAAGTAGCCAGAGCACTTAATCTGCAGCATGTGCTGTATTTATACCAGGTGCCAGAAGATGGGTGATGTATGAACCAGCAGAAAGTCATAGTAGCTTAGACAGGCAAGTCTGATCCAATACAAATTCTGCCAGTACACAGTTAACCCAACAAAATATATTTAACCAGCCATCAGATCGAGTTTATTCCAAACCCTGCATTATCTGGCACTGTCCTTTTTGACCCACTGGGTACTAGAAGCCCTACAACTAGGCCAACCAGGATGTCAAGCCACAGTCTCAATGTCTCACCCAAAAAATAAATACATGACCCCAACATTCTGCCACAGCCAATATGCTGTCTTTGCCAGTGTTGCAAATAACCAGAACAACCAGTAGATGGTAACAAATACTTTTGTCAAGTCAAGCATCTGAAGGTGATGCAGAATTCCCGATGCTTGAAAATAAAGTATCTGCCAGCTGTGAGGAACCAAACCATTTTCATTTCCCATCTGCTTACAGTGTGGTGCTATTTATAAAACTCAACAGCAGTTTTACTTGTGAAAGCTTGTTTTCTACCATCTCTTCTACAAATCAGGTACTGCCTTTCACGGCACAGTTTCTGCACAATTCAAATCTATTTGCATCATTAGTAATCTACCCACTTCAGAAGCACATTACAGAGGGAAAAAAAAAAGTCTGTTTCAATAGAGCCACTATTGTGCCTACCACAAGAAAGCGAAGCAAAGCAAGTTCAACAAGCCGATATTGAAGCTTATGATGAATAATCTAAATTCTCCCAGTGTTTTCCTGTGAGAACGGAAGAAACATTTCTCCCACTAATAAATTGCAAACAGCTGTTGGGAAGCAGACTTGTGCTCAAAAAGACAAGTGGAGCCCTCTGTCATCTTTCCCTCTCAAAGGGTCTCATACAGCCAAAACACTGCACCAGTGTTCACACATACCATATGGGAGATAGGCATGGCATTCAGTGTTTGGCTCCCTAACACAGCAATGGGCTCATTTATCTTTTCTACTGTCATGTTCTTCAAGTCATTGTATTAAGTACCACCAAACCTTAAACACCAAGTTATTTACTTCCAAGATCAGAGTCATTCTCTTCATCTGGTTTCTCTCAAAAAACACAGTTCAAACAAACCAGAAAAGAGCAATCTCCCTACCCACTGCCCCCCTCCACTATTATTTGAATCCCTACTCGGCTTCTGCAAAGCCATGTGCAAGCAGCTTTTCTGATGACCATGTCTATTATAGTCATTAGACCAGTACTTACTGCCTTACAATGCACAGCTTGGCCCCTTCTGGACAAGGGCCCAAAGCACTTACAAATGGCAGAAACGCCAAGTATTATCCTCAAAATAAAAAGGTTGGTTCCACTTTCATGGCCTCTTTGCTTTGAACAAAGTCTGAAGCACTCTGGTCTGTGCCCTTCACATTAAGGGACATTGCCATATTACAGACCCGAAAGGGTGCATCCTTTTTTACCAGAGAGCTGGAGACATTGCAGCATGTTGCTTCTCCAGCTTTGTTATGCATGGAGAACAGGATTTATAACCATGCACCTGTGCCCTGCACACTGGCACCATTTCACTCTGGCAGGACTCCAGACCTGCATGGCTCTGGCAGGTGAGATGGCACAGCCTCCTCATGCACCAGCACCTGGGCTCATTGCACCCCTGGGCATCAGAGGACTGCCAGACTTACCAGTATTGCTACAGGGTAAAAGAGAACAGCAGCCAAAGTATAGATGGTTCCTCTCTGGCACCTTTCAAGGACAGCACTTGCCCAACTGTTCCATAAAACACAGCTTGTTTACTTGCACTTCCTCTTAAAATGGGTTAGTCTTCTTGTCTGATCCTTTCAGTTTCAATGCTGGATATGGAATCTGTCAGTGTCCCTTCTGCCAACCCCTCACTTAATTGTATTTGACTTTTAAGATAATTAGAAGTTAATCTTAACCCAGGAATTCTTTACTTTTCTGCATTCCTGCCCATGTAGGACAGCCAGGTAATTCAGGGACAGGCCAACAGGCAAAGGGCAGTCAGCCCCTGTTTTGCTGAATCCCACCCACAGTCAGGCTTGGAGAGAGGATGGGGAAATCAGCATTTCCTGGAATGAGGAGAAGCAAAACTTCTGCTTCTGACACACATATTAAGATCAGCTAAGTGAAGTGTCTAGGAAGTAAACATCTGCCCTAACTTAAGAAGCAAGTTTCAGCACTATTCATTTTTTCTCTTTTAAAGTATTCCCATATCATGTGCATATTCAAAGACTTGCTGGTAAAATCTTTTTTTCTCTCTACTTTTGCTACAGTGCTTTATAACTTCACAATATGGACCTTTCACCACAAAACCCCCATTTCCTCCTGTGCAACCACAATGAGAACTGAGGGCAACTGTAGTACTCTCTCCTCATCAAGTGCCTCCTTTCCACAGCCATGCTGCAGGACAGCCCGAGCTTAACACCCAGCTTAAACCAAACTTCCATTAAGTCAGACACCATTCCCCACAGTATTGATCTTTATATTCTCTGATGAAACAAGTTATTGAATGCTTTGTATCCTTCTGGGCTCCCTCCCGTATTTATATACCTCTCAAGTAAAGGGCAACGTCTTACAGCTTTCCTGAGTTGTGTCTTCAGGCTCTGTGTTCACATGGATTCTCTGTATCCAAAAGATACTATGTGCCTCTCAATACAAGGACGAATACAAATTTTTTCCTTCACCCAGCTTTCTACATTCATGACAGTTCTAATGATAACACTGTTTTGAGACTTCTGCCTCTCTGTTAAATGTCACTGAAATGTGTCATCAAGTTCAAAAGCCATCAGAAGGGAGAATGACAGAGACAGCCTCATTTCATCAAGAAATCAGGTTAAAAAAGCAGATGCACAACATGCACTAAGCTCATTACACCCACTTCCTGAAAATGTAGTTATTTATGAACTCAAAACTAAAAATTCAGCCATTAATCATTCTATAATGTAGTATTCCAGTTCAACTCCAGGTTTAAATTAATTTATTGCTGTCATGTGCAGAATGCCTCTGAAGTTCATGAAGTTTGCATGAATATAAGCACAAAACTACAAATTGGTCCAGTGATTTTAATATTCCAACCCAGTGAGAATGTGTTTAACAACAAGAAAAAACAACTGGGGCAGCCAGTACTTACATGTCTAGCCTTTTGCCTTCAGTTTTTCTGAGCATGCTGCTGCCATCTTCCTGCTTCTACTCTACCATACCATATTATCTCCACCCATGAAACTAATTACAGACATCTTTTGCTCTGATGTGTTGCCCCCACCCTGAATTCTGGTATTTGACCTACCTCATTACATTTTTGCTAGTTGAGGAATTGAGTGAAACCCTCACGATACTGAATTCTACCTTTTACCAACATATTTTAAAACACCGTATTTTTCAGACTGAGCTTTGTAAGTCTCCTTGACGTCTGTATAAACTTGATAAACCCTGTCTATGAAGAAAGGAGAACAATCTTGCAAGTCGGGAGCAGTACAAAAAGGAATTTTGTTGGCTTTGTCTCATCAAGATTTTCCTTACTATTTTTCAGAATTCTACAAACTGCTCACTGAAAACACCCAAAGAAAATTAAAAACTATTTTTTCATTCAAAGTGAGAACTATCTGTTCCATGGGCTGCTTCATGTTTATGAGGAGGACAAGTACAAACAGCAGCAGCCAGGAGCTGAAGAAAACATTTCTTTCCTCAGTATGCTTTCTACCTTCCAGGTTTCTCTGATGACCCAACTCAGGCTACTTTTCTTTTAAAAGCAGCTATGAAAATCATTAGCACAAGCATCTTTTCCTTCATCTCCCCATATGAGATGAGAAAACCCAAGAATACTAACGAGCTTCCCAACAGCAAAAGCAGAGATGTGAAGGAAAAGCTTTCAATGCCACTGCCTATATCTGTTTGGTAGATAAATAAAAGCACAGGTCCCGGTCTGGTTTTTCTAGCATTCCTCAGAAGTACTACATTGCCACAGGGACAGCAGATTATTTTCTTGGACATTTCGGGGACATGCCACACAAAAACATGTTGATCATCTTATGAGTTGCTTTCAATACTCATACAAGTAATTACCTCAGTTACCTCTAACAATTTTTCCTTGCAGAGCATACAATGCTCTTCTAGCTAAAAGACAAAAGTGCAGTGGCTATTCAGCTTTTAGAATTGTAATGATATATTCAAAGCAATTACCCATGATATAGGAAAATGCTCAGGAGGAAAGTAGATAATCGATGGTCTTCCACTTCCTGCACTGTACCACACCTCTTTCTGGGATGAGGAATACGTGATGCAGAAGCTATACAAAACCAAAAGACAGTATTTCCCCAGGGCTTTGCCCTAGACTGCAAAAAAAGCAGCTTGAGGCTCCTGGCCATTTTCCCATGGCCCCACTAAAAGCAGTCTCCACTCAGGCCTGATTTGTTTTAGAAGAGTAGTTTTGGAAGAGCCACTGGCAACCACAGCTGCTTAAGTAAGCTAGAAAACATAGCTTAGCTCAACAGCAGTGAGTCAGTATAGCTAATAAGCAAATAAAAGGAAATAAGGTATAACAATGGTTTTGGTACCTATTTGAACAGTCTGTACTAAGGATTCTCCAGATATGCTGTAAAAATAGACAGCTATTCAATTACATCCCACACAGCATTACAAACTGTCTACAACAGATCTGGCCTTTTAAACTTAAGCATGACAGGAGTATTATCTTACTTTCTCCTACAGTGCAGGTCTAAGTTCCCTACACATCCCTCAGTGAAATGCAAAGCTGATTCAGAGTTCATTAAAAATCCTACTTGTCATGAATTTCTAAAATTGAAGTGTATGGACAAACTTAGGTCACAAAGATGAAAATTTGTTTCTGAGTTGTGAGAACTAGGAATATGATCTTGAAAAGAAAAAAAATGTTACTGAGTTACCCTCATGAAATTAGATGAGAATTTACTGCTTGAAATGTTGTCAATCTCACCTTTGAAACAGCACCCTAGCCAGTTTCTAGAAAGGTCAAGAGCTGTCTGAAATACATTCATTATTTTGGTCTCGATTTAAAGTCCATTTAGAAACTTTCACTAGTGTCATTAGGTTTGGTCCAGTATCTGTAGAGATTTTTTTATGAGATTAGTTTATTTTGATCAAATAGAAAGCCTTTTGCTTGACTTGTCATCCTAATGAAATTCAAATACTTCGTGGCTGAAAAAAAGCCACCAAAAAACAACAAAAACTGTGCACATTGCTCTTGCATTCATCATAATTTAACAGGCATACAGAATGAGAGGTCCTGAAGAAGTTACTTCATTTTCTTCTGCCATAGGTAAAGCATAGGCGCTAACTCCAGTCAGATGTAATAGTCACTCAGAAAAATGACAAACATGTAAGGAGCACATATCCTCAACTGAAACACTAGTCCCTCTTCATGCCTCCTTCACTCCATAAATCTTTAATTTTATTAAAAGACTGTAAGTTTACCAATTAAACTTTAGGAGCGCATAGTTACAAAATAAAACGTATACCCGAATAATGCCTGTGTACCAGCGAGCCCCTCTGAGGAATGACCACAGAACTTCACTCCACAAATGCCTCACTAGGGCATGGCCCCACTGTGGGGAGGCCCCTATGTGCTCAGAGCACCTCTTGCTACAGCAACACCCACCCCCCAACCATAAGAAGAGCATCTCTATTGGGACACTATATGTGGGGCAGTTTCATATGAAGATATGGGTTGCTCTAAAAAAATAATGAATAAAGATAACCAGTTGTTTAACTGCTTATTTTGTAGTCAGGAGACCACAGAATACGTAAACAAAGCAGATAAAAATATTCAAACAACTTGATGGAATCAGAAGGGTATAAACTGCTCTTGATACTACGTATCACTGCACTCCAGGGGAAGTTTTCCCTCTTCCCCACCCTAAATTAAGTGTTACTGACATGATTAAGCCCCCTCACCAGCTGTGGAAAGCACTATGCTTGTAATTTCATCTTTACCAGAGGCATATTTTTCTGACCTGTTGCTACAATATTACAGCTGGAAACACAAGAAATATTAAAATGGCTATTTTCCAAATTTAATTTAAGCCATTTCCTTTTATTGTACTCAGCACATGCGGAAAAAAAAACAAGAGAGCAAGCATGCACAAATTCAATTTCTCCTCAGCACACGCACCCAGTTAACGTGGCCTCTATTTAAACAAATGGATCAGACAACCAAAATGAATCCTGACTTGCTTAGGAATCTGCTGGCTGCAAGGCAACCAACACGAGGAAGCAGAACGGCTTGAGAAACCTCCCTCACTGCAAAAGCATCTCTATCAATGTCAAGAACAACAGCGTTTTCATAAGGATTTTCCGCTCACAACAGGGAAACTACAGAGATTCTGTTGGGCAAAACCAGCCCAGACAATTTCAATGTCACAGCAGAATACCACTGAACTAGGATGACAGCAGTTTTTTTCTGCAGAACAGCCTCCCTGGACTTGAAAGACACAGCAGGATTCTCTGCTGAACTTTCCAGTGAAGGAGTCCCACTGCTTCAAGACCTGGCTGTGCATGCGTGTAACTTGCTTTTCAGAAGACAAACAGTGCCTTATGGTTTAGTAAACTTAGGATATATTACGGTATGTCACTTACAACTGCTTGTAGGTGTTTGTGTGCTATTTCTCCCCTGTATACACACATGCTATTTGTCATACCTCGGTCTGCAGTCTGGCACTGTTGCTTCAGTATAAACAACATATACAGTTTATTTTTCCTAAAGCTATAATTACAAAATCTTAATTGCATAGTAAATTCAGATTAACTAATAATTTGCAAGTTCTGCTAGTTTGCCTCTTTTCTCACAGATGCTTTTGTGGGTATATGTATATTTACAGAAACCTGGGAAAGCCCTTGTGAAGCTTAGCCTTAACAAACTTTGTCCTAAACTTTAATATAACTGATTATAAATATTTACCCAACTGCAAGCATTTCAGCTCAAGTTCTTTCATTGAACTGCTTGCTACCAAGAGAAAACAAAACAAAAAAACAAACCCCCCATAACTTATCTTGTTCTACATGGCATACAATTAGGCTCATTTTGAAAACTGAGGACAGGTGGACACATTACTCCTAGTTTCACCTTTAATGGAAAGGGGAAAACTCAACAGTTAGGGGCAAAGAAATAAAAGTTTTTCAACTCTGGTCTCCTGAACCAAAAAAAATTGCACTTGAGTAAGCCTTACTGCAGCCAAGCTAAGCTAAACTGCAAGTTAACATGCACATTTTAATGTGTTAGCTTCCCGATTAAAGGGTGCTAGTAATCCAAGAGTGCAGTAGGGATCCCACACCCCTCCCCAGTGCTGACTGCTCTTCCTGGGGGCTATACAGGGCTGTGTGTTTGCCTTTCTTTACAGCACTGCACAAGTTAACCTCCCAAACATTACCTCCCTGATACAGCCACACATAGAGATACCAGCCACCAACCCAGGGCAAGAGGGAGCTGTGTTCCCAGAAGCCTTGTTGGCATGGCAAGATGCAGCAGGAACAACCTGCCTGTCTCTGAGAGGGAGAAGAAGCATTTAAAAGAAAAGAGGATTAAAACAGGGGAAAATACCAGCCCACAGCAAGACATTTTACGCTGAAATGCACGAGCTAGAACATTGTTGCATTCCATATATTTTAAGAAATAAATAGGAACAATTGTCCCATTTTGCAAATTTCTCATGCCTCCAGACAGACAGTTAAATGTGACTCCGTCAGAAGTGGCTGTCAAACACCTTCTGTCAGTCTTGCCCCTTCTGTTGGGAGTTTATAAACCACCCCCCTTGTTCTTTCCGGCAGCTACTCACCCACTTTCGCCACTTTAGGTAAAACCAAGAGGCTTCTGCCCTCATGAAGGGAGAAGTAGGGTGCTAATCCTTGCTAGCTTCCCAGTTCCCCATTCCTTCCCTCGTTACACTCTCCTGTTTTTTTTTGTTACACACCCCACACACCCTGGGCCTGTGCAAGATCCCTGCTGCGTGCCACAGTGGATTTATGCCATTCAACCATTGTGCACAGCATTACAGGTGCTGCCTGCCCATCTGGTATTGTTTGCACATCTACCCCAAATTCTAAAAACTGCTGTCAATTTTCCAGCTAGCACAGGTTTTGAGAGCAAAAGTAGCCTCGAAGAAGCTCTTGGACAACTCAGCATGCTCTGGCAGGTCTAATAGGTCCACTCTAGTTCTTTAAAGGAGAGCCAAATATTTTCTGTCCTGCTAAATGTTCTCTGCAATTTCACTCTGAGTGCAAGAGCAGGCTGTCCTGCCCAACTGCAAGTGTAGCAGGTGACAGGAAATACTGGGATGTGCTCCCTGCCAAGCAGTACTGGAATGTTCTTGGTGCTAAATGCTCTTACTTTTTCTTTTCCCAGCCACATTCACTCCTCAATGACATCCAAGAAAGGACTTCTGTGGCATCATCAGTAAACAGTGTGCCTCCTTAGCCCCACACACAAGGGAATGGACATTTGTGAGAACCAACAGCCAGATGGAGTTGCTGCATAGCCCGACAGCAGCTCACACAGCATTTAACCATTGAGCTTGTAATGAATGAAATCGCCACCAGCACCACAAGACATGTAAGCAGTTGTGAGTGCTTGTCATGAAAAATAAGCCAACAGACCTCTAATAATGACAGTATCTCCATGCTTCTGACTTACTCCCAAAATTACACTGCAGGCATGAGAAATCTTTTCCCTAATGACAACATAAAGCTTTAGGATGTTGCAGATACGGAGCATAACCCCACAGGCACCTGTTGACTGCCTGCTTGCCTGTGTTGCTCATGCTCTCTGCTGCTAAGTGGTGACTTAGTAGTTTGTGTGTAGTGCCACCTTGATGTGACTTTAAGGTTTCTGGGCCTCAGCTGGCCCAAGTGGGGGGGTGGACAGAGTGGGGCAACAGCCCACAACTGTCCACAGAGATCTGGGTAGGAGAGTTGGAAGCAACACGCTTCTCCCTGGAGGAGGGGGACAGAGGGGATGACCTGTTTAAGCCAGGTTTACAGCTCACACTGTGGATGCTCTGGAGGTCTTGTAGATTTGGTGGGTTAGCCACTGTATTGGCACACCCAAACAAAGATCTTCAGCTACCAACAGGTCTCAGTACAGCAGGGCATAATTTCTCATAGGCATGGTTTTGAAAATCACTGTTTATGAATATAAAAACATCTCCATATAATTATATATACAATAACATATAAATGTGTAAGAATAACTTTTTGTGTGTGTGTATATATAAAAACTAGATGTGTAACATGCACAGGACATACTAGCAGTTTCCAGGATAGCGGTTGTAGGCCTGACAGGATTTCATTTTAACCCAGTAGTTATGACAGTATTTGGAAGAAAACAGACCATAGAAAATGAGTATTATAATCAGAGAAACATTGGGAGGCGGAAGATAAAAGACTCCATGATTTACAAGTAATGTCAAAAGGCTGGAGTGGCCATAATCAATATTTTTCTGATATCAGCTCATTATTTATTCCATCCCACGGCAGTTTACACACCTATGCAATTGCATTTAGTCAGAAGCATGAATCCTTCTTTTTTCAGGCAATGTGGCAAGAATATCAAGTTTCTCCCCTCTCTGCAGAAGTAACTCATGCCAATTAGTTTTTCCTGCTGAACCAAGAAGTAGTGTATCAAATACAGAGTAACAGAAAGTTAAAATTAACAGTTTATCTATACTCTTTCGAAAAAGGACAGAGAAAAAGTAATTCTTCCCACTTCCTAGAGAAGTGGTCCATGCTCCGAGCCTATAGGTGTTTAACAAGGCATTTGGACAATGCCTTTAATACACTTCGACTTTTGGCCAGCCCTGAATTGGTCAGACAGCTGGACTAGATGATCACTGCTTGTCCTTTCCAACTGAAACAGTCTATTCCATTCTATTCTTAACTGTCTTGAAATCGATTTTCACCATGCACTTAACTTCACAAAAGGCTAGAGGAAAATGTATCTGTGACAGATCTTAATTTTCTCCTACTTCTGTTCTCCCTGCAGGTTACTGTTACTGCTACACAAAAACCTTGAATATTGGCAGTGTTGCACTGCCCACCCCGGGTGCTGACACAGTTCACAAGGTTGCGATGGGCCAGGAGGGGATCAGAAAGCAGGGGCCATAGCACAGAAGCCCATCTTGGACCCCCTAGCTGGCCCCAACCTCAGCCCTACAAACTCCCCCTCTAGTTTCTGTGAAGATGGGCAAAAGAAACAACATATATTGTGGGACAGAAGTACAAACCAGGACTTCAGTTACATTTTTAAATTATAGCAAAAAATTCAAAAGCACTCCATTGTTTAAAATCATGAAAGAAGACATACATTTTAATTACAAACATGTAATTAACCACAAAAATAGCTGAAGCTGTAAGTTGTCTCAGTGAGTTCTCAATATAGCTGAAAGAAGTAGCACTTTTATAATTTTGAAGAGTGCACAACTTTTGCCCCACCTGACTGGAGGTCAAGATTTAACCACCAGAAAATCACATTCTGCATCTAGCAGCTCTATTATTTTCAGCCTTTTCCATGGAGAAAATGCTGATACTGACATTTTCCCCTTAAACATAAGCAATTTCAATTCCTCTTGCAAAAAAAAAAGACTTTTTTGCCTTAATTACTTCTGGTTTTGATAGAACTAGGTGTAGTGAGACTATTTTCTTCATTTCGACTACTTTATTCTAAGTTGAAAACCTGACTGGGAGTCAAAAAAGGAAAGAGCTTCTTGCAATCTCTGAATAAAAAACAGGTAGAAGAAAATGAGGTCTCTGAATTTTAAATGGGGCCAGACTTTCCCTGGTACTTCTGTCTTGCTTTTTCCCTTACAATAGACTTCTATTCTTAAAGCTAACATGTTCCGGCTGTGGTTACTCTCTTTAGTGAGAAAAATACTGTCCACATTGGGTAACCCTCCAAAGCTTTCATTCTTTCTGAAGGTTTTAAGCCAAATAGTTTGCCTGTGCAGAGGAAACCCCATTTTTATTAATACAGCAATCTGAAGCTACTACAATTATGACTGGTGCCATAAAACAGGATTTGACCAGACTTACGTCTAGATACTGACAGCAGCACTTTTTAAGCACTAAGTGAACACTATGGAGAAAACACTAATAAGTAGTTAAAGAGTAACACAGCTTTGTCATCACCCTGACTCCCACTTTCTAACTTGAGATTAACACCTGCTTTGTATCTGGTTAATTAAGCCTCTCTTTAGGTCTCAAATTCTAAAGTTTAATCAGGTTAAAAACATTTTGTTCGTTTAAAAAAAAAACAGGCTCAAATGCAACTACTTCAGTGAGAAAATTTAGTATGTCTGTACTTCAATGCAATACAATTTCACAAAATATTCGCTGGAGCACCCTTTCCTGAATCACCTACTCCAATCTGTACAAGTCCTCAGTTGTTAAAAATTTCAGAGTGCCTCCACTCTGGTTGAAGAGAGAGGTTCACTGACAGCAAGTGGCCAGAGCACTAGCCAGCTAGTAGCTAGTTGAAATGGCAAGTAATAATTAGCCACAGTGACTTTTTTAAAACATTAAGAATTTTTTTCTAGATAGGCCGAATAAACTTTGCAACACTGGTAATTCAGCACTCTTCAGAGAGCAGAAAAGATTCTAAAGAAGTACAGGTTAAATCTTGTATAAAACCGCATCATTTGGAAAACATCCTGTTTCCAGATCAGTGTATGGTTTCCTCAGTGAAAAAAGTGCACAGCTCCCAGCTATCCCTTGGAATCACCCCTGCATGGAGGGCCATTTTCCAAAGTGAGCCATACAACCACAAAACAGAAAACCTGACACATGGGACTACCACTACTGATGACAACAGAAAGTTCAGTCCAAGAACTGAACAGGGACAGCACAAATCTTCCTCAAAATGGCAGCTTCTCCCCATCCCTATGGAGCCAAGGGTAGGGAGGATGCCCAAACCTGATTCACAAGTGCTCAGGTAGCTAAGAGGAAGACAACCACCTTGAAATGCAGATAGCTGAAGAGCTGAGAGACTAAAGGGGAGTAGAGGAATAAAGCAGCACAGAGGAGCAGACACCAGCACCAAACCACAATCCCCCCCTGCAACCTGTGTGTTTGAATTCACAATATGAACCAGACTTCCACCTCTGTGCCAGTATGTTTAGCATACTACTTCCCTCCCCTCACTACGTGCAACTACAGTAGTTATGTCAGAAGAAATCCTCATAACTTCCAATTTTCCCCCCTACTTGTTGAATTCACAGAGTAAAATCATAAGCTGATGTTCTAACATCAATTTGCTACCTAGCTACTACCATCTCAGAGAGATAGTTAATATCACCAGTGCAACACTTAGATTTACGCAGGCAGGAGGACGTTACTAATTGCCAGAAAACACTCTGAACTGGACTATTTGTTTCCTAACTTGCTGGGCACAGGGAGGAAGGAAGGAAGGAAGGAAGCTGCACCCATAGGCATGCACACACACACAACACCAGTGTAGCTCTCTTCAGCTCTGCCCCATACATCAGCTTCCTCCCACCAGATCCACTCCCAGTGGATGAGCAAAGCAACAGCTGGTCAATCCAAAAGTTTATCAGACACATCTAGAGGACAGTAAACCTAAAATATCCCAGACTTTTCTTGTATCTTCTCCACGTAAATGACTATTTTCAGCAATGTAGCTTCTATTATTGATCTCTTGAGAACAACAAAGATTTTGTTTTTAATTTTCCCCTCACCATAGCAATATGTGTACCAAGTGGGAAGACAAGCCTATTTAGTAAAGTGCGTTTGATACTATTCCTGAACACCAGATACAAAATAGTATCCTAATGGTTTGCATTTTTACAGTAATTTCCCAAGAACTCAAGTTCCCGTCAATTTTTTGTCGTCACAAGTCACTTTGTCAGTTGTGTTTTCTGCTAGAAAAATTTTGAACGAGGGCTACTATATTTTAAGAACATTTTTTTTCTGACATTTCATGTCCTACCATCATTTCTAGTTAGTTTTCTCTGCAGATTCTCCCTCTCCTCTCTTTTAATGCACTCTTGATACCTAAACTCTGACTGCGTTATTGTCGTATTACGTACTCCCGCATACACAGCAAGTTAGTCTCCTCACTCTTTCCCTGATTGATAGTTCCTGTGAGCACTTTCTTTCAAGTTTCTAGTTTTATAAATAAACTGAACAGTGTAAAAGTGAACGAAATATATGCATGACAATGATGTGGGGGATATAATCTTTGAACAACTACTGGTGAACATATACTTCAGACTACAGGACAAGCAGGACAAGGAGAGCAACCCCAGCTGCTGATAGCATCTATTTCCCTGGCAGACTCCTAAAGCAGGATGAGAAATCAGCCCTTCACACAGACAAGGCCAAACGGCAGACACTACCTCTTCACGTTCCCAGAACTACTTCTGAAAGGAACTAACAGCAAAACCTGCTCCTCACCAAGGTTTCCTTTCTCTCTTTCCAGACATTAAAAGATGACGCTGATTTGTACTACTGCTAACTGTATTAACAACATACGTACCGTGTTTCAACACTGGAACAAGCTGTGCAGAGAGGCTGAGGAAACTCCATCCCTGCACATTTTCAAAACCCAATTGGACAAGGCCCTGAACAACTCTGTGAAATAAGCCCTGCTGAAAGCTGCCTCAAACTCAAATGGCACACTCCAGAGGTCCCACCCAACTATGTTCTTCTATATTGCTTTTTCTATTTTTATAATGAATGCTCATAAAATTACAAATCCTCAATTACAATCTCTATAGAAAAAAGGATGCTGAGATATTTGACCATGGGAAACCATTCTGAGACCTCTTTCTTCCTTGAAATGTCACCAAGTAAGCTCTAGAGGAAGGTAGGCAATGCACCTGGAGCACTAATGATTAATTCCAAACTGCCTGAGTTTTCACTCGACCTCCCAGGTGGTTTTTGCAGGCAGCAGTGAGCTTTACGTTGCCATGGCTACTCTTACAAGCATTTCACCCCTCCTTTAACACTAATCACATCACAGCTGCAGCATAGACGTGCCCTATCAGGTAGCTCAGCCACAAACTCATTTTTTTCCTCTACCACCTCTGCAAATCTTAGATTTGCTTTAAAGCAAGTTCATCCTTCTTAAGACAGATCAAAGTTTAAGTATTACTTAGAGCACTTGTTTCACGACTCTTTATCTCTTTACTAGTATTAAAATGATGGGTACCTCTTATTATATTTTCCAAATTTCAAAATGTTAAGCCACACCTCTTTGATATCACAGTCTGACAATCTCTTTTCAAAGGGCATCCAAATCAGCCTCTGGAGACCACACGCCTGGGGAACTGCATGTTGCACATCCCCAGTGAAACGGGAACAGTGCCTGCCTCTCTGGACTTGAGGTCTGTGGCAGAGCAACCACTGCAATGGGCATGATCAGCAAAGTCCCTGAGGTCAACTCAGTTTGTGTTCAAGACAAAAACAGTGTGTGGTGTTGACAGCTGCTCTTCCAGTCTTTTCTCCAGCCTTTAATATCTCATGTTTTTCCCAAGCTCCACGTATGACTAAGACATAAGAAACTCCAGTTAGTTAATGCATAATCATAGAATGGTTAAGGTTGGAAGGGACTTAAAGATCATCAGGTTCCAACCTCCCTGCTATAAGCAGGGGCACCTCACACTAGATCAGGCTGCACAAAGCTTCATCCAACCTGGCCTTGAACACCTCCCTGGACAACCTGTTCCAGTGCCTTACTACCCTCACGGTGAAGAATTTCTTTCTGATGTCTAACCTAAATCTCCCCTCTTTCAGTTTAAAACCATTACCCCTTGTCCTATCACTACCCTCTCTGGTGAAAAGCCCATCCCCAGCTTTCCTGTAGGTTCCTTCAGGTACGGAAAGGCCGCTGTAAGGTCTCCCTGGAGCCTTCTCTTGTCCAGGCTGAACAGCTCCAACTCTCTCAGCCTGTCTTCACAGCAGAGGTGCTCCAGCCCTTTGATCATCTTTGTAATGATTGCTCTGGTTGTAAGAGAAGAGCTTGAGTAATCAGATGCTGATTATTAGAAAGGAGACTGCTGAAGAAAGGAATTTAGCAAGTGAAACACCTGTTTCCCTACAAACCTGTTGATTGACACTTTTACAAGCTCACATCTGTGTAGACACCACGATATCAAAGAACACCAAACTTTATGTTGTAACACTTCCCTAAGGTGAAGCCCTTAACAGCCCCTTTCTCCTCTAACCAGCTCCCTCCATGAAACTTAAAGGATTCCAGTTATTTTGGAGACGCTGTCCCTGCTAACTGCCTACCAAGCAGGGCTGGAAACCCTTCAATGAATCCAAAACATACGGCTGAGGACAGGGACACAGATAAAAGTATTTGAACATTACAACACCAGGGTTTATTTCCAAAGCAAAGCAGGCTGAAAATCTGCCAAGCTCAAGTTTTGCTGCTACAGGTGTGTTAGGAAGACATCAGCTGTTTTAATCTCTAGGCACTTATCTCATAGACAACTGCCCAGTCAATGCAGGACACCTGTCTTCCCAGTGCTTCAGTTTAAGCTCCCTGAATACAGCTTCAGAGCACACAGTGGCTTTCACGTGGCAGTATTTCAAGCAGAGCAGCCCTTGGATTACAGGTACATTATCCACAGATTATAGATGTTATACAGAAATGTATCACATCTTGCTTCCTGTGTGTTGAGTCATAACCTGTCTAGGTGCATCAGAAAATCGAACTGCTCCTCTACCAGGCTCGGGCCCCATCTTCCTCAGCCTCCTTTCATGTCAGCACAGACAACTACACTCCACAGGCCTGGCAGAGAATGTGCCAGCCAACGCGTAATGCTCCTCTCCCCAGTCATTTTGAGAAAAACATTAGTGAAGTAGACTAGCATTTAGATAAGTGAATAATATACTTAGTATAGATGAGACATATATTTTAAAAATCTCCATCTCAAGAGTCCCTTACTTGTGAGAGGGCCCTCTCCCCCTCAGCCAGCAGGGACAGCAGGGCCTGCTGGCAAAGCAGTGCTCTTCATCTGCTCTGCTGCTCCCCTCAGGGCTGGGGAACAGGTGCAGGAGTAATAACAGATGACCCGGCTACTCATTTTTGCTTATCTCCCTTGGAATTAAATTTTTCTTTAAAACAGTTATTTTAATAGGCCATCACAATGCAGTCTCTTTTGCTGCACTAACCTCTGAAGAAAAACACAAACGAAGCAATAAGTTGACAGTAGCAGGGCTTAAAGCTCATGTTTGACCAGTTTAGCATTTACATTGCAGCCCTTCCCAGAGTGCTTAACAATCCCCAGAGCCAGCAACACCAGGCTCCCCACCAACATGGAAACCACTTGCCCCTGCTGTGTTTGAACCACCAGCATGTACCTCCACATTATTATGCCTAAAATAACAAACAATACATTCAGTCCAAAAATACAGTGATGGGAAATACTAATAAAAGCCAGCTGAAGATGAAGGTAGACATCATTAGATATGATGTGCTAAACTATTGCTTCAAACACCTGAAACTGAGAGAGGAAAGCAGAATTACAGTCAATAAGCAAATAAAATAAATGGGCACTGAAAATACGCAGCTCATTAAAACTACTTGCATACACATGCAAGTCTAGAACAGGCCTCCTCTCTTTTATTTGTCTCAAAAAACGCTCAACTATTGCAGTACAAAATACAACAGTAGCCAAAACTTTACGATCTGAATTATTTTGATCTTAACTCAGAGAAGTGTGTTAATGAAATCAAAACATTCATGGCAAGTTCAGGTGTTTCAACACATTGTTCAAGCTACAAGGCAGGGGTAGGAATGTGCTAAGATCACTGAGTTTAATTACCTTAGGTTGTAATTAGAAGTCCACCAATTAATCAAACTAAATACATGTTGTATTTCGGGCTCTTTGGTAACCAAAAGCTGAAATGTAGAGGGCAGATTTGGCAACAGGGGAAAAAGAAAGATAAAAGGCATTTGTTTCAAACATTTTGTAGCTTGGAACGGGTCAATTAAAAATCACAAAAAAATAGAGCAGAGGACCCTTATGAGTTTATCCTATATATTAAGTGATGACAAGCACACATAGAATGATAAATCCATTATTTATGTACTAAGCAATTTGCTGATTGGTGAAAAATGACAATTCCTTTAGGGTCTCATGTTGTGGGGAGACTCCAAAGAAACCAACTTTCTGTGGCAGCAAACACTTACCAAAGAAGAAAACGTGACTTCTTATGCTCTTATAATTTCTGTGGACTTTATTTTTGAACTACAGGTTATAGACCCTGTATATACGTGGGACTGCTGCAATGTATCTTGTGAGGCATTCACATCTGACAGCAGAACAAGCCTGTACGTGGAGATGCAGATGGGTAGATGCATGTGAGCCCTCTGGACTATTTCCTATACAGCTGCCTCTAACTTCACAAGACTGTTACTCTGGTGGTCCCTTGCACACCTTCCATTGCTGCCTCAGCACTAGCCTTCACATTTCAGATAAATATTTTTTTGTTTGTTTCTGTATTTGTTTTTTTTCAGGGTGGTGGCACAGGCATGCTGGATTTCCTAGGTTGTTCCTGAGGTTGGTGATGTTCTTGCATCAGACATGCAGCAAGGGAGCCGGCCCCAGGCCTGCAAGGTGCCACATAAATCCCACAGAAACAAAGACCCTTCAATTCCTTAGAAAGTACAAACTAAATTTAGCCAAGAAGATGACCAAAATACATCCTGTCCAGCAAGCTAATAAGGGTGCTCCAATCCAGGCGGAGCAAAGATCACAGAGGGAATTACAGGAAAAACGGGTTAATCTCTCAATATGCAAAGTTGATTCGCTGCTGAACTGATGATCTCTGATCTTAATCACCTTAATCATCCTCACTGTCTGAGGATATTCTAAGGGAACTGCAGCAGCCAAACTGACACTTTTAAGAACAAGAAGAAAAAAGGGGAAAAAAAAAAGTCCTTCTAGATATTTCCTACAGGGCAGACTCATGTTAAAAAATTAAGAAACTAAAATATTTATCAAAGCTTTCCTCAAGCATTGACAAAGAGTTAAAAAAAACTCAAAGCAACAAAGCCAAAAAAGCTACTCCAAGGTACTTGGGGGTAGGTTTCATCTATGTCTAATCAGAAAGGTTTGAATGAGCTTTCTTTTCACAAACAAATAGATGATGTCACTAATCTCCTGAACCCTGAGGTTGTTGAAGAAGAGGATCTGACCTAATACCAGTTAATTCCTGTTGTGTGCAGAATTGTAATCTCTCTTGCAAACCAGATCTGACCTGGATTCAAGTCAAGAATTTTAAGGGTGAACAAAATAGGGGAAAAAATGACAAGAGAGATGTACATGCTATGCCTATTTATAACAGGCATACAAATTTATATTTGCATCGATACAAAAGCATAACTGATATCGGATGCGTACACTACATCCCAATGTTGAGTCAGTACAAGCAGAAATAATTAAACCCTACACAGTGTTCATGTATAAACCTACCACATGTACTTTCTTTGTTAAAAAACATTTAGCAGGACAGCTGTTAACATCCTTAAGCTCTACATTTCCTGATTTTTAACATTAAAACTATAAAGTCACTTCCGTATGGCCTGTTTTCTTGAACATTTTGAGGCCTAAAGATGCTAGTAATCACACACATTTTAATTTGAGCTGCCACACTGTACAGCTGAAAGCATACATATCAGAGATTCACTGTAAAGCTTTAATGTAAATAAACTCATTAATATTACATGTGTGTACCAACATGCACAGAGGAACATGGCACAACAACCTATATGTTACCTGGACCCTTGTTCTCAGCAACATCACACCCCTCAGAAAGTTTTCTATTTGTAGCCATATTAATTACAACTCCAGCAGGCTCTTCCTTTTACAGTTGAAGTGATATAATTTTACCACTAAAACTAGTCAACAGATTGCACTTGAGTTTCTAAAAGTTGCTATTTGTTCCATGCAGTTCTATGAAGTTCCAATATTTCTTTTGGCTGAAAGTCTGGGACATACGTAGAGACATGTAGAAATGAAGCCAGCCCAGACATCTAGGGCAGCCCTGCACTGTTCTTACCTTTCCCAAAGCCCACACAGACCTGTTGCCACGTGCTGCTCCAGCACAGCAAAAAACCCAGGTACACCCAGGCTCCCATTCCCACTGCTCCATGCCACCAGCCATTCAGGCCCCAGCTCTCTCCCAAGGGGAAGCAACCTGCTGAGCTCCTGGTAGGGGGGCAGGAAAAAAACACGCAACTATGGCAGTTGTTAATTTGCACCTGCCTGAAACATTTATTTTGAAGTGCTTAAGACACAGGTGTCCCATAAACACTCATACATTACAGAGACACAGACATGCCAATTGTGAGCCTGTCACAGCCTAATTTTCAAGTTGCACGCTGAGACCCCCCCATGTGAACACTAAGCAAGAACGTGAAATAACAGAGAAAGAAGTTGAGAAGTGCTCTTTCAATGAACTGGGAAGACACAGTAGCCATCTTACCCAATGTCTGCTATGGCATCCTTTGCCACTACACTGTCAGCTGAATAAAAACATAAGAAAACTCCAGAAACAGCAAAACCAAGACACAAAGCACAAGCACAAATGGTGGGAGGTATCTATCCCTGTCCACATGTTAGTAAGTCCATCAGCCTTCAAGAGCATTTCAAAAGGACCACCCTCCTCCAGCCCACCCCAAGAAAACATTTCAAAGGATAAGCCACGACCGCAGACACACCGCAAAATCCAACTTACCAGTATAAGTAATAGGCTAAAGCCAGGGTGATGAGTGTAGCGCAAATTCCAGCTAGTAAGCATATACCCGACTGGTTTACCAACATCTTCCCAGTTTGTTATTGATTATTAAAGCCAAAAAAAGGGAGGAGGAGAAATGGAACGGCAAAAATGGACGATGCAAGTCTTGGCTAGGAAAGCAAATCAGTCTTGACATGGAGGCGGGATTATGATGACAAAAGCACATCGAGGTAAATCTGGAAGCACTGCAGCTACTAAAACTGCCTGCTCAGCAGCAGGAAAAAGAGCTGGGTATCCTTTCTGTTACATAGCTTCAAAAAACACCGAACTAAAAAAAGACCTTCGAACCTTAAGAATGAAGGTATGATGGGGGCATAAGTTGACTAATATTTAAAATAGGTAATACTTCTCAATAAATGTTACTGTCAGGTGGTGTTGCTGACAAACCAAGCCTTTGCTCTAATCCAGTAATCTCCTTAGAGCAAATTACCAAGCTACAATCAAATGGATTCGCTCACGTGGCGAGGTACGTATGTTCAGCACTGCTACTTTACGCTTTTTTTTTCCCCCCAAGAGCTGACAAAGGATTTCAACAAAATCTAGATTTTTTAACAGAAAGGAACCTCCCACCCCACAAAAACCTGTCTCTCTCAACCACGAAGAGTGAACATGAGCTTTGAGAAAGCCTCATGGCGGAGAAAGGGTTTGGTGTCCATCCAGAGTGCAGTCCTTGCAGAGTAGAAGGACCACTTGGCTTAGCAGCATGATTGAGGGACATGTTTGAACTGGTTCAGGGGCCCATCCAGCTGTTCTGCATCATAATATGTAGAGTCCAGAGAAAGAGAGCCTTGAGGCCACATCTGCACAGGGACACAACAGTCAGATAAAGAGTGTGATTCCCCTTCACCTACCATTACACCAACACAGTCCTACATGTGGATACAGTTTTCACTGGTGTAACCGATTCTCACCCTGTAAGAGTTAGGCCTCTAAAAGAAACAAAATCAAAAAAAAATCTAGCTTAAATGCCAAAGAAAAGTTAAAGTGGTAGTTGCAGACCCACCCAGTGCTCCCATTTTCTGATCAAACTTCAGCAGCAGCTCTACAGAAAGCTACAGCACGGTGTTAGCTCATCTTAAGCCCTTGGCTGCTCTGTAAGAGGAGTCACAAAGATTTTAGATTTTAATAAAGTGGAAAGAGCGCAAGAACACTTAGGATACAATAAATAGAAAGCTTTTACAATCCAAAAAACAGATAATACTTGGAACTATTTGGCCAAAAAGGAAAAAGAGGTAACTAATTTAAAAATCACAGCCAAATAGATTTTATCTGGTATGAAGTTCAGTGGGGCTGGATGGAAAAAGAACAGAAGCTGCTGTCTCTGAGCTTAAAAGCACACATAAAATAAATATGACGTACTCTAAAACATGTGGTGAGTAGGGTCCCGTGGAAACCAACTTCTCAAAGCATTCATGAATTAAAAGGAAAACTTCAAGAGCTCTCTATGCACCAAGTCAATTTATATCCTGTGCAAAGTCCAGGTCTATTGTAAAACCTTTTTCCAACCTCACCTATAGCTCAACGACATTTCTCAAGTGGTTACACAGACAGAAGTCCTACTACTATCTACATCTTAGTCAGTGAAGGAGATAGCTTGCTACTCAATTCCCTTTTTGGGAATAAACCATTTCTGTGGGCTCCAAAGCAAATTTTGATGAATGTGTTCCCCAGTCTCATTTTGGGACTGCTCATGCTGTTTCTATTCCCAATTATAGAAAAAAAGAAGTATTAAATTATATTAAAATAAACCCCAAAACCCAACAGACAAACACACATGTAAGTTCAAAGATGTCAGGAGGGTTTCAGACATGCAAAACCTGTAAACTGGAACTTGCAATGTTTCCATAGGTGAAGTTCAATTCCCAGTTTTTGGAACGGCTGTTCAATACTTTTCCAGTGCACAATATACACTACCAAAAAATGCATATAATCAATTATGACCGGGCACAGGACAGCCTCAGGATTTTGTAAGCAAAACCCAAAACCAAAGTAGCAATTATCAAGAGGCCTTATTTGAAAATAATAAAAAAAATTAGGATATTGCACTAATTGCCTATATTTGGAGCAAGGCTTACTTGGTATTTCTATTATAAAAGCAATTCTAAAATTATACTGCTGGTATTCAAACAGTGATTCTATAATACCAGCCCTTACATAACAAACAGAAAAGGAATTATCTAACAGAAGCCCCATCAGTACAAAATTATTTGAGTAATAGGCCTCTTGTATTGTATAAAATAGATCAATGTTATGTAATTATACAATGTTGCCAATCTTAGTCTCTGATGATTAAGAAAAACTTCAGTAGTGTCTACTCATCTCTACAACTACACAAAATGCTCCTCTTCACTCCAAGTGGTTGAATTTTCAAGGCAGGTGGGAATTCACCCTTAGTATTCAGACAAAATTAAACTACAAAAGAAATTTCAGGAGTATAACTGCATCTACACACCACGCTGTGAAATCCAGGGACCCATCTCCTTCTAGATAGATTGTGTGAATCTAGAAAACGGTTTGTGGCACAATTTCCTTACCTGTTAAAACAGAGATGCCAAATAAGCAATAAACAAAAAGGTGTCATCTGCAACCATCAGAGATAAGTGTTATAAGCATAACGAGATACTTTCTGAATGGAAAATTATGTAAAAGTAATTTAAAAAAAATCAACCTTCAAACATAACACAGACAGCCAGGAGATACCTGTCAACATGCAAATGTGCTGTGGCTGAACAAGCAGAAGGTTCTGACTGTTGCTAAATGAAGTCTCAACAAACACTGTACATGTGCCTACCAGCCCCAATCAAAGCTCAAAGCTTTTCTCTGAAGTACTGCATACTAATTGGGAAGAAACTGAAAGCCTGCCTTTGGAGAATTGCTAAGCTGCTTTAAGTTTTAGATATGAAACACTGCCCTCTGTAAAAGAGGAGCAGTATGATTTATTCTGCGATTGCATCCACAGTAACAGATGATCACCGGTGAACCAGCAGGAGCAGCAAGGCTCTCGGGGCTGCCTGGTACTAAACCCACCCCCTCCCTCCCACCTTGTCCTGAGAGCAGGCTAGGAGATGCCAGGATTGGCACATGGGCTTTGCTTGCTTGTGCTTCATACTTCTGCTCCAGTGTTTGCTAACACTATCAGAAATGCCAGGATAGAAAACCTTAAATAAATACTATTATTATTGTTATTAAGAATAAGAATAATAAATGAATTAGTTACACAGTAAAGCGAAGGTCCCAGATGCTATCCACATGCTGTGAGAATCACAGCTGCAAAACCAAGAAGTCCCAACAGGAAGGTTTTCCCCTGCCAGTGCTCTTCTGTGCTAAATCCAGAAATCCCCCAGAAGGGCGTTCACATTATTTCACCTTACAAATGGAGCTCCAAATGGCTAACTGCTCACAGCTTACCAGCAATGGAGAAAAGCTGCTCTAAAAGATAGCCAAGAAGCAGAATATAAACCACTCATTTGTAACTTTACAGTAGTCCCCAGCCTTCTTGACAGATCTGTGACAAGTGAGAAAGATCATCCAGCCTACTGTCACCAGACTGACATTTGTCACATGGAAAAGGATACCTCCTCTAGACATTTTTTTAAAGGAAGTCTACACTTCTACCAGCAAATCTTCCAGGGTTTGACCTGGGAGAGAGGTGGGGGCCATGTGGAGGGAAGACAGAAGTCACCATTCTGCAGTATCTGGGTTTAGAGGATCTCCATCACAGAGGGGAGAGAGAAGTGAAAATACTAAAACCAGAAGCGGTGCGTGTTCTGCTGGGTGCCTGTCACCGAGGCAGCTTATGACAAAACCCCATTGTTTTGCACTCAGGAAGGAATAATAGGTGAAAAATGTGACTTGGAAAACCAACAGGTACACAACCCAAAACCAGTTCCTCAGTCAGTCTACATGAGCTGAATTGGCAGCCCGAATAGCACCAGGGACCTCGATCCAGTGGAGGAGGAGGATGTTCAGTGCAGTGCTGCTTTGTTAAGTGCTGCGTGCAGTTTGCTATTTCACTGCCCAAAGGGTAAGAAAGCCAGAGAGGTAGAGCAGTACAGCTGGGCAGGAGCCCACATCAACCAACTTCTTTCTTATACCTGATCCAAGTTTCATCCTATTTCCTGTCATCTTGGCTGCCATTAGCAGCGTCTTCCCAGCTGAACACAACAGCTATACTTCTTTCAGATTATTTCACTGACAAATACTTCAAAAGGCTGTTATCAGTCTGAAGTAATAATTATCCTTGTGGTCAGATTTCTTTTTGCATTACACAAAAGCAGGTATTTTTCTAAAAAGACAGGACAAACTATCAAGCTGGCTGATTGCAAAAACAAGTATGTGCCAAATGAAGTTTTTTGTAATGTGTTTTCAGACAAAATCATGCCAGCCCCTTCTGGCCTGAATACCAATACTGGCAACAGCTACACACCACACAACCTTTTCACTGTAAATGGAAAAAAAAAAAAACCCACTCTGAACACGAAGAAACAACCCCAAGCTTTTCAGCTTCTTCTGAAAGTAGCCTTTTAGTGCAATGTTTGAGAGGGAAGTGACCTAAATATCCTTTTACTGAAGGCTGCAGGGATCCCTGAAATGACCAGCCCACTAGAAATGCATGCCTGCCTTGCACCAGCAAAATTCAGACAGCTACTTCACATGACGACTGCTCCACAACTGATAGCAAAAGCACAGCAGCTTTCACAGATGCTCTGTGCTCTTTTTATCATAGTATCATGTAAACTAGCTCTGACTGGACATAGAAAAAAGGATAATAAAATAATTCTGACACTGAGTATTTTCTCCATCCTACAAATGCCATGGCACTGATATTAATACGCCCACGGAAAATTTCTGTGACCTAACTCGAGCCAGGTGGGCAGCTGTCTGCATGGAAACTTCTATATCTCTGTACTTTCCACTGTAATGCTTCTACCTCTATCAGAGACAAACAAGATCAATGGAGCAGAGGTTGCTTTCTGTTACCTGGCACAGTTATGAAGCACTGAAAGAAACGCAAAACGTGAAACTACTAGTATAAAAGTGGGCACCCGTGTCTCTTGGAGCTTGCAATATTTCAGAACGGTTCAACTGCCAAGCCAAAAATTGCTCCCCATAATTTGAAAGATTAGAGGCTAATTAGTAAACATAGGTGTTTATTGTACGAAAATACTAAAAAAAATTGAATTTCCACATTGAAAAAAAACTTGTGTGCCATACTCAAATTCTGGATGTCATTGCTGCTAGCCTGGCACTGCTCCTCAGTCAAGCAGAGCAATGGTTTGAGAAGCAGCATTTATGCACTTAACAATAACAATTAATTTTTATCTGCCAGAATAACCCCTAGCTCATCTGCAACTTTATGCCAAAACCCCAGATATTCAAGGATATTAAAAACTGCTTGCCACTCAATGCAATGTGTTGATAAAGAACATGTTTATAGACAATGAGTGTAGCAAACCAGGCTTGCTTAATTTAAAATAAACAGACTGGTCTATTTGCCAGAATTAATCTAAAATATTTTGTATTTCTCCAATCAAGACATGTAACAAGAATCTTCATGCTATGGTGGATGAGGGAAGAGCTGTGAATGTTGTCTATCTGGACTTTGGTAAAGCTTTTGACACTGTCTCCCACAGCATTCTCCTAAAGAAGCTGGTGGCACATGGCATAGACAGGTGCACTCTCTGCTGGTTAAAAAACTGGCTGGCTGGCTGAGCCCAGCTGGCTGAGCCCAGAGAGTTGTAGTGAATGGGGTTGGATCCAGTTGGTGGCCGGTCACCAGTGACGTTCCCCAGGGCTCAGTTTTGGGTCCAGTCCTGTTCAATATCTTTATTAATGACTGAGATGAGGGTATTGAGTGCTTCCTAAGTAAGTTTGCAGATGACACTAAGCTGGGTGGAAGTGTTGATTTGCTTGAGGGTAAGAAGGCTCTGCAGAGAGACCTGGACAGGCTGGATCCATGGGCAGAGGCCAATTGTATGAGGTTTAACAAGGCCAAGTGCCAGGTCTTGCACTTCAGTCACAACAACCCCATGCAACGCTACAGGCTTGAGGAAGAGTGGAAAGGCTTGAGTGGTTGGAAAGCTCCAGGGTGGAGAAGGACCTGGAGGTGCTGGTTGACAGTCAACTTAACATGAGCCAGCAGTGTGCCCAGGCAGCCAAGAAGGCCAATGGCATCCTGGACTGCATCAAGAATAGCGTGGCCAGCAGGAGTAGAGAAGTGATCGTGCCCCTGTACTCAGCACTGGTGAGGCCACACCTCGAGTATTTTGTCCCATTCTGGGCCCCTCACTACAAGAAGGATGTAGAGTTGCTGGAGCATGTCCAGAGAAGAGCTACCAAGCTGGTGAAAGGTCTGGAGCACAAATCCTGTGAGGAGAGGCTGAGGGAACTGGGATTGTTTAGTTTGAAGAAGAGGCGGCTGAGGGGAGACCCCACTGCTCTCTACAACTACCTGAAAGGAGGTTGTAGGGAGGTGGGAGTTGGCCTCTTCTCTCAAGTGAATAATGACAGGACCAGAGGAAATGTCCTGAAGTTGCGCCAGGGGAGGTTTAGACTAGATATTAGAAAGAATTTATTTACCGAAAGAGTGGTCAGACACTGGAACAGGCTGCCCAGGAGGTGGTGGAGTCACCATCCCTGGAAGCGCTTAAAAGAAATATAGATATAGTGCTTAGGGACATGATTTAACCACTGAACAGGTAGATTAGGTTATGGTTGTTGGATTTAGGTTATGGGGGACTTGATGATCTTCAAGGTCTTTTCCAACCAGGATGATTCTATTCTATTCTATTTACTCTGCAATGTATAATTGCTTCTTGAGTCTGCAGTTTCTGCTGTTCACTGTCAAGCCCATTAAACATGAATTACTTATTTTGATTCATTCTATTTCAATTCCTTTTACCATTACTATAATAAGCCAGATTTTGGAAATACCTGTAATAATTTAAACTTCATTGAATTAATAAGTACTTTTCTGTAACTTCATTACTTTTTTTTTTTTTTCTGTAAGTTCATTACTTCCAGGCAACTGTCTCATGCCTGGTTTGACTGCTCACAAGTCCCTACTCCCAGGCACTGCTAGAGGTTCACTCATGCTTAAGGTCAGCATGTCCTGAGGTTTGCTTGTATAACTGCTTTTGTAGTTATTACTCATCCTGGATCTGTACCAAAAAGATAAAACTTCTGCTAAACTGTATAATTAATTTTTAATTTTTGTTTAGAATTTTTTAGGAAATAGATAATCTTGGTAGACTCACTTAGGGAACAGTTAACCTAGTAAAGCTAAGAAACTGATAGGGGTAGGCACAGAGGGATGAACAGCCTTAACACAGCATCATCTGCAACTGGGCTATCAGCTTATGTTACTAAACACCCCAGCAGTACCCTGGCCCACAGCAATAAACAGTGAAGAAATTTTCCTTCTGGGGCACACATGACAATAACAAGTGGCATTGCTATACCTTCAGTACAGAAAAAAAGAACCACATAAGGAGATGCTTAGTGCTTTTCCTCCCATCTTGCAATACAGATCCAAAGCACGCAGATTTCGTACTGAACAACGAAAAGCTCAGAAAGCAGGGACAAAGAGTACCTGCCCTGACAGCCATCCAGAAGGGTCCTACAAACTGAGCCACTGCAGCCAGGTCCTGTGGTGCAGGTGAGCAGCTCACACTTGTGGCCAGCTGCTGTTCACCCAACCAGCTCAGACAGGTACACCCATTCTCCACCATGGTACCGCACAGCAGCACTTGCCACAACAGCCCAGCAGCTGCACCACCCTGCCCACACTGCACTGAGCTTCCTTCTGTCTGTCCTTTTCCCTTACGCCACAGCAGAAGCAAGGCTTTTTCTGTTTTTAGAGGAGTGTCCTCTGTTTGTCAGTCATTTGCATGATCGTCAACTTCTCAGTCTCAAGCCAAGCCTCTCTTGTGCATCAGGCTACTTGTCCCATTAAACTTGAACATCACAGTCAAAGCAGAAAGAGAGGCTTCTCTTAACAAGGAGACACAGGCGCAGAGCACATAAACCCTTGAGATAAAACTAGCCTTGCTGGTAAGGCATAACAATATCACCCCGAAACACACACTGCAACAGCATTAGTATTCCCATCTGTACTTTTTGCTGCTTTGAAAACTACTATCAAAGGTCCTGAATATGTGGCCTTCACAACTTAAAAACAAGAAAGTGAGAACAATTGCTCCCATGACAACACTGGCATTTTCAAAACAATGATAAAAGTGTAAAAGCAAATGCCATACTAGCTTCTTATAAAGCACTTTTAGTTTGGATTATTTTTGCTTCTCAAAATAAACATCCCTAGGAGGCCCAGTTTATAGGTCCTCGATTTCTACCAGCTGACCCATCCAACTATAAGTGGTCCCTGTGCTGGCCCAGAGCAGTGACCACCCCAGCAGAGCTGAATAGCACAGGGTCCTGGGCACAAGCGTAACCAGCATCATACAACAAGGCTGCTCGTTCCATAAGCTTTCTGGGGAGCACAACTTAGTGGGGCACAGTCTGAGTGTTTTCAAAGATCAAGAGGAACAAGTACTTCACAAAACACAGTTTTCATGCTCACTTCTTCCAAACAGAAGTCACAACAACGAGAGCTGATCTTCTGGTGCCTGTATTTTATATAGAAGAGATACACTGAAGTGAAGGACGTGGAAACATATTTGCCCCATCCTGGGAGAGATCAGAGCAACACTTCTCACCTTGCAGAAGAGCAGTCCATGCTATAATGCACCTAACACACCCAGACATTCTTGAGTGTTTCTACCCTACCAAGGAAAACTAGTCCTTTCTCATTTCCATAGTGTACCAACTCAGTGTGCTATCTATTAAAAGCAGATAGGAGAGAACATTTGCTCTGCATGTTGCGTAAAATTGACAATTAGCTTAAAAACCACAGTGCACCAGACTAAGAACTAGCAGTTTTTCAGAACATCAGTCTGCCAGTGAAGAGGCCTCTATCTTATGGGCTTTGAAACAGCCTGTTATCACAGCCTTTAGGCTGGTCAACACGAAAGCAGAGAATGTAGCTGGTTTTCTGATGTACTTTTCATTTCTCCTTGCTCGAACTACAGAAACCTCTCAAAACTGTAACTGCCATGACTGTTTTGTGAGCCGTTTTTTGTTGTAGCCTACTGGATCTTTATGTCCACAAGTTCTTTGCAAATTTATTTTTTTTTCTTTCTCTGCAGCCCTCAAGTTAGTTGATACGAAAATTGGATCTTCCAACAATTGTTACAAATTGTAACAGTGGCAAGTCTATGAAAGAGAAATCACCTCATGAAGACACACAATAAGGACAACAGCAGCAGATGATACCTGTAGGGCCTCTGCCTGTGCATAAGCCCCAACAGGAGGGGACAGCTGATACAGCAAATGGTATCCTAACTTGGCCTCCCCATAATTCAGTCCCTTAACCTCCTTAACAGTGTCTCTGCTGGTACCAATTGTGTTTTGGCCCATGAAATGGGGATTTGTTCTGCAGAAGCAGCATCCACTGGGACACCGAAATCTCTAATCCATATTAATATCTATCAAACCACTCAGGATTTATCTAAGCAACCAAGAAAGCGAAGGCTGAAGGAATTATTCATAGGATTATTCAACCCATGCAGCTTCCAGCATGGCTCTTTCATTCAAAACATTTCACTTTCAGACTACTCCTCCTTGCAGGTTCTAGTGACCTGAGATAAGACACCCAGTCACACACTACACGAGGGGCAGAAGCACCAGGCTTGGCATCCTGCAGGGCTGGGTACGAGAAGCCCAAGTTTTCTCTTCTCCAAAAAGAAGCAGAGCTTGAAAACTCAAGAGCTGTGCACAGTTCTTAAAATCCTGCCCTCCAAGCATATTTTAGCTTCTCAGTAACACTCACATTGATGGCCCTTTCAGACTTTAAACACAAAGAAGAAAGGCAAAAATTGAAGCCATGTATGCTGAATAATATGCTACAAAACAGTAAATGCATAAAAACAGGCTTTCGTGTATTTCTGGGGCATTACTCTTACACTGATGGCAATGAGCCTGGGCAAAAGCATTTTGCAGAACCAGTTTTGAAAGTAGCTGGTCATCACTGACACTATAACAAGGCCACTTACTGTCTCAGTGGGGTCTCATCAGCTCTCCACTTTTGCTTTCACCATTTGTAGGAGAGCCTACAAAAAAGGGCAAAAAGAAGGAAGTTTGCTGCTGTAACTCTACATTTCCTTATTTGGTTACTGGACAAAATTTAAGGATGTTTGGAGTAAAGACAGCATAAGATGACCCCAAAGTCAAGAGATTTCTAAGAACTCTGTAAAGGAGGTCTTCAAAGCACTGCAGAGCCACAGTCCTCATTACATATTTAAGGGGGGAGGTGATAGTAAAGTATTTCTAGAGTCTTCTGGAGGATTATTTGTGGTAAAGTCTTTGCTGCATTGATTACTGACAGCTACAGCATGCATGAGAGAGCAGGAGCAAACACTACAGCAAGCAACAAGCTGAAGTGCTGGTTTCATCCCTAAATCAAAATTCTCAGAGTGGAGACTTTTCATGCCTCTCCCTGCCATTAATACAGCTGTATGGAAGGGGGGAGGGGGGAAATTATTCGCACCCCCTTTTTCTAAAAGCATCTATTGCTACAGACATACCGCAAATACAGAAATGTGGAGGAAGACTTCTCTCTTCTCACCACCACTGGGGACCACTTCTGGCACCTGGCAAACACTCAGAGCAAGAGAATAATCCCCATCTCCTCCCCTCCAGGAAAGTACCACTGTTTATGTTTCAAGAGATTTGCTTTCTCATTTGCCTATAAGCAAAAAAGACATTCGTGAATGAATGAAGGTAAAAATGTTTTGGTTCTAGTCAAAGTACAACGCAAATAACATCTAACCCAGGTCACAAATTCTTTAACTCAAACTCTTTTTATTGAAATTACCCATCTTTCACTTTTATTTGGGCAAAAAAAAAAACTACTTAATCCTTCTTCCCATGTACTAATACTACACTGCTCCACAGGTACCAACTACTATTGCTTTCAGAGTCTCTTAACTGACACATACCTATTAAATTAAAAGCAAGTGTTCTCAACTTATATTTAGTAGTGAAATTGCAGCTTCTATTCAGAATAGAGAAAGGGCTTGCATACTCAAGAACCAGCCTACTTTCCCTAGCTTTACTAATGAGCATTACAAAAGGTATTTCTTTTTCTTACAAATCTTGTCTTGATAGAACTTATTGACAATTAAGCAGAAGCAATTATCCACTCTCAAAACACACAATCTCTATATTTTATTAAGAGTCGTTTTTATGATCCTGAAGCAATTAAGTTAATCATTATTTAATTTTAGATTACTGAACTGGAGATTTACTTCAGACACAAGCTCACTTTCCACATAATTTAGTCTCAGTAATTAGAAATGTACTTTACCCAGAGGTGGCTTGTTTAAAGTGTGTTATCTAATTCCACAAGCCTTACAACATGAAAGTTTCACACAGAAATCTACAAACCGAACTTTAAAAAAATAACCCCCCAAAAAAACTCAGATTTACCAGACTGCAAACATGTTTTTCCTTAAAAATAAAAAACTGAAGAAAAATTGTTCTCTAAATATATGCCCAACAAGTCATATATATCACAAAACCTAATATAAAGCATTTCTTTAACCCACCACTACCTTCAGGCAAAGTTTAAAGGCATAAGAACAAATAATGCTCTTCTCACACAGACCACTTCACTTACAGTTTACTTTAACCAGGATGTAAGGTCTAGAGGAAAATGTGTATGTCTATTAGGATGCCCAGCAGGCTATCTGCCACAGGATGTAACCAGTACTGAATTGTTCAGACACTTAACAAAGACTTATGTGATAGTGTTATCAGAGGAACAGAAATAAAAACCAGGCATGTAGGTTCATACTGTATATATTTTCCCTGGATATCATACCATTCAAAAACGGCTCAATTCCAATCTACTTCAGATAAATTTGTGCAAACCTGCTATAGAAACCAAACCATACCAGGCAATGCTAGTTAGCCATTCAGCTAGCTACTACCCTTTTTGTTCAGCTTTAGGCCTGTATATCAGTTAATGGCATCATTAGCTGCCAGTCCATCTGGGCTGGCACATTGCCCAAGGCCAGGTTTATGACAAAACACCATTTGCTGTTTTTTGGAACAAAGAGAATCATCTTCCACCGCTGCCATTAGAGGGAAGGAAAACAGATGACCAGGCACACATTTTAAAAACATACACCACTTGTAGCAGCTCTTTGTCTTTAGAATTGTCCAGCAAAAACAATACACAATTGCTCACCACTCAATCAAAAGTCAACTATATTCAAAACAATAAAGGACTACCTCCATAAATGTGAAAAAGGCCTTAATGCCAGTGATCTGGTTTCATCTGCTGCATAGAAGAAAGGCTACAGAACTCATCAACAACATGGAAGATTGCTGCAAAAACTGGCAAAGAAGAACAAGGATATGAAGCTACGAAGAGATCAGGATACAGTATGCTTGCAGTAGGGAGTTTACTCAAATGAAGGTAAGTCTCAGCTATCCAGATTTTCAGCAAACTTTATTTCATACTTTTCAATGTGGTATCACATTAAATATGCAAAGTTGGACACCAAGTACAGGAACCGAGACAGCATTAAGTACCCAAAAGAGATGGTGACAGACAGCATGGGAAGAAGAAGCTGCAGACATCTTGAAGTTACTGATGAAAACACTTAAAGGCAGGGAAATAAACCATTTGAGCCAAAAAAGGCTCCTGATGCCAGAACAAAAAGGAATAAACTGGCCAGGACTAAGTTTAGGCTGCAGCTGATCAGAACACCAAAGCTCTGGGTGAAGCTTTTGGTGAAAATAAACCTACATGCTTGAAGAGGCCCTTGTTATGAGAAGGATGTTATGACACACTACCCGCTTTCTAGATCTCCAAGCATTTTTGGAGCTGTCCCACCTAAATATTCATTGAAAGGTCTAGAAAACTATTGCCAAAAGCAGCTAGTTCAGTTCCCAACACTGGTGGAGGAAGATAGTACATGCTGTGTGAGTTACAGAGCAGGGGCAGGGGGGGAAGATGCTTATTTATAGATAAAGTGTAAATAGTTACCATAATCTTCCTGAATACCTAAAAGGAAAACAAATATCGCCTAATTCAAAATAATAATGCCAGCCATTTTGTTTGCATTAAAAGCCTCAAATGCAACTACAGCAATAAAAAAGCATTCACTAAAAAAGCTCAGTAAGCCATTAACATTGTCTTATCCCACCTCCCAATATCCCACAAGAAAGAGATCTGTAGAACCAAAGCAACACAGAATGCTACAGTTCAACAAATTGCCAACACTCAAGCCAAGCTGATCCTTGGAACAAGCACATTCCCTGTTCTTGAAGCGACACTTTAACTCTGCCTTCACAGCCCATCAAAGGGAACTTTGCCTTTTCACTTGCCTATGTATAGCACCTCTCATGCAGACGTTTTACTAAAGCTGATAAACCCAAGTCAAAGTTCCCAGTAGAAGAATAATTTCTGGTTCGATGTTGAAGCACAGCTGTGTTATGCAAGAAAACAGGATTTGAAAGCAAGTTTTGGTCTGACATTGTTTATTGAACTGGTGCCTGCATAAGAGGCACTTGAGTCCTAAAGAAAGCGAGAGAGGCTCTTCCCATCTAGGATCCTCATCTTCCCCATTTAAAAAATAATACTAAAAAAACCCCACCTATATATAACACCACAAACTGGAAACAGCAAGTTGTATCAAATTGTTCTATCCTAAAAAACATCAGAAAAGCAAACCGATTTAGGCAGTACATTGAGGACAAAAGTATCACATTTAAGTACACATACATTTTTCCATTTCAAAAAAAGTTCCCCAATTAAATCTAAATGCATGTGCACGCACTTAAACACTTTTGCAATTACTCTCTTGCATAGTATCTTGCATTGAATTCAATATAACCCCCAAAACCATGTTTCCATTAGTTACACTTTGATACCACAGCTTTTAAATTATTTTCAGCACTCCAACATCTAGGACGTACAGGACTCAAAAGTGCACATGCACAACTCTGTCTTCAGCATCATATTACAAGTGGAACATTTCATTCCTTTCTCTCTTTTTTTTAATTTAATTTTTCTTTTATTTTATATATAATTTATTAAAACTACTGAATCAATTTCCTGGTCAGTTTTCTTCCTCACTATAGGAAGTATTGGTATATTTGAACCTCCTGATTATCTGCTTGACCCACAGCTCAGTCCATTCCCTAAAGACCATCTTCCATCTGATAATATTCAGATGTTGAGAGAAATGGCAGTTAGAAAAACAAAAAGACAAACAAAAAAAACCCCATACCAAACAAAAAAGCCCCACAAAAACCCCAAACCAAACAAACGAAAGAAGAAAACAAGAAAAACAAAAAAGCTTGATAATACTATTTTTATCACAAGTTAACTTTTGTCATAGTAGGAAAAACTAGGAGAAAGTCAATAAATTATGAAACATTTACAACAATCAGACATGGTTCCCTCCCCTCATAATGTGCAATTGAACTGAACCTTGTTGCTAGGGCTGTTAAAGGTGGTGGAAGTAGACTGAAAAGAGAGGAACTGGAATTATTAATTAAATGGAAATTAGGAGGATATGACAGAGGAAATACCAGTGTGTTGACTGTAAATCCTTTTGTAAGGCACCCATTATAAGCCAGACTACTGACCTAGATGGACCAGTGACAGACAGACTCTCTCACTTTTGAGGATGAAAATTAGACTTCTGCAGCAAACAAAGCATTTAATTTTCCACTGCACCTTGCAACCAAACCCTTCAGTTTTGAGCGTCTCTTTGTAAGATGGAGAACAGGCAAGCAAGAATTAAGTTGATGAATGTATCTCTGGCCTCATAACCCTGCAAAGTTCTCTGTTTGCTCACTGAGTGAGCTTGAGTACCAGCCGAAGACCAGTTGCATCTAACCCTGCCCATAGTCTTTCATTGAGCCAGGACTCTGATGGATAAACATTGTCCAGCAGGTTCAGCCGTGACAGCCTAAAACGTTGCTGCCCCCTCTTGTCCATCCCAGCCTTCTGCTAAGGATCACTGCTTCATAGCTGAACACCTCCTCAGACGGCATCCTTAGTTGCTCCAATTCACAACTCACTGTATTAATTTAAACCCCTGACGACGGTGGGTTCTTGGCTCTTTTTTTTTTTTTAAGGCACCAAAAACCACAAGGATTTTCCAGCTGTGAACTGCTTGCTGGGGCTTAAGTACCTGCACATAGTCCTTTCTGCAGTGCCAATGGCTGGTATTATCTGGAAGACCAACCAATGTTTGAAATCATTGCAGCAAGACTTGACACACAAACTTGGTCCAATTTGAAAAGTTTTAATTATTCTTGGTTAAATAAATTATAAGACTTCTTGACATCGGAAACAGGGTAAGTCCTCAGTAAGTTAACCGAGATGTCTATATAACACTATAGTGCTTAGCTGGAAAGCTTTCATCTCCCTCCTAGCTTCACATGGGACATACAGGAAAGGAAACCATGACCATATGAAATTACATCAACTGGGAAAGCCACAGCTGCCCTAAAAAACTCAGGCAGAAAATCTTTGAACTGAGGTAAGTGTGCCTTGTTCTCAGAAACATTACCCCAGTTACAGTCCAGACGGTTTTACTCACAAGAAATCTCATAATTTATCTGCAATTTCTTGGAGACTAGTTATCTCTGAGTTTTTGCCATGACTTAACACCAACTAAAGGCCTTGATAAAAGAACAGCATAAAAGAGTAAGTGTAAGAATTGAATTAGAGTAAGCTCAGGCAAGGTTTGTGTATTTTCTTGAGTTTGGGAGTGCTGGGGATTTTGTTGGGTTTATTAATGAAATTTAAATTGTGAATAAATCTCGAATATTGACGCAAGCTCATCCATGCTTTATGAAAGAATTGCCTAAATTGGCTTCTGGGAAGAAGCAGGCTCTGAAAAAGGACTTATTTTTCTTTTTTTCTAAAGGGCTATTAATTGTAAGCATAATTCTTCCTATCACAATATGAAACATAAGTCTGTCATGTTTAGAGTAATTTCAGTGATTTTTATTTTTTTTTTAAGCACTGGAATATTCTTTTGCTTAGAATATGCCCATTATGGAAAATGTTTATGACAATAGCGTAACACGGTGCTGCCTAACACAGAGCTACTTAAAGAACTGCCTTCACAGAAACAAGGATAGTTAGGTACTGTAATCAGTGCCTAAACATTACAGGGAGACCTGCTGTGGAGTGTGTGGAAAACCTACACCAGAATAATCTGCAGGGTAAGGGATAAACTTAATTTCCTCATTCCCCTCCTTCTTTCACTTTTCAAGTCTTAAAAAAAACCAAACAGTTGCAAACACCGTCTGCTGATTTCCTGTGGCTTACCTTCATAAAAGCACGTTTCATTATGGTGCTCCTCTGACACCTTCATTTTGTGCCCTGCCCCAAACCTTGGGGGTTCCCACATTGCACGCCAGGGGAAGGACAGCGGGGCTGTGCAAGCTTTTCCCCCATTGTTCTGACTGCTTTTTTGGTGTGCAACAGATTTATACATAACTTTGAGAGGTGTAGGTCTTTAAATGGTCTTCAGTCAGGAAAAAAAAAATCCCAAAACTCAATTCTTCATAATTACCCACTAACAAGAAGCAACTGATCATTAACTTTCATCCTCCAATCTCCCACAAGCAGACCTTCCAGGTACCCCAAGCTAATAATTTTCTTAGGAATTCACAGATAAATTAATAATTAGGAGGAGTTACCTTGCGGGATTTGAGAATTGCAGAAATCTTTGGCAAAAATACCTTTCCTCTTCCAGCATCGAATCTGTAAGGTTCCAAAACAAAAACCTGTAGGTGCAGCATTAGTCACATCAGGATTAAAACTCACAGCAACCTGTATTGTGCCCAGCACACCAGACTCACGTCATCTCCTTAAGCTTACCCATACATGCCCCTTCCCAGTACAAGAGAGTGCCAATGGGGTCATGAGTCAAGCATGCTTGGCTAAAAATATGCTCCAACACTAGCCCTCATCTGCCTCACTGTTGCCCACCTCATCCTCTGCCTTGACCCTGGAGATCCTTGAAGCTCCCAGGCAGTCTGCAAAGCACTTACTGCTATCAGTGCTAGCACCAGCAAACCCCAGGAGACAGCCACATCCTAGCACTGGGCACAAACCTGCATGGCAGGTATTTGTAGCTGAGGGATCCTCCTCCTCAGTATTTATTTTACTCTCCCTGGTTAGACTAAACTAACTACTCATAGCTCTGTTTATTCACCGTTCATAATTCCAATGAAGATACAAGACAGAACATCAATATATGTAAGTAGCTGAATGAATATCAATAGCATTTTAGAAATCAAGTCTGTTATAAAGCCCTTTAATTAAAAGTCTACTCTTTGCCCAAACCCCTTAGCATTCTGCATTAAAAAAGTAAACGCATTTTAAGGAAAGCTTTAAAATTCTGACGTGCTGCAGGTAAGATCTGTACAGGCAAGTGGAACTAGCTGCATTTGCTGTCCTATCTCATTCAGAAGTGAAAACAAAGAATGAACGGTCAAATATACCTATATCATGAAGAAAAAAAAAACTGTTATAAGTAAACCCATTTTGCAGTGAACAAGGTGATAATTTTTTGACCCAGCAGCTCTTCAGGATCTCAGAAAAATTACAGATGTTTGACATAATCCTTTCCAAGCAACAGTGGCCAGCAATAAAATAATAGGGGGAAAATACCAGAACAAAACACAAACAACAATAAAACTTCTGAGCTGACAGCCAAGGCAGAGGTCTAGCTTATCACCTGCAGGAGAACCTGTGCACTGGACCTTTGAACTAATATCTTTTTTCCTTTGTTTACACAAGTAAAGCTTTTTTTTTTTAAATGCTCTTAAGATGGTTTTAATTAATCAGAAATATATATAAATAATAGATTTCCAGAAACCCGGTGAAGCTTGAGCTAATTGTAATCTAAAACAACAATGTAATTGCTAAGATGCATTATCTTTACATTGTCCTTGCTTGGTCTTGGTCAAACACAGCAAGAGAGTAAACTGCTAAGTTAGAGCTTAAAAGCAGAGAAAAAAAAACCACAACAGAAAACAAAAAACCCAAGTCAAATAAAAGAGCACGTGGCTGAGGAGACAGAAGATACTTGCAATCAAAGGGTGATAGAGAATGGGTGTTTAATTAATCCTGCAGCAGTCCAGCAAACGACCCTGCCAAGGGGGTTGTTCACGCTCCTCCCTGTGGCTGGGGCTGCTTCACCTGTAACGACAGGCAGAGGAAATCTAACCAGACTGCTGTTGCTCACGCCGGCACCAGGGCTGGCAGCCAGGCCCCAGCTCACCCCTGGCCAGCGTGATTGAAGCAGGTGCCAGCTATTTTTATGCCTAAACTGCTATTTACATCTGACCTGTTATTAAGTTCAAAGGGAGAAGCAACTGCAGCAACACCACCAGCAAGGCAATGCAATGTGCTCCTGGCTCACCTGTGGAGAAGGGGAGATTGCAGCTGGGAGGAGGTGAAATGCCTGCTGGGCTGCAGGAATGGGCTGTTCCAACTGCCATAAACCAGCAGCTGCCTGATGCTGCACAACCTGTGAGATGCCAAAAAGCCCAGACTCCCTCCTCCCCCCACATCACACAATCCACTTCTGACAGCAGCCGACAGCGGGTAGCATGCACTTGCTTGGGCTGACCTCAGTGTTTCTGGATACTGAAATGTGTGCACTGTTTGTAAATAAAGCAGTGTGGCACTGAATTAATAAACTTTGAAGTTCCACATGACAGGGCACTGAAGTAATAGTCTAATTGTAAACTGATTTAAATGTGTTAACTAATTCACCAGTTCATTCTCACACCACAGATCTCAAAGGACTATCCGGAACGCAATCAAGTGGCCAACTGTGCACAAGATCATTTGCAAATTGAGAATTACTTCAAAATCCATTTCAAGTAAATCATCTTCCCACTCAGAAAAGCTCAGCTTCTAAGATTAGAGATCTCTTGGAAGATTAATTCTCTCATCTCACACTTAAAAGTATGCCAGAATTACTACATCCTGGACTGTAACTGAAGCCATTCAGTGCAAGCAGCTTTCATGTCAAGGGACCATTTTTCAGTGAGATCCATTATGTATCTTAGGGTTTGATTTAGGTATTTAGTATCTTTTTTTTTTTTTTCCATAGACAAAAGAGCTGAGCAGTCTTCTAATCTCTGAGATTGCAAATGCCCAGCTTCTACAGCTGAAGTAATTAAACCAACTTCTCATGCCATTACCCACATCAAGTCTTCTTCCTCAGCATCTGCTCTATTCCCACACTGCCCTCTTAAATCAAACCAAGATAAGCTATTTTCTAAGATCAGCTGACTTGTCTCTCCCTCAAAATCACTTCAGCCAAAATGATTCTGAGCAGGTATCAAGCATCTTGCTGAATATCCTAAAGGTCTCTTTTACAGGGGAAAAAAAAAAGCAGACGTCAATGGAAGTGGATATTTTTAGCACCTGAGTTGTTCTATATTTATTCCTTTATGTCTATCTAAAAAAAGGCATGATCTCTGATGAAGCATTACCGGAAAATATAATCTACTGGCAAGTCTGCTTTATGAATCTTAGCTACATGAACACTGCAACAAGTACATCATGCCACCCATTCCACCATACAAGTCTAAGGGTTAGCTATGTAGTATCTCCTCAGTTTCAAATAAGTGCTTGAAGAAAACAAACAAATAAACCAAGCAAGAAAGCCAACTCCTCAGCATAAGCTTTTTGTCATTCTGCTTAGATGCAACACTTGAGTTGGGGCTATTCAGCCTGGAGAACAGAAGGCTTTGGGGAGATGTTATAGCAGCCTTCCAATCCCTAAAGGGACCTTACAGGAAAGATGGGAAGAGACTTTTCATCAGAGAGTGTGGTGACAGGACAAGGGATAATGGTTTTAAACTGAAAGAGGGGAGATTTAGATTAGATATTAGGAAGAAATTCTTCACCGTGGGGGTAGTAAAGCACTGGAATAAGTTGCCCAGGGAGGTTGTGGAAGCCCCCTCTCCCTGGAGGTGTTTAAGGCCAGGTTGGATGAGGCTTTGTGCAGCCTGGTCTAGTGTGAGGTGTCCCTGCTCACAGCAGGGGGGTTAGAACCTGATGGTCTTTCATGTCCCTGCCAACCTTAACCATTCTATGATTCAGCCTCATACTTAAAACTGCCACCTTGAAGTATTTCTAATTGTTAAACCCTCAAAAAACTCAAGACTTCTTGTGGATTAGCTGTTAAAAACCAAAACAAACCCACCACCCCCAACTCCAGGACACATTATAATTCAACAAAACCTCAAGTCAGCAGCAACTCAAGTCATACAAATAATCATGGAATAAAAAACTACTTATCTCTTTCTTATTCTCTTTCCTTATAGCTGCCACCTTCTTGCCCTGAAGACTCCTGTTCCATTACCTCTAATGTGTTGACTCTGTCAGTAACCTCTGATCTTATGCAAATTATCTGAAAATTAATTTTCAAGGACAGGATACAGATTCTCAAAGGTGTGGGTTATTTGTGTGGGAAGAGATATGTCAGATAGACAGGAAAAGAAGAACCATGTCAAGGAAACTTCTCCTAATTGTAGTAACATTTCATTAAAAAAGGAAGAGAAAATAAAGTCGTTTAAGACAGGGTCTTAGAACCACAAAAACTGGAAGATAACTTGTATATTGAAGCTAACAGTATTTGAATTTCCTGCTCTAGAAAGATACCTGTTACCTACCCACAGATATTTTAGATTTTTGATTTATGCTAGACCTCTTAACATACTCATCAAAACAGCAAAAGAAGGAGCATGTGGGAAGATAATGGTAAAATATTTACCTCTGTATATAAACTTGAAACTTCTCTCTCTGACCCTGAAGGATTCTGTCTTCCTTCCAGATATTCCCTATCTACAAGACAGACATGTCTCATCACTCAGCCATACCCTCCAAGTTTTTTTGCAACTGGCACTACCTACATAGTGACAGCTTTCCAATTCCAGGGTAAACAACAGACAGTTGAGGGATTTCAGGATACCAAACTATACCAGAAACATCCAAACGTACAAACTGATACCAAATAAATATGTTTGGTCAGTGGCAGGTTACTTCTACTTTTATATGCAAATCATGTGAGCCTGCAACTTGCCACAAGGTAAAAAAAAAATTCAAAAAATTATAGGCTTTCCAAGTTTAAAAGGTACATGCTTCAATTACCTCAATCTCAGACTGACCCTTGTATATTTGTCTTTGAAGACTTTGCACTGCAGCACTATTGCACTATGGAAGAGAGCAAGACTTCAGATTAATTTTACACAATTTTAAAACAAGCTGCTCTGAATGCTTTTAACTGAGCAAACCCGCCTAACTTCCCTTCGGTTCTGAACTATTTTTTCTCCTTCTAATTAAAATATTTTCCTATTCAGATACAGTTTCAGTTTATTCTTCTGTAGAACACTAAAGGCAAGGAAATAGCTAGCTTAAATTCAAGAATCCTTTCCTCTTAGCCACATAAAATTCACAAAAGATGGAAATTCTGTCACTATTGCCAGCTCCTCCCCTACTATCAAAACATACCTTATCATCGCAAAGTACCCCATACTAAGGCAACAGAAACACCCAACAACTTTGACAGACAGAAGCCAAATGCTGTGTACCCTCTCTGGTTATTAAAAACAAAACAAAGCCTACATACTGTAATGGAAACAAAGTTAGGGTTTGTGTAAGAGAAGTACATCTGTGGGAGAATGGACAGCATATCCAATATATTATTTCCTGGATTAAAAGCCATTAAGTTCACATGACACGTTTTTTTAGACCATTTGTCTACCTTTTGTGAATGGGATAATCCCTTTTTAAAAATGGATTTAATTCCAGAATAAGCATGTCAAGAAAATTTTGTCCAGAAACATGCATTGTGAATGAACTGGGTTTTGCCTCTGGCAGTCTTCCCTTCTGCTACATTATTGAACACCTAAATTACGCTGTTTTGTGGCTTTTGTTAGCTCTCAGGTGTCAAACTGACCACACAGAAGCTGTGCACTGAAAGGCCAATATGCACCTCGGTATAACTTATTTGTAATTGCAGAAAGAGTCACTCACACACTCTTCCCAGCAACAGAGCTGTTTGCCAGGCTCCTCTGAGCAGACCCACACAGATATCCTGCAGATAGGAGCTGGTTCCTTAACATGGGCCACAAACACAAGACTCACAAAGACACATCCAAACAGTTTGGAAGGTCACCCCCAGGACAGCCACACTGCAATCAAGAGCAGATAATGTACAAAAATATCTTTTTTCAGAGTAATTAAGATTCCAGCAAGACCTCCAGCACCTGCCTCTATTGTGAGACACTGGAAAAAGCAACAAGAGAAGTCCAGCAAGAACACCACTGAGTCCTAGCCATAGCCAGGGAAGCCACAGACTCAGTTGTTCTAAAATAGCACATTAATCCACAGCACTGGTCTGCTTTTGAATGGGATGTCCTATTGTTTCTGTGACTTGGATCACAGGATGATTTTGTGTGCACACGCCAGATTACCTTTGGATGAAACTAAATCAGAAGATCCACCGAGAGTGTCATTCTAAACCCCACTAGTGACACAAGTAACCAAAGCAATGGGCAGCCTGAACTTCTGCAAAGCTCTCCAGCATATCCCAAGCAGCAGAAGACTCTTCAACTCTAACGAATTTATGCAATACCTGGAATATCTCACACTAAACAAAAGGCTAAGTAGCACCCTTTGCACTTTTGTAAGTAATATACTTTTGCATTTGATGTTAACCATCAGCTCTCCGTTCTTTGTGACCCACTTTGCCTTCCACTGAGGCCACTCTTGCCTCCATGTCGCTTCTCCTTCCTGAACATCTGCCCTGCTTTCTGTTGCCTTCCTCACCACTCCTGAATGCCACCTCTACTTTCAGCTTTATTTTGTACTGTGCTCCTTCCAAATGTCCTTTCCCATAGCAAAAAATCAATCCCCTTCATGCTCACAGAAGCACAGTGGCACCTGAAGTTCACGTGGAAACACCATCACACATCAAGCAAAGGTGAAAGGGGGTTACAAGGCTTCTCCAGTGGCAAGAGGAGGCTGATCAACCAAGAAGCAAGACTGCTGACTTGCAAGTGCAAAAGGACTTGTTGATGCTAAAGATCAACGGGATCAAAGTTGCCTCCTTAAAGGCCACAGAACACAGGGGCAACATGGCAGGCATACCCTTGCTACAGACATCTTCAAACTGATCTTTGGGCACATCAACAACCCTACCCCCTACCACAGGATGTGCACTTGCTGGGGTCAGGGTCATCACACAGTAGATACTGTAAGACAGCACAGTCTCTATGCTTCCCATTCCCAGACCCTGCAGGTAACTCCTATATGAGGGAACATCGATGATCAGGGAAAGGACGCTTCCCTTTGTTCATTTCTCCCATGGCCAACAGCAGCAACCTCCTGCCTTAACAACTCTGATCCCAACCCAGGTAAGCACATTGCTTTTCTGTAATTGTTGCTAGAAAGAAGAATGTGTGTGCAAGTCTTCAAGCTGAATTACAGCACACTGACCATGGGTCTGCAGAGATCCAAACATCAGCAGTCTGACTGGGAAGGCTGTCATGCCTTTAAAAGCAACTCCACAAGGGCAGAAGATTGCTATTGCTCAAAGCATGGCAAGCAACTGAACTAGAAAGCATGTCTCCACTCCTTGCCCTATACAAGAGCCCTGCTCAGTCCTGCTGACCAAGCACACCTGCACACAGCGTATTCTGCTAACACAGTCCACAAAGGCCCTGACTGTGGCCCTCTCCTTCCTCAGCGTAGCACCACAACCCTAAGGCACACAAGCCTAGGGTGGCCCTTTGACCCAGGTGGGCTGCTGTGTGGCATAGAGTTGATTCACAACAGTTACTGATGGGATGCCCCTCAAAGGCCACCAGATGTTGCCAACTAGTTCTCCCTTCAGCGCAGGCCAGGAAAAAAAAAACAAAACCAAAAACCCAAGGGATCAACATTTTGGGTGGAACCCTTTTCCTTCCTTCTTACTTCTGCCTTCCCCTGCTGCTAATTTGAGCAGGTTGCAGGACAGATTCCTGTGCCCCACAGCACTGGCCATAGCAGAGAGGTAATTACCACACATGGTAGCAATGTCAGTTGTTAATTGAGATAAGTAAAATGGGGGGGGGGGGGGGGGGGGAAATCACATTTGGGGGAAAATCACATAAAAGAGAACATTAAGAGACCCGCAAAATAAAAAACAGGGCCTAGGTAACAGTGAAACAGTAAGAATTAGACAAAACCAGATTCCAACTAGAGAAAAATACACACCAAGTAGTCAACAGCCCGGCCTTGAGACAGGCCTGCAAGACACCTGCTAGACAGATGAAAGGGATGGGAAAGAGTACTCCCCACAACTTATCTTGGTTTATAGCCTTGAGCACTAGGGAAAAACACATTGAGTAACTGAAATCATTGTATTAATATATTAATGAGCTACCAGCATACCAAAATACACACCCACAGGCTAGAGGGACCCCTACTAACAAAAGCCCCTTACTCTTTGAGCATGTGTAGTGAAATCCTTGAGCACTGCTATTTTAAATGGAAGTGAGGAACTAGCTGACCAATCAAGCATGTGAGTGATGTAATAATGTTAGAGATAAAAGTTCTTTCCCATGGTTTTGGGTATAAAAGTAGCACACGCGTTTTGGGAAACTGAGCTTGCTTTTCGGAATACCACCCTGCTCCTTCTTCTGAGCAGAACTGGATATTAAAGCAAGTAGCTTGGCTGTGTGGATTGACTTCTTGCACACCAGGCAACAGATCCCGCTTTTGGGACAACAGTAGGATATCCTCTGCACAGCTCAACTTCACCTGTCCCTTACAGAAGGAAGAAAAAAGGGTACATCAGCTTTTACTGCCTTCCATCTCCTTCTGCTACTCCCACTGTGCTGCAGACATCTGTCTTTACAAACCTGGGTAAAATAGACAGAGCCCTGCACTGTATTCATACAGCAAAGACCAGTTTGTTTTTCTCTCCTCCGTAAGGTCCTCTGGTGTAGAGAAGGTCTCAGAGGCAAAGACAGCCCCCATCCACCAACCGCAGGCATCCTATCCTGAAGTTTCAGCAGGTAGGGGGGCAATGTACACATCAGCAGGCCAACCCACTGTAGCACCCCTAGTCTGAGGGGATACTTCAGAGGAGGAGGAGACAAGAGAGGAAAGAGACCGTGGGCTGGCAAAGGGACTCACAGCAGGCCAAAGGGTTTTGGTTCAGTTCAATGCCAGATGGACAGAGAACCTGGTGAGGAGGCAACTCCTGCAAAGTTCTTCATCTCCATCCAGAGTCCCCACCTCATAATCACAGACACCAGCAGATACAGCAGTGCAGGAATGAGGGGGGGAGACTGTCAGCCCCAGTGACAGCTGACACATCCCCCCCTCAGCCTACAGAGCTTCTACCTAGGTACTGAAGTTGGGCCAAGAAGACAACAGGCTCCATTTAGTGATGGCTGACAAGACAACTTCTGTTATCACAACTCCAGAAGAGGTCTTTGCCGTTCTAGTTATGATGAGAAAAATAATCCTGGCCTAATTCCTCAAAGGCACGGTTGCTATATGGGACACTGTGTGGTTTGCTGTGTTTCTTGGCTAGTCTCATCCTAAAAACTCTAGGCACCACTGCCTTCCCTCACTAACCTCTTCCCTTGAGATGGCAGCAGCTAATACAGATCTTACCAAACTTGCCTTCCCTTCCTCACCCCAGCAAAGCATACAGACACCACCCCCCAAGCCCACTCCCCTTCCTCTCAATGGCAAAGCGCCCTGTCAGATGAGGTCTCCTCAAAGGAGCATGAAAGCAGTCACAGGCACAAACCTGAACAAGGAAGCCCCAAAGGGTTGGACGCCCAGCAAAAGTACTGTCAAGATTAATCAAAAAGGTTGATTTGAATGCCACCAGGAACAGAATGCACACACAGGTGCATGCACAGGCATGCAAACAAGGGGAGGGCAGGTTAAGCAGATCCAGAGTCCACTGGGAATCTCTTGCTTTTTATTCAGCACCAACACAGTACACACTATTAAGTCACGGCACGTAGCTTTGCCCCCCCATTCCACTCTGTCTGTTCCCAGACACTGATTATGGTGGTTTTACTCTGTGATAAGTGTCCTAAATGAGTCCCATGCTGGCTGTTCCAACTTTTTGAAGCAGAAGTGGGAGGCTGAAATGACAGCCTCACAAAGGGTTCACCCACATCCTCAGTGTCCACAGCAGCCACCTGTGCCTCAGAGGGCACTGGATATATTTGTGCCACACCTTTTGTGCAGGTAGAATGAGGCACCATGTTCCACCTCAGTAAGGCAAGATAGGAGGCCATGGCCTGGAAATACCCTTCCATGGTCTGAAGTCAGCAGGACTAACAAAGGGCTGCCCCCACTGTTTATTTAACAGCGGTCCTTGGCCAGGCACCAAGCTGGAATCAATAATGCTCACATTCCCTAGGGATCCACAGAAGGAAAAGGCCCAGATTACCTTGGTGATAACTCCCACTACATGGAGGTAAAAGGTTTGGAAGACAGCCTTGGAAACCCTGATCGTAACTACATCCAGAATGGACTTGCTCACCCCACATCAGCTCACCACTAGTGGTAGGAACTGAGGGTCATGAGACTACAAACGATAGTCACTCTTTTGTGCAAGGTCTGGGATGCTAAAATTTCATTTGGAGACAGCAGAGATGCTGTACCAGCTGATGACAGAAGGCCTTGACTGTGCCTCTTCACAAACAAAAGCTCTGTTCCTGCTACTGGTCATTTCATGTCTTAAGAGCAATGGCATCCTACTGACCAAGCTTCTCCACTAGGGCCAGAGAAAAAGCAGCTGCACAACTTCAGAGAAAGATCCTACTTCTGCCTTCTTCCCCAAACAACAGGATGTCCAGGAAGGCAAGAGTCTGGTCTTTCGGGTGTGCTCCTGGAACAGCTGATGGTAAAAAACACCCATCTCCCTGACATCACTAATCTCAAGAGTCAAGAAAGGATCCAGGCAGCAGTATCCAGTGAGCAGGAAGAGAAATAAAGTTTATTCCCACCGGAGGCTTACATATAGACACTAGTGACAGGGCAGTGACATGCTAGCATTATCCCTGCAAAACAGTGAAGAGGACATATTGACACACCTGGAGCAACAGTCCAAAGAGCAGAGGTTAGTGGGACAGTTTGCCTTCAGGGAGCTCTGCAGCACATGCATAGGGAAGATGGTCAGTCTAGGGAGTAGGCTAACTCAAAGAATATTAAGTGAACAAAGCAAGTAAAACTGAAATCTGATGCTGGCCTGCTCCTACTGCACTGCACATGCAGTTAATGCAGACACGGCCAAGCATGACTCCCTTGGCAAGGAGCATCTCTCTCACGTAGAGAAGAATCCCACAGAGAGCAGCTCTGAAGTCCCAGCCAAAGCCCAGCATTGGTACTGTGGGAAGAGATGACTTCTGTTAAAAAGCATTATGAGTATTACGTGCCATACTGCAGTAGTTTTGCTGCTCGGGGTTTTTGTTTGCTTTAAGCTTTTGCTTCAGGTATCTGATAGACAGGCACCTTTTCAATCTTCCCTTCCCTACCATATGCACCTTTGCTATTGTGGTTATGATCACCCGCAGCTACTAGAAAAAACAGGGACTAGCCCATTTATTTGAACAACTGATAAGGACAGAGAAACATACCACACAGTCCTTTGATTTCCAGTTTAAGCAGTATCCTGAGTCTGAACATTTCACCTGGGTGCATTTTCCCCCTTTCTCCTCCAAATATGTTATTCAAAAAATGCATGTTTTCAAACACACAGAGCTAGTATTAATCAGCCTCTAGGGATCTGAATCCCATGGGCTCAGAGCAAATTCCTGTAGAAGCCTATTTCTTCTTCAGTGGGCTTTGTGCTGATTCACAAGCCACAAGAAGAGTTTAAGGCAGGGGTAGGACTCCATTTGGCACACACCCTGCACAGAAATGCAGCCACTGCTGCTCAATGCACTAACTCTACAGCTAGACCAATGCTGCTAAAAGAAAGACCAGAAGGCTGAGCTTGGTCCAAAATAAGGCAGGGGGCAAGCCAAGAGATAAGCAGGGTGAATGACAAGAGCTCCAGTCCTTATGATCATTTTTTGGTTTTGGTTTTTACAGAATTGTCAGCTTTGGTGCCACAGCAGAGAACTCTGGGAAGTAACATCACCGAGTGCTCTGCTGATCAATGCACCACTTGCCAAAAGTGGCCCCTTTCTGCCTTGCCATGAACCATCACCAGCCTCCCACCCAAGGATTCCACTACAGACATGCACGGAAGTGGTCTACTTCTCTGACCCTTACTGTCTTCCACAATTCTGGGGGGATACCTAGATCCTACTTAAAGTAGATAACATAGGACAGAGACAATGTTTCTTCACATCCAGGCTCATCCTGACATGGGATTTTAAGGCCTCTCCAAAAGGAAGGGATGTGAGGAGGAGTATTTTAATAGGGGGGAAGGGAGGAAGGAGGGACACAACCAAATCTTTTTCATTATTTCTAGACAAGAGGAATCACTTTTCAGGAATTTCCTTTTCTATTTCTGTGCTTTCCCAGCTCATGCACTAGATACGCACGCTGGCCTATCCTCCCAATCAAGAGCATTTATCAGCCACTGAAAGTTGAGAGAGACTACATTTCACACACACATTATCACCACCTAGATGTAAATCCTCTGGTGGATCTCAGTGTTTGCTCCCCAAAGAGGGAAGAAACAGCTGCAGAACAAAAGGGGGAAAAACTCATTATCAGGCAGTTAACTTCTCTTGTAGTGGTTTGAGTAGCAGACAAGAGGGAACAGCGAAATTGGGGGACAGGGACAAAAGAAATCAAAAAAGGTCAGTGTAGGGAACAGACTAAGCAGAAGACAGCTGCCTGCAAAAGGGGACAGAAAAGGCTCCACCTCTAAACGGGATAACAGGACCCTCAGAAATGCCAAGGATAAATCCTGACCAGAGCTGTACACTAATACTGTAGTACCATCCACTCGTATTCATGTTTGGACAACACTCTGAAGCCTGGGGAAAGGACTAATTTGAGCACAGCTAATCACTGGGCTGATGAATCAGCTCTCCCGTGTGCATTCTCCTTAGGGAGAGAAGAGCAAATTGGCAGGGGACAGCACTGCAGAAGATAGCAATATGAGGAAACAGCTGCTGAATTTGATGCAGGAGCAGCCCATCATGTCAAAGACATTTTGGTGCAGTGTTCTTGGCCAAAATCATCACCCCCAGCCAAGCACATCCTACAGCACATAAGGAATAAATGCATTCCCTTAAGAAATCCATGGGATTTCCAACTCCAAAATGCTGGAACATCAAAACCCAAGGCTTTTGCTTCTATATATATAAGTAAAAGCAAGACTGAAAACATTATCACATGGCAAAAACCAAGGGAAAGCCATATCCATGCAGTCCTCTCAAGCACTGTATCAATCATGTGCATCCAAAAGCTATGAGCTTGTGACATATCTACACCTGTACCTCATGAAACCTGTACTAATGTGAAGATAGTTTTTGCAGCAACTTGAGGTCCACTGGCTTAAAGTCCGCACTGTTAACTTCTCTCAGTAACCTTTCATATTATGAAACGCAAAGTGAAATTCAAGTGTTTTCTTATCAGACTGAAAGAGGAACGCAAAGTCCCAGGTAGGGCCAATACACAGTCCAATGGACTTGCTGCAATCTGCAGAAGCAGTCTTCCTGCATCTTCAGGGTGTTGCAGAAGTTTCTGCACTTCTGCTAAATGAGGCTCCCACCTTTCCCACTCCCCTCAAGCTTTGCCATGAATATTCATCCTACAGTCTTCTGGCTGCCAAATTCCAAAAAGATTAAGGCCCATTCTCTAATGACGCGCCAGGAAGTCTGGCTGGCAAAAGGAAGGCTCAAGGCTAATAGCTTTATCAGTGACCTCAAGACACTCTTGGAGCCACTGCTGCACTAATGCCCTTCAGCATACTGCCAAGCAGCTCTTTACATCAAAAGTAGACACTGTTCTGAGAAGCAACAGATTGGGAGCAGTGATACAAAGCAATTTGCCAGGCAGAAACAGAGGGGAAATATCGCATTCTTGTGCTCCCCTGGACCAGCACCAAGCTGCCCTTCAGCTCAAGGAGGTTGTGCTTCCACCAGCCGCTGCCCTTGTTCTGTGCAGCTATCTTTCCTGATCAGGCCACATATGCAAAAACATCTCCAGGAGAGACTGCTGCAGGTAAGGGCATCCAAAAGCAGCAGTTTAATTTCTTCCTCCACTCGGGTCAGCCAAGCAGCCACAGTATCTGAACAGCTTGAGCAACCACACATACGCGCACTGCAGCTTCAATATCTTAATGATGCTCAGGATCATGCCACCAAGCAGTAGTTCCACCCCACTGTCTGACAGCAACCCAAAAGTGGAAAGTGCAAGACAGAAGAATTGCAGGAACTGGTATTTGAGCTCGCACTTGCAAAATCTGGCGTCCTTAGGAAAGCTTTCTACAACACACTGGAAAGTGAATTCCAAGACCACGGGCAGACCAAACAGCAGGTAAGTGAAGAGCCCACATCTTGCTAATCTCACCAAACCAAACTACCATGCAAGTGTGTTGATTCAAAGGGAGGTACGTCAAAGCCATCAGGTGGACATGTTCTGGATTATTTCACTTTCATGACAAACTTTATGCAAATACATGCCTGCACAGGAGTAATTATGTGGGACAAGAGCTTATGTAAAATACATCATCAGTACTTCGTATAAAAATCTACCATCACTACTAAAAGAACCTTGCACAAGCTGAATTCTTTACTCATCACACAAGATAAAGCTCCCAGGTACTCTTGCCTGTAAGAGGAAATCTGATAAATAAGCACTGTTATCTAACTGGCTTTTTTCAGTAACAAAGATTTCATCAGCATCATCCTGCCCTGCTCCAGCTAACGCACAGACCAGTTAAATTAGACTCATAGTAGAAGATACAAGCTAGCTTCAGCTTTGATGACCTTTATTTCCAAGCTGCCTTAATGAGACAGAGAGATATTACGGAACAAAACTACATTTCACATTTTTGCTTAACCAAACACTAAGTTTACCACTGGACTACTAGTTTCCCCACCTGCAACACTTTCAATGACAGGTAACAGCCCACCTCCAGGACTGTTGTTCTCTCCATGCAAAGGCAAAGAATCATTTAAAGAAAAATTACAACTGCAAATGTACTTATGGTCCAAGAGTTTTTCACACAATACAATTTATTCCAACAACCTGTTTTAGACTTCAATGAACAAAAGTGGGTTTGTATTCTTATGCCAGACTGCCTGATCCTCTCCTTTCTTTGAAAAGTAAATCAAATCTACTCTCTGTATCTCTATACTGTTAGTATAGAGATGAAGATCTAACTTCAGTGAGAACTGCAAGTAACCCAACCTTTTAATTTTCCCTAATGCTTCACATGTGTCCCATCAGTGGCATACTGAAGTTTTACTTATTTGTTCTTTTTCTGCACAGTAGAAAAGAGCTTTCAGTCTGTGTGAAATATAATGCCTCAGGTGCTCCCCGTGGGCCTCTTATTTATTGTTCACTGTAACTTCCTTCTGCTGGCAACTGGAGACTCGTTCACCAGATTTCCATGATAACAGTATAATAAGAGACAAGCAGATACAGTCTTTTGCATCTCTGGACAACTGCTCTGAAAGAGTTTCTGTTCCTGTGTGCTGTTGTTTGAATATGCAACTGACCTTTCCAAGGCAAGCTGCAGTTTTCTCCAGAACAGTCTTAGTCCAACTGTCAAACTGAAGGTAGAGAAAAACCACTTGCCCTCCTCAAATACCATCCAGTGCTACCTTTGTGAATTGAGAAATCAACAGCTTCCAAGACTTATTCCATACCCTGCAAAAAAAGACTTAAAGCAAACGCAGCCTTAATAGTCTAGTACAAATAAAACTATTATACTCTGCCTATCTATCATGATTTTAACAATACTGAGCCTTGTGTACCAACTGTGTTGTTTTTTTCACTGTTTTTCTTCCAGGGGACCAAAAGGACTACTTTCCCCACAAAAGCCTCGTTTGGACAGGCACCTAGAAAGGCAAAAAGTTCACTGTTCTAATTCTAAAGACTGAGCCACTGAACACAAAGCAATGGCACTATGTACGTGTTTCCTGCCCTAGCCTGGTGGGCCTCATTACTTCGGATCATTGCTTCCTCCAAAGTCAGCCTGAAGAGTAGAACCATATTAACAGTCTTCCAGTATTTGTTTGATGGCTTTCAAACCTGTCAGTACCTTCATCCAAAAGGAAGAAAAATTAGGTCCTGGGGAAACGGTGACGAGGAAAACAGGTACATCATCAAAAGTTGGGAGAATCATTGAGCAAAGAGAAGCAGATCAGGTAAAGAAAATTCCATATGAGAGGCAGGAGAAGAAATGAGAGTCAACAAAGATGCAGGGTGGTGGTCAGGACACATGGCAAGAAACAGGGAAAGAAAGAGGGCCTTGCTATAGCAAGGGGCTGATATGAACAGAAGATAAGACCGCATCACCATGTCTAGTTCTTCCTTCAGTAGCTCAAGGATGAACAGACCAAAAAGAGCGCATGGACGAGCTTCACAAACAATTTGAACCACCAGAAAATGAGCCTTCGGCAGGAGACTCAACAGGGACAGCCATTTCAAGTTTAAAAAAAGGAAAAAAAGAAAAAAAGAAAAACACAAACTTGATCACAAGCAATGTACTTCAGCAAGGAACACCAGCCACTGGAACAACTTAAGGAAAGCCAGGATAGTTTTCATTACTAGCCATTTTAAGGTAAAGTCTGGAAGTCCTTCTTGGAGGCAAATTTGAGTACAGGTTTATGAAACACAGGGTTAATCCTGGGATAATTCCTATAGCCTGTACCTTTAGCTTGTGACCCAAGAACCCAATGGGTGGATGTATGAAGGGGCTGGGGAATGATAAAGGGGCAATGAAAAAAGTAAGAGAAAGGACAGAAAAAGATATAGAAGGGAAAAAAAGAAAGCATACTGATAATGAAGTAGGATGAGTAAGAGCAGCCTAAAAAGGGCACGTAAGAGGCTGCATGTAATAATTTTTTTAATTTTTAATTGAAGATACATGGGGGAAGGAAAGAACAAGAGAAACCAAATTCTGTGCAGAAGACTGGCTGGAGAGGGCAAAGAGAGGCTGTGAAGGAAAAGACAACTTTCTTTGTTTCTTCACCTCACTGATTACTTAAAGGGTGAGTTTTTCAAGTGTAAAGTTGTAAGTATCAGAGAACCAAGGTCCAGCTTGCCATGCAGTACTCTGACCAGCCTTGTTTTGTCCAGACAGTACATGATGCCACATGACAATAAGCCAGAAAAATGCTAAACCTGAAACATGTCCCCAGTCACATTCACACAAAGACTGATTCTTCCAGGTGCCAAATCCTTACACTTAGTGATCCCCTGTCCAAGTGAAACATGGAAGCAGATGCTCTTCTAAAGCCACTGTATTTCTCTGCACAGTGCCTTCATCAAGACAGCCACTGCTTTTTCAGTTGGTTGTTTCGAGCTCTGTGACAAGGTAAAGCAGGGAAACTTTGCCTGGACACCAGCTCTATGGGGAATCAGATGTGTGCAGGTGTCATGATCTATGCAAAAGGAAAGGAAACACCAGGACACCAGGTATCAATACACAAAGCACAGGAAGCAAGGGGACTACCCAGCTGAGCTCTCTCTGTTGGCTTCTTCAAGCAAGAACTACAGGATCAAATTACAAGAACCAAATTAAAAGGCTTGGCCACATAGCAGTGTAAGTTCAGATCTTCACAGTCGAGGGTAGCTGAGGTGGTAAATTATAGGACAAATCAAAACGTACTGACCAATTAATTAATTAGCCATGGAAGCTTTAAAGCAGGCTAGTTTGTCTCGCTTACACCTCTATCAATTAATTAGACTCTCTGAAGGCAGCAAGAAAGTTTATCTAGGGCAGCACTGCATGCTTCTCTCACCTCTGCTAGGCATGGGTTAGTAACTTACTGGTGGAGGCAGACAGAGGCATCAATTCCCTCATTGCATCTGAGTTTACTCCTCTCTTTGCTCCAAAAATCACATCCAGCAACACACACACAAACAGAAACTTCTGAAGGGAAAAACACTGCATAAAAGCTTATACTTCCTGCAACTGAGTACCATCATCAAGCAAAAAAAGGCAGAAAATACAGATAGCATCATACACACAAATGGAGAGTCCTGGGCAAAAACTCGGAGGGAAAATAAGGCTCCTAAAAGTTTTAGCAAAGTAAAAATGGGGGGTGGGGTGAGGTCTACACACCCCTTTTTCTTTCAGCTACATTTGTTTAATCCACACAGCTTCTTCCACTCGTTAAAAAACAAAACAAAACAACCAACACACACAAAAACCCCCAACCACCAGCAACATTCAAAAACAATGTTCCACCTCAACAATCCCAGGTCGTCTCTTTACAACTCATGCAACACTACTCGGGGTCAGATCAGTGATCCCCAAGCTGCCTAAAGTGGCCCCAGGCAAGGTTCACTCTGGAGGGATCAGGAGGAGAGGCAGAAAAAAACACTTTACTAATATATAGATATACTCAAATGACTCCAGAGTGACTCAAAGAAAGAGGAATAATTCTTCCCAAACACTGAAGACAGCTGGTAGTTTACTCACACACCATGCAGAAAGGCTTTTCAGTGTTAAATAGTATAGTGTCATCAAGGGATTTACTCCTCATGTGCATGCCCCCCCCCCTTGTCACAGTTTGGCTTCCAGTTACTGTGCTCCTGGGAGCTCCACTGCTTGTGTAAAAAAAGAGTATTCCTTTTTAATCTACCTACTGCTTTTCAGATTAATTCCACAGCATGATTTTTAAAATTTTAAATTAAAAAAACATGACATTTCACTGTAAGAAACTTTGGCCAAATAAGCCAGCTTTTAATTATATATTGTTTGCTTTCTCTGTGTATAAAACTTCCAAACACGAAGACGGGCAAGGAAAAAGAGAGAAACGAAGAGTCAAATCCTGAGAAACCAGACTTTTTTTTCCCAATTTGACAGATCTGGGTCCTGCAGTAAGAGTGCTTGCCTTCAAGCTCCATGAAAGACAGTCCCTGGCATCTACATGTCAGAAGCCTGTTTTCACACCTCGTTGTCAGCCTAAGCATAGGGTTAGGTTTCCTCTCATTCTCATTTCCCAGACGCCACAAGAGGCTAAAATGGAACAGTAGAGCTGCTTCATACCCTACACTAAGAAACTAAAAGACTACTTAAAAAAAACAGTGAGATGCCTCTCTATATCCATCACATTCCCTTATTTCTACATACCATGACAGCAAAAGCTGTCTCCATATTATCCTCATGGGAAACAAATTCATATGGAAAGACAACTTCTCCTAAGGATGTGGGATTTAAAATAAGGATTGCTATTTCTGGAATAGGGAAGACATAAAACAATATGAACAATTAAAGGTTAAAATATTTACTGGCACATGGAAAAATAAAATTCCATGGTGACAGAAAATCCCAATTATAGTATAGTTCATTCAGTGTTAAATGTATTATGGCCTCATGGACACTTCAGAGGAGACATCAAGAGGCATTACAGCTTTTCTTTTACAAGTTCCCAGCTTCACCTTTCCCCCTGGCACCATCATAATCTTAAAATATCAAATCTCAACCCGCTTTTAGCAAACTGAGAAGCCAGGTTGCACCACTCTTGTTAGATAACAGGTAATCCCACAGCACCAAAGACCTGTGGCGGCTAAGCATGCAGGCCTGGGGCTGCAGACAGGTCCCTGAGAAGCACCCACCACAGGGACTGCTGCTCCAGGGGCAGAGTAACTGCACACCCTTCAGGCAGGGCCAGGGCTTCCAGACACAGGCAGCCAGAGAAGCAGCCTCCCTGACTTGACCTACACCTCGTATGGCTCATGAGGCTTAACCTTGCACTGCTTGGGCTCACTGGACTGAAGGGATGGCCAACTCCATATTCTCTCCTTAATCCAGGGCTCATTTGCAGATGAATCTACCCACCCTATGGCATCACCAGCAGAAGAGACAGCTGGTCGGAGGCCTGCCTATTTGCACACCCTGCTACTGCCAGATGTGTCCATGTGCATGTGCCCCTAGTATGCCAAAAGATTAGTAAAGCATTTCTAAAACAGCTGGTGCCAGCCTGTGCTGGTGCGGAGCACATCCAGAGAGGAACAGCAAGTATAGAATGATAGAATTGTTAGGGTTGGAAGGGAAGATCATCTAGTTCCAACCCCCCTGCCATGGGCAGGGATGCCTCCCACTAGATCACGTTGCTCAGAGCCTCATCCAGCCTGGCCTTATGTATGTACTGTCCCTGACGTGCCCATCACTGCTTGCATCTGAATTCAATATCTGACATCCTTCAAAGATCCAGCTGCAGTCCCGTGTTGCTTGAAATATAAATACCATATGGGAAAGTGACATCATCAGGGTAAAGAGCACAGGTAAAGCAAACATGCAAGTGCCTTCTGGATCGCCGAGGCCACCTCTGGCACTCACTGCTCATACGCAGGCAGGCAAATTCAATAAATACTGTCTTAGACTTCAGTGAGTTTTACGGAGCAGCACAAGTGAGTATGAGCAGATTTCACTCTTTGAGTGCTTTTTACAGTCAGAAGGAACAGTTAGGATTTCTCACAAATGCATTTCGCGAGGTGCTACACTTGGCTTTTCAAACCAATGCTGCCACCTTCTACCCAAGCTACATCCACCCCCTGGAAACATACTCAGCCCCACAGTCAGTGGCTTGTTATGTCACAAAGCAGCATTTTATTACAATCCTCAAACACAATTTAAAATATTCAGAAAGCACAAGTTACAGTGTTATTTACCCATTTCATTATAATGTTGTAACATGCTGCTGCAAGTAAGACTTTTTGCTTTACAATGTACATACCAGGGGAAAGAATATATTTTGACCCACATACAAAGCACTGGCTATTTTTCAGACGAAGAAAAATAGGCAAAAATAATCAAACAGTTAACACCTTCTGAAAACTACAACCAGCATTTGATGCACCCCAAAGGAAAGGATGATTGCTTTTCAGCTGTGCAATAATCTGATTTAAACATCATTTGAAGTACTGGTTACTGCAGAGATAGGCATGACGTAGTGAGCTGGGGGGAAAGTTTCTAATTATTTATTTCTATTAAAGCTCTGCCTATTGCTTGATTCGTAAAAACAGCCAGCTGTGCTCCTGTCTTTCTCTGGGACAAGAAAAAACCTGAGACAAAAGGAATAGAGACATTAATAAAACCCTGCTCTCCTTCCACTGTATGCCCTCCCTCTGGAAGAGTATTTAAAACAACAAATGCTTACTCAAAATAATAAAAAACTGAATCTATGTAGACCATTCACAGTCACTTACATACAAGGAGTTTTAATAAAAACAGAATGCTTAGTGACCAAGTAACTTGCATTACCTTCATTTCAGATAGGCATTCAGCTACCAAGATGAACAACATTCAGAGACTCCATGAGTCTTACCCAAATTTGCACTATTGATGTGACTGTTTTTCAGAGGCTGGACTTTCTCTTAATTTCCACACCAATAATTCTTTCCACAGCTCAAGATGGCTGTCATATTTTTTATTCTAAGGTGGTATTGCAACTATGGCCCCTTTATCAGTCCAAAATACTCTTTCTGAATGATGGTAATAATGATAAAGCAGCTTCATTCAGGACACGTGAATCTTGAAATCAAAAGGACTTAAAACGTGTATCTGAGCGTTTAGATGAATAACAGAGGATTGGAAAGCATACAGATGCAAGCGATTTTTGCTAAGGAATGACACTGCTCTCCCCATGACAAATATTTTTCCAAAGCTGGAAACCTCCGGAGATGTTTTCTTGTTTCTTCAGAACATCAGATTTATTACAAAGCTACCACATAGCATTCCAATGTATGTGTTAGCTTGGAAATACTGTGCTAAAGGACAGTGGGAAGCTAGGGAAAATAAAAGAAAACTTATCATACCAATCCATTCACTATGTTACTCATTTTGCCTTCATCATAGTGGAAGCAGGCTATTTCATTAAAAAGTGTATGACAGGGTGGCCAGGAACAGGGAAGAAAGCAAACAGTCAAGATACTACTTTGTTCAACTGCTTAGAAACTATTTAATGCATAATAAAAATCTTGACCTTGCCAACAATAAAAATATCAAGGTTTACAGCACTTGCAGTCCCATAAGCATATATATTTTAAAGGCACACTATTTATACACTTAAACAGCTGCATTTTTGCAATGCTGAACCCATGGAACTTTCATTTGTCACAGATTACTCTGAGATCTTAATTTCAAAGTGATTTTAAAGAGTCTCACAGCAATGAAATTACATCTTTACAAGAGTCAAATAATCTCAAACTGAATTCACACACTGACATACCTGTGTATTTGCTTATTGGCACCTAAAAGTTCTGGCTTTAAACACGCAGACAGACAGAGACAGGGAGGTGAAAAGACAACTGAGATCTGAGGAAAGGTTTATCAGTTACGGAGGCTTCTAGGTTAACAGGCAAAAAAATCTTCTTTGAAATTCTTACTAACACTTATGGAAGACATTTATTTTCTAAACACAGGCTGTTTCCAAGATACATCCACAACATCCATGTGGGACTGGCACATGTGACACCAGACCACTGGGAAACCTATACTCTTTGACAGAGGTGGCTCCAGGCCAGGAGAAACACCCTAAAGTGCCTAAAGTGACATTAGATATTCAGATACCTGAGTCACCCCACTAGCCTCTACAACATTTCATTACAGCAGAGAAGATTACAACTGGATTTAGAATCAGCCCAGTCCTTCCATCCCACCTGTTCCCAGCCAGTTCATCTGGTGGACAGCAGAAGGCAACCAACAGAATGAAAATAGAAGATAGCAGCATGAAAGGACTAGGTTCTCACAACGTATCAAGGGATTTACAACACTATTTCCCACTATCACTTTGTGAGAGATCATGGAAGTTTCTCTTTTTATTAAAAAATGAGCAAAATCAGACTCTAATATGGAAGAGCATACATTATGACCTCAGCAAATGTTTTTTAGGTATCAAAGACATTTACTATAGACATTAACTACCTGCTAAACACACTCGCAGAAAGTGTTTTCTACCTGCACAGAGCTGCTACCCAGTTCTTCAAGGTCACCACAATTACTGATGGGAACCACCAAAATACCATGAGCAAAGGTGATGTAAGCATGGCTTAAGACTTCGAGTACTCCATCTTATCTTACCCAAGTGTTTCATTAAGTTTAGTCTGCTCACTAGAAGGACTTTACATTTCAAATTCATACTGGGAACGAAATAGACATGCTTATGTAAACATAAATCCAAGAAGACCCAGGAATAGTTAACGGCCCTTTTCACTCCTTCATGCTTCTCCTCTTTCCTCTCATTTCCCCATGTATGCCTAGCATAGAAGAAAAATGGTTAGAGACACAATAAAGAATCTAATTACACTGGGAGTACAACAATGAAATACACAAAGATTAAACATTGCTAGTACAATTACTTCATCTATCATGCAACACAGCATTAAACTTACCTGTTCATTACTGTAATTTGGCAACTGAATCAACTGAATCTTAAAAAAGGGCCCTGATAAAACCCACAATAAGCAAGATGAAACGAGGAAGAGGAGGAGGAGGTGAGCAAGAGGAAATTATACCAAGAGATCAAGAAAAGTTGAAGATGCAGAAATTCACCTGTCTGAGAAGATCCACCCTCTTCTGGAGATCTGCAAGCTAAAGTTGCAAGCAAAAAACCCAGTGGGGGGAAAAAAAAGCCCCAATTTGTAACCAAGTTGTATGTGTGTAGCATTGCTAGCACCTGTTAAACACAGCTGCTAGACAGACATCCCTGCAGATAGAACCTGTATCAGTGCAGTGGGTTTTTAATCTATTCTCAGGCTTAGAAACACACAGCTAATGAGGACTTGCTGACTAGCCAGAGCAAACGCATATTACAAAATGCAAGTACTGGCTTTCTGCTGTTTATACCCTGTCTTGTAGGTGTAATTCCACCAGATTACATCAGATTTGTGAACTCCAAGCATTACGTTACTTGCAAAAGACAGTCTTCCAACATACAGGGTCCATTTACCAAACAGCACCATCAAAATGCTTTGAACGTACAGAATCCCATTTTTAACGCTGTTCTGGAATTAAGGGAGAAACACAGCAGGGCTCCCCTCTCCAAAGAGCATATGGCATTTTAAGAAGCAGTGCATTACAAATTCCCCCAACAGCTATTGAGTCATTCAATACAGGCTCAATTTATCTTCGTTCTATCTCTCCTTCCTAGGCACATGCTCCGTCGTCAGCAACAAGAAGACTGAAATTCCTTGCAGTCATAAGGAGGCAAGTTGTGTCTCATTTATATTAAAGATATACGCACTTCTGACGAGTTTTTCAGACACAGTGGATGACAGCTTAGCACTGCCAAGGATAGGCATTGGCCATCCCCAGGGAAAGAGCTCAAAGAACAAGAAGTTCCTTGTGCGGAGCATCCTAGATCACCTGTGTTTTAACAACACACAAAGACTATATCCTGCCGAACAATTTTAGGCATATCCACATATGAAAGAAAGCATTTCAAGAGGCAGGATGGCATTTCTCTTCTGTTCATAAAGAGTGACAGACCATCACAGTCCATAAATTTTCTGGTACTTCATCTCTAATGCTTGCTAGTGAAGCGTTTGGCAGTACAGGGAGCTAGGAACTTGACTCATTTTAATTCATTCCTTATCATTCTGCAAAACTGCTTCAGCACCCACCAGTTTCATGCAATGGTTGTAATACCAAAAAGGCAAGCAGTACTCTGCTGTAGAAAGAACCTGCACTTGCATTGACATTCTGCAGGCACATACCAGCTACCTTCTGAATGAGTTTTACCCAGCTTTTCAGCTTTTGTTTAGTGCCCTCCACGCATTGCCCGTAGTTACTGCTTCTGTCCAGAGCAACTCCGAGGTACTTTGGCTGGTCACCAGGAATTAATTCTGTGCCACAGAAACTCACTGAGAGCCAAATGGCTGAAAAGTAGCAAACTGAAGGAAACGAGCACCAGTCTTTGTGGTAGCTGGTTTCAAGTTCCAGTTTTGAGGCTGATCTATAAGATCAACATCCTCGAGGCTTTGCTTCATCTTCTGCATGGAACAAACATGGACTGCAAGTGAATTAATTGTTTTCACATCCTTTAAGTGGAATATATGAAGCAGCTACTAATTAAAAGGGCCCCTTGTCAGAAAAGCTAAAATACCAATACCCTTCCCGGGGTCACTCAGTCTGACGCATAGGTTGATCAGCATTGCCCTGTGCTGGAATTCACGGCACACGAGTCTCCTAGAGCGGAGCAGGCTTGTAGCATGAGTCTCTACCAAAATAAAATTACAATGGGTGCAGCTCATCGGGATTTCAAGAGGTCACCTAACCCAGCTGTCCCCCACATATGATAGCTAAGCTTCTTCATCACCTTTAACTTTTCCATCATAAACACTAATTTCTTAGCCCCAACTCCCTTCCCACCGATTTTTTGCAGGACAACATAAGGGATAAGCAGGGGCAGCCAGAATTTCCAATCTTTGGCTCCTCCCCACCCCTTGCCCACATCTCGTAAAGGTGCATTATCCACCAGGGGCTCAGCCCTCTGGTCCTCAGTGCAGGAGCACCAGACCCCAACACTTCCCACAGGCATCTGCCAGGATCTTTTCGTTTCAAGTTCTTTCCAGCAACAGAGATTTCTCAACTCCCATTTGGCAACTGAAAGCTTTTTCCGAAGTTTTCTAGCATCTTAAATCTCTCTCTCCCTTCTGCATCTTAAATCCATAACTTCTTGTCCCCTTCAGAGCAGGCAGGGAGAGCACTTCACTCCCTTCTCTGCAGCAGAATTTCAGGTGCTCTTTACACAGAACAGCATTCATTCTGTCAACCTTCCTGGTGGTAGTGTTTTCTAGACATCCCTGTGAATTTTTTCACCCTGTTTTTCTTATAGCTTTGTCCTTAGGAAAAGGTGTTTCTTAAAAGGTGATGCCTTCAGTTGCATGCCATAGTCCAGCTCATGTCAAGAATAATTTCATGTATACATTCACATCCAGTGTGCTTGCTTTTTTTCTTTTGAGGTCAGAGAGAAGGGAAGGGTTTGGGGTTGTTTTACAACCACGTAATATTGACTCACATTCAAGTTTGCAAACTGTGAAGTGGAAGCCCTACATTTTTGTTTATTATCAAACAAGGTATTTGGTAGGAATACAGGCAAGCCTAGGGCTTTCTTAGATGTTGTGCCAACCTAGCTGTGTTAATGAATAGCACTAAAGAGGAGACTCCAACGCTAGTACAAAGGCACAAATGAGTGTAGCCACTGACATCACCAAAACTGAGGCTGTTGTGGTTGATCTTATTTAAGGGGAGGGATTAAGAGCACCGGCAGACTCCTCCCTTTCAGACTAAACTGCAATCCCCCTGGAAAAGATGCTGCCAACCTTTTTTCAGTGTTGGTTATTCCAATTGCACTGGGGAGGAGCAAGGAGCCAAAGAGACAGGAGGTAAGCAGCCAGTTTTTTCTGCCCTGTGACAAAATGCTTGCACCCAGGAGCACTCTGCTATTCTACTATTCACCTCGTTGGATCAGGCAGGAACCTGAACACACATCAATATGGCTCCATTCCCTCTTCAGGGACCCAGAGCTCAAGAAAGTTAATGCTGATGATTGAAAGTAAAAGGACAGGCCTGCAGGAAGAGCAGAAAAAACCAACCAAACAAAAAACCCATACAACTGTACATTGCTTATTTTAGGTAACCCAGTAAAACCGAAGTATCTCCATAATGCTGCAAGGCTCATATTTAGAAATTAATGAGGTTCAGAAGGGGGCTTACAAACATCACAGTATGCTTCAGACTATTCTTAAAACTTTTTAGCCTGAATCCATTACTTTAAAAACCCACCGCTACCACACGCCTCCTTGTCACAGACCAGCGATACAGGAGACATTTCTCTCCAAACAAATTAAATCCACTTTTTCTTGAAGGAGGGTCAGGAGGATGAGGGCACCATACTTTTAAAACGGACATTAAAAATAATTATGCTAAACCATGTATCAGCACAAATTAACGAGAGACGGTAAAATGCCTGATTTCAACTTGCTTAAATATTCAATTAAAAAAGCTATCTAGGCAAAGTTTTATTAAAATAAATCAACTAAGGAAATGCTCATTAAACCAATCTGAAACCCACATTCTTTTCACATATTTCTTCAAATATTTCTGAAAGATAAGTCTTCACTCTGCCATTATAAACCTGATTATGTCCTCAATTAATGTGCCTTCCTTTGCAGCAGAAGCAGGTGTGATGAGCATGCAGTGCTAATTTCCAACGCAACACCACGTGTGGTAAAGCTTCTGTCTCTTTCCCTGATACAGAAACTCACCTCTGCCTTTCTCAGATTCAGCAAGCCAAGTTATCCCTAGATAACCCTCCCCAGTAGTTCATAGGTTTGGGATCCATCAAGACAGCTTTGGAATTGGTGTTGGAAGAATTAGTGCAGATGGACATAAAATACTGCCTTTCCATCCATAATACCTTGAAAGAAAATCAAAGGTTCAACCTTCAACCTGGACCTAACATATGGGTGCTTGAAAAATGCTGAGATCACTGTATTTGTAGAAGATGTTCAAGGTTTGGTTTTGCTTTTTAAGGACATTAAAAAATTGATAGAAAAAAATGACAATGCAAGAGAAAAAAAAACAACAAAGCATTATACAACTTTCTTTTGCTGTACAGAGAGGTACAGGCACGTTAGCTCAAAGAGGCAGGGATCATAGTGGGTTGCATAGAGTAGGTCTAGTTATTTCAGTGATGAACACTGTCTGCATAACTGATTCTTTGGATCACAGAAAGCTACAAATCCTACTTTCCAAGCTACTACATAAAAATTCCCTTTTATATTACCACCACTTTGGTTAGCTCTTTCCCTAGCATATTGCTACTGAAAAGCCAACATATTACTCCAACAAAAGACTGGAATATACTGTAAAAATCCTAGACTAAAACTTTTCAGCCAGTAAAACTTCCTTCCATATTGATGAGCTTTCACTAGCAACTTAGAAATTAAAAACAGAAATTATCATAAAGAGGTCTTCTGTACAGGCACAGCTGCATCCAGAGAGCTTGCTTGCAGTGCACGTGTAATAGCATAAGCATACACAAATGTTTAAAGGGCACATCTTGGTTCTGAGAGTATGCTCGAAACCTTTTCCATGAATAAAGTTATGTTCCTCGGTTCACAGCCCACAGTACAGGTCCACAGTTCAGTTGCAACAAGCAAGCTGAAGCAATGCCATTTTTAACCAAAGTTTTAATTTCAAATGCAAGGCCAAATGCCTTTTCTAGGACTGAGCCAGGACTCAGGCAGCAAACAAGCGTGCCTGTACCAGCTCAGAGCCAAAGTCCACCCAGTCTCATGACACATCCCCCAGCAGTGGCCAGCAAACAATGGCCAGGGAAGAGCAGAGGACGAGGGGAAGCATATTGCAGCCCTGCTGCTGCCCAGCATCCAGTGATTTGGAGCCAAGGCACTTCTCAAGGTAGAAGTAGTGCCGCTGCCTCTAGAGCTCAGCTTCAGACACACTCCTGTAAGGTTGTCAGAAAATGAAGGCAAACTCAGTCCTTTCAGAGTGGGCAGAGGGAGGGGGCTTGTTGAGTGTTTTTTGATGAGTATTTGGGCAGGAAAACTTGAAAGGAATCCAGCAGCAGTTGGCAGTTGCAGGCCTTTGTACCACCACAGAAAGACAGTGTGGCAAAAATCGCAACTGGAGAGTTAAGCTAGCCAGTTCAGTTTCCACCAAACAGAATTTTGCTACAGAGGACAAAAAGCAAATAAAATTACTCAATTACATCATATTTCAGATTAAAGCGATCTTGGTTCTTAAGACATCATGTAAACATCCTTGCCACAGTGCTAGCTATATACGAAACATCTATTTTCAAATATTTGCCCTCTCCACAGATAAGGGTGTGTTTCACTTTTCAACCCAGAGAACCTCTCTATCATTTTTCTCCCTCCTTCCCTACCTTGGGGGAGGAGGGGGGGAGGGGTGAATCGAGAGACTGCCAACTCGGTGCCAAACCGACACAGGGTGATACCACACACAAATTCAATTTACAAGTTTCAGAAGAGTTAGTTATGAGCAGAGACTGCTAAAAGGGATGGCACTCTGGCTTTTAAAGGAAAGCTGGCCACGGGGTAGCCAGGAAAGCAAGATTTTTTTGGCCAGGAAAGCAAAAGACAAGATAAAAACCTCAAAACAAAATTCCAAGAACCACCTTGATCCCACAATCCCCATGTTAAGGATAGTTCATGGGGGGGGGGAAATGGAGGGGGGCAAGTCAGTAACGATCTGGAATCTGGCCCAAATTCCCACTGCTGCTTATAGTTTTAGCCAAATTTATAGTACAGGCAAAGCCTCTACTTTATGGGCAAAATGAATTTTAAAAATCCTTGAAATAGAGATGAGAGCCTCATGCTCCCTAGGAAAAGAAGGGCTCCAACCCTCTGTACAGCAAGCAACCCCAGGAAGCTGTCTGAAGAACCAGAGGTCTCGCCCTCTGTGTGACCACCAGAAGGAAAAACAACACTGCTCAGCAGGCCTAGGTGGTCTCCGTCACAGCATTTGCACTGCACTCTAGAAATGAAAACTTTTCTTTTCCTTTGGTTTCAGCCCTCTCACAACCCGCACCTCAAGCATAGGGTTGCTACATGGCTAACAATCCAAAGGCCGTTGGCACCAGATGGATGTGAGAGGAGAAGTTCAACTCAGACTTGCTGGTAGGGAGCCCAAGACTGCAGGATGGCCTTTAGAGTGAGGGGGCCCACGGAAAACTACACACAGTGCAGCACATTGGACCAATCAATCACATCTGCAACTGGGAGACACTTGCATTAGGCATTAAAGATGGCATGGGTCAGCTGTAGAGTTGTGCATCTCTGCTCAGCCAGGAGGAGCAACAGCAATGCCACTGGAACCTGATTGAAGGCTACGCGTCAGGCCAACAGGTTTAAAAATCTACCTTCATCACAGAAATTAATTATAGCTCTGGTATTTAACAGTGTGTCAGCCATTATCAAAATGAGGGTCCATAAGCACCCTATATCACTACCAGGAACCTGAAAGCTGACCCCGCAGGAGAAGACTGAAAACTGCTAATACTAACCCATCATATTAATTATGTTAAGAGGAAAGACAGGCTGGTTTTGAAACAGCACATAATGCACACATTTCCACCATCGTGTTCCCCTGAAAATACCAAATCTGCATTTGAAGTACCAAAAACTTCGAACCTCCAGGGGAAAAAAGCGTTCTTTGTACAGAGTCAAGCTTAGGCAAATCTTGCAACAGTAATTACAGACACTGCCTCCCCAAGCCATCTGCTGTGGCATTTATAACTCCTGGAAGGGCAGCAGGCAGCGCCAGTGGAGAAGAAGAGACACACATATCTCAGCAACCAAAGCCAGGCTGTGCAGAAAAGCTGTGATGCTGCTCTGACCTGAACAGGAACTTACGTCCCAGTTATCCTGACCTCCTTCAGCTTGCAGATACCTCCAATGTTCATGAAGCAGAGGAAACAGCTGGGTCTGCAGCCTTTTCAGATCAAAGGGAGTTCAGAGCTCAGCCTCAACACAATGCGTAACCCTGAGCAAGCCCAGACTCGCAAGAGCCCAGTGGGAAGAGTCCAACCAGGAGCTCATCCCACAGATCAGCAAACTTGTGCTCTGATGGCAGTCTGAGCAACACAACTTTCATACACAGACAAACTTGACAGACACCAACACAGCCAATAGCTCTGTACAACTCTCCTCCAAGGAGTGATGCCAGAAACATGGGATGAATAGCTCAGAACAATCTGAATTCATCCTTTATGAGAATGCATAAGGTCCAGCCTGATGCATGCTGTATTTCATCAGTACAGCTAGAAGAGAAGGCAGAAAAAAACGCTCACACACCCCTTGCTCATACAGTTAAAGTGTTAACAGCAGGCCAAGCCACAAGGGCATTGAAAATCCCACATTCACAGTACAGCTGGAGACAATGTCAATGAATTGTTTTGCCATCCATAAAAACTTACTACAATACTCACTTCATAGGGTTGTCACAAGGATTATTTAACATCTCTGAAGAGCTTTGAAAAAGAAATAGGGCCTATTGTTCTCAGTACCACAGAATTTGGAAAGATCTCACATGAATGTTGCACAACCATGCATGTGTGACAGTTGCAGCACCAATATATTATTTTTCTCCACAAAAAAAGCATCACAGAAGCTCATTTACTCTGGGCAACACTTTAGTCAGGAATGTATTTTGGTTTGCTTGTTAATATATCCCAAATAGGTATCAACTCTGACTAATTAATAGATTCAGGTGCTGTTTCTAGTTTTTCTTCATTAAGGGAAACATTGCAATTTTGACAAAGAACTCAGTTTAGGCTGTCAGGGCTCCTAACAAACACACTATAATTACCTAAGTAACGCTAACACATGAGAACAACAACAGGGAAGAAAAAAAGCAACTGGAAATGTCACAGAAATCTCATTTCCTTTACAGCAAATGAGAAAGTCTGTCTGCACGGTGAAAAGGTGCTACACACAGAAAGAGGGCAATGCCATACTGCTTAGTCTGACCATTTAAGAGCTCTTAACACTGGTGTAGAAACACTGTAAAGGTTTTAAATAGTCCTTTCTCCAGGAGTACAAAAGTATACAGGAGGTGTTGGTTTATAAATGTTCTGCCATGCACTCAGATCCACCTCTTATGTAAGGAAAAGTTCTATCATTTCACCCTTTCATTCTCATAAAACATAAGGAGCTCAACACCTACTTCAAGAATAAGCTTTTTTCTTTTTTTTTTTCCTGAGAAGTCTCAAACTACAGTGCTAATCACAATTAGGCAACAAGGCTCTACCCAGGGTGAAGGATTAATCTGGCTGAGAAAACTACCATTTCCACTACACAAAGCTTCAAAGGATCTTTAAACGCATTGGGACACAGACCACATTTTTTGTTTGGAAAGCAAACATCACATTATTGATACTACTGCAAGATAAACAAGAGTATTAGGACTAGTCAGTACACCAGCATTCATTCCCCATGCAAGATGTGACAGAAAATTTCTTCTCTTTATTTCATCCTAGCTCTCTACCAAGGAAGTGGCACCTACGGGTGCACAAAAAAACACAGCATTGCAGTAGCAGCCTCACAGAGCCTAGGTCCCAAGTTGCCCAATTCCCAGGGCAAGCAACAGCCCAAAATCACACGCCTGCCCCCCTGCCTACAAAATACCTGAAGGAAGTTGAATGACTGAGAACAGAAAAAAAAAAAGGGAGGGGGGGGTAAGGGGGGGGGGGGTAAAGGACAAAAAAGCAACACTACCAGCTGGGCCGATTTAGCAATACTGAGCAAGGAAATGTACCATCTATCCAGCTTTCCCCAGGTTGATGACAGGTAGAGATCAACAACTTCACAGGAAAGTTGAGGGTGCTAAGACTAGACTGACCCACACTTAAAACAAGCATGAAACAGAAAGGTGAAACTGATCAGCTCCTTTGGCCATCAGTCTGATGGGCAGCATCCTCACATAGTCTGAGCTGTACATTGTTTCTATACAGTTTTCCTTGCCTTTTCCCTGGAAGGTATCATAAGCTCCACCCAGCACTTCCATGGTAATGCACCAGGGCACCCTGGCACAGCCGATCACCACACACTTCTCCACAGCAGAAGGAGGTGCTGTTGAGAAGGACTAGATCCAAAGGCAGCACTCGCAGATTGGTCTTTACAAAAGAGATAAGCGTTTCTTTCATTTTTGCTACAACTTGTCTGTAACAGCTGTAAGTGCCTAGCTCCTCATCACTGTCAAGTCTTGTACATTCCTAAATATGTCCAGACTCAGAGGCACAAGGAAATTCTACAGCTAAATCATACATATCCACAGATTTTAGAAGCATCAAAGAAAAATGAGTAAGCAAAGGTTTGTTTCGCTTTTATCCATTTGAAATTTGGACTTGTGCAATTAATAAAACAAAGCAGGAAGCAGAGATTATTGGTTTGGTGCACCAACAAATTAAACACTTGCTAGATTATTCTGATTTTACCCATAGGTGTCCTAGCAATAATCAGCTCTCAACTTAGGTGCTGACTCACTCCTGGAATCCTGACATGATCACATATCAGACATCAGATTGATTGTCATGTAACACTTTTAAGAGTTTCTTCATCAAGCACATGGTAGAGGCCTTGGCAATAGTATTTCTTTTTCTCATCTTATGTTAGTTGATGTAATAGCTAAACAAGAAATTTGGATAACACCTTCACATGCCTCTCCTTTCCCCTCCTTTTATTTTTACTTAAGAAGATGGTACCAATTATTTATTAAGAACTACCCACAAGCAGAAGTTCCCCGGTATTAGCCTTAAACACAAGTGTAGACAGAGAATCCATCTTACCTGGGGCTTGGCACCAGAAGGTAGAGGAACAGTCTGAAATATAAGGAAAATTTGGGTTCCCTTTGCCTTTTGTCATTTCTTTTGTTCTTTATCTTCTAATACTCAAAGTATCAATTGCCTAGTCACCTGCTCTTTGTTCAGAAACTGACTATAAACAGACTAACAGCATGCACCAAGACTCAGTATTAACGCTAAAAAACCCACTGAAAGAAAAAGACATTTTTAGCCATTACAGATGATAATTACATTTCTTTGTCAGTATCTTGGCCATTCCAATGAAAAATCACATTCTTATAAGCCAAAGGAGCAAGACTGAGTGCAATCGTCCTTCAGGTTTTCTGTATTTGCATAAAGTGTAGAGGCAGCTTACCATAATCTATGGCTATCATAAATTTAGTATAGGTGAACTCGTCTCAGTTACCAGCAATAATTCATTCATACTGGTTCTCCACAAAATGTAAGCCTCAAATCCAATTATTCTGTAATAGTTTTCTAAGTAAAAAAACCACCATTTAGGATTTGAAAACAATACATGTTTCTGCAAAGAGAGGCAGAATGAAAAAAAAAAAAGAAACTAGCACAGGACTATGCAATAGTTTCAGTTTGTAAGAAGATTAACCCAGGGCAGAAAGCTTTGGCTGGGGAAAGAAAATACATTTTGTGTTAGCAGAGTTCCCTGTAATTATAAATGGAATTTTGTCTTGTTCACTAATGCATCTCTTCAGAGATACAAGAAATCACACCGGAAGAGGAAATAGCATCCTTATTTCTGTCCAACACTATTTCCACTACAGCCCATTCTGATTTCAACCCTGTCAGGTACACCTCATGCACCCTCAGCTGAGCCATCTGCAATGTACTGTTAAACAGCAGCATAAAGTTTTGACAAGTGGTCCTGTAATTATGCTCAGCAGGGACAATCTGGTCAGGTGTTTTTCCTGTGCTTGTTGAATTCAAGCTATATTTGGAGACCAACTGCTCTCTATCCTGCTTTCTCCAATTAAGTGTGTGCATAGGGGTGGCGAGGTGAAGGTGGGAATTAAGAGAGAAAATGAGACTTTCTTAGAGTACATAAGATTGCCCTTAAAAAAGGCTGAAAAAAGGGACTGAATAAAACTGCACGTAATTTTATCGGAAAGATTCAGTAACAACAGATGGGAGGAGTACACAGAAGGGAACCAAAAGCCAAGGCTCCTGTGAAAGTTACAGGAAAGACCAGGACATTTATGTTTAAAATCCAGGGGCCAGAATTGCTCATGGCATAAGGAGCTCTGTGACAGACCAATGCTCAATGCAGCAAAGCAACTCTGCTGCAGGTTACAACAACTCTATTGAGCTTCAGCATCTCATACACAGCTGCAGTCTTGAAAATGACTGGAAACTGTACGGGCTTCATTGCTTGTAGAATCAAACTCGAGAAAAAAAAAATACACATACTTATCTGTGATTACATTGAACTTCACCTAAACGACCTGTAGTTCAAGCAAAAAGCCCGAAGTGAAGAGCTTCACCTCAAAACAAACCCTGCCAAGACAACTGGAGAGCTTACCACTTTACTCCCAAACATGCTTGTATGTATCAGCAACTCTCTGAAGGCAAACACGCAATCTTGGACTCCAGCCTATTTCCCTTATAGGGGGAGTAGGGGAAAGGCCATGAAGTTTACTTTGGACTTGAAATTAATGAGGTTAAAAACATGATGACTTAATGGGATGATTATCACTTTGAAGAAGGAGCAGCAAGATTACTGCAAGCTCTGCCACTTTCCTTTCTCGTTCCACACCTGCTCTCTGACTAATCCTAGGAGGGGAGATGAAGATTAAAAGAGGAAAAAGTATCAGAGTGGAAGAAAACACAAGTTTGGCATCAAATAGGTAAGACTCCAGTACCAATACAAAAGTTCCCTTAGAATACACGATATTAAAAGCTGTAAGGGGATAATCAATGTGCTTATTTATTTAGAAGCATACACATTGTATTATCAGCTTATTAAATACATCAGCATCATCTGAACAGCATCCAGGCACAACGATATCCTATTTGGTCGCCTCTCCATTTTGCTTTAGCAAGCCGTGCACCTAGGTACAGCCCGGCTCCTCGAAACGGGCTTCCCGTCAATTCTTTTTTGTTTTGAGCCGCTCTCCGACTTTTCGCCCATCCTTCTTCCCCTCACGCTCGGCGCAGAGCCCAGCTGCCACCCTCCCAGCAGCGAGCCGCCAGCCTTCGCCTCCTTCACTCCGCATCCCCCGGGAGCGCATCCATCTCACCTCAGGAGGGCGGCGGGGGGGGCGGAGGGGGGTAGGTGGGTGAATTTCAGCCGGAGCCCAGTCGTGCCACCGGGACCACTGTGCCCTTCCCTACACCGCGCCGCCGCCATCCCTTCGGGCACCCCCCGCCGCCCGCCGGCGCACAAAGGGCTGCGCCTGCCGGTGGCACCGGCACCGCGGCCGCCGGACCGAACCGGGCCCGGCACGTCTCCTCCTTTAGCCACCGCAGAGGGGGGCGGCGCGCTGGGGCCTTCCGAGAGGGGCGCCCGGCGGAGCCGCCGCCCGCGCCGGCAGCGCCCAGGCAGGGGGTGCTGACCCGGCCGCGAAGGGGCCGGCACGGCGCGGGCAGGGTCCGCCGCCCGCCTTCCCCCCGCAGCCCGGCACCAGCACCTCGCCAGCTTAGCGGCACCAACCTGCAGTCCCCGCCGCCGCCTCCTCGGGAAGAACCGGAGTCCCTTCTGCCCACCTCAGCCTCCAGCCCCAGGGCGGGCGGCCTTGCCCACCTCCGCCTGCTGCTGTCCGCGGTGCCCCCCCGGCGGCGGCGGCAGGCTGGCTCGGCGCCGCTGCCCTCGAGAGGCGGGGAAGGGGCGAGTGGGGCGGGCGGCGGCGGGAGCCTCGCTCATTGAGTGCGGCAGCCTCAGCTGTCGCCGCCGCTGCTCCCCGCAGCCGCTACTTCCTGTGCAGCGATGGTTCAGTTCCTCCCGGGCCGCTGGGGGCAGGAGAGCCGGGCGGCGGGGGGCGGAGGAGAAGGGGGGAAGGTCGGGTCAGATAGTGGGGGCGGCAGCGGCCGCCGCTCTTCCCACCCGGCCTGGCCCGGCTCCGCCCCGCCGCAGCCCGGCTAGCGCGGCTGGACCCCCGTCGACCGTTCTGTCCTCACCCTACCGCGGCGGGACACGATGCAGCGGAGCCGCCCGCCCCGCGCCTTGCCGCCGCTTGCCGCCCGCCCCCCACACGGCGGGGCGGCCACCAGGGGGTGCCGCCGCTCCCGTCAGAGGCGCTTCTCACGGCGGCCCCGCTCCTTCGGCCACCGGCGGCGGCGGTGGTGAGGAGAGCAGGGCAGCCAGTGCTCCCCGCCGGCGAGTGTGGGGCGATCGCCGGACCCGGGGAGGGGAGTGCGGCGCCTCCGCATCCTTACCGCCCGGCCGGGGCCGAAACGCCGCTCCCCGCCGGTGAAAGCCCCCTCCGCAGGGAGCGGCGGCGCCTGCCCCCGGCACCTCCGTGAGGATGGAAAGCCGCCTCGCTCGGGCGCTGCCGCTCACCGGAGCCATGGCTCGTTTTCCCGCTGGCTGCCTTCAGGGTGAGCGGTCTGTGTCCTCTCGCCAGCTCCGGCAGGAGCGCGTCCCAGGACCGCGGCGGCAGGGAGGTAGGGGGTCCTGCCCCTCTGCAGGCCTGACCCCGCCGCCCTCCGGGGCGGAGACCGGGCGGGCGGGCGGCCCCGCAGAGGTGTAAGTGCGGCTCCCGGGTATGTACACAGGGACGGGGGATCAGTGTGGAAGAAAGGCGAAGATGGCACCATCAGGAATCAATAACGGAAATTCTCAGTAACGCAGGAAACGGCTACGTAACGCTGTTAATAAATAAAGATACAATCCCGGGTCCGAATGGAGGAAAAAGGGGGGACCCTCGGCTGGAGGGGTGACGCTCCGCACGCAGTAAATGGGATGCCCTGCCAGGGACTGGATTTGTTGGAAGCTGTTCGTGAAAGGATCTCACCGAGTTTATTTGCTTTTAAACAAACGTTAACGCCATAGACTGACGGTACCTTTGTGTTCCTACATGTACCATAAAGCAGCAGGTGAGAACATACTGAAGGGAATACGAGTTTGGTCCGTTTCTCAGAATAAGGCTTGCAAGATGACGGTTTTGCTTGGGATCTGAGTCGTCCTCCTCAGGGTGTGACAGGACTCCATGTGGGGACTGCAGCAGCTGCCCTTGTTCTGGCCAGAGAAATTCAGCTCAGGCTTTCATGGGTGCTTAATGAGTGAAGGTAGGGAAATCATCCTCTCCTTTCTTGGGTGCAGTATGAAGAAGTGTCAAAGCTTGGAAATTACTAATCTTTTATATAAAATCTTTAAAATTGGATCAACATTTTCAAATACCAGTATCTAGTGTTAGCCTTCAAACATCTTACTGATGCTGCTAAATAATTGGTTTTGCTTTTCAAGATGATGAGAGCTTGCAACTCTCAAAGCTCCTTGTTTGAGATTGCATGTGTTCATTACGTCTGAAAATCAGTTCCTTTTATTTGGTTCCAAAATATGGATTTGAGGAGGCTGGTGTTAGGCAGTGACATGAAAAAACTGGTCATAGTTCTCTCTGCATCATTGCAGTAAAGCAGATACTACACTCAGCAGTTATGAGAGACCTGTAAAGAAAGTGGGTTTAACAGTTACTTAGGTTTCAAGTGTTCTCCTCTTTCACCTGCAGTATGTGACATTTAGAACATCATAACTTGGCCTACTTTAGAAAATCTACACACAAGTAATGTAAAAATATTTATGTTCTGTGTTTACTGAAAGTGCCGTTAAATCCATCAGTCAGTGCACTCTTATGTCATTGCAGAACTCACTACTGGTTTCCAGATGTATGTGAGTTCAGGTATGAGGCAGAGATTTAGCCCTTAGGTCAGGTGCGTATGCTGCTTTTTCTTCTTCCTCAGTCTCTTCCAGCACAGCCTCTTACTGGCAGTTCTGATCAGCCTTATCTAAAGCTGCTCAGCCCATGCCAGCTTGGCCAATCACAAAATCTTTGGCCGGTCTCCTATGCTGGGTTAGCTTTATAGTAGGCTGCCATAAATTACAGCAGCCTCCGTGAGTTCCTGAAGAACATTACAGATTATTTCAGTCCCTGGCATAGCTCAGAACTGAGACAGGACAAAGGCAATTTAGCATTCCTCTGAGGGTCCCAGCGCTGAGCCTCCTGTTTGTCTTCATTTCCCACACTGGTAGTACACAGGTATTTGCAGCTTATTTTTCTGCGACTTCTGGGGTTTGCACAAGGATGCCCATAGCACAGCTTGCTGTTTATTTCCTGTCTGCACTTTTAGTATACCTCACAAATCTGTTTCCAAGTAAGAAACAGCTCATTGAAGGAAATGATCTAATAGAAGTAGCTTATGACAATTTGATTGCAGAAGCTGAGCCTGACATAGTTTCTTCAGTCAGAAGACTCTTCAGATTGTGTCACTAACAGGAAGGCAGTTAAGATTGCTTGACCCCTTTCTGGTCTGCCTGAATTTTAACTACAGCAAAGTATAGAGTCTATTTTAAGACACTGGCAGTCCTACTTTGCAGTGCTTACATGCTTTGAGTGTCCATTGAGCATGTTGTGCATGTAACAATCAAATGGTCAAAACTAAAATCTGAAAGGATGGTGCATTCATGGGGTATTTTAGCATGAGACAGATACAGAAGAAAAAGAGAAAGAAAAGAAAATACATTTAAAGTTTGGGTATAAAAATGGTGAATACAGAAACAGCATGAAAAAAAATCCTAAAAGGTAGCACCTATAAAGTTAGCCAAGAAATTAATGTCCACCTTCCTGATCAGCTGTGTTCTGACGTTGGCAAACTGTGTCTTCTCTTTCTCAGTTGATAAAGAGAGCTTTGTGAAGTGCTAACCACTACCCCTGGACTGCAACTGAGAGCAACCATCCTGATACTCATCCATTATCATCCCTAGGCTTTAAATAGCTGTTTCACAGAAGCAATGTTTGTTATGTGCACAACACCAGTTTTCAAACAGAGCACTACCAGCCTTTTCTATTGAGAAAAAACACTTAAAGTATCAAAGTGGTTGAACTCTTCTTAAGAGCATCAGGAAAGCAGCTGTTTCAGACCAGCCCAACAGGTCTGCAGGATCTGCTGGAAAGAAGAGTCTCTTGCATTGATGATCTTCACTTGTCAATTTTTCGGATAATCTGAATGTAATTAGGAGAATCAGGTTTTTTTTCTTCACCTGAAGAGACTTTATTTTCAACATTAATGGGGGTTCACTTCCAGGTTTCTGAATGTGTCCCTTTTGTAGCCATCGCACGTACTGTAGTGTCCTGTTCCAGCCCCCCCCTCTCCCAGTCTAATTCTGGTTTCTCAAACTGTTAGAAATCACTGGAGGACATTTCCATGTTAGTTTTCAATACTGAGCTGTGTCTGAGTCACGTTGAATACATCAGTCCAAAGGCAGCTCCTCATTACATCCCACTAACTGCAGCAAAGCCCTCATTAACTTCTGGAGTGAGCAGAAGCCAGGCAACCATTTGCAGCTTTGTACAACAGGTACTGCATGAGCCACAGTGCCTCAGCTGTGGAAAGGTCCAGGAGACTCAAAGCAGATGCTGAGTCAGGTCTCATCTGTACTTGAAAATTTGAGGGTGCTCCAGCAAGTGCAGCTACACAGCATCGGGTGCATACATAAGTGAAGGCATGACCTAGCAACAACACTGTTACTTTCTAGTGCTGACATACCATGTCCTAAACATAGGCTCAAATTCCAAATTAATTTGAGCTCTTAAAAAAATAAAGCAGACACAATGCACTAATGTGCATCTGATACAAGAGATACAGAAACCCAGAATTCATCTCCTGAAGAGGTTAATACTTTAAATCCCACCTAATTGAATATCTTCTTAGCTTACCAAATGTTCAACATTTCTTTTACAATAATTTCTATGTCATTATCAGCTTTGTTGTGTCCTGTGTTGTGCTGTTGATTTCAACAAATTACTAGAACCTTGTGCTATGAATGCAGGTTTTGAACAGTTACTGTTAGAACTGAAATTTCTCAACTTATAAAACTAATTTTTTTCCTTTAGGAAAGTATACTCAGCTTTCCTTTGGTCACTTTTGAGTTACACATGCTTTAAAAAAAGTCCTATCACCATAATTACGAACACTTCCAGTATGTTAGGAGAAACATTGCTAGAAATATGGAAGCCACAAGCTAAAAATACATATATAGCAAGCATATCAGAAAGGACTGCTGATTTGGAGTGCCTAACTGTGCATACTTTAAGGGGCCAGCTTTTCAAAAGCTCTTGAGTTTGTATAAACAGTTCCCTTCCAGATGTCTCCATTACAGCTTGATTTTTTTTTCCTCTCTTCTCTCAGTTCTTGTGCGGTCTCTATCAGACTGAAAAAGTCTGGTAGGCAGGGTTGCTTATGAGACTGGGACACAGGAATTCCTGTTTTAGGAATACCAGATCATTTTAGCAAAAGGTGGCATCCGTGGATTTTCATCTCCGTGTGCATAGTGGAAAAAACTTCAGGCAGCTAAGCAAAATTTAAGCAGTTTTCTGCTTAGGCACCAGAGTGAGGTGGAGGGCAGCTTGAATTCCCTTCATGCAGTGTAGATGCTTCAGTGCTTAACTGCCATTGCGGTGGGAGATGGACTTGAAATCATGTGATATCCCTGTGTAATTTTATTTGGATTTTCCTGATGACGTGTACATTTTTTGAATAAAAACTTATTGAAACTACATACTGCCAACAACAGATCACTACATGCATATGCTTTACACATGCATATCTTTCAAAAGGGTCATGAAGTTTAAATAAATAAATAAAAAGAAATGGAATGTTACACTATTCTATTGGGCAGAATGAAGGAAAATCAGATTTGTATCTTTTCCACTGGAAAATCAATTCTGCTTCTTTACAGAGGAGAAGAGTCTTCCAATACAAAAATCACATGATGCTGGGAAATAGGTCATGCTGCTCAGCCAAGAACAAAACCTCACGGAATACAAGTTTGCAATACATGTTTTGCTGTAACTACAGATCCCTATGTTTTCTCTTGAAATTGCATTAGTTATCTTCGGATGCCCTGGGGTGAATTTTAGTTCTGTTCTTCTCACAAGGCACTTGGAGCTGAACCAAACACTCTTGACTTAGACTGAAATTGCATTTTTTTCCTCTGTCATCTAAGAGCTGTATCTTGTGCATTTTCTTAAGGAAAAAATACCCACTAACATTAACAGGAGTTTTTTCATACCAGGAAAGCAGGATCACCTTCATAAATGTAACTGAATCTGAGGAAATGGTGGGTAAATGCTACTTTGTTTGAAGCCCTCTTAACAGTATATATTTAACCCCTCTTAGCAGTACGTTTTCAGTCTGAAAAGCCTGAGCAAGGCTTGCACTCTTAGCAAGGCCTGTTTCCCACTGATAACGCAGGGAGCCCAGCTCCGTGTAAACATCTGTACTATAGATGTTGAGTGTTGGGTTAAATGAACCTGGCACATGCTGTGTTGTGTGGCTGATGAAGTTGGTGAGTCTGGAAGGGACCCTGGAGATCACTTAGCCCAGTGCTCTTTTATCTGGTCCAAGGGCTACACAACTCGTCACATAAAATTAAGTGATGTTTTCTTGTAGTGCACCCACACCGGTTTTCATTTACACAGAGAAATTCTCATGTTCAGCTTTGAGTATCTCTTTAGTAGGTTTCCTTTCATGAACTTTCTCATTTTCTTGCTGGCATGCATAGAAAGATGCATGTACATTCGATACTGAGTTTTGGTGGCCTGTTCCATCAACCACCTTCTGACAGCTTATGAATCATGCATGGTTCCCACACCAACTGTGAAAAAGACTGGTCCAAGTTCATCTATAGAACACATCCGTGCAAAGAAGTAGGATGGGGTAATGAAGACCCCACTTAACGCATAGGATCAAGTAGTCAGAGCTGAGTTTACTAGGGATTCTTAACTGTGAATTTTCTGATAATTCCTGTAGGAAATGGATTTGACTCTATTTCAGTCTTTAAAACAATTTTGGAAGCTTAGTCAATTGATTTTCCTTTGCATTGCCAGAATGGTGGATGGGGGCCAAAACATGAATGTAAATGAGATTCCTCAGCTTCAGGACTGCATTAGGGGAGCTTCTCCATCAACCACAGTGCTTTGCTTTCTGTCTCTAGTGGCACTGGCATACCGTTCAGTTTGTTATGTTTATAACGACGGTCAGCACCGTAGGCAGTGCCTCTGTGCTTAGAACCGAATGTTGACAAACCAATGTACCTGTTTCACGTGCTGCTCCAGAAAAATCTACCCACTCAGAGCCAAGCCATTGCTGCTGTTTTTGGCCCGAACTGCTGGCAGGCTGCCCTGTTATGTATAAACATGTAAAACACAAAAAGATAAAAGACTGCAATGTGTCAGATCCCTAATATAGATGAAAACTTGATTTCCTACCTCTGTGTGGAAGAAGTCGCTTTTTCCTGGTTTTGGAAGCATTTGCAGTTTAGTAAGCTGCTGTTACATGGAAGGGGATATGCTTTCCCAATATGGTTTTAATATACTTCAAAATGTTTTTCTGGAGTAATCTGAGGCTTTGCCAGCCTGAAACTCAATAAATGTGTTTTTAAAAGGACAAGGATTTAGTGGTACTATTGTATGTAACATAAAATATATCACCATTGATTTATTAATGAATAAATGAAGCCAGAGAAGATTGTCCAATATTATCTGTCATGATTATATACAATCCCTGATCTATGGACCTGACTCCTTAGTTTCTCAGGTGTGGTTTGGTGATGCTAGCAGAGTCTGTCTGGCATTATAACAATATACCCAAGAAGAAAACTGGACCCTATTTGTGTCATCAATTAATGCCATAGACTAAGGGTATTAGATAAGCCTCCAATGCCAGGTATGCAAGCTTGTGGCAACATTTCTGTTAGACAGGCTTATTTGTATAGTTTTGTCGCCTTTCTGTATGTGTTAATCTTTCCACATGAGTAATTTTCCCAAGACAACACCAAAATTAAAATTGAATGTCACAATATCTGTTTGGTCTCTACATCTGTTACTGATGCTCTGGTTTACATAATACTGGTGAGTTGTTGTGCATTTTAGAGTACATACCATTTTTGATTGCAGATTTCAATGTAATTGGCACATTTCTATAGCTAAGCTGAGAAGACAGAGGAGCCAGTGGACATCCTTCTCCCTCCCTCTCAAGGGCGTGAAAGGCATTTGTAATTCACATAGCCTTAGAAATCCCATGGCTGATGGACTGTTGCTTCAAAATCAACTTTCACAAACCACAAGTTCTGAGAAATGCCAGTTTCTCAGTCATGTTACTGTCTGGATTTGCCAGAAATGGAAATGAGAGTAAGGTTCGGCAGATTTGGTGTCATCAGCAGTGCTTTAGCATATCTGCAGCTGGGAAGAAATGTTTGGATGCATTTGTGTTAGAAGAGAAAAGCAGCAATTACTAGTAGGGAGTCTCTGAGGCAGATCCAAGTGGATCATCATATGAAGCAGACTCTGCTGTCAGATGAAAAAAACTCCTCATATTGGAAAGAACCAGAGATTCATGAAGTGCTGGTTAAGCATAATGTGCAGTAATCAAATGCCCAAGTAAGAAAATCTGCCGCAAAGAAAAAGGACAACAGATGCTCCACAAGTTTCAACAGGGAGACTGGGGCTGCAAGAGCCTGTCATTGTTGTGCTTGCTCCCATATATACACTGAGAATGAAGAGATCATTATAGCAAAGTTAAGTGCGGGAGTGATAATCTGGGGTCCAGATCAGAAAGAGCTCCTTAATGCAAACATTTTCTGGTTTCAAATAGTATATCCAGTAATCCAAGTGGAAGAACTGTGACTGACTTCACAGTAAGACTTACACTGCCATGAAATCATATATAAGTCAGTAATTAAACGATACATGGAAGAAGCACTTTCCGTTGTAAACCAGAGACTGAATTTGGGGAACTATTCCTGAGCACCCTCGTTGACACAAAAAAAAAGCAAATACATCCAGACAACTTGTTTCTAATACACTTGCTGTAGATAACCTGTTAGTAAAGACATCGTTAACGTTTCAGAGCTCAAACCAAGCAAATCTAAAGCAACACACAGGCAAGAGGATTTGAATAGAGGAGCACTGTGGCTAAGAATTGGCCTCACTAGTGAAGACAATGTGAATAACTGTGAGTGGAAGAGGACAGGCAGAAGAGAAATGGAAGGCAGCTGAAACCATCTCAGGAAATAGTTCTATGTTACAGAGTGAATATAATAAAAAGGATGAGTAGATACTCCCAGATCTCTGAGAAGATCTCTGCATATTAGCACTCCAGAAGGGAAGCTGGAAGTGGTAGATTTGAGATGGCGTTTGACATTTGCCAGAAGAGACCAATAAAGGCACTGCAAGAAGCAAAGCAAACTTATCTTCCATAACACACCTGCAAGGCATATGGTCTAAGAACAGAGACCTTTTTTGAATAGCCCTATTTAGAATTCAAGGTTCATCAAATTATCACTTGAAGAAAGGAAAAGATACTAGCAAGAAGATGCATGACGAAGTTCACTGTCGCATCCATGAATCCTTCTGCCTCAGTCTCACCAAGACCACTGAGGGGAAACAGAGCTTCTGAAATCATCATGGGAGGATGCAAACAGATGTACTATTTCACATGTTTTCCAGGATAATGGAACCAAATCAATCATCAATAAAGGCACAGAAGCCTTTTATGATGACTAGGATTCAGCAATGCTGTACTGCACTAGAGTATTGGAAAATGGCTGCTGCTTTCTTGTTTGTTTGTGGGGATTTTTTCTGAAGCACAGTCTTGGGCAAGATTCACTGACAATAATGATAATAATGCATATTCCCTGGTGAGTGACTTTTGGGATAAGACAGAGCTCTTAAGTGTTTCTGCAGGCAGCACAGTGTCAGGAGGCCCACTATTGACAGATGTTTTGCAGGCTGGAATAATTATGAGGCTTCCCACCAGAAGCTGTGGGATTCCCATGTGGCAATGCAAAGTGCAGTGGCTGGTGCCACTGGATGCTGCTAGACACTTGCCTGAGCCAAGTGCAGGTGCAGGGAGAGCCAGGAGATAGGAATTAACTCCAGCCACTTACTCCCACACAGCAGCTACCAGCACTCAGCATGCCTTGAATGGGTGCTTGCCAGTGTGAAACTGGAGACAGTCCCTGGGATGGGACCAGCTGTGTGTGGTCCAGCCAGTGCTGGCTGGATCCTCAAGGGATGCACAGGCTCACCACAAACCAAAGCCACCCTCAGGCTGGGGAGGCAGGACAGTAACTGATGGATTTGGACACCTTAGCAAACAGACAAAAGTGCACTGAGCAGTGCAAGATGTCAGTCCAGACCAGCCCAAAGACAGCTGCACAGTGTGTGCACTAATTACTTTCAACTGAGATTTGGAGGAGAAAAAAAATTGTAATGTTGCTTGAATTATACGACTTGTATCATAGTAGTGCCTTGCAGTACACATTATGGGCATTCATCAAGGGAGGATAATATGCCATTTTTTTATGGTGCATTTAAGCAATGAACCTTGTTACTCGTATGAAAATTTTCTCTTTTAACTCTAAGTATGTCAAGTTTGAGCATTTTTCACCAAATACATTTGTCACTGATGGGAAAAGGTCACCATAAAAACATTAATTACTGATAAACTACTACAAAGAGAAGGTTATCGTATCTAAACGAAGCCTAAAAGCATAGATGTCTCCAGCAAAGCATCTTTAGAATTTGCTTCCTTCAGTGATACCAAGAGCTGGAATTTCCAAACTTGTCTTGCTGACTGTATGACCCCTAAAGAGTGAAAGAAGCAGTATGTTCTGGCTTTGCTGCTATTGCATTGCCATCTAAACAGAATTTCATGAAAAGACAATATTCTTGAAATATGAGACAGAAAAAAAAGAATTAATACATGCAAGATATTAAAATCAGCAGCTGTTCAGTACAGGAATAAATGTAGTTGAAATATTTTCTTACCCAGTGACTGAATAGTCTTGGCAAATTCCTAAAATATGAAGAAGTCCAATTACTTGAGCAATTAGAACATTGGAAAAATACCTTCTGAGGTTTTTAAGATAGAGGAAAGGAGTAGGTAGTCTTTCCTTTGTTTCATAATTTAGGTGCATACAGGTATCAGAGGAGGTTCTGCAGCAAATAAATCACAAATATGAAATATTGACTTCTCACATTGTTATGAGTTCCATTCTTTATAAAAAATGCTCTGCACAAATTAATAGAAAATTATTTTTTTACTGACATTATATCAGTACATTAGGAATGTAAAAATTAAGCATTTGGATAAATGTATGCTAAAGCAGGTAATTATTTTAGTAAGTATATATACAGATTCTGTTCACAAGAAAGATTTATGAAGTAGTGTAAAATTATATATGATTGCAAAATGTCTCATTTTAATGGTTTTAATGCTATAATAGTAAACTTCTCCAAATGAAAATAGCAAAAAAGATTAAGGACAAAAAAAGATTAAGATTGATTATATAAATCAGTGAACATCCAACTATGCCTTTAATCATCATTGGAATGAATACAGATTCAGAATTAGAATTACTGGGTACCACAATTTCCAATCCATGAAAATCTTTTGTCTACAAAAAAAGGCTTTTTTCCTTATACAGATTTTGATGTGGGAATATTTCTTGCAGCACAGCTTTTTTAAATGCTGCCTGTTGAATGCTGAAGATAGGATACAGGCACATCCACACACACCTGAATATACCCAGGTACATTTCCCCTGGCTTGAAGCTCCCCAGTTACTCTTCAAGACATAAAAATCTGTAGATTTGGGATAAGCAAAATGCACCTACCCCCACTTGCAGGCAGCTCAGGCAGCCTGTCACCTGCAAGCTATAAATGACAGCTCAGGAAGCCAGTCGGGGCCTGGGAAGGAGGGCTCGGATGTGCAGGTGGCTCCACAGCCAGTGCATCTACTGCGTGTGCTGCAGGGAGCCATGGGCTTGCCCAAGACTGCCTGCCCTGGTTGGATTTGCATCATAGATCTGGGAAAAGAGCTGTCACAAAACAAGAGAGAAACTAGCCAAAATTATCCATCCATCACAACTTTTTGTGCCTTCTGCCCGGCTGAGCAATTTGAAGTAAAGCTGAGCTATGTGCCAGGGCTCCTGGAGGACTGAAAGGCCATCTTAGAGGTCCAGTGGGGTGATGCAATCAGCTTCTCCCATCTTATTTAAGTGGCAATAAAACACAAGGGAGAAGCAAATCTTCTGGTTTGGATGCCGAAACAAAAAAATAATTGTCCTTGTGTCATATATAAGCCTGCTTTTGTTTCATGTGTGTACAGACCAGCTTTCCTGTCGTAGGACTAACTGTTGAAAGTATGAAGAAGGTAGAGGGAGTAGAAGCTAATATACTGAGTTTCTTTTTTTTTCAGATCAACAACATAATACTTCCTTACAATATATTCCACCATACAGTTTACAGAACAAATACTGATGATTGGAGTGTTTCATAAAACAGTCTGAACATGAGTTTTTGGGAAAAACAGTAGAAGTTGCCATTTCCAACTGGGAGACAGCTCATTAAAAGGCATGAGATCAGCTCAAATTGTGCCAAGAGGGAGAAACATGAAGGCAAAAAGATCCCAAGATAGTCTGTTACTAGCATGGATTATTTGCCTTGCTTTAAATTTAAGACATATTTAACCAAGGGGATGTTTTCAGTTACTCTTTGGAGACTTTAAAAATAAATCTGCTCTGCTTTCTATATTTTTTCCATGGGTTTAATTGCTCAGAACTCCTGGGTTCTGCTGTGATAGCAGTCATTAAATCAGTGGATGACGCACACCAACATCTCAGTGTCACTGGCCCTGTCACAGGTCCATATAGACAGCCCTTGCTTATCGGGAGGTATACAGGCACCTTCTCACAGTGGCTGTCAGCATGGAGGGTTGTTTTTTTTACTCAGACTTGTTCCTTGTGTGCCTGATTCATCACCTATTAAAGCAATAAGAGCCTTTGCACTGACTGCAATTAGGAGGTGCAGCAGGCTTGGGCTGCTTGGGTTTGGGTTGTTAATAGGTTTTTGAGGCTTCACCAGCAGTGATGGACTATTAAGTGCTAATTTTCCATAAATCCCCGCGTACTAATGCTGGATTTCCCAGGTCTGGCAATCCATTAGAAAGCTGTAGCAATGGTTGTGATGGATTTTCTACTTCTGACAACCTTAAAAAACAAAAGCTGTGTTTGGAGGCTTTTGTTTGAGTGGGCTTTCCCCTAAAAGACAGGCTTCTAACAAGATTTTTGGGAAGGTGGATTGTGTTGTAGAGATACTCACCCTACGTAACCAAAACTCTGTGGTTTATAATCTCCAAATACCTCTTTTTTGCAAACTCATCCATACTAGGTGCTTTGCAGGGTCTATCACAGGTTAAAGCAGTACATTTTTGTGGGAACTGCTTGTTAAAATGTTGGCAGCCCCTTACTAAGGCATCTTCATTAAGTATAGCTCCCTCTGAAATCACAAACATGTGAAGAAGATCCAGAACTATGCAGGCCATCACAAGCAAAATTATCATGTTCTGTAGAGCTTTTTCTGAAGTGTATCTAAACAGAAAGAAACTTAAATTGTTCAGAAGACAAAGGGCAAGATCTGCGGTTTAAATTAACTGTCACATCCATCGAATCTATGGATGTAAACCTGGTAGTTTACACTAACCAAGAATTGCTCCCAAATCCCCACCCGTCACAAATAGATCGGCTGGGCTAAACAGACCATGATGTGAGTAACAAGAATAAATTAAATTGGACAAAGGGTGAAGGGAAGGCTAACATCTTGGTAAAAGAAGAAAAGTTTCAGCAGAGACTGGCCAGTAGCTTGATCCTGTCCCTGCATAAGTGCATACACCTCTGGCCTCCCTCAGTGAGTGAGGTGGATTGTTGGGATTTATGGAAAATTAGCATGGGATTTGTGGAAAATTAATATGGGATTTATGGAAAATTAATATGCCTGAATTAAAACAGCAGTTTTGCAGGTGCTGCTGACCAAATTGTCAGGCACCCTGAAGCAAACTGTGGGATCAATAAACAAGCTGGTGTCTCACAGGCTGGTACCCCACGGGACCAGTAAACAGCAGGTGTCTTATCCCACGGTTGTTATCTCATGAAGAAGTGAGAAAAGAATGTTGTAGCAAGAACTGAGAGGCAGCGGCTGGGAAGCGAAAGCCCTGGGTCATCATGACATGGACAGCAAGTGACAAGACACGTAGCCAATCATATATGAACTGTGTATGTATGTAACCAACGGGGTTTGTACTGGGGTGGAACATCTGGAGTCAGAGGGGTATAAATTGCTGCCATTTGTAACAATAAAGGTCTTCAGTTATAACTCTTATAGAGTTGTGTGAAGTCCATACGCCGCCTCCGACAGTGGGTGATGCAGTCGCACACTAAGATGGACTAATAGCACTGCAGGGTCATGCAGAGTGTGAACACATCTGGGATCTGCCTTAATTTGTAATAAATCAGGGTAAAGATCCAATAAAAGGAGAAGTTGTCTGTCCCTATTCTCCCTCCCCATCCAAGACATGGGGAAGAACATTGCTTCAGAATCTGTAGCCCAAAGGCTTGGGCAAATGTGCATGACCATCACTGGCATATGAAGTATGTGGCCACATGTAAGAACAGACTACCCTGTAGAACTATCAAGACATGGAGTGCACTCCTTGGGTCATTTCTACACCTCCTTTTTGCAGCTTTTCAAAACAGTACCAGGGTTTGGCCTCATCTAACCAGCATGTATAGCCCTCTTCTTAATATGGATTCAGTCAAAAGCAGTCAAAAAACTCCTGGTTTTTTGGGAAAGTGATTTCACATAAAATTATAGGGATACTGATTTGAAATCTCAGATTGAAGTAACTTTCCATGAGATTTGCTTCCACACTTGAGCCATTGTTACTTGTGCAGCAAGGTTCAAAATCAAATCAAATGCATTTGTATGCACCCAGGAAAACTGGGTACAAAAGAAGAAGCAGTTTCTCTAAGTGAGTCTCCTAAAATGAAAAAACAAAGAAACAAAACAAAACTAACATCCATTGCTTAATAAAACCTCTTCCTATATAACAGCATCTTTGTGTCTTTAGAGAGAATTATTTTTAGCTTTAGTTGTGAAGAATACTAGTGGAATAAGTCTTGTGTGAGTCACAGCAGGTAACAGCAGTGCTAAAAATGAAGCTAGGATTTTGCTAGGTTGCTGGGATGGTAGCAAAGGTGATGATGTGTCACCTAGGAGAATAAAGTATGCACTTTTTAGAAATACAGATGAAAATGTGGTAGCAGTCAGATTTTGAGAAGGAACATTTCCACCCATTGTATCAAACTGAAGCTCATTTTCTACCCTAGTACAGTCTGATGTATTTTGGGATGTTTTCTTACCAATCTTTTTTCTCCTCTCCTAGGAATATAACAACCCAGTCAGCTTACAACATTATACATCAGCAGCCAAGGAGAGAACAGGGAATAAGACATTTCTACCAGATCCATTTGCAAAACTCATATTAATAAAAATCAAGCACTGTGGTACTTTTAAGCAGGCTCCTGAACCCTGGAGCTTTAACTTGTCATTTAAACAGTGGGGTTACTGCTTGTGTAAGCAGTCATATCTGAGCTCTCTGTAATTTAGAAAGCAAAAATGTGAAGTCAAAATCCCCTTTTATTTCCCTTATTCTGTCTCAATTAGAAAGGCTGTGATTCCCAAGGTGAGAGCCTGCTGAGCAATACTGTCATGGTATTTGCTTTTCATTCAGCACAATTAATAGATGATTTGTAGCAATCTATGGTGGTGAGGTGAGTTCCTCCCCATTCACTGCCTAAAATCTTCCCCCAGGCATCAACCCTGTCTCTCAGAGCAGGGCCTGGGTCCTAAGCCCTTAAGACATGTTGGTGTTAGCATGAGAGCAATACTTCCCTAGGGGTACGGGAACCCCTGCCCCAGCTGCCACAAAATACCCTCTGGAAGGGAGCTCTGGTGGGAAAGGGGTCAGCAGAAGAAGGTTCCCACTGTGGGCAAGGGACAGAGTCTTGATGGGAGAAGGCCTCGGTAGGAGACCATCCCTTTGGGAGCGGAGTATATATGTATAAAGGGAAAGAAAGGTTAATTAATCAATGAACACGTGTGGGGTAGCTGGAGAAGGGAGGTTCAAACTGGACACAGAGATATGGGTGGATGAGGTGGGATGACATAGCTGTAATATACAGAGGGGAAAAGACACAGGGCTTGTACATACAACCAGCCCCAAGCCCTTGGCATTTATCCCCCTTCTGTCCCAGCTCCTTCGGGCTTTGCCTTCATCTGGGATAATGCAGCACACCCAAGCAGAAGGCAATTAAACTCCCTTCTGTGCACCAGCAGGGACTCCCTATTTTGCTTTAGAAAGCACGCTCCCCAGGGCCTAAATTGAGCTTTAATCTACAATTGAGCAGCACTACAGGGGCTCTGTTCTCGACTGGAGTAACTGGGAATTAATGCAACGTAAACAATCATTTCGTAATATTAATGTAAGCATGATGTTAGATTGCAGAGTCACCTATTACTGTTTAGCATTCCTGGCATAAGGTTGCTTATGCAGTCTTGCAGAGGGTTTAATTGGGATGGCTAGATAGCTACGAGAGGGTTACTATAGGTTCCACTGTCTACAACCCAGTAGATGTATATGAAGGATTCTGCATTAAAATTGGCTATTATTTGAGGCTATTCAGAGAATTTTCCTGCTTTGCCTTTTAAATATGGACACGAGAAAAGGAAAAATATCTGAAAAATTTCAGTGTCATCACTTGTGGGAATATTTTTTCTTTCATTTTGCTGTAGCTGCATGTTATTTTCCTCCTTTTAAAAGTCATTTTAAAATACACAGGCTAAAAAGGGCAGACAGTGTGTATTTTTATTAAATATTACTAGTTACAGCAGAGAGCTTATGATTTGGATAAATATCCCAGGTGAAACCTTGACCTCACAGCAGTCAGTAATAACTCTCTGCTGACTTTGAGGAGCTGAGTGGAGTGAAAGCAATCCGATGACGTGATGCTGTTGGTGTATCCTCTTTTTCCACAGATACTGTTCCAGCACCAGCCACATTTACTAAAAATCTAATCAAACCTTAGTCTGACCTTTGGTCTTACAACTCAAGGGCACAATCTGCACACGGGCCTACTTTGAAAAACAGTGGAGTCTTCCAACAAGCTCACGTGGTGTCTTATCTCTGATGTCCAGAAAACGAGCCTCCCTGCTACTGTCATACTGCTATGTTAAGAAGGTTTTGTAAGATACTGAGAGTGAAAACCATACATGACTTTGTAATTAAAAAAAAAAAAAAAGATCTTGCACTGTGTCTATAAACAAGCAAACAAAACAACAAGAAGGTCACATAGGTCACCCTCCTGCCAAGAGATATTGGAGGGCTGTGGAGATCAGAGGACTCCAGAGGGAACCAAAGCTATCATACTGTAAAGCTGATGGGTGTCAGAATTGTGTATGTTGACCTTTTGTTTACTTATTATGATGACTTTCTGTTGCTACCTATCATGGTGTTGCAAATATTCCCAAACTTGAATAACAAACTAGTAATTCATGCTGAATTGCAAGGACTGCAGCAGTAATCAGTAAGATTCTATTTCCTTTATTAGCCTCAACCCAAAATCTGTGGCAGTGATTGCTGTAAGGCTATAATGATTGATCAGGATGTCAGAAAAAGACAACAGCAGCAATGAGAAATGTAAGTATTTATGGATAGCTGGAGACCAGACTGTGCAGGCACTGTATCATGTTATACACGTTTGTAATATTTCTCTCTGTGCATCCCATTGGCTGCAGGAAACTTAAGACTACAGAAAACCTGACTCTAACTCTCTGCAGGTCACCCCTCACCAAAACTGCAGCATTAATTTGTCCTGCTAATATTGAATAAATGACTCACTGAAGAAAGCAAGTATTAACAGTGGAAATGTTTGAGTGAAGGCCGAGTACCAACCCGCAGCAATGATCACAATCTTTGCAGAGAACCTGCTTGCTTACCATGTTAAAAATATGTGCATGTCTAATTTCTTACTCTCTTTGCCTCAGTACCTGCTATTGCCTGGAGTTGGAGACAGAGTATAGGGCTGGGCAGACCTCTGGTCTGACTCACATGCATGTGCCTACACACAAGCACCAAAGATACACAAACCATTCCTCTCAGTTTCCCGTTTGCGCATCCCTCACTCCCTTCCCACCTTATTTACAATCACCTTTGCACACACTAGCCCACATTCCCAACCAAAACATACACAACTTTGATGGAGTAAACAGCTAAATGTGGTTAGAAAATTGTGGTTCCAGAGATCTTCTCAACCAGGAATGGGGCAATTAGACCAGGAGCTTACAGTCAACAGTGAGCAGGACATCAGGGAACTTAGGAAGACACAAAGCAGACCAGGAGTCAGGCAGAGTAATCCTGGGAGTCTGTGCATGCTATGTGACAGGTGGACAAAAGTGGAGGCAGTGTGAGCCAGAAGCCAAAGCCACAGGGCAATGAAGGCAAACTCCTGGCCAGCCCTCTGAAATCACACTGTACACTGATTGCCTGGGCAAGGCTTGACAGAGACTGCTGGCTTTTATGTAGGAGAAGCCCATTTCCCGCTTGCTCCCAGGGCAAGTTTGTTGTCTGTAGAGGGAAAGGAAGCAGGAGGCAGGTAACAGCCCTCTAAGCCCAGCCCTGCCCTTGCAGCCCAGCCTTGGAGAAGAGTCCATCAGCAGCACTAGCCACCCCAGATAGCACCATTATCCATCTGGGGAGTGACAAATTCTCCTGCTGCCCAGCCCCTGCTCTGAATGTAAAGGTGGTTATATCACCTTCACCTTCTTCCTCTGTCTCAGCAGAGCTTTGACAAGGGGAAAAAATCTCTGCCTGTCACTGGACAGTCCCTGCCCCACAAGCAAAGGGTGGAGGAATCCAGCTCCCTGCTTATCTCAGCCTTCCAAGCCACTGACTTGGAGGAGTGTTTCTCCTCAGAGCATATGGCTTAAACCATGGAGAGCTTTGCAAACAGGAATTGTGGCAACACCAATCCAATGGCCTCTGGCGAAGGTAGAAATGCGTTCAGCACAGAGAAGACAACTTCACTTCTCTCTGTCCCAGCAAGAGAAGCAGCAGAGAGAAGGGTATCCACAGAATAAAGCTGAGGAATGCCTTGTACACAGGCACCAGGGCTTGGACTGTGTCTAGTCACACCTTCTCTGAGGAGCCAAAGGAAAAATATCACCGTATATATGCTTTGCTTACTCATCAAGTTAAACGGTCAATGTGAGCTGAATAGCTTGGAAGACTGGAAAAAGATGAGGAAAAAAATTGCTATAATTTTTGCTCTTCAAACAAAAAGCCAGAATCTCATAACTCCTTTCTTGTATGATAGGTGTTAGTGGTAGATCTATAGCCACACTTCCCCAAAAGTCAGTCTCTTTTTCCAGATGTAGCAAGTTGCCTATGAAAGAGGAAAATACAGTAACTTGTATCTCACTCCAAACTTGCTATCCTATTGCAAGGAAGACAAGCATTACTCTGCAAGAACTAGAATGGTGCCTCTGCACACACAGACAAAACTCGGCAATATTTGAGACAAAACATCTCAAGTTTGCTGTGACTCTGAGTCATAATCCTTAATGAGGTACAGGCTGTGTAGCTGCAGCTCCCTGAGCTGACATTAAGGAAAATAAACCTTGCTCTGTGAGGAGCAGAGCTGAGGAAGCTTGGTTTTCTACAGGCTCACATACTACAACCCTAGTCTCTGCTCTTCAGAAAATATCCCCTGCTTCTTTCTTTATGCCCTCTGCAATTCACCTTTTCCCTTCTGTTTCTCCAGCCCCTCTCACATCTACTTATGACTGCATCCCACAGATGTGCACGTTCTACCTCCAACTTAGAATCATAGAATCATTAAGGTTAGAAAAGACCTTCAAGATCATCAAGTCCAACTGTCTGCCCTAGACCCCCATGACCATCTCTTGAAGCACCACATCTACCTGTTTTTTTAACACCTCCAGGGACAGTGCCTCCACCACCTCCCTGCGCAGCTTGTTCCAATGCCTCACCACTCTTTCAGTGAAGAAGTTTTTCCTAATATCTAATCTGAACCTCCCCTGGCACAACTCGACCCCATTTCCTCTTGCCCTATTGCTAGCCACTTGGGAGAAGAGGCCAACACCCACCTCACTACAACCTCCTTTCAGGTAGTTGTAGAGAGCAATGAGGTCTCCACTTCCCATATGTCCATGTACTGTCTAAGTCAGAGGCTTATTATCAACCAGGTGAAAAAAAAATCAATCAATGAACGAACAAAAAACCCCCCCTAAAGCCCAGGGACTTCTTAAAACAGCTACTGGGAAGTGATAGGAAAACCAAGTGTTCATAGCATGTCCACCACCAAGAAAGGTTACTTCTTCATGGAGGTATGTGACAGAAATAAGTCTGGTCTGAATGAAGCATAAATGGAAATGTGTTTGTGAAAGCAGCAGGAAAAACAGCAAAACAAGAGTTAAAAGAGCAGTCCCTGACAGTACCCAAGGACAAATTGAGGGCGATTATATACTAATGCAGGTGTTTATGCCACGACCAGAAGGCCTGTGCTCAGATAAACTGCAGCTTGCATGGTTCATCAGCAGTAGATTCCACAGGAGGAAGGCAACAACATTTCACAATGCTGCATGGGCCATTCCTCTTGGTGGTAACTCTAAGATACCCCTAAATATGGAAGCATAGACAAAGCACAGCAGATTTTTGCTGATGTTCATGAAGGATGAAGTAACCAAAATTCTTAGGCAAAAGGATGATATTGTAACTGTTGGCTTCTAACTGATAAAAGGCCTGTCAAAACCCAATTTGCTGTCCTCAATGAAGAGGAACTGCTAGCCTGTATCTCTTGTTCTGCATGTCACACGGAAGTGGTCCTTGACCAGACCACTTGAGCACATGCATCCAGCTCACTGTGCATGACTGCAAGTGTGAGTGTTAGTGAAATCAGTCTTGTTTAGTATAAAATCCTTTACATTTCCCTAAGACCTCACTTTGAGCTCTGCTATGCTGGTTTCCTATACCTGAAAGCATAAAGACAGATAAATAAAATGGTTCATAGTTCTGAGACCCAAACTATTCACCAGCTAATCCCCTCACTCCTAGTTTTATGCCGTCCTAAATGATTACATTTACCAGCTGATTTTTACACTAGTACTTATCTATATCTGGAGGATCTGAAAAGGTGGAAAGGGTTTTAAAAGGGAAAAGTTTGAAAAGCTGGCAGCTTTCCAAGTCCATCACTTAATCTCCCAAATTTTCTCTTCTTCTTCCTTCTGCTGCTTTACTGGAAGGGGTGAGCTGTGTCCCACATTCCTGATTCTGCTCTAGCTCAACTATAAACCATGGTGCTTGGGAACTGTCACAGCAATGCAGTAAATAATCCTTTTTTTCCTAAGCATTTCCCATTTCTGGTGACAGCAGCAAAACATGGAGCTGCAAGAAGCAGGTTTCCATGAAGATTACTGAAGCATCAGGCTGTGACCTGTCAAATCCCTGTGAAACTTTCTTTTCAATGCCTTTCATAGAAGCATAGAATGGTTAAGGTTGGAAGGGACCTTAAAGATCACCAGGTTCCAACCTCCCTGCTATAAGCAGGGACACTTCACACTAGACCAGGCTGCACAAAGCCTCATCCAACCTGGCCTTAAACACCTCCAGAGAGAGGGGACTTCCACAGCTTCCCTGGGCAACCTATTCCAGTGCCTTACTACCCTCATGGTGAAGAATTTCTTCCTGATGTCTAACCTACATCTCCCCTCTTTCGGTTTAAAACCATTACCCCTTTTTCTATCACTGCCCTCTCTGGTAAAAAGTGTCTCCCAGTCTTTCAAAACAAGCCCTTCCTGCAGACTCCCTTCTTATAGTCAGTGCCAATTCTGTTTGACCCAAGTCTTTCTAATTGTTAATGTAATCTCCCATATCCCATGACACTTATATACAAGACATGAACCCCATTTCTTCAGTTATTGGTCATTCTTCTTTGCTTAATAGGCATGGAGTAATCCCAGATTCAATGACTCTTCCCTGTTTGTCAGGAAGTTGAGGTTCAGGGTCATCCTTCTTTGTATGCCTGCTGGGGATTTTAAACTTTATATCTGAGATGCAGCTTCTTGTAAATAAACAGAGCAGGAGCATGGGAAAAGTCTCCTGATGTGATCCCACCTTTTTCATGGGCTTGCTTTGCAACTCTGTACAGCTGAACCCATCAGTGCCCCCCTTTACTTATTGGTAAGAAGAGGCAAATAATACATGTACATGTATTTGGTGTGCAGCTAGCAGGAGCTTGCAGAAACATGAGCAGTCTGGTTAAGGAAAAGGCTGTGTCAGTGCAAACTTAGGGTTCACATTAGTCAGCAAGAACTGTTTTATGGCTTTACTTGCCAGGTGCTTTGTAGAAACAAGTTCTGGCTTTGAAAATTACTGTCTCTGCTCAGTAAAACAGGAAAATTTCTATCGCAACAATGATAGGCCTTTCAGAGAGAATGGTAACTTTCATATTTCATCTTAGATATTTAGGTACTCACAATAATACAACACTTTAGAAGAAAATGTTGATACGTATTGTTAAATAAGGGTTCAGCCAGGGCTCAACTTGGCCAAGGCCAGGATGAAGGCAGCCCTAACTCCTTTTATCTGAACCTGTGTAAGTTGTGGAATAGTTCAGCTGTGTTGCTGAGTTCTCATAATCGTTAGGTACCACTAACTGTCGTTAGTACCACACAGTCATCTGTGGCAGCTGTTGTACTTCTGGCTGAACAGAGATCTTTTTCCTCCCATATTATTGATGCTATATGGAAGAGAAAAAAAAAACTTTGCACTTCTCCAATAATTCTCAGAAGGTGAGAACTCCTCTGAGCCACAAAAGACAGAATAATCTTTTCAGCACTTACATCTCTGGAATAACAAGGTGGATATATTATTTCTTGCAACTGTTTTGCACCATGTGTTGGCAAACCCACACAAGAGGAAGTTGCTTATTCAAAATACCAGAGGCATGGTGTAGGCTTGCTGACACAAAAAGAGACGTGACTTCTGTGTGTGAGGGGTTGTTTTTTGTCTCATTTTTTTAACTGCTGAGTAACATTTGGATGATAAATTGGAGAGATCTGGACAGAGTGTTTTCTGCAGCTGAATTGTTGCTAGCTTTGCTATTGTAGAAATCACAGTTGATCTGCAGCAAATCTACACTGCAGAGGGTCAGTGAGCTCAAAGAGCCAGAATATGAACATGCTCTGCCTCATTGATCTGCATGTGCTCCAACCCAAATCACTTTTCTCCCATTGGAGACTCATACCAGCATTGCTCAGTATTTTTAATTAGAAGGTTTCTTCATTCTTTCAGAAGGAAAAAAACAAACCCAAGCACCTGGAGAGGATTGCTACAAGGACTTTCATTTCCAGCAAAACTAAAATGCACCAATTTCCCTTTCCCCCAGTTATTTTTCCACTTACTAGAATGCATTGGTGTGTGCATGTTTTATTTTACTTTACTTAAACTCAACTCTTTACATTCTTTGTTGGACCATCTTGACACATTTTAACACCAACCAGTGGCCTGGTCTGAAACCACTGAGTTATACAACTTGGTCATTTCACAGTTCAGACATTAAAACTATTAGAATATTGCTCAGAAAACATCTCTGCAAGGCTCTCACACTTCTCTGAAGAAAATGAGTACTTGGCTGCCCCAGCTCTCATCAGCATCACAGGAAACTTTCCCTTAGACCAGCTGGGTTTCATTTGTGATCAGTTGAACTGGCAGCTCAGTCTCCTCTTACCACAGAAAAATAATTATTCTTTGTATAATTATATTATCTGTAGAAAAGACAAGAGTGTTTTCAGGTATGAAAAATTAAGAAAGAACCATTATACAATCTCTGAGTGTCTTCTCCATTCAAGATGATTTTGTCTTCTTTAAAATGCTTCAGGAATTAATTAAAGCCTAGAAAATTAGCACCTTCGGCATGAAGCAGGGGGACTAGTCTTAGCATTTAGATTAAAAAAAAACCCAACACAACAGAGCAGAGGCAAATCATATACAGCATTGCTGCCTATTATGGAAAACCAGAGCCATTCTGCCAGCCTCGGGATCCTGCTGAGCTGGATAACACTAAACAACAGAGACACCAGGAAGGAACTTTCGTACCCAGCAGGACAGGCTGCTTTGCTGTTTTATTAGTCAGGTGGGTGAAATGCTAGGACTGCTTTACCCCTTCCTGGAAAAGGAAAAAGCTGTGTTATCACAGCTGCAACATGTGAATGCAAACCATAAAACCCCACACTTCAGGTGCTCTTACAGATTGGTGATGGCCTCTGTGGTGTGCACCCTCTTCTGACAGCTATTTATTCTCAGGAGCTGTCTCAAAACTGCTGAAAAGAATTTAAGCATGAAAAATGGTAAAACTTTTCTTCAAAGATTTAAGACTTCCATAAATAAGTCCTGAAGCACAATGCCATCAAAACCTATGGCTCTCTGAAGAAATCCTTTTGCTTTTTAAAAATCACTTCTAAATGAGAAGGGAAGGGAAGGAAAAGACAGATTTAAAATATCCTGGAAAGGAAATTCTGCCAACCCTTAGCTAGGGCCCAAGAGCAAAACCCTTTAGGGTTTTGGACTTAGATGCCCCAATGTGGGAGTCACCTATGACCACAGGACCTACTTTCTGCAGGCACAGCATCTCTCTCTTTTCTGGGTGTGCCAGTGTCACAGTGAAATTTGTCCTGGGTAGATTTGTAGGAGTTCTTAGGATGGACACCTGGGAAGGGGTTGAGTTGCCATCCCTGGAGGTATTTAAAAGATGTGTAGATGTGGTGCTCAGGGACATGATTTAGTGGGGGTTAGCAGTGCTGGGTTAATGGTTGGATGTGATGATCTTACAGGTCTTTTCCAACCAAAACAATTCTATGATTCTGTGTTAATTACTAGGAATTAGGAAAGCATCCTGGTTCCCCTTTTAGCCCAGCCCATTACCTCCTCCCAGCTTGTCACCAGCTGTCCTGGCTACTCTTGAACAGCTCCAAAGCTGCAGTTTTCTGTCTAATGAAGCATTGTACCCTGCAGCACACCAGGTAGGTCTGTGGTATTTCTCTTGGCTGGGGAAAACAGTCACAGTCCCATGATGTCTCTTGGGGTAGTGTGCTATTATGAAACCATGAGGAAGGAGTGTTGAGCTTTGTTATAATCTTGTTCTGTCTCTCATCATATATTTCCTTAAAACAAACCAAGCCAAAACAAAACAAAACAAACCACCTAAAGTCTTGTGCAATGTAAGGTCCAATCAATAGGTCCTTTCTTTTTGTTTTGCCTTTGCCCTGAAGCAGGATGTTCAGAGTTTGTGTGACATTTCTTCACCCACCTCATAAGCCAGTGTTCCCAACATTTCTTGGAAATAGGCATGCTGAGCAACTTGTAATTTGCTTTCATCTGAGAAACAACAGTTTTCTGCTCCCAGTCCCAAGAGTCACCCTGCTTTTCCCTTATTTGTGTTCATCACTGGTTCTGCTGAGAGCAAAAGCAAAATATTAATTTCATGTTGGTGACAAACTGGCTGTATTTATTCTCATTCTACCCTCACCATGTGACAGCCCCACTTTTTCACTTTCCTGATGTCTGAATATTTTTTTATATTTTTTTACTGGGTTCTGGTTGGTTGGGCTTTTTACTAATTCTATTAATATCCTTTGCAACCTCCATCTCACCTTGATTCTTGGCAATTTTTATTTTCTTCCTGCACTTCGTTAATCTCAAGCCATCAGTTTTGCCGTAGGCTGTTTACTCTTAATGTCTATCCTGTGACTGTTATTCTCCTCTGATGACCCCAGCCTTTTCTTAAACACCTTTCCCCATTTACTTGGATCCAAACTCCACATTGTTGTTAAATAAAAGACGCAAAAACTTTCAAAGCCCACTCTGCAATTAAGCTTTTAAACACAGCACAACAGCCAACTTCACAAAGATTTCCCCTTTGAAATAAATAAAACCCACATTGTTTACAAGCCCATTTTGGGGATCTTCTCATTTAATTTGAAGAAATCACTGGATCCAAAGCTAATTTTTAAATTAGTGCATAATATTATTCTTAATTTTTACCAAATCAAAACTTCAATGTATCCACACATTTAATTTGTTCAGTGTCTGCGTGTCAAATAATAGTTGGGGTTTCACTTCCCTGAATATCTGGATTCCACTATAATAACCAGCATATATGGAAGGTTAGCAACAGTTCTCAGTAGTATTAATCCAGACAATGCTAGAGAGACCACTAGCTGCATCCAGGTCTAAATCTGGCAATTATAATCCCTTGGGTCTTCTTTAGTGAAGCCTGAAAAGTTATTCTGGCACTTTCCTGCATCCCTAGGGTGACTCGACTTCACGCATAGCATCATTTCTCACTTCTGTACATTCTGCCCTGTTGCAGAGGATATATTTTCTTCCTGGGCCCACTTGGGAAAGTGATAACACAGCACCTGCATAAAGAGCACTATTCTAGGTGTTCTTTTTTCAAGCTGCCCCAGTGCCTGCCTCACACACAGAGACTTTTTTTCAAATCCTGGTGAGACTCTTTCCAGACCTACAAGTGCATTTTTTGAAGGTCACTGAAACTGGAAACAGTCCAGCTTGCTAAAGGCTAGGATCAATTGTTTTGTTAACCTCTGAAGGTGAAACAGTGGGATGGAATGGTTACTTTAAGATGGCAGGAGCAGAAACAGTTCCACCTTTGGTCTGTAGTCCTTTTGTAATGAACTCTAGTGAAAATAAGGGTTTACTGTCTGTGGGTTTTGCAAAGCTGACCTGTATAGGTTCTTGTTGCCCATGAGCATACTAAAGAGATTTTTCTATACTGTTATAACTGTGCTGATGTTTGCAGGAGAACAGGAAAAAAAAATCTGGGCTAGAAAAAGCACTGGATAATGACTCTAAGCCTAATCTGGAATGGAATTGTTTATCTCTTCACTTTATAACTACTTTTCTTTGAGAGTCCTCTGTGGTTTTGCATATCAGATTTAGGTTCCTTTAGTTCCCATTGCATACAAGCTTTGCTGATTTCTTATCATATCAGTTCCATAACTGATCTGAAAAAAAAATGCAACCAAAACCACAAATCACTGTGGCTACAAGCACTCACGGAGTCACTGAAAAGAAGTCTCCTTTTCAGGTTATTTTTGTTTCTGGGTGTCCCTCAGTTTTTACCCTGGATACATCTGGACTCACAGTGCTCTTCTTAAGAGACAGGACTGAAACTTAAGAATTCAAACCAAACTCAATTAAAATTATAACCTACAGTGTAGCTTGGGAACCCATCTGTTTCTGATTTCTCTTTGCTCCTCTCATCATGCCCTCATGTTACATGACCAAGATTATCCTTGTTAGAAGGCATGAGCTTCTGTGAATGTCTAAAAATTTTTTTTGTAGACTTGTCAGTGGCATGACTCCTAAATTATTTTGGTATTGAATGGCTCAAGCCTGCCTTTCTCCATGCTGAGGAGTGTCTGACTCCTCACAGAGTTGTGCTGAAGTGACTAGGGTACTGGATGAGCACCGTGCTCCTTAGAAGAGAAATGAGGGTAGAGAGGGAATGGATGTCAGGGCCCCTTCTCTCCTCCAGCACTGTTTGATCAGTCATACTTTCAACACTGCAGATAGCATCCCATCACTGTTTTTCTTGTAGCTAAGCAGTTATCCACACACTTTGATTACATCACTTCTTGTAGGCACTGAGACTTCCTTCTTTCTAAAAGGAAATACAAGATTTCCCGCAGTGGACAACCCCTGAGCGAGCAAGCTTGTTGAATGCCAACAAGAAAAATCACCCTTTTTTTCTCCCACCAGACTTTTTTCCAGAAAAGGGAAAGGTGGAGCTGGTGGCTTTGATGTTCCCCTTGTAAACCCAGCAGCAGCAGACTCTAAGCCTGCAAGCCACTGAGCGTGGCTGCCAAAATGGCAGGGTCAGCTTTCTAGTGGGATGGTCCATCCCAACACAGGTGACAGTCCCAACATTACTTAATACACAACTCTGCACAGAGCACAGGGTAGCAAAACTAATGGGCAGAGGTCGTGCAGCTTGATCAGAGATACATCAGGGGACCCTGCAAGATGAAAAGGGTTTGAAGGAACAGAACAGGAAAGGTGGATTTAATGCTGCCTCTTGCCAGGGGAGAAATTAGTGAAACCTTTCTTCCTGGTCAAGAAAATCGACTTGCTCCCCTGCAATGAGTTCAAGCCCATATCCTCTGCTAGCTGAGATACAGGACACCACCCAAGCCATAAAACATCCTTGCTCTTCTTGGGCACCTCCAAAGTGACTCCTCTCCACACCAGCTAGCTACAGGACCTGATTGTCAGGCAGTTTTGCTCACTTGTTTACATTTGGCAAGGTGAGTTTATGTAATTGTGTTCCACGGTGTCTTCATAGAGAACAAGGTTTTTCATCCCAGTGGACGTATGTGCCTGCACATTTCAGTGCAGTATAGATGGATACAACCTGCTTTTACAGCAGACGGTGTGCCCACGGGCAGCACAGAGCCTTGCACGGGCTGCTGTGCCCTGCTTTCCACAAGAAGGCAGCCTGTGCTGTGCTCTGTGCCTCCAGGGTGCCAAATGTCTTCTGGCACAGGCGTGGCCATGACCAGATCACACCGCAGTGGGCAGCAAAGACTCACTAATTGAACCTTTTCCCCTTCTCTTTTGTTCTCTCTCTGACCCTTTCTGTGAACTATCAGTGGAAGTGGCACACAGCACAGTCCTTCCAGAGGAACAGACTTCACAAACACAGATCCCCTAGCATCAGCTGGAACATCCACTCCAAATTACTAAAAGCAATATTTTAAAGTATGTAATAAAGTGAAAATGTTAGGAATATTATTATTATTTTTTTTTACAAAGCTGTTAACATCCTAGTCACCTGCTCAGTATCCTTCCCTTTGCAGCGTATGACCCCTCACCCATTTGCTTCTGCTTAGTTTTAAATTTATCCACACAGCCAGAGAAGTAATAAAAGTTTAGCTTTGGATCAAAATAATGAGTTCAGACCCAAAGTTTTCCATAAGTATTCAGTGGCAAGAGGAAGAGCTTGAGCCTTGAATTCAGGATTCTGAACTGCATTTGGCTCTGGCTGAGATGTAAGATGGATTTTAGTTGTTGCTGTTCTTGTCTTCATCCAACTTGCAAGTCAGTCCAACCTCACTGTCGTTCAGGATTCCTGATCAATCAAAAAATATGTCTCTATTTTACTTCAAAGTTCTCTGTACTGCACACAAAAATCCTAGTTTATGGATGCGGGAAATGACATCTAGGCAGATTTATTGGCTGTTTCTGCCACAGTTGCACTGTGTGGTCTTGAACAGAACTGTGTCTCAACCTCTTCAAAAATCTCTATTTTGTTTACATGACAATGCTGCATCCCTAGCAACTCTGGAAGTATTCACCTGACTTCAGGAGACTGAACCGGCACAGAAGAAACATTACTGAGTGGAAAAAAATTGCAACATGAAAAAAAAAACAAACCCAAAGCACCAAAATATAAACATCAGTTTAATGGTGTTTCCTGACTACACAAGATAGCTTCTAATGACCACAAATGCTATCAAACACTGCTTTACACATGCTTTTGGATTAGCATTCTTGCTTAATAAGAGTCTTAAGCCACTGAACCTTAACAGAAGCAATCAAAATTATCTCCTATTCTGGAGACAATTATCAGCAAATATTTAAACGGAAATACATTTGGCAGTTAGAGTCTCTTTCTTAGAAATTGTGTTCTTTCCTTCCTGGGCAGAAACTGCAGTGAAAATACACAGGCAGAGCAGTGATAGTGGCTGAAAGCCACAGTGTCATCCACCCTGTGAATCGTGACTTTGTGGTAGTCACAGTGCACCACCCAACTCCACGGTCCCAGGTAAAGCACTCTGAATTACAAGAAAAGAAAAAAAAGAAATATCTATTTTTCTTTGTGGTCCTGCTAGGAATGAGGGGGTAAGGCCCATTTGGCTGGGATGCTCTCTGAGCACACTGACATGTGTGGCTGTTCATACTTGTTTGGAGCATAGGACTCTTACAGAAATTGCTCCTCAGTTCTCACCAGCTTTGCCACCTTCTCCTCTGTCTTTTCTGGTTCTTCTTACATCTTTCCTGTGATTACATGAGCAGCACAACATGAACCTTTCAAGATGATAGCACACGGTGGGTCTACAGCATGGCAAAACACCCCACTTTATTCCCTCATTTCTTTCCTGCTGGTTTTTAATTATCCATTTACCTTTTTGACAACTGCTGTGGGTTTAGCTGAAACTTTGTCAAACACCTAGATAATTTTCCTCGGTGGCAATTCTCCAGGGCCCGTCACTGTGCATGTAAAGTTATGTGCACTAAAATCAAGCCCACTCCTCTGCACTTGGTAACACTGACCATCATCCCCTATTTTATTCTCCAGCCATTCGGTACCATAAGATCTTTCTGTAACTCTTCACAATCAGTTTTCATTTTGATTACTCCAAGTCACTGAATGTTGCGGGCAAATTTTGTCTTTTCCAATTAAAATAATTTTTCAGGTCAGTCATGAGTATATTGAGCTGTCCTGTGGCCACTGCACATCCTTGTAGGACCTTAAGTGGTGACCTTGTCCTGTTGTGTAGACTGAACGTTATTCCTACCCTTAGTTTGTCATCTTTAAACTAGTTGTTAATCCATAAGATGACCTTCAGCCTTATGAAAACTTGGTCAAAAAACCTAACAACAGATTTATGAGCCACGTTTTCCAAGCTGTGCTGACTCTTATCCATTATTTTGTATTGCTCCATATGTCTACTAATTCTCTTCTTCATAATACGTCTCACAAATGCCCCTCACATGAAAATGAAATTTATGCATATATAGCTCCTTGGGTTCTTCTGGGGACCTTTTTAGAAGTGGGCATCACATGTCCCACTTCCTCTAACCTTGAGGCTAATTTAAGCAAAGACCATTTTATGTGGTGGGTTATTCACCACAGTTAATAGTTTGGCAATTTCATACCAGAGCTGCTCTAAAACTCCTGTGTGAGTGCCATCTGGTCCTGTTGATCTGTTGTTATCCGTTTTATTGGTTTGTTTTAAAAAGTCTTCTAATGTTACTTCAGTTTGTGGACTTTCATCAGACTTGCCCGATTAAAGTTTTCAGTACCGCAACTCCACTGAACTCCTGAATGGGAGCACATGTCAATGCAAATAATATCTTTGGCTTTCCTGCTAATGCTGTGCCTTCATTTTACACTTTGATCATTTAGCAGCTTGACTGAGTTTCTGCCATTGACCTTCTGTGTCTGACATGTTTGAAAAGTTTCTTATTTTTAGTTAGATGCCTTTAGTGTGCTGCTACCAAGAACTTTTAATTACGTATTGCTTTGTTATGGTTTTACTTTTGGTTTCCTGAATGTGTATCCTCTTCTATTTTTCTCATTTGTACCTTCCCCTTTATTCTGCAAGACATCTTTTTCTTCTAGTTTCATTTACTGTTACCTGTGCCAACCCTGAAAATCTTATATCAACACATAATACTTCCCTACTCTGAATTTTCAGTATGGTGTCTTTAAATGTGACCATGACATCTGCAAGCATTTTACTTTCTTTAACTGTGCTGCTAATTTCAAAAAAGTTTTCTCACTTGTACATGTTTGTCCTTTCTGAAACTCTGTGCTGTGGCCTTTGTGGTAGTTTTTTGTTCATACAGAGTGCTGAATTCAGGTGCCTTGTGGTCAACATGCTAAAATGCTTGGGTGATATTTGCATCCACAGCAATGCTCTTCTCACGGCTCAGGTCAAAACCAGGCACTATTTTTTTCTCAGTTGTATTCTCTGCCTAGCTGCTGCAACAAGCAGTTATTTATGGCACCTGCAAATATAATCTCTGCCTCATATTTTCTCATAACATTTACCCAGGCTGCAGGACTTCACCGAGACCTCCAGTCTCCTTTGTTTTCTGCCATTTCATGCTTTCTCATTACCCTTCCCATTTCCCAGCCAAGGTCACCAGCCTGGTCAGGTGGCTGAGAGCATCCCTCTGTTTAATATTCTTCCCTTTTAGCCACAGTATTTGAAACTGCAGGGAGTCTGCGATACCTGTATGCCACAGATGACTTATTTACCTGGTTTGACTCCAAGCTCTTTTTAAACACAGAGTAGCACAATATAATCTGCTTTTCCTTTCTCAGTCTCAGCCTACAACTATGCTATCCCATGGCTCAGCTTATATTCCAAGTTTCTGGTATGTCCATTGAATCAATATAATAATGTAAAAGTCCACTCATTTTAATTTATAGCCTCTACCCATTAAAGTTTTTGACTTCAAGCTTTCACAGAAAAGCCAGGACATACATGTTCTGGTCTTCGGTGATGAAGGTTTGGGGTTTTTTTATTCATGACTGTTTCTTGCTGTCTCCCTCATTAAATTAATCAGCTTCAGCCCTATCTTTTTTTGTTGTTGCTGTTGTCATTTCTCCCTAGAAGAGATGTAATTGAGCACTGTATATGGGCAGGAAAGATCTTCAAGTAAATCAGGAGAGCGACAGGATGTTTGTTCGCTGATATTTAAAAAAAGCTGGAGAGTACTCTGCCAGTCCCTAGCTCCTGCAGTGTGAGCTGTTACAGTTTTGTGCTATTACTTACTCATTAGTAGCACAGAACTGGGCAAAATCAGTCACATCAAGGAGCAAACCAAGCAGGATAGCTTTCAAAAAGCTCAAGACAGACTACTAATTAAAAACAGCTAACAAAGTATAGATGTATCCCTGATGTTGGGGCTCCCAGCAGCAGAGCCTAAGAAAACCTTCAGCTGCGTGACAAGGACATAAGCAGAGCCAGACAGCTGATGGTTTGATAGGTCATCATCCTAAACTGGAGTCTCAGGGCTTGCAGTGTCAGAAAATCTCACAGAAGCTGGGTCACTGAAAAATAAAAAGGATTAAACATCCAAGAAACCACGGTTAACACCAGAGATGTGATCACACAGCACTTGCTATCTTGCCACATCTCATTGCCCTAGGTTAGAAACGTATTATTTACCCTTACATGACAAAACCTACAGATTTTAACAGATTACATTCACCACGGCAGCAGGAACTAGTTTTGTGCACCATCTGTTGCATGTCTGCCTGGGTGTCAGCCTGCTGCAAGCCATCATTAGTGAAGTATAATTATTCACCTTCCATGTGATAACAGCAGCGATGACCCTTCCCACTGACCAGAAGACCACTACAATGGGAGCTGTATAAACACAGAATTATAATGCCAGTCCTGCTTTTGCCCCCAAAGCTTGCAAACTGTGGAGAGTGCAGGCCTTTTTATAGGCCAGCACAGGCATACAAACACTCTTTAAATTAAATTTAATGTAGCTAGCTTGCTAGCTGGCCTTAACCAAATTCAGTGTGGGATGCAAAAGGCCCTGAGAAACTCACCAAGCACTTCAGGTGGTTGGACCACATGAGTGCTGCTGTGGTTATTTTGTTCTGGAGGAGCAGGGCCAGCCAGCTCAGAGCTGGATTTGGTGTGGCTACTTTGCACCCAGCTGAGTACACACCTACTCTTCAGCCAAGTGACACTCGGTGGTCAGACACAGAGGAAGGATGAGAGAAGGTCAGCAAACACAACTGACAGTCATCTTGGCAGACCAATGTTGTCAACTTCATTTTTGGCAAAAGAGACTTGAAATAACATGTAATGGGTTGTATGTATTTGCTGGGAACTATTCCTCATGAGGAGAGGTATGAGGGAAAACACATGAAAGGATGTGTTTTTATAAACTTCTGAGATCATATCAAGTCTACCAGCAAGTATCATGACACAAAAAATCTGTTAAAAAACCCAGAAAGTGGCAATTATACAGTTTTCTGTGAAGAGAGAAGAAGAGATGAACTTGCACCTTAACATTATTTTTTGCTCTCCAGTCACAAAGCGACTCCTCCTTCAGGCCAAGTTGCTTGTGTGAGCTCCACCCTCCTTCCCAAGTGTCTTGTAAAGAGACTCCTTTGCATCTTCCTTTAACGGTCAGACATGAGTACAGCTAATTTAGAGTCTTCCAGTTGTTATTTCTCATTAGTTTTTAATTCAAAAGAAGCAGCTTACAGTCTGCTGAATACTTGACTCACTGCCTTGCTGAGACTCTCGTCTGATTTACTGGTGGGTTGTAAAGACTTTCTTATTGATTTTCCTTTGCCCTTTTATTGTATTACCCTAATGCGATAGTAAAAAGATTAACTGTGATCAAGTGGCTAACACAATTAATGTGCTGGCAGAAGGAGAAGCCAAGCTAGAAGAAGACAAAGCTGTTCTGGAGCCACCAAAGGAGCTGGTTGAGGCACCCTCAGGGCTAATAGCATTTGCTTTTGAGACTCCATCGATGACAGATGGGAGACACTGCAAAGTCTGGAAGAGGACAAAACACAAGAGGAAAAGCCAGAAGCCAGGGACTGGCCAAAATATCACTTTACTGACGTGAATGATGAGAGCCTGGAAAAATATGACAAACCTTTAAAGACAGAAAAATCAAGAGGCTGATTAAACAAATTAACTAACTAAAAAATGTATATACATTTTAACATTTCAGAGTTTTCTATCACAGCTGTGGATGTGGAGGGAGTGTGAACCAGAAGTTCCTTAATACCAGGGGGAGTCAATAGTGCTGACACTGAGGAACAAGGTAACCTCACATTCACTATGTGCCTGGAGAGAGGCTCTCTACTGGGCTGTTTACTTATCTCTGAGATGCCAATATGACCATCTCCTTCTGTTTAGTGAAGTCCTTCCCCAGGCAGACCCTGCACAGACAACACAGTCAGTCTATAATTAATTCCCAGGTCTTTTTTTTTTTTTTTCATTAAAATCACCCTGAACACCACACAGCTCTTGTTCAGTGCAGAACACAGGCAAAGGAAAAGGCAAGGGGACATCCCATTTGGGAAAAAGGAGACAAATCTGGAACAATTAAAATAGACAGTTTTTCTCCACCTGGAAGCCTAGATAGCTAATCCATACCAGCAAACCTGCAATCAGGGAAGAGAGGGAAAAAGAGACTTTCAGAGGGAGGCAAATAAAAAACAAAGCAGCATGTTGCAATTATTTAATTATCTGACCAAATAATATTGTGTTTCCCAGACTAATTAGTGTTCTGTCCACCTCAAGTAGTAGTAAAAAACCCCACCATTCTGGTGTGCCCTGCAAGCTCCATTTTGGCGATTTATAGCATCTCTGTTTTCAAGAGTGCAACAACTACAACAGTTCTGCCACAGCCTTTGTATTTCAGCGAAGCCCTGAAGAAGAGAAGCTGGCCAAAATGGAGTGTCACAAGCCCTGCATCTTTTGCTCTGCTTGGCCTCATTAGTGGTAGGCATATTTCATAGTGTTACTTTTCTGAGATAAAGGATGCTTGGTCCAAACCCTGCAAGGCGAAGGGGAAGAAGACCTGTCCACTTTGTTTCGGCTCAGCCCCTGCTCTCCAGCACTTGCTGTCTGTAGCTAAGCCAATCTGAAGGATACCAAGTGCAGCTGATGGCAAGCCACACCAAGGCAGCTGCTCTAGAATTCTCCTTGCTTTTCCATTTTTCTTTTCACTCAGAGTTGGCGTGTGGGGCCAGGGTTGCGGCTGCAAGTCATTGGTTGAAGCTTCTTAATGAAAATAAAACTGAAGAGAGCTCTCTGAGAAAGGTGAGAATGTCTTTCCTTTCCATATTCCCAGGCCAGGAGGTGGAAAGCATCCTGAGAACATAACTAAAAACAGAACTGGGTTTTAGGAGTGAAAGCATGGTCTGCAGCTTCATTTTATGATCATCCTTGCTCGTCAGAGAAAAGCAGCAGATATTGATTAGGGGCAGTAATAGTTTCCTAGCAGAAACCTAACTTTTGCTTTTTCTGACTTTCACATGTTTAGAACTGACTTCTGTGACTCAGAGGCAATGAGCCTCGCTGCAGGACTGTGTGATTTAGGGCATATTCACTTTTTTTGTTGTGTTGATTTTTGCTATAGTAGGAACACCTACAGTCTGCAGACCTGTGAAAAACCTGTTGCTCAGCGCCACGGTATCCTGCATGCCTTGGAGGATAAAAAAGACTGCAACAACAGTATTTTGCCTATGAGGACAACTGCTCTTACTTGCCTACTTACAGTGTCCTAGGCACCCCCCAAAACCTGACTCTGAGCGTTGTAGTTTCATCTTATTACCCCAGGTTTTGGGGTAACATCCCAGTCTTCACACCAGGAGGCAGGTCTCCCAGGAAACCTCAGTAGAATGAAAACCTGTAAAGATCACCACAAAATATGCAGCCGCAGTTCTCCAGGTTCACCATTCGGCAACAGACTTTTTTAGCATTTCAACTCATTTCAGCCCCCAAAAATTATATTCCTTTCATTAAATAATTGTTGATTTGATAGAGCTTCTTATGCTCACTTCATTCAGCATTTTGTGTGCTATTCATTTTTGAAGGACATTCTTCTGCTCTTGGCAGACAGAGAATCCTGTAGCCAAATAGTTCTGGATGTCATCCCAGGCCTTCTTTTCTCACTTCCTCGTCCCCCTTCTTTCCTACATCTTCCCCAGATTGAAGCAGGCCTTGCACAGATTTGGAGGATTTTTAATTTCACAGTGTGTTTGAAAAATAAGAGTGACTCAGGGGACACAAAACATATGAAATGAACTGATGACTTCAACTATAAAAGTCTGAAAGGCAGTGCCTTTTTATGGAGCGCCTACATTAATTTGGTTCAACAAGTTACTGACGTTTTCTGTATTCCAGCTAATCCTGCAGATGCTTCCTATCACAATTCCCAAGAAAGGGCATAAGTAAATGCGTGAATTTCCAATTGTTTCCTCTTCTGCATTTCCTGAAATGTCCTGACATCTCCTACCTTTACCCTTGTAACAGCTAACAAGACCACCTGGGCTCAATCTAAGCCTGAAGACAAGGGTTTGTCAGAGTTCATCTTCTAGTCTGGTGTTTAATAATGGTAGTGCAGACCACACTGCAGATACATAGGGTCAGTGAATTGAAAAAACTGCTGTAGTTTTAGTCTTGCTACAGCAACAATGGCTCTAACTTCTTTGTTTAATATCTTTTGCTTTAGGAACCAGCTTCTTTTCTCTTGCAAATAGATGTGTCTCTAAGGCACTCAGTGGAAAGAGTCTGAATTACCCCAACTAAGCAGTTATGCCTCTATTTTATGGATCAGAAAAAGAGCATTTTCTTCAGCTATTTGGCCCCCCCCTTTTGTTTCTATAAATTTCCTTCTGGCAGACATTTCCTCTGCCCACATTTTTAGAGCAACTGAGTATCTCACACGTACATATTATTGAAGGTATCTGTGCCCATCTCAAATTTCCCAAGCTCATTTCCTGAGACATTCCTTCTAAATGTCTGTATTCCATGCACATTTCAAAATAAAACAAAAAGAAAAAGTGATAAACCATTTACCCATCACCTCTACGTACCTCACTTAGTGCCCTTCTCACTCAGTTCACTGAGGTGAATAATTCCATCAAACTTCCTAAAGACTTACTATGGACAAATATTTTTTTTCCTCCAGTTAAGTGATTCTGAGAAGAACAGGTTTTGCTTTCACCTTTCCTTACGGAGAAAAGCCATGGCAAATTAACCCATCTAGAGAAAACAAAAGACCAAATGGGGGTGGGGGTGTGTGAATGTTCCAGAAGGGTAAAGAGTCAATAAAATACCTTTTACTTGAACACATGTGACATTTAGCAATGTGTTACTGCTGTTTAGGAGCTCTGTCTGGTGTGCTGTTGTTGAGAGACTGCACCATGCAATGCCTGGTTGAGCCTCCAAGGAACACAAGCAGACATGTTCAGCACTCGCAGCAGGAATCTGTCATGGTCAGTCCCTGCATCCAGGCAGGCTGACAACCCAGCAGTGTCCATGTAAGGCCTCTCCAGTGCCTTAATGTCTTCTCCACACCTTGAATGTCATGTATTTCCCAGCCCTGCGAGGGAAAGTCCTACAAACTGACCACAGGCATCAAACTGAATGCCCAGAAGCCTCCCATAAGTTACTTTGGTCATGATCAATTATTTGCCCATCGTAGTAGTTAACCAGATCTGATTGCAGGCTGAGTTTTGACAATCTGGCTTGCTTGACATGACCATAACACTTTCCAGTAAAAATCATATTATCCAGATATCAAAAACTATCCTATCAGCACACACAACAGGCTCTGCAGGGGCTGTGTGTTTACCACCAGACAGCTTCTCCTCTTACATTACACATCCCCGCAAATTCTTAAAAAGAATTGGTTTATCAAGAGACATGAATACTATGATATCCTTCTGCAGATACCACTCCCACACACCCGAGCATTTTCCCTTTCAGAAACAGGCTTCCTCTTGAAAGGATGCTCCTGTTGCCCCACAGTCCAGGATAGCCTAGGCCCCTATCTGTGTTTTCCTTCTTTTCCTCATTCCTTTATATTTTCCTACAGGATAACTTCCTTTCGTTTCCCTCTGTCTTGTCCATTATGAACGCACCACCACAAACCACAGTATGAACAGCAAGGGGTGACTCCATCCTCTGTCCTGAGCCCTCTGTGCCATTTTAGGGTTGCACCAGGAGGTAGAAGAAAGGATAGAAGGAAAAGAAAGAAAAAGCAATGATTCAGAAGCCACCGGTGACCACTACTTGAGGAAGAACAGGGAAATGCAGATGAGCATACGCCTCTTCCAAAGTACATCTGGTAAGCACCTTGCATGGGAGCCTTGTCCAAATGCCTACAGAAGTTGTCTAGAGAGAGAGGACCTGGAAGGAGGGCACCACCAGGACAAGCAACTAGGCATTGTGACGACAAGGAAAATAATACCCATGTGTTTTTCTCTCTATTTTTAAACGTTGTGTTCAGAAGCCTGTAATTTAGAAAGGAATGTGTGCTACAGCATAAGGACATTGTGCCAAACGAGCTGCCACTGTCTGTTAAGTGCCAAGGATGGTTTCAGCTGAGTCTGACTTAGAGTCACAGTAAGGAAGAGTTGTGGGGTCATAGGAAACATATAGGTAACATATGCTTCTTTCAAATAAATATAATTTACTAGGGGAGCCCATTCAGGAAGCCAGCCAAAACCTAGCAGTGAAAGGTGAATAAAAGGGATGCGTGACCTGACGTGACTGCGCCGAGCCGTGGCATGCTGGCACAGAGCAGAGAGAATAATTTGTTTGTTTATAGGAAGTCAGGGTGGGTCCAAGGCTGGGGAAAGAATGTGGAGAAAATAACTTGCAGCTATTTCAAACCTGATGCTTGGCTCCCCACTCCCTGAGCAGTATGCTGGTGGAAACGACCTTACCCCTGCTACATGCTGCCCATTGAGGAGCACAGTGGGGCAACCCCTAAGCAAGTAATAGTTTCCTTGGTCACAATGTTTCATGTCAAAAAACAGCAACTTTAAAAACATGATGTAAACCCTCCTGTTTATTCCTGCCTTTCAGATTTCTCTGGGCATCTTCATCTGCAGCTACTCCATTGATTTTAGTGCTGGGAAAAGCTGTCAGAATAGATCTGGAAAATGACACCCTTGATGTGACTGAAGACCAGAACCTGTGTAGCCTTTCTTACAGTGCAAGATCAGTGAGCTTCCTTAAAGATGGATGAGAACAACCATGGCTAATGAAGGGGGCTCACTCCCTCTGCTCAAAAGCTCCTTGAGTTCTTGCTTGAGATTAAAAAGAAGGATTGCACAGAAACTCTAATAAGTGGGGATTTTTTTCATGCTGCCTTGTTTGCTGATGGCTACGTGCAAGAAGTTCAGCTCTGGCAGCTTGTCATTGTTCCCAGGGAGTCAGACCCTGGGTTTCCTTTTGACTCTCAAGGCAGCCCTAGAGTTTTTTTATCAAGGACAGTGTGGAAACTTTATTGAAATATGCATTGATTCCACTTCACCTTACTAAATATTTTAGTAATGGGAAGGAGAATCAGAAAATACCTTCTGCTTATATTTTGTAGAATTTTCTCAGTTACTTACATAAAGATTTTCTGTACCTGATCAGTCAGTCTGGATCTTTTATTCTTTAGACCAGCATTTGTTGAAACAAGTCAGTTATGTGGGAAATCCACCAAAGCTGTGCCTTTGCCTGGTGCTGTGGTTACAGACACTTGTGCAGAGTTTCATGATCAAGAAAAACAGAAAACAAGATTGTGCTGCAATTAAAAATTCACTGGGATGTAGTGAGCAATCAATAAACTTCATAAGGCATTTTTGGTGGTGACAAACTTTGTTTTGTTCTATTGCTCTATTTCATTTAGTTAGCTCTCCATCTAAAGAAAAATAATTTAGTACATTGAAATAACTCAACAGTATTAAAATATAGCTCAGCATTCTAGCCTCACTGAATCCAATGGCAGATTTCCAAACTAGATTTTAATAGGGCAAATATTTCATTTCCAGATAGAAAATAAAATCCATTCAGCCTTTAGCAAGCTAAAAGCACCTCTGTTTTGAGTCAGACATTTTTAGGGACCTAGAAGATTAAAAAAAAAAGACCTTAGGCAAATATTAGGGCATCAGATTATCAGATTTATGCCATGTGGCAAGGTGATGAACAAAGTCTGGTTTTTCTGGGTTGTGTATGGGGCTTGAACTACCATAAACTCTGCTTATTTACACCCACTGGTGAGGTTCCCGCAGCATGGGGAGCTGCAGGGGAGTCCTGCAGGAGAAAAAGAGGGGAGCACATCCCTGCACAAACAGCTCGATGACACCCCCCTCTGTAGTGCTGAGCAGCTGGAGGCACCACAGTGTTGGGAAGCTGCTAGTAGATAGTGGGAAATTGCAGAGATAAGCAAAGAAAGATGGGAGGCTTAGGGAGGGAAAGATAAAAGCATCACACATCTAAAAGATGTAAAACCCTGCAGCTATTTAAAGTATGGGCTTGGCAGTGAGGGAGAATTGCCTGTTTTACTCTGAAGGACAGAGCATAAGCAAAGTAATTTAATCATAACCAGAGTGAAACCCAGCAAAGCAAGGTTCAGTCTCCCCGGAGAAGTTTTTGGAATTGCTGCTCTTCAGGGGTTATGCAAAGCAAATCTAAGCACAGCATTGGGCACTGCAGCTTTGGCAGCTTCAGCAGCTGCCAAGGAACCAAAAGAGAGAAGGGTGGACTTGGGAGAGGAGAGGATGGTGGCATAGAGGACAGCAGTCTAGATGAAGCCTTTGCATTTCCTAGTTAGCAGTCATCCGTGCTTTTCTGCATCTTTATGGTTTGCCGAGTGCCAACGGATGGGCTGGGCTTTGAAAGAAAAATAAAATAAGGAAAAACTTTTGAGCACATTGAGCAGAAGACATGTTGTTCAAATACCACTGGAGGGCACACAAAAAGCTGTTTTGAATCTACCCAGGCTGTCTTACTGCAAAAGCTGCCAGGTTTTCACAGCACTGCTTCTGCCTCTGCGACCAAAGCACTGCCGGCAAGGAGAGTCTCTAAAGCTCCTTGTGGGCAACTTGGCAGTGAGAGGCTGTTTCTGGCAGATGAACAAAACTCTTGAGGTTGGCCTCTATCAAGGCTGTGGAAGTAAAGAATATAAAAAGAAGAGTGTTTTTGGATCAATCGGAGGCAAGGGGCTGTGCCTGTGGACAAGCGCCTGGTCACCTGGCAGTGCGGAAGGGCTGCTTCCCTGGGGTGCTTGGCAGGGGACACCAGCAGGAGAGGACTGAGACATCTGCTCTGTGCAAAGTGAGGACAAGATCATCAAGGGTTATTACTAGAAGAAGAGTAAACTGACATGGCTTTTCCAAAGTAGCTAACATGCTGTGAAACTAGTTATGAAAGTAGTTTTCATTTTATATATGACTCCACAACGAAATCTTTTACTTTAATCCTCTCATTTCTAAGTGCCTGGGGTAAAAAATGAGGTTTCCCAAGAGAAACTTCAGTTTAAACAGATTTTATGGCAGCTCCATTGGGTATTTAGGTCCAGTTAATTCCTTATAAAATGAGATAATCTCCAGTGACACATGGATTCCCTTTTTCTTCCTGTAGGGCCACAGAGCCCAGGCTGTGCTCTCCTAGTAAAAAGTTCAGAGCAGGTTTGAAAAAAAAACACCTGCAAACTTGTGGGGAAGAGGCAATCTTCGGTTTTAAAAAAATAGTAATTTTAATGGCAGCCTTCCCCTCAGCTGAACTCTGAATTTGTTAATGGTACTCCCCATCTGCAGCTGGCTCAAGAACCCCTCCCAAGCACTTCAGGGCTCTCATTTCCCCATTTGGGTCTCAAAGGTTCCCCAATCTATATCAAACTCCTTTTCACATACTCATATGTGTATACTTACACATCCTATCGCCCAAATAATATACAGCTAAAAAAAACATCTACCCAAAGCATTAGATTCCTCAACATTTACCTTAACGAAGCCCGTCACGTGGACCCAAACCAGTTTGCCCAGTAAACTCTGGATAACAGTGTTTGAATTCCAAGTCAGCTAGGTATTCAGTCTGTAACAATACTCTGAAGACAAAAGGTGTAAGCTGTCCTCTGAACTTCCCTGTTAATGAGCACATGCATCAAGAGGCAGAGCCGTGGTCTGTGCTACCTGGCAGACTGATTGCTGCTGCTAATGAACAGCTCTGATTAAAAGCTGTTCTTTTCTGTCCGCAGTAGTATTCTAAAGGAAGTTCCTCTAGTAAATTAGCTCTTGAGCAAAATGATCATTAGAGGGTGTAGGTCATTAAAATATATCTGAAAGCTTCTAACACAGGGGTAGAGTTGAAAGTACTTTGAATTAATTTAGGGTCATACAGTTCCTGAGATGTCCAAATGATCTGTCCCTATACCCCCTCAAGTTATACTTCCAAGAAACAAGTGAGGAGAGAGGCATCAGGATTCATCAGCTAACAAGTGTCAGGAGGTAATTAGCAGCTCCACTTAGAAGAGGCTGCAGAGAGCAGCAGGCACACTCACACCAGTGTGCAGAAGGTGTGCAGGTACTGAGCTGGGCTGCCTCTGCTCGGGCTACCACAAGATTCTTGCTTCAAAGCCTGTAATCAACATCCAGGAGTCTCCCAGGGGCTGTCTGGGACTTGCAGCACTCACCAGCCCCTTGGATCTGCACGAGCAATATGGAATAGGAGACTCGAAATGGTAACGAGCTGCAGGCCTGACACTATCCACGGGTCTAAGGGCCTACAGAACAGGTCTAAGGAATGTGGACAGCACCACCAGGGAGTCATTCAAAACAAATTCAAAGCTTTAGGAAACAGTTGGCATGGGATATATGACTACAGGGTGGAAAGCCATCAGGGAAACCAGAGATAGCTGCAGGAGAGGACCACTCCTGCCCCAGACCACCCAGGGTGAGCTCTTCACACTGGAGTTGTGGTAGCTCCAGTTTTCCACAGGCTGCACAGGCAGGCAGGGTCACTGCTGCCTTAAAGGAGGTGTGGTCCTGCTGCCCTATCTGCCAACATGGCTGAGCTTCTCCCCATGGAAAGAGGACAAGGGGTAATGGATTAAAACTGCAATTTGAGAGATGTAGGTTAGACATCAGGAAGAAATTCTTTAGTGTGAGGGTGGTGAGACACTGGAACAGGTTGCCCAGGGAGGTTGTGGATGCCCCTCAAGGCCAGGTTGGATGGGGCTTTGAGCAAACTGGTCTAGTGTGAGGTGTCCCTGCCCATGCAGGGAGGGTGGAACTAGATGATCTTTAAGGTTCCTTCCAACCCAAACCATTCTATGATTCTGTGAGAGGAGCAGCTGGGAACCACTGCTTAGCAAGGACCAGGAGGCTTCAATGCCAGGCTCATCCTGGGGATCACCATAAGAAGAGAAGAGGGACCAGGATGCAAATTTGTGAGGCTCGGTGCAAAAGGTGGGTTGAGGCACTGTGACAGAGTGCCCCAAGGGTTTCAGCATGTGAAGGCACACAGTTGAGACGGGGCAGAACCTTTCACTTGGCAGGGAGCCAGGCAAAGGGGGGTTTTCACAAGTTCCATGGGTGTGCAAGGGAAAGAGACTGGAAAAGTAGGAACTAAGACTGACCTCTCGTTCCTCAATATGGTCAACAGAAATCTACTTTCTCCACAGTGGCACAAGGAGTAAGATGAGTTGGTACTGACCCCAGAAAATAAGCTCCTAATGCATTATATCTGTCTGAGATCTGAGGGAAGGCTGATGAAAATGCCTAGATCTTTAAAGGTTTGAAGAAAGCAACTAATCTTGCACTGCAAGATAGCATCTATGGAAGAGTCTGGGAGCCTGCCTGAGTTGTTAGGGCAGCGGTATGTTAAGAAATGAGAAAAATATTGCCTGTTCCACTGCAGGCAGAGAGGGCCCCTATCCTGTGGTCTTTTCCCCAGGTAATAGACCAAGCATTCCAGCTTTGCAAAACAGAGGAAATTTACTTGCCTTGCACTAATTAATGTTAATAAGTTCCCTTTCATGGCTGGATAGTTGCAGGAAGCATCTGAGACCTTCAGAACTGCATCTGTAAAGCCAGATGCTTAGTTAATGAGAAATCCAGCTAAGAGTAATTAAACAGATAACAAGTTTAACATTTAAAAGAACCAATTACTAATTAATTTTCTTCACAAATTATTACTAAATTAGAAATTGCCACTGTTTTTTCTCTGTGGATATTTTTTAAAGTGACAACTGGGGAAAATAAGCAGCTCCCAAAGCCTTTGCATGTCTCAGTTTTCAGTAGGGATGCAAATCAGGGGAAGGAGGACAAGTAAACATCACCAAATTTGAAGTAGAGTGATGAGGGGCTGGACACGGACATATGTGGAGAAGATAAAATAAACTGCAGGAAAGTCTTAGAGAATTACAATAGATTGGCTCGTGGTGACTCAAGGCGAGCAAGATCTAAGTGCTCCTAATGGGAATTACCAGTGGCTGACAAAAAGATCTACTTTCAACAGGCAAAGGTGGTGGCAAAGGGAGAGAAGCCAGGGCTTGCTAGAGAGGGGCCTGGGTGTAGTAGCTCAGGACCTGCAGGGCTGAGTGCTAGTATTTTTGAAAACCAGAAAGTCTCCCACCCCTCAAGAGCCAACAGGGAAAAAACCACAAAACACCTCAAGGGAAATAAGAGGTATTCCTCTAAAAACATGGCAGGGCCAACAGCCCATCTGAAGTGCCTTTACACAAACACACGCAGCATGGGAAACAAATAGGAGGAGTTGGAAGCTACTGTGTTGCTGGAAAGCTATGACTTCGTGGCCATTACTGAAGCTTAGTGGGATGACTCCTGTGACTGGAGTGTGGCTGTCGATGGCTACAAGCTGTTCAGAAGAGACAGGCGAGGAAGGAGGGGCAGAGGAGTTGCCCTCTACATTAAGAAATTAATCTAGTGTGAGGAGATGTCCCTAAATGGCCAAGAGGAAGTCAAAAGCTTATGGGTAAGAATTAGAGACTGCAGGAACAAGGGGAACCTTGTGGTTGGTGTCTACTACAGGCCACCTGATCAAGGGGAACCTATTCATGAAGCATTCTTACTCCAGATCACAGGCTCTTTTGCTTCTGGGGGATTTCAACCACCCCAGCATCTGCTGGAAAAGTAAAATGGCAAGCTGTAGACAATCCAAGAGACTCGTGGAGTGCCTTGAAGACAACTTCTTAAGCCAGGAAATAGACATCCCTACCCAAGGGGATGTGACACTGGTCCTGATGGTCACCAATGCAGGCAAGCTCATCAGGGATGTCAAGACTGGAAGCAGCCTGGGCTGCAGTGACCTGCAGGACAGCAGGTAGGACAGTCAGATGAAGAGTTTCCTGTGCTGGCTGGTTTAATTCTTGGCCTTCCCAACAGAAACAGCAACCAGCGTCAACCACAGGACAGGGAGCAGACAGAGGTGAACATTGGCCAAATGGGACCATGGGCTATTTACCTTCAGTTTTATTTTTTCAATTAAGAAAATGAATTATGCTAAATGTATGACATGAAATCCATATAAAGTAGCATTTTTGTAGAGAGGCAAATGTTAAGACTAAACAAGGAGAAGGACTGTAAACTTATTCTAAAGTCAAACAGCTCATTGTTGGGTGGGGACAGAGCTATTTTTATGAAAGCACCTTGAAGAACCAGAAAGGACTGTACCTTGTTACTACTAGTAATAAAACACTGAGAAAAACCGCTTTGGGGGAGTAGTCTGTCTGTAGTTGGCTTCCTCTGTGTCATCAGTGGAAGTTCACAGTAAGTGTGGGAGAGCAGGGCTGCAGAGCATTAACACCTTCACTTAGTATTGACAAATACTCTGCCCTACTGCAAATCTAGACCCCTGGGACCTTCAACAGGCACTCTACAGTTGTGTGCGTTGCCTTCTCCTAGAAGCTCCATGGCCACCACCAGCTGGCTGTCTACAAGCCTCAAGCCCCCCACAGACCCAGGAGTTATTCTCCATAGCACTTCAGTGGAGCTAAGCATAGACAGCTACAGCTGTTCACCAGCACATTGCAACATGGAGCCACACAAGGTCCCTTTAGTAGGTGAAAAACTGCAGAAAATTTAACTAGAGAGAGTTTCAGCAGGTAGGCAGAAAACCTGGGCCAGGATAGCTTATGGACAGGATACCACTGTTAAAACACTAATGCTTAAAATAGTGCATGTGGCACTGTATCCATCAGTCCAAAGTGAGAATTGTCTGGTGTTGATGATGCTCTGTGGCACAGCAGGTCCAGGTGCTAGCACCCAGCCATAGTCACTACAACTCAGGTACACTTATTGGCTCCCAGAGTTCTTTGTGCCATGGAAAACTCTGCCCCGCATTTCTTTAAAACTGCTGGGCTTCAGTTTCCCACTGTTGTTTCCCATTGTTCTGCCCATTTGTGGCTCCGGGCTCTTGCATGGGACAAAAAACCCACATCATCTCAGAGCACATGTGTGCTAGTTTGATTCTGGCATGGTTTTGGTAGTGGGGGAGGGGCCCCAGGAATGGCTCCAGTAAGAGCCACTCAACACGAGGAAAAGTTTCTTCTCTGTGAGGGTGAGAGAGCACTGGAACAGGCTGCCCAGAGAGGTTGTGGAGTCTCCTTCTCTGGAGACTTTCAAAACCTGTCTGGACACGTTCCTGTGTGATCTGCCCTAGGTGTTCCTGCTGCAGCAGGGGGGTTGGACTTGATGACCTTCAGAGGTCCCTTCCAACCCCTGTGATTCTATGATTCTATGAAGAAGCTACTAAAGCTCCCTCAGCTCAGGTGGCCAAGGCTGAGTCATTAGAAAGACAGCGGATGCACCTCTGCAATTCACATATGAAAGAACTGATATAAGACCTGAGCAGAGAGCAAGGAGAGAGAGAGCTGTGCTGGAGAGGTGAAAGGCAGTGTCAGAGTGAAGATCCTGAGGTTGGTGAGGAAGAAGAGGGAAGAAGGTGCCCGAGCAGAAGTTTCCCTGCAGTCCATGGGGAGATGGCAGGCTGCCCCCTGCATCCATGGAGGAATGTAGTGGGACATTCCCTGAAGGTACCAGGAGGAGCGAATGTGGACTTGCAGCCCATGGACTTGGATCTGCAGCCGTGCAGGACGCAGCACCACGGGAGGTGACTGTTCCTGAAGCAGCCCCTGACTCTGTGGGAAGCCCACGCTGGAGCATCTTGCTCCTGACCTCGTGGGAAGGACTCATGAAGGAGAGGTTCGTGGAGGACTCTCTCCCATGGGAGGGACCCTGTGGGGAAACAGTGGAGGACTGTAAGGAATCCTTCTTCTTGAGGAGGAAGGAGGGGCAGGAGCCACCAGACTGTGAACTGACTCTAAACCCCATCCCCTGTCCTCCTGTGCCACTGGGGGGAAGGAGGGAGAGAAACCGGGAACAAAGTGATTTGGGCCCTGGAAGAAGGGAGGGGTGGGGGAACGTATGTAAGCTCTGCTCTGTGTGTTGTCTGTGTCCTGGGTGCATCTGATTAGTGCGAAATTAAATTATTATTTTTCCCCAAGTTGAGTCTGTTTTGCCTGGGATCTTAATTGGTGAAGAGCCCTCCTTGTCCTTTGTCTCGACCCGTTAGCTTCTAGTTGGCCTTTGTCCTCCCCAAAGAGGGGTGGGAGGAGGTGAGAGAGCCCTTGCTCCTGTTCTGAGGTCAGAATGAAATAGCACCTGAAAAACTTGCATGTGTTTGGGCAGACAGTGGAAGAATAGCAGCGATTTCTGTTCACTGGGCATCATCTGGGCAGTGTTATTGTGGCACCTGAACAGAACTTGCTGGTTGCAGCCACAACACTTCCAAAAGGCAGCACTGGAGGTACCTTCCACTTGCACATTGCACATGGTAAGCATTGGCAATATGATGTGCACTGTCAGTTTCTTGCTACTCCATCTTCCCTCCCAGAGCTTATAAATGATTTCCCCAGGCTGATCCCATGGTTCTGAGGTGAGGTAGAAGCCTTTAAGAAAAAGATTAAGAAAACCAGTCATTTAATGAGGAATAAAACCCAAAATCAATTTATAATTTTTGAGGTCATGAGTTAATGGCTTGGATTATGAATCACTTAATTTTAAAATGGAAATCACCTTTCTCTTCTTCTCTCTTAGTCTTTCTTTGGCCTTTTGCAAGCCCATAGTCTGTTGGCAGCTAATTAAAATGGCACTTTGGGATGCAAAAAAGCATAAAAGGACTTTCTAAAAGCCAACTTCTGTCTTGCTCCCCATCACCCTCATGTTATGCTGCAGCTCAAGACAGCGTACAGGATCATACCGTGTCCCCCAGATCAGCTCTTTAGGATAAGGTCCATTAATTGCTGAGCCACAACCTGAACTTCTTGACTACAGAGCACCCTCAAGATGAGTGCTCCTGGGCTGCCACAGTAGGCACCAGCCAGGTTTCCCATGTGAGCTCAAGCTTTAGACAATTAAGTGCATGCTTTACACATCAAGGTCATACTTGATAGATAAACTCACTTGAGCGAATGTTCTTAAAAGGGGGAAAACCTTTTAGTCTATTCTAATTTGTCCAGGTTTTCTGCATCTCTAGTATAATGACAATTTGCTATTTTTAGAGTAATTTATATAGTATTGAGCTGTTTTCTCAGTCAGCTAGTTAGAACCCTTGGATATATTTCCCCCTGCTCTGCTCTCTAGGACTGAGTGGAGATCTCAAAAGGATGCAAAGAGTTTATCAGTGGCAGATCAACACAAGTAGTCTGTTCCTCTTACGATAACTCTGAAGAGTAAGCTGTGGGCTCAATAAGTAATGGTTCCCCCTCATGCACCAACATTAAAAGCTTGTCCAGTTTATCACTTGGGCATGTTCCCTTAAAACATACCTTCATCAGAGACTAATAAAAGTTAAGTGCCGAGGCGGCGTATGGACTTCACACAACTCTATACATTATAACTGAAGACGTTTATTATTAAAAATGGTGGCAATATATACCCCTCTGACTCCAGATGGTCCACCTCAGCACAAACCCCATTGGTTACATACATTCACAGTTCATATACGATTGGCTACGTGTCTTGTCACTCGCTGTCCGTGTCACGATGACCCAGGGCTTTCACTTCCCAGCCGCTGCCTCTCAATTCTTGCTGCAACATTCTATTTTCTCACTACTTCATGAGATAACAACCGTGGGATACCTACTTGTAGGACACCTGCTGTTTACTGGTCCCGTGGGGCAGCGGCCTGTGGGGTACCAGCCTGTGAGACACCAGCTTGTTTATTGATCCCATGGTTTGCTTCAGGGCGCCTGACAATTTGGTCAGCAGCACCTGCAACGCTGCTGTTTTAATTCAGGCATATTAATTTTCTATAAATCCCATATTAATTTTCCATAAATCCCATGCTAATTTTCCATAAATCCCCACAGTTAAGCAATAACCAAAGAAGAGTACCCAGCTTGGTCTACAGCCAAACTATTTTCTTCTGAAATACAGGGGCTTCTAGGGCCTTAAAGAAATTTGCTGCATACTGTGTGAAGGGAGAAAGGTCTACATGTGTGTATGTATACACACATATTATTGAGGTACCTGAGCATCCCAGAATTGTCAGTACAGTTACAAGAGGCAGAGTGCACAATGTGATCAAAACCCAAGGTTACAGAGTTGTTACCATAGAGCAAGAAGCAGTTCAAACACAAACCTCCCTTAGCCACCTAATGGAGGTAATAAGAGGATGGGCACAGCAGCACAGAGCAGTCCTTGCCAGCAAGCTAGTCCTGCCCCGCCCAAAACCTGTGCCAGCTGCCCTTAGTTTGTTATTATCATAGAATGGTTTGGGTGGAAGGGACCTTAAAGGTGTCACAACCTGGGTAGGGCAACCCAGGGAGATTCAGATTGGACCCCTGTGCTTTCTAACCTCTTCTCAGAGAGGAGCCCAGGTGTGGCTGGATCCAACCTTTGTCTCAGAGCTGGCCCTTCCAGGGAGAGGGAGTAAAATGTCATGGTCCGAGGAAATGCTCGACCATCCAATACCCCTTGATCAGATTAAGGTGAAGCAACACTCAAGGTCTGTATCTGAATTAGGTTTAATGAAAAGTATAGAAGGAATACGGATACTTCAATTATTATCTTAGACTGGATGATCATAAAGGCTGACAATTAGATCACAAGAGTACAATACATATTTGTTCATGCTCCACAACCTGAGAAAAAAATGTGGTTAGGCCTTGTGTTACTTAATGATTTTAGGAAGGGGGAGAGAGAGAGAGTAGAAGAAAAGTTTAGAGAGATAGATAATAGAAAATCACCAGTCCTGGATCCAGTGTTGGGCCAGCCAACAGGGGAGAGTTGGTGTCAGTGAGGCTCCCAAAGCCCACCACTGCAGTCCCCTGTTTTATAGGCCTACTCTCCTTGTTTCGAAAGGATGAGCAAGTGTGATTGAGTCATAAGGCTGAGCAGCCGGAATGGACCTCCGCCCTCTCCTCCCCTTGATCATTGTCCCTATCTCAATCACTGTAAATGCAGGCTGCATGCCATATGCAGGCCATCAAGGCTGTCTCCATCCTCTCAGGCCTTTTGGAATGCAAACAAGACTTCTTTACAATTCAGTTTCAACACCAATTCCAGCAAGTACAGGTCCTGAGGGGTAGTCCCTCACAAAAGGTCGTCTAGTTCCAACCCCCTGCCATAGACTGGGACACCTCCCACGAGACCAGGTTGCTCAAAGCTCCATCCAGCCTGGCCTTGTTCAAGAGAGGTTGGCCAAAATTTGTGGAGACGAGCATCTCAGTCCCAGCCCGGGCAGATCTCAGGGCTGATCAGCTCTGGCTTCTTCTCTACAGCCCTAAGAAATGCTCTCTTTGACTTCATCAGGCCCAGGGGACACCTCATGAGCACGTTAATGGTGGCAGCCGGATTTGATCCTGCATGGGAGAAACCAAACCTGGGCCACAGCTCTGCAATGCTCAGATGGAAGCAGCCAACAGCTAGAGGGTCATTTGCTCTTTCCCCCCTTCTTCTGGCAGGGGAGTGTAACCCATCACTGCTCCCTCTGTCCATCTGCCCATCCTGCCTCTGGCACGGTGAGGTCTGAGCCCTACAGAGATGCAGCAAGGTGTCCATCTAGTTGGTGGCTCAGCTAAAGCCTCTCTCCACATCACCAGCAGGTTAAACTCGCTTTGCCACAGCTTTTTCTCATCTGTTTCTTCTTCCAGAGCATGACTAATGCCCCATCACCTGCTGCCCACTAATGAACATCTCAGTCAACAGGAATCAAGCAGAAGGTCCTCATCTGCCTTTTCAGCAACCCAGCAGAAATGCAAACCAAGCCTCAAGAGCTGCCTAAGCTCCCGGTTGTCCTGATTTGAACCAATTTTCTTTTTAGCAATTTTACTTATCTGTTAAATCTCTTCTCAGTAACTGCACTTGCTGAAATTAACAGCATGTTTTTCAGTCAGTGTCTGCTTCTAGGGCTGACAATGCTCGATGTTTATAGTTACAGCAAGAGAATGGTAGGAGAACCAAGGCCTCTGCTTGGTTCTGCTAAACGTCTTCTGCACTGAAAACAGAAGGGAGTAAAAGTGTCACACTCATGACCCTCCTGTGGGGAGGAGCAAACCAGCCAGGTGACAAAAATGTACCAAAGTTTTCCATCCTATACACATCATACTCGGTATAAACCTGAGGGATCACAAGAATCAAGCTCTCTTGATGGCTGACATCCTGGGAGGGCTCTGTCTGTTCTTCTGCCCTTGATCCTGATCCATGCATTCCTGAATCCTTGCGATCATACACATCCAGCTCCTCTCTGCTGCAGACACCAGAAGCCCAGTCCAGGACTTTCCCAGGGCTGCCCTGCAGTCTCGGTGGTGACATGAGCGTTACTGGGGCTGAGCACGATAGTGTTTTTGTGTATGTTTGTATATTTTTAATAATTTTCTTTTTCATCATTATCATTTTCATTAAAACTGTGTACTTTGATTTCCAACCCGTAAATCTCTCTCCCTCATTCCTTTCCCTTTCTGGGAAGGGAGAGGGGTTATTAGAGAGCATCTGTCATTTGTTTAATTGCCAGCCCAGCATTAAACCATGACACGAGCAGAGGTTAGCATCCCGCTGACAAGGGAATGTGGACCTGCAGAGGTGGGTATACAGAGAGCCTAAGCCCCATCCAGCATAGACAGCTGTGGCCCAGGGCAAGGAAGGGTGGGAGAGAGATGCAGGTGGAGGACAGCCCCCAGACATGTCATAGAATCCAATTAATGAAGATTGGAAAAGACCTTCAAGATCATCAAGTCCAACCACGAGCCCTATATCCCTGTGACCACTAAACCATCTCTCAAAACACCACGTCTACTCTTTTCTTGAACACCTCCAGGGATGGTGCCTCCACCACCTACCTGGGCAGCCTGTTCCAATGCCTCATCACTTTCAGTGAAGATTTTTTTCCTAATATCCAATCTGAACCTCCCCTGGCACATCTTGACTGGACTTGATGATCTTAAAGGTCTTTTCCAGCCTTGGTAGTTCTGTGTTCTGTGATTCTATGTTCTGTGACCCCATTTCCTTTTGCCCCGTCACTAGTCACTAGGGAGAAGAGACCAACACCCACCTCACTACAACCTCCTTTCAGGTAGTTGTAGAGGGCAATGAGGTTTCCCCTCAGCCTCCTCTTCTTCAGGCTGAACAGCCCCAGCTCCCTCAGCCTTGCCTCATAAGACCTGTTCTCCAGACCCCAATCAGCCTAGTTGCCCTTCTCTGCAGCCTCCCCAGCACCTCGATGTCCTTCCTGTACTGCAATGCCCAAACGTGCACACAGTGCTTGAGGTGTGGCCTCACCAAGGCTGGGTAGAGGGGTAGGATCACCTCCCTGGTCCTGCTGGTCACACTATTCCTGATACAGGCCAGGATGCCAATGGCCTTCTTGGCCACACTACTGGCTCATGTTCAGCTGGCTGTCAATCAACACCCCCAGGTCCCTCTCTGCTGGGCAGCTCTCCAGCCACTCCTCTTTCATGGATTGAAGACAGGCAGATAATGTCTGAACAGCTGAACTATGAAACCACCAAAGTTGAGCAAAGCCAGGACTTCTTTGAGAAAAAGGGTATGAGACTTAGTCTTGGGCTCCAAAATAAAGATGTTGAGGGGTGGTACCCCTAGCATACCCTGACCACGAATTCATCCCACTGACTGCCACATTGGCTCACCTGCTTGCAAATCCCTCATCTCTGTGCTGCTCAAAAGTCTTGCACAGAAGTGAGTTTACTCCACAGCTTTTCTTTAAGACACAGAAATGTTATGCCTGTCTACAGACACAAAAACATGTCTACAGACACAGAAGCAAGGACTTACAGAGACAATATCAGCTGCCTAAGATCACCCAACTGCCATCATCACAATACCAGCAGAGTAGGACCCCACATCTCTGTTTGGGAAGGAGCAGAAGGATGCTGAAGAGCTACCCATCACATCTGGGATGCTGTGTGGTGGCTTGTGGTGGCTTGCAGGGGCAGCTGTGCACCTCTGGCAACAGTGTTTGGCTGTACACCAGACACCCTCTGCTCACCAGCTTGTGGGCACCTGGAGAAGGGGAAACAAGGGCGAGAGGAGATCATGGTCTGATTGCTGGGTCAAGATGAGGTGGAAGAGGGAGAACAGTCAACAGATACATGCAACACAGCTAAAAAAATGAAAAGCTGGAAAAATACAAGAGGGGTAAAACAAGGAGGAAAAGAAGTAGGGAGAGGGGGCAAGAGCGGGAGCTTAATCCAAAACCTGACTGACTGCTTCAGGCTATGGTGGCAAGCGAAGGTGGCTGCTCCTGCAAAGCAAGAGTTTGTCACTGAATTAGTTACCAGTGAACATCCAATAAGTATCTGTCACTTATAAATAAATAAAGCTTTAAAAAGCAGGTTTTCTTTATGAGGAAGCTTTTAAATCCTTGCTCCCCTGAAAGCTGCTGGCAGGTCCATGCTCCCACACCAGGCCTAGCTATGATGCAGACCTTACGGACACACTTACACACGTACTTGGCTTTAAGGCCCGGAAGAGTCAATAAACTTCTCAAGGAAAAACTCACTAACTTCTGTTCAAGTACCATGTTTTTGTGAGACTTGGGGAAGGAAGAGAGAAAGGGTAGGTTGGGGATGGACCTGGGGTGGGTGGGAATGACCTGGACATACCATTTTTACCATGGAGAGAAAAATCCCGCTGTCTCCACCTCACTGAAGATGAGTGTCCCAGCAGCACTGACACCAGGCACCGAGCTCAGCCATGCTGCCTCTGCTCTGCAGCGTGACCGAGGTATTTCCAGCTGGGATGCAAGTGCCAAATTACTGTGATAGGCCACGAAAACACTAACTCCTCTGATACTTTTTCCAAAGGTATTGAATGCACCACAATAAAAGTAATTTTGTTTTGTAACCTTGGAAACAAAGCTCAGACTGTTGTGTTTTTTTTTTCTTTTAAAATGGCTTTTTTTTTTTTGCCCATGTTGCATTTTTATCTGGTCAAGACTGTGGTGACTTTCTTTTACATTTCTGGTATGTCATGCCCCTGTTTCAAAAATTTATTCCCACCCACCTCCAACAACTCTGGGTTTCTGCGTAGGCACCTCAGCCCTCCATCTCAGGCAATGCAGAGCATCCCTCACCTCAGGGAGTGGCAGTGCTAAGCAGGCCCGTATTTGGGGGGGCTCCTGGGGACTTCTGAAAAGTGGGAGAAGCTCCCCAGTCTCTCACTAGGTCACTGGCAGCAAACTAGGGACTTCATTTGCCTCCCAGGTGCCTTGCAAGGGGCCCAGGGTTGGCAACCATCAGAGCACTCTGCCACAGCAAAGGGTAAGTCCAACACTTCCTACTTAGCTAATAAATCAGGGGCTGCGTTATTTCTTAGCTATTGCATCATTGTGGTTTCATGCCTTACTCTACTCTGCAGGAAACCATTTAGCAGGCAATAAAACAGTCCCGGGGGAGCCCAGGCGTAAGTCAGCTCTACCCAGGCTCTCTCACAGTACTCCCAAAGGCAGGGCCTGGGGAACAAGTCACCTCCCTCCTCCAGGGTCACCCCCAAATCACCACATTCCTGGTCCCAGTGGAAAGGCACTAAGCCACTTCTTAACCTCATTTACCTGCCTGTATGAAGAGAGGATCTCACTATCTGTGTTTATGTGAAATGCCAGGGTTACTGCAGAAAGAGCCTTTAAGCTGCTGGTTGAGTCTTCATCCACTTGAGCCTTAGGTGAACCCTCTTGGGCATAGCCCGAGAAGCGCTGGCTACTTTGAGGAGCTGGGGGGAGACTCCCTGCTGCTAAGGCTGGGGGGAAGACTCTGAGGAAGTTCTGGCTCCTACCCCACAAGCAGCTTGAGGGCCAGGAGCAGGCCCCTGCTGGGTGTTCTCCTGGGCAGCTCCCAGAAAGGTGTGTGACAGCTGCTCAGCTTGCTCCAGAGGAGAAAAACAAGCTTCTCAGAGATGTTCCGAGGAGAAGATCTCAAGCAGTTACTTAAATGTCTCAAAGACCTTCATAGCCATGCTGACAATTTTGGCAGCAATAAACATCTCTCTCTCTCCTCCTGGTGGCAGGGCAGTTTCAGATAATTTTTCCAGCATTCTCACACATACTCTGCTCATCTGTGTGGATTGATTTCAGCTCTCATAACAAAGGGAGCAAGGAGGTGGGAAGGGCCTTTGGTGAGTGAAAGCCAGGAGAGGGCTCTGACAGGAGGGGAGGTAGCAGGTTGCACAGCTCAGCAGCTTCACTCTGGCTGAAGTCTGGGACACCTGGTCGACCTGATGTGTCAGTCCTCACCAGTGCCAGGATGCCGCAGTCAGTCCCGTCCTCGCTCTCCTTCCACCCCCTTGCCCCTGCCCTTTTCTGCCTGTGCTGCTCCTGACAGCGTGGTGCCTCAGGGAACTGATCCAGCTGAAAAGCAATCCCATTTTTCGGTAAGGGTGGTTTTCAGCACAATTAGCTCCTTGAATTTGCTCTCCACAGGCTTCCTTGCCAACTGCAGGCAGGGCTCTGGCAGGGTCAGTAGGGCCACAGCAGCCCTGCACTGGATCCACCTTTGCTCCCATGTAGCTGCATGCTCAGCTGCTTTGAACCACATGCATTTAACTAGCTGAGCACATGGAAAATTCCACACACACCTGAAAACCCTGTCTCTCTGTGCCTACACCACCCTGACCCCTCCAAGGGTCATGCAGCCTGTTGCAGCTGATGCTGCTGAACCGGACACTTGCTCAGATGCTGCAAGAGCCTGAATTGTGCCAGTGGGGTAAAAAAGCCAGAATCTTGAGACCTATTCAATTCCAGGAAATAACATCAGTGATCTCTTAAAGTGGACCTTAGATTATTTTGGTGTGTTTTCCTCTACTGACAAGGGCACCTGTTGTTTTCTAGTAGTAATTTAGCCAAACTTTGCTTAAATATTAAACACAAAACAACCTCTACCACCATTACTAGTGTGGGTTTTGTCCCACTCAGACAGGCTTGCTGGATCAACAGCACAGCTTAAAACAAACCCAGCTGTGGGAGCTCAAGCTGAAGATACCTGAGTGGGTTAGGGCTGTATCATCACCCTCAGAACCTGGGACCCAGCCATGAAATCCTGGATGCTGGGTAGCAGTGAAGGGGAGTGTTAAATTCCTCCCCAGCTTCCCTGCAGTTGAGGTACTGCTGAAAGCAGGAGATTTAATTGCCTTTGTCTTACTGGGTGCAGCTAAAGAGCATTATGAATATCCAGCCTTCCTGAAGCCAGGCATCAGACCTGACTCACAATTCAGTTCAATTCGAAAGGCTGCCAATGCTGTGTATTAACCTGCTCATTTTTATACATCTTTGCTTATTATCTAAGCTTGTCTTTGTAATAAAAGAAGGGTGACAGGGCGTGGAGGTGGTGGCAGCTTTTAATACTTCATTATCATCTGAAATTCCTCATGGTTATGTGTCCTGCAACACTCCTCTGTTCTGTTTGAAACAAATTGTATTTACCAGAGAAAAAGGAAAAAAAAAATCCATCTGTTTTAATGGCAGGGCTAACCAGCCTGCTCTGTGGAGAGGACTCTGCTTTGGGCAGCCACAGTCCATGGCTGGAACAGGAATGTGGAGACTCCAACCCCTTTCACCCACAGCAGTGCCCCTTGGGCACAAATAGGATGAGCAGAGCTCAAATGCAGAACGTGGCCTTTCTCTAGCAGTTAAAAGTCCCACTTCAGAACCTGACTCACATCCAAAAAGACTTCTCTGTCTTCCACTGGAGTCATACACTCTTCCTATGGCTTTTCCTGCTTTCATTTTGTTCCTCCTCTCCACCTGGCCCTGTCACAGCCCCTGTGCCTGGCCAGCTTCATTCCCCCCCACTGGTTCATTGCTCAGATGATGAGCAATGCAATGACATCTGTCTCCACGCCACGGCAGCACTCAAACCACAAAGGAGGCAGCAAGAACAGTGTTTTCACAGAATCAAAGAATCACGAAAGCTGGAAAAGACCTTTAAGATCATCAAGTCCAGCCTATGACCTAACACCACCACATCAGCTAGACCATGGCACTAAGTGCCACATCCAGCCTTTCCTTGAACACATCCAGGGACGGTGAGTCCACCACTTCCCTGGGAAGTCCATTCCAATGTCTAATCACCCTCTCCATGAGGAAGTGCTTCCTGATATCCAGCCTAAACCTCCCATGGCTCAGTTTCAGGCTGTGCCTTCTTGTCTTGTCACTAGTTGCCTGGGAGAAGAGCCCAGCCCCCACCTGACTACAACCCACCTTCAGGTAGTTGTAGAGAGTGATGAGGTCCCCCCTGAGTCTCCTCTTCTCCAGGCTAAACAATCCTAGCCCCTCGTCCTATCCCTGTAAGACTTTCCCTCTAGTCCTTTCACCAGCCTCGTTGCTCTCCTCTGGACCCACTCCAGCACCTCAATATCCTTCTTGAAGTGAGGGGCCCAGAACTGCACACAGTACTCAAGGTGAGGCCTCACCAGTGCTGTGTACAGGGGGAGAATTACATCCCTATTCCTGCTGGCCACACTATTCCTGATACAAGCCAGGATGCCATTGGCCTTCCAGGCCACCTGGGCACACTGCTGGCTCCATCTGACTCCCAGCTCTCTGGGCTGCCGGTTGGCTCAGGTACAGACTTGACTGCTCTGGTGACCTTCTGTGCATGCACTGGGAGATGGTCCTTTTTTCAGAAGACACTCCTTTTTATGGGACACGTGAAAGGCACATGCCTCACATTGGCCACACAGATGTCCTTGAGGCAGGCGTGCCCCCACAGACCCCTACATCATATCACTAGCACAGGGCAGTCAGTGTGATTGAGCAATGGAGAGAGTACTTGGCAGCCCCCGCTGCTGCAGAGGGAGCTGCTGGAGGCTCTGCCAGATCTCTCCAGGAGTCTCTCCTTACTTTGCATGTGCTCCAATTCTTCTCCTAAGCAAATTGCAAAGGACAAGAAGAATATGAAAGGGCTGCTGCTCATGACAGATGGGAGCTCCAGCTGGTGTGGTGTCCCATCTTTGAGGACACCAGGGCTATGAAGAGGACAGCAGGTTCAGCACAGCCCCCTAAAACATCTGTTCAAATTGTCTTTTGTGCCCCTTCCCCCAGTTCCCTGTCTCAACTCTCCAGAGCCAACAGCTGCCAAGGAAAATTGTTGGGTGCTCCCTTCCCTTCCACACCCACTCCAGCCATCAGCTGGAGAGGCAAGCCAGACTGGCTCAACACATGGCTCTTCCAAAGGCTGTGGTGACAGGCTGCTGTAAATCACAAGGTAGAGCCTGGGCTGCTACAGAAGGGCTGGCAGGCAGCAGCAACAGGGGCAACACCTGCTTTGGAAAGGGAGCATTTCAGGACCCTGGGGTTCAGAAGGGTGAAGTTCTCTGGCCAGGTTAGACTGACAATGGTATCCCTGATGCATGCATAGAAAGACTTTATAAAATTTTCTTCTCTCCCGTGAGGATGGATGCAGTCAGATCATCAGCAGGCAGATGCCTGGATTATTCAAGAGCGCACCTACATTTGGGATTAACATCCACAAAGTGTCTGGAGTAGCCGTGTATTGAATAAATGAAGGCTGATGAGATGAGATCAGAAAGGCATGTAGCTGTCACCATACCTCTCCTCCTGGCCTGCCATTTCGGTCACCTAACCCAGTCGTAGCCAGCAGGCCAGCCTCCTTCTGACGCTGGCCTGAGATTTACTGCCTATTCTTACCACATCATCTACAACTGGTTGATTGTTCAGTGAGGTTTCAAAATGTCCTGGCACAAGCAGGATTTAATACTTTCCTTCTAGGTTTTAGGCATTCTTCACAATAATTATTTGAAAACATCCAGAGCTGCAGGAACTGGGGGGTAATTGGGAATTAATAGCAAGGCACTGCATGAAGAAGAGATATTTCCTTGGGTGGGATTCCTGGAGGGAAAGCTCTTGAGCTCCTTGACTGCAGAGGCCACCGCCCTGTGCTGCAGCTCCCAGAGGTGGAAGGCAAGCACACGAGATGTAAGATGCAGCAGGATGGGCACCAGGCTCAGCTCCAGGTAACTCTGGGGGGTGGGGGGGGGGGGCGGCATTTAGAAGAGGGGGGCGGCATTTAGAAGAGGGGGGCAAATGCCAGCATGCAACTCCTTCAGTTACCATCCCCAGTAAAGCCAGGCTGCCCCAGATAACTAGGGAAATAGAAACATCACACAGGAAAGAAAAAAACAACAACCACAAACGTTTAGGAAAGGAAATGTATTTTACTGAAAAAAAAATTACATTTCACGTATACACCATGAAAATACTGAGTTGCATGTTATTTTCATAAGAAGAGGTTAAGACTTTCACAAGAAAACCACATTCTTTATTACAGCATTACTCCACGAGATGAGGCTCTGGTGGCATCAGCACTGGGCATTTTCACTAAACAGTAGAGCAGGACTATATGTGCTTTGGGCAAAAACCCTAAATATTGGCCTCTTTCCAGTTGCTACTCCCTATTGAAGACATGACACTAATTTGCTCAATATTGACTTACTTCTGAATTAGAGACAAATGTCAAGTTTTTGCTACTCACCTAGATCTTAGGAGAATTCACGGCTATCCCTTGCCTCCATTTTTTAACCATCTTGATTTGTATTTCCTATTCAGCCAGCTAAAAGTATATTAAAATAGCTTATGGGCTGACACCCTCCCATCATCTGGTAAGAAAACAATCCTGAGAGGGATACATTGCACTCACAATCACTAACAGCAAATTAAAAGATCACCAGAGGGTGCTAAATCCTTCAGTGCTTCCTTCCGTCCTTGCATCTCCAGCAACAAGCCCTGCAGTGTTCTTCCCTAGCAAGGCAGGTATTCACAAGCACACGTGAGGCACGTGAACACATGTGCTGTATGAAATGCAGGCCACAGGCCAGCAGTACCCCCGATGCCATGTGTCATAGACATATCACAAGAAGCATGCTGTGCTCCAAGCCAGCTGTGACAGGCTGCATCACACCACTTGGCAAAGCACCTTCTGAAAATCCCTTGTGACCTAGAGACCTTTGGTGTAGTAATATTTAAAAATCCGTAGGCAAAAATCAACGTTAATGCCACTTAAATTCCCAGGTAACTTCCCTTATTTATTGATGTGATTCCTTTCTTACTTTAATGGGGACGGGAAGGAAAAGAGCCAGACCTGTACAACTCTGACACCATGCAAATGCCACGGAAGTGGACTCAAAATTTTCTCCACCTGGATCTTACTACATTCCCTAGTTAGATAACTGATTTGTTCTATGTTATTTTCTACTCTGCTAGCCACAAGCATCACACAGATCATTATGACCAGTCACACTAAATCTTTTAGTACTGTAATATTTTTGTGGTACAGGGGATGGGCTGGATTGAGAACACCTAACTCGGATTACTAAATATGCAGCTCCTCTTCCAAGCACTTAGCTGACAAGGACTTATTTTCTTCAACACTAACACTGCAGCTTTGCAATTAGGTTCTGCTTACCCAGCATCTCACTGCCAGGAAAAGAGGCAATGTCATTCTCCCCCATTTTGTCCAGCTCCATCTTCCCAACCACTCCCTAGCAGCTACACAAGTGCTTAATCTGTTCCCAGGATGAGAAGGTTAAGGGAATCAAAGGAGACGAAAACTTCAGGGGGTTTGGCTAGATAATTTCCCCATTGGTTTAGCTTCTTAACTCCTTGTGGGGCCAGACAAGTACCAGTGCCAGCACAAACAATGGGAGAGGAAGATCAGGGTGCAGTTTTATGGTGTAGCTGAAGGGGACAAGTTAGATTTATTATAGCAGCTGATCAATCTCTCCTTTTCTTTCCCAAAGCCTGGCCTAAATCATCTGAATACTTCACTTTTAGAGTCTCTTTTTCTCCATGGCCTACAGCAGAAGTCTAGGGAAGTTACACTGCTAAACTAGATTCCTCAAACAGGGAGGAGAACGAAAACCCCGGCGCCTCACAGCGCAGCCAGGAAAGCCATGTGCTGCTCATCACACGTTTTCAAGTGCATAGAGTTGGGCTAAACTGGATCTCTGGTACAGCACTTCGAAATGAACAACTTCACACAGACCTCATCTCTCACTTGCTCAGAATAACTCCTCTGCATTTCCCCCAAGGAAGGGTGCAGGCAAAACAGTCACTCTGCCACCACCACGGGTGTATTGCACCCACAGGTTCCCACGGGAGGAACATACAGGAACAGTGAAGCATGCAAAACAGAGCTGTCCCCTTCCATAGCCTCTCACCTCGACAATGCATTAATTAACGTTGGTGATATTTTTCTTGCTAACTCAGCAAAGCAGAAGTACTTCTGTTTCAACATATCCAGAACTCAGGAACTCTTGAGAGAAAAACTTCTGATACATTCTCCCCTACTTTTTGCAGTCATGATGGTGGGGATGCTGCCATGTTTCTTAAAAGAGACATGAGAAATGATGCTCACAGTTTCTCCAGATCACCAACTGCTGCGGCAGGAGCACAACATTCAGTGGAGGGCCATACTCCACAAACTGATCTATGTTGCAGACCCTTGCACTTTCTAGAGAGCCCCTGAATGACAAGCAAAAAAATAAACATACATGGACGGTTGTGCTTTGGCCTTCGTCTCCCAGCCATAAGAAACAAGCACTCAAATAAGTACCATAAGATGAAAAAATCATGCTCTGATTTTCAAACATGCTAACAGCCTGCCTTTTGACTGAATGGGAATTTGTTGGTAACTCAACTCTTCTGGAAGGCAATACATTTATAAATTTAAATTCAGATCACTCTAGTTGAATTCATCACAGGATTACAACTGACAAACTACAGGGGAAAAACCCCTCCATTTTCTCCCATTTAGCCTACTTGTCTATCTGTTGCGTGCATTCAGCACAAGCTAGGAAGTCAGCTTGGCCAGGTTCATACAATGTGAACAAGCTGGTTCCACTTCAGTCTCTTGGCTTGTCTGTTTACATGTTGCTATTAAGTCATTGTAAGATCCTCTAGTCTTACTTACTTAGATAAATTCCTCACCTGTTTCTAACCTGCTCTAGATGTATTTGATACTTTATGCCAAATTAAAATCTAAATGTCAGGCTAATACCACAACTTATCTGATTTTATAATGGATAAGGTAGCAATATTTAGGGTTTTCTTTTTAAACAATGGTATCTACCATCCTACTGCCTCTCTCTACAATCAAGCATACAAGCCTTACTGCAGAAAGAATACAGCTCATAACTGCCAACCAGAAAATACACAAACACTACAAAAGCCTACAATTTCATCAGAAATGAAATAATTTGCTATTACACAGAACTTCATTGTTTTTCTGGCATAAAAGTAATTGAATTACTACATACGCCTTGAGGACAATCATTAAGATGTGTAAACATACAACAGGTCCACCTAGTCAGTACAAAGCACCACACAAACTTTAAGTACATAGAAAGTTTGCTCATAAATATTTCTTTAACAATTCAGCACTACAAAAATATTACTTAAAAAGGCATCTTTTATTAAGTTACTTCAGTTTGTCTAGGGCTGGTGGGGTTGTACTGTCCCTACTGTATTACAGCCACCTGACTTTCTTTCCATACCATTTTACTTTTCTGGAAGAAAAGGCCATGTGTGGCTGGGACCCAAAGCTTCGGCACAGTCTATAAAAATATAATTCTTTTAAGACCTTCTGCTCACATTCTGAAGGCCTACACAGCCAGCCCCCAAATTCTGTTTCCCACCCCCACCACATTGCAAATAAAGCTTCAACATACACACACGCACATACACACACAGACTACATATATTACACTCTTCTACACACAGAATTTTTTTCTAAATAGCAATGCAACCACAAGGGCAATAGGTAAGGAGTACATGTGATTTCAGTGGTAACATATGGCACAGCCTTCTCATATTGCTGGTTTTCTCTATCTGAATAATGTGCTGCCTTGTTCACTGCTCTGCAAATCGTGGATTTATTACTATCACTCGCACTGCAGAGGCACTAAGTCAGGAATGCCAGCATACTTGGGAGCACCCTGTTTGCCTTGAGGTCCATTGCTGCTGGAGCAGTAAAAGCACCACATGGGTGGCACTGGGGCTGTTACGTGGCACCGGTTTCTGGGTGAAGCAGATGGGAGCTTTCCTAGGCTGCTGAAAGCCAAACCGCATTCTTCCCTTCTGGAAAACGTGAAGCCTAGCTTGGGCTCTCTGGAAGAAGTGTGCTGACAATAGCAGCTCCCTTGCATTCTACAATCAACACCCCTCACCGGGCACTTAGGGCACACTCCCCCAGTTTCTGTTTGAACCGCGTGGATTTACCTTAAATTTGCTCCTGCACACATGTATAAGCCTGCTGCTTTACTCATTGACTTAAAAGAGAAGAGCTATTTTTGGGGGCTGTGATTGAACATCTCAAAGCTTAGCTTCCATGGTTTTTATCTGTCTTTAATTGACATGTTCTAGAAAGCTACAAAATTGTTCATCAGTAGGTTCTCACTTATCAGAAGCAAACAGATTTCATGAAGAACAGCTGTCTGAATAATCTTATCCTGTGATTCTAACAGAAATTGAATGACTAGCCAATGAGTAAGAATAGGTTGTGTTCCTATTTATGAAAAGATATGCTGGTTTCAGAGTGACCAAAATTTTAACAGTTATGTCTCAGCTTCTAAAGGCATTATTTATATGGGCAGGGACCTTTATTCAGAGGTGGCTTTCTTCACTATAAATATAAGCCTAACTTCTCCAGTGGGCATAAGCATACTGACCTTCTCCAATAACCAATGCTCTCATTAAAATGGGTATCTGCTCTCTTCCTCTTACTAAACACAACCGTAGCAGAGAGACTGTAGAGTGCTGACAGAGGCACCTGTTCTGACAAGCAGGAACAATTGTTTCCGACTATACAGTCTTGTATGCTCTAGCCTACACAGGAAGATAAAAATTACTCTGTGAAGCAGAGTGCTGCACAAGAAACAGACTTCAAAATGAGTTGTGGTTCTTATTTCAGGCCCCTCTTCTCACTTTGTCTGCAGGAATAAAGAGCACAACACAGAGAGATCCTACACATGCAAGTAAGAGGCAAAAAGGGCACTGGTGCAGAGCTTCAGAAGTTGTCTTCCCATGAAATTTCTTTTAAAAAAAATAAATTAGGATGACAAAGATGTTGTTTGCTTCCACACACCTACTGTCTTACAATGAGATGATTACAGAGCACAAATGTGCAGTCTTCCATTAACTACCCTTTCTCTAAACTAGGATATAACTAAGGAAACCTTTAATTACATCCACTTTATTCAGCAAGACTATCAAACTGTTCTTGTTCTTTTTAATTCTGAAAATATCAACATATTCAAAAATAGGATCTAACAATTTGTGTGCGCACAGTATATTAAATGTAGATGCTTTTATTACAATCTTCCTTGCCACATATTTTAAAACAAAATAAATCAATACAATCACCATAACACTCTCAGACAACAAATTAACCCCATCTAAACAAGATACAGTTAAGATACTCAGAAAGGCAGTATGAGTAGCTGGAAACCTTGGTCCTCTGATTCTTTTGTATAACACATTGATTATGGATTTTTCCACCTACAATTAAAATCAGCAAACAAACATTAAAGTTAACCATTCATATCGCAGATTTCTAAAATGTTTATAGAGTGTGAATAGCATTGATTTTAGCACAATGTCTTTATGCATGTCTTCCAAGGAGGTATATAGGAATTTTAAGCATGTAGAGACTAATCGGGGCCCAGAATAGAGTAGAACATATTAACAACTTTTGGTGTCTCCTGCACGATGGCTCTGCAAATGCAGTCATCAAAATGGCTGACCACATACACTGCCGAATTAATTCCAGAGAAAAGGGATCTAACACAACTTACTTTCAATAGGAAAAAAAAGAAAGAATGGTGGGGAAGCTGACCATAAACATAAAGCATTCACCACTGCCATGTGCACAGGCACTTCAGCATCAGAAGCTGCTCCACTGCTAACCTCACCTGTACACGTGGGAGTACGAGTGGCACTGAAGTTAGCAGTCCCTACCTGGTGAATGCTGGACTAGCTGGTTATAGAAACCTTTCATGCTGTTAGGACGGTCATGGGAGATAATCCACTAGTTATTCACTCCACTCTCTGGGCTAAAGTGCTTGTTCTCTTGTAATCAGTTGGTACCAAAATTGATTTAGACTAACCATTTTTCTTTATCTAGGGATCTGCAAGTGGAGCAGACAACCGTGACAAGTCTCCTCCAAGCCCTTAAATAAAGACTGGGCAGCTGTCTAATACTGAGACACTTTTCAGCTGCATCAGAAAGACAGCAGGAACTCAGAGATAGATACAGGTATTATATGCAGGAGGAGAGGAGGGAATAGAAAATTGGGACAGGACTGTCCTGAGTCTTTTAATTCTGTTCTGCAACCTTTATGGGCAAAGTGCTGTGTTACTCTGAACAAATCAAAATGCATCCGAGTATGTATACACTGACATTTAAAAATCCTTGTTAACCTGTTATGACTACAAAACATTAGCTACAGATTATATTTACAGATAATTTCTGATGTTTGTTGCTGGCAAGAGATGTTAAGCCCAATTCTTCACTAAAGAAGTAAACCTGACCTGATCAGGTCAGTAGGAGTTTAAAACAGGTATCACACAACCAACTCCCAGGAACTTAAGCAGAAGCAGCTAGCAGCTCTACAGAATCCAGCTACTGCAAAATAGGAACTTTTGAATATTGAGCACATTAGTAGGCTTATCTTTTTATTTTTTTACCTTTTAGTATCAACATGTCACGGATCCTAAGGAAGGTGTGAATTACTGGACTGAATCTTTCTTTGAAGCAGTGGGAAAAGATCATATCTGACAGGTATAAAATGCTCCTAACAAACGCCTCTCTCTCTTTTATGGCAAGATCAAGGTTCATTATGGTTTACAGATTAAACCTTGTTTGTAAGTTTCCTAAATTCCAAGCTTCTTTATTTCAGACAAAACCAGCCCTGCCTTTCTCTCAATTCCCTTGTGAAAGTCTGTTTTTAGTGCCAAAAACAGTTGTGCTGTCTCATACTTACTAAAAGGGGTTTTTTCCCCACTGTCCATGCTTACAACAGGAACAGTTTCTTTGACAGCAAGTTTTGACAGTGCATACTTAATCCAGCTTTCAAAAACAAACAAACAGCCAATTTTAAGCTTCTCTCTCCTGTTGAAACCCTGATGTGAGGAACTGAAGAACCTCAATTTTGCACTGCATTAGTGCAGAGATGGCTGCCATAAGGCTCTCAATTTGGCCCCATGCAGCTCCTAAGCCAGGCCGTGTTATGTGACTGGCAATGAAGCTAATAAATGCTGGTGCAGGGGGGTGCTGTGCTGGGCAATCCACAGCCCTGGCTACAGGAGAAAGCACACCAGGAGCCACTTCCAGAACCACCTAAGCTTTGTGCTGGAGCCGTGAGGCTAGAAAGCAAGTGCCATTTACTGTACACAGATTGCTCCTAGGATTTATCTAATTCTTGGCAACTTGAGGGACATAGTGGAGGGCTCAAAGCTTGGCCATCTGAAGATTTCTGTATGTGACTCATAGGAGCTGCAAAACTGGATACAGGTGGGTAAGGGTGTCAAGCATAATGCCACAAAGTTGACCAGGATACGTACAAGCAGGGAAGTTTAGTATGTTGATCCTTTCATCCCAAGAGAATGGTAGGGACTATACACTTCCACATGAAATAATCTGATTTTAAAAGATCAATAAATTCAGAGTTATGTTGGGAATCATAGAATCCTAGGGGTTGGAAGGGACCTCGAAAGATCATCTAGTCCAACCCCCCTGCCAGAGCAGGGTCACCTAGAGCACATCACACAGGAACTTGTCCAGACGGGTTTTGAATGTCTCCAGAGAAGGAGACTCCACAACCTCTCTGGGCAGCCTGTTCCAGTGCTCTGTCACTCTCACAGTAAAAAAGTTTTTTCTGATATTCACCTTGAACCTCCTATGCTCCAATTTGCACCCCTTACCCCTTGTCCTATCACTGGTCACCACTGAGAAAAGCTTAACTCCATCTTCCTGACACTCACCCCTTACATATTTGTAAACATTGATGAGGTCACCCCTCAGTATCCTCTTCTCCAAGCTAAAGAGGCCCAGCTCCCTCAGCCTTTCCTCATAAGGGAGATGTTCCACTCCCTTAATCATCTTTGTGGCTCTGCGCTGGACTCTTTCAAGCAGTTCCCTGTCCTTCTTGAACTGAGGGGCCCAGAACTGGACACAATACTCCAGATGTGGCCTCACCAATGCAGAATAGAGGGGGAGGAGAACCTCTCTTGACCTACTAACCACACCCTTTCTAATGCACCCCAGGATGCCATTGGCCTTCTTGGCCACAAGGGCACATTGCTGGCTCATGGTCATCCTCCTGTCTACCAGGACCCCCAGGTCCCTTTCACCTACACTGCTCTCCAGCAGGTCAGCCCCCAACCTGTACTGGTACATGGTGTTTCTCTTCCCCAAATGCAAAACTCTACACTTCCCCTTGTTGAACTTCATCATGTTTCTCCCCGCCCAACTCTCCAGCCTGTCTAAGTCTCTCTGAATGGCAGCACAGCCTTCTGGTGTGTCAGCCACTCCTCCCAGCTTAGTGTCATCAGCAAACTTGCTGAGGGTGCATTCTGTACCCTCATCCAGGTCGTTGATGAAGATGTTGAACAACACCAGTCCCAGTACCGACCCCTGAGGGACTCCACTAGTCACAGACCTCCAACTAGATTCTGCCCCATTGACTACAACTCTCTGACTCCACAATGCTTTAATCAATGCTAGAAACAGTTTAATCCTTTTGTGTTCAACTACTGAAATGCATCACCAGCTAAAGTATTTAAACAGTTGCATTCAGCAAGGGTATCTCAAAAAAGGCAATTGTATTCCTGGCACAACCGGCCAAGCTAAAAAGCAGCTTACCTAAAAAGGGGACAAATTATTACTACTGAGCTATTTTCTAGCCTATCTGGAAGTGTGTGTCTCAAGAAGAAAAAAAAACTTGCATCAATTTAAAAATACAGTGCTGCAAAGGAAGGCAATTTGTTGTACTTCACAGAATGACAGAATGGTTGAAGTTGGAACGGACCTCTGGAGACCATCTAGTCCAAGCCCACTGCACAAACAGGGTCAAGTGCAGCAGGTTGCTGAGGGCCATGTTCAGTCAGGTTTTGAGTATGTCCGAGGACAGAGACTCCACAATCTCTCTGGGCAACCTGTGCCAATGTTTGATCACCCTCACAGTGAATTATGTTTTTTTAAATGTTTAAATGGCATTTCCTGTTATGCCTTTGTTGCACACCAGTGAGAAAAGCCTGTCTCCTTCTTCGCTGCTTCCCATCAGATACTTATATACACTGTTAACATAGTTCTTGTCTTTTTACATGTTGGATACCAGCCATGAGCTCATCTCTGTCACTGACTGCTAATTGCAGTGACTGCTCACATCACCAAAATTATTATTGCTATAAAGTTATTTCATGGCAGTGGTTACTAAAACCTGTGGCAGTAGAGTCATGTTTTACAGGTAATTTGAGGGTGTTTTTTGCCTTAAAATTCTCAAGTGATAATATTTTTTCATTTTTAATACCAAATGCATGAGAGGAAATAAAATTATTATTAGTTGTTGAGAATAAAACCGTAAAGTTTGCATCTTACATATACTGCAAAACATGTTAATCTCTAAATTTCATTTGCTTCAGAGATACAGAAAATTACTGATTTCAGAAATATATTAATTATGAAATCTTACTCTATGAATAAAATCTATTCAGCTAAAAATTCACTTTAAGGATAAATTACTCTTCTACTAGGTGAAACCAATTAACTTTTACAATGGCAGAAAATCCACAACAAATGGTGGGACAAGTGAAAACTTCAGTGGCCAAAGCAATCTCCAAACCAGCTGTTCTGGGGACTCTGAAGCTATGCAAGTGACACTGAAGTCAGGCAGGTGTGATGAGGAAGGTACAGGAAAGGTATCTGGGAGATAATAAAGAGTGAGTTTCCTGAGCATACTCAGGCATTCAAGAAAAACTCAGCATTTTCCTCTGTGGTAAATTTGCTTCATGCCACTGCCACGTAGGAATGCAATTTTAATCTCCCTATGCCATCTGAGACACTAAAGCTCATCAACTGAATTTGGATTTAACAACCCACTAGACCTCATCTTGGAAGAAGAACCTCAGTCCATACGGAAAACATATGGAAGTATGAGTGGTAGTTCCTGTCAGCATATCTGCCCTACTGATATATATGTGGCTGTGATGTACATGACACTGAAACTATTATGAATCCCACTTTGAAGCCTTATGAAGCAGAATTTTGAAATACAGATGCATTAATAATAATGCATTTCTGTCATCTCTAATCAGTGTAGGCTGCAGAGACATTGTGAACAAATCCCATGTTTCACTGCATTTGGTAAATGTATGTAACTTACTAAACCAAAAATACTACTTTTATCATATTGCTTCATTGATAAGCCTACAAATAGTGCTCACTGTTGTGGAAGTGCCCTACGTAGTTTGTAAATACCTCCACCCATGAAGAAAAAATTAGGGTAGCCAGCTTTCAGGGTAAGAGCTGCTTTCTCTTTTGTCCTTACAGAATGTTTGTCCTTAGCTAAAAACTAAACAATCAAATCTGGCCTTAGAGGTAGAACTACAAACTTCTAACCAGTGCTACTGAATAAAGATATTATCTTATTGATGAAAATGTTTCTAGAGCAGCTTTTGGAAAAAAAATCATGTGGGCACCTACAGACATTAGGAATAAGCAGCTGGTACCTGCAAAAACTGAAATTATGCAGCTGTTCATAGACAAGAAACAGGAGCGGTTATCAGTAACATGAATGACACCTCAAGGTCACTTCAGAGTACTTAAATGCCAAACATCTCCAAAGTATTCCTACACAGAACTTTGTGTGTAGTTTTAACCCTGCTTTGTTTCATAGCAGCAGAGATACTGAATACCAGAGCAGGTAACCAGGTATCTCCAGGAAAAGGGAGCGTGGAGCCAGCTCCATTGGCACTAGATGCCATCCTGAACTATATTTTCCAGTCAGTCAAGCATTCCATTAGCAAATTCACATCTGAAGTCTTTGGCAAGGCAGAAACATTGTACTCTCTTGCCTGGGTCATTACACAGACTAAGTGAATTTGACAGCCATTTTGATACCTGGTAATACACTTCAATGCACACTAACTGTTTTGTTTTTAAAACTGAGCAAGGCCAGCACATATGTTTGAGAGTGGGTATCTGCCTATGCTGGGCACTATTTCATGAAAGTCAGTTTTCTGTCACAGATCTAAGGCAAATATTACAATTTACAGGAAAGAAATGAGGACATCAATACATTGTGCGTTATTGGAGACGTAAAGCCTTTATAACACGGTGGCTTCCACTATGATCTCTGGGTTTTCTATGTCCTTTTTGCTTTGGACCATTCTCAGTTCCAGCTGGGCTGAATTTGGTTTGTTTCCTTCTCCAGCTTGCGCTAAAAAGATGACATCAGAATGTCATTAAAACGAGCAGTTGAAAAAGAAACAAGTTACATTGCTCTGTTACCCCACTATTTTTTCTACTCTCCTCCCCTCCCCAATTTCTCTTACTACCCTCTCTGCTACAGGCTTCCAGGGTGGACAATCCAGGTCAGCACTGTGATCTCTTATCATGCCTGTTCTGCACCTCTCTCCAGGATAGAAATGCAGCTCTGCTACTATTAGAAAGTGACACAGATGTACTCAGAGAACCAAGAGATCCCATCGGGATCTCCTTAGGAATTGAAAGGCATGGGAACTCCAAGAGGAGAGAAGCTGAAAAAAACCACTATTCACATGGCCAACCTAGCAAACAGACAGTTTATTGTTAGTTGATAAACCCCTCTCAATACTAAACATGCACAAAGGGAAAGTGAGTGAGCTGCACTTAAAACAGAAGCTCTCTTGCATGTCAAACTCAGCATTTCCTCAAGTTCTTCCACCACTGTTTTGTAAAGCAGTCAAGTGCAATCAGCATGACTATAGTCTCACTACAAGCTGAACAGTGACATCTTCAGTCGGGTGTTGTCAAAAATAGGCTTAGAGGACACAGTGAGGAACATGCACTGACAAGACTACCAAGCTCTCATTCTATAACTTCTCTGTCTGCTTCTGCAATGAGGGCTGCTTTTAGTGAGGAAACCTAGAAAGCTCTAAATGTTTCCTCTGGTACCAATCCAGACAGAACAAGGGAACAAGGTTGGAATAAATTACCTTTTGCACTCTTGATGGTCCTTTGCAGAACATGTTGCATGGCTGACACAGTTTTTTCACATGCCACCTGCATTAACATAATATATTCAGGTTTTAGTAAAATTTTAGCTTCATGTGGTTTAATACTATTATTTCAAAACCCCTGCTATTTAGAGGCAAGTATGACGGACAAGATGCAAAGAGGATGACAACTGCACAACGCAGTTTTAGGGAAAAAAGATTTAGACTCTCTTAATTCTCATGAAACAGGTATTAGAAAACATACACCTGTAATGTGCTTAAACGAAAGAAACGGAAAACTAGATCTGATAGATGAGTTTCAGTGCTTATTAAGAAGTGACAGTAAAAAATATAATTACAACCATGCATGCAGTCTCTCTGTCTAGAGAGAACATCTTATTTGGCAAAATTACAAAATCCATGTAACTGAAATGTGAATGTCCAAAATTGTATAATGTTTTGGTAAAAGGAAAATTCTACTTTTCTTCCTCTGAGGTGAGGAAAAGGAGTCAAAACAGAGGAGAGTCTTACATAATGTCATAGATTAAATGTAATTAAAAAAAGAAAGAGTCTAAACTTGCAGAGACGCTAATAACTTCTCCCTCACCTTCAAATTGTTTGGATGCTTATGTGTCCATGCCAAAAGCATAGCAGCAAACAAATCTCCAGTTCCAACAAAGACAGCATCCACTTTAGGAGACTCCATTCGAATTCTCTGTGTCATCTTGGTACCGTCTGCTTTAGCTACAACACAGACAGACAGTTGAGTAACAGACATGGCAGGTAATACAACAGCATCTACTGTAATTTAAAAGCGATCACTAGATTTTAATTCCTTTGTTGTTTGGACCATAAAAGATACTAAGGAGCATTGTGCCTGCTCTTTTAAAAGGTGCACCCTTTCAAAACTTGGCCAAATTAGGAAAGCGTTTACAGCTTACAGACTGTATGTACTTGAGGGGAAGCAGGCAGCTACCACCTTCATTTTCATGAAGGATTGAGAGCCACCTATTTTCGTTCAGACAGCAGCAGCACCTTGCTGAGGAAATGGCGTATTTATGGAGACTGCTGATTCCTAGACAGGGCATCCCAAACCATAATCTAGAGTATCTCTGGGTTGTATGGAGGCACAAGAGCAGCTGCAGACATCAGCAGAGAGTATCAGGTCCATGTGCCATATTGTAATCACCGTTGGAATGAACAGACTTATTCCAGACCTGGCAGGTACTGAGTGCCAAGAAATACTGACTGATTCCTTAGTGGAGTCTGTTTTAAATATCAATACTTTTTGGTCTCTCAGTAGTCCAGAATGTGATACCCACATTTAGATCACTTAGATTAACAATAAAATGAGACCATATACCATCTCACATAACTATGCCCTTCTCACATAAAAAGATCCCGTGACAGTCCAAAAAAACAGTGAATCTTGGTGAAAGTACAGAAGAGGACATAAAGAAGCTGCAGAAGGATATTTTACAACCTAGCAGGGCAGGAACAATCTGCTAACAGGACGGTGTAACTTTTCATAAAAACATTCAAAACATTCAAAGATCCTGTTTTATACCACTACTACTTGTCAGGGTCACTTACTAGGGGCGTTAATAGCCCTGATCAACCTCACCAAGGACATTCTCCAACCATGTACTACTCTCTGCCCACTTGTCCAGGAGCAGCACAAAAGCTCAAGCCCAGGCACAAGCATCCTTGCCTGAGCTCTGCTGTCCTGACTCCTGACTGGATTTTCCAGTTAACCTCAGACCTGGCTTGTCTCACCTTCTCCAATGATCGCTGGACTGTCAATGGGACCTGTCTGCCATCACCACCCCTGCCTGGCTCACCTTATTTAGATGCTGTGGGCCTCTGGCCTGTTGGAGAGGACAGTACTCTGCCTGTGTTATGATCACACTCAGCTCCCAGCTTGTCTTCCCTAATGGAGGAGACTCACGCTTACTGCTCTCTGATATTACTGTAGGAGAAGAAGCTCCCTTAGAGATCTAAGCTCCTTCTATGCACTACACATGGGTCTGATGAAATCACTTCTTCATAAAGTGACTGAAACCACACAACAGTTTAATAGAAAGCACAGGTTAAGGAAGGAGTTAATTCCTTACTTTTTCTGTGGCTTCCCAGAGCAATTAGGTAGTCGTTTCCAAGAGGTGACTGCAGATCTGAGCTTGTGATCACCACAGTCTCTGGTCCCATGGCATGGAGCATATCCATTACCTTTCCATATGCAAAGAAGGCAAGAATCAGTGATTACAATGTGTTTTAATTAAACCTAGAATAATTCATAGTACCAAGGATTTTTGACAAGCACCTTGTTTTGGCATCTTTACTAAAGAGAAAAAACAGTTTATACTCTGAGAATTCAATTGAATGAGGGGAATTAATTTGAAATAGCAGAATCAAAACATCTGTATTTAAATGTACACACTTCACAAAACATACAAGCACCTCTGTGTTATCTTTGGATGCTCCTCTGGAAAGAATACAATGTTTCAGCTGTGATCAGATTTTTTTGTCTCCATCATGTTTTCAGAACATACTACCAAAAGAATAAGAGAACAAATATACAGACATGCACGTGCTCACATGCATGTGAGCTGGCAGCTTCAAACACCTGCTAGAGAGCTGGTAACTCCAAGTCAGGAACTCTTATCTAGCTACTACTTTAAGAGTTAGCAAAAATGAAGAGTTGAAGAGATAAATCAGAAGCACAAGCGCGTCTGTTTCAAACTTCTTTTTTTCATTCTGTTTCAAACCCCAAATTGTACCTGTAAATTATGTACCTTTGCAGGTGCACTTCCGCTGTGTGTGTTCCTCACTTAAATTAATTAATACTCTACTTCTGACATCACAATTGTTTGCTACAGAAGTGATTCTGATTTCACAGAAGAAAGAGTAACTTCAGTAACAAGTTTAGCATAAAACCACAGATAAAATATTAATTTTTCCCAGAAGAGTTTAACTAAAAAGCCTCTCAGATTAGCTATGACTCATGGGCAGCTCAATGATAAGGATTTATTTCTGCTATTTTTAAATTATCTGTTGCTTTTCTTTCTTGTCTAAGCCTCCAAGATTCTTCAACTGTCAGACCTCTTTGCACAGACATCAGCTGGGTTTTAAAGCAGCAGTAAATCCATCAGCACATAATGACATAATCAATCTGTGAAGTAGTACTAAACTCCTTTTCATTTCTCAGTCAGAATGGACCAAGAACCTAACCACCAGTATTTCCAGTTGTAGGACTTAGCCCATTCTACAATGCTATTATGTCATAATTAATTTTATGTTACAAGACTATACTGTCTTCACCAGTCTTGCTAAACGAATGAAAGCATGTCACCATAGGAATTGATGCCAGAATTCCTACCACCTCCAAGGGGGACAAATTCCAGCATGGATTATTACTCAGAAGGATAGACTTATATTTGACATGCAGCCTGGGAGACAGTCAGATTAAAACATGCAAGCAACTATTTTACAAATTGAATTATACTTAGGAATGGAAGCATCTCTTTAGAAAAGATTTTTTAAAAGTCATCACAAATAAGAGGTAGCACATCAATCAGACTGTCAGAAAATTAACTTGTAAAATTGTTTAGCACCTGCAACTTATGTTTGCAGCTGAAATATGCAAACCTAAAACTAATGGCTGCTCAACTAACAGCATTGTTCTCAAGAGTGTGGTTCCACTGGTGAGGACCAGAAGAGAAGAACTGAAGCATAGTTAGCAGCTAGTGGCATGAAGCACAGTTCATCACCCTTGCCCAGGCCAGTGTGGTAATGTAGAACTGGGGGAGGGGGGGTAGGGCACAAACTGAAAGAGCTGAGGTATTTGGAGCTGCTTCCTGCCGAGAAGTGATGGTAATCAACACATGTAGTTTGGCATTGCTGGGGGAAAAAAAAAAACCAAACAACAAATGTTTGGGCTAACAGACCACAGCTACTCTCCAGGATGCCACTGCAGCTGCTGTTTGTTTGAGGATTTTGTGTTCCTTTGAAGTTCAAAACAAAATGGGAAGAAATAATATCAGTCCATTATGAAAGCACTTGACTAGTCAACAAATCAAAGCTCAGCCCTTTTCAATACACCAAAAAAATCATATTCCTATTTTACTAAACCCTGCAACTTTTTTTTTTTTGCACTTTGTGTAAAATGGTAAATCCCTGCATCTCACTACAGTACGTTTGCAAGCCACCTATCTTCTCTGTATGGTGATGAGAGCAGCTATCAATCCTGTGGAATTGTCTTTCACGCGGAAGGATCCAAAGGCAATCACTACCAGTCTCGCTTCTCGTCTACGCGCGACTCCCATGTGGACAGCAGAGGGAGCGACTCACGCAGGTTTCTAATGCCCAGAGACACTGGGGGTCTTCAGCCCAACCAGTGCATTTCCACTGAGCTGCCAGCGTGTGGTTACTTGTCATTTGTGCTGCTCGTTCCCTCCTCGTGCAGCAGGAAAACAAGCTCACAGAGATCTACTCATTACCACTGTAATGCCTTTATCTGATGTTCTTTCGGGATGTTTCTTCAGAAGTCTGCCACTAGAACAGAAACTGATTTGTGCCTGGAGTACGCAAGCTTTGGTGATAAACGGAGAGAAAAGACATGGGCCAAAGTGACTTCAATGTTAAAGACAATTGGCAAATTGCAGCACTGCAGGAAAGAATACATAGAGATCTCGCACATCGTACCTCTTGCCTACTTACCTCTAAAGCTTCTTTTTCTGTGTGAATCTTCCTGCCCGTGAGTAACCTGAGAATGAAACAGAAATCTTAAGAATCCAAGTTCTCCAGGCAAAGACTGCTTTGTTTACTCTTTGAAAGGAGTAAAGCTTGGACTGCACCATACAGGCCTGAATTATTTGTAAATACATGGTCTGCGATACCAGACCACTGTCATTAAAAATTATGTACACAGATACACAGTGCTTCTCAAGCAGACTCACACCAGTCCCAACTTGCCTTCTGTAGAGATCCCTGTATCATAAAATGCACTCGCAAGTGTCTTCTCTACATCTCCTATGTAGGTGCTCCCTCCCCTTAGGGGGACAGCCTGTGATGTATCGCTGTATCTCCTGACCAAAGAGTCACAGCTATGTAGATAGGACAGACAAAAAAATTCTTAACTCCTATGAGATGTTGCCACAGAAATATTACTTTCTGAATCTAACTGTAGGTGTTTGAGTCAAATTACTTCAGTTTTTATAATCTGACTTATAATAAAAATCGTCCTAGGAATGGTAGAGATGAGGAAGGAAAGAGGTATTTTTTCAACCTGCCCTAGATACAGCTCTCTGGAGACAAAAAGTAGTAATAATGACAATGAGAAACTGGAGAAAACAAGAAAAAACTTTTTCTCAGATAACTCCCAGATTTTTTATTTGTTTCAATATGGAACAGTTGGAGGTTTGCTGGAAGGCACCACTTGAAAGTAACAGCTAAAAACCAAACCCCACCACATACATACATATGGCACTGCACTGAGACAAATAAAAGAGAGGGTATCAGTCTTCCCTGCTTTTATCCCCAAGTTTATTTGGCTATAAAAGGAAGTAAGTACTTACTCAGCTTCAAACTGGTTAGGAGTAATTATATCAGCAACAGGTACAACTTTGTCCCTGTAGACTGGGAGCAGATCCTTGGGTACATACTAGGGGAGAAGAAACAGTATTAAACGTTATCAGCAGTATTCGAGATGTGGGAATGCAATTCTCCATCCCTCAGCTACCATCCATGCTGCCCAGTGTACTGTTTTGCAGCAGCAACTGCAGTGGCAATGCATCCTCTGGCTGATGACAGCACAGACGACAGCCCTTCCTTCACTGGAGGCAATAGGAAGCACCGCTGAGGAGACAGGCCTAAACTGGCAGCATTAAAAGGAAGTGGTGCCTGGATGAAGAACTTTTTGGGTTCCCTCTCACCAAGGTGACACAGCAGCATGAGGAAATACGGTGTCCCAACATGCAGAACCCTTTCTCATGTCTCTACTTTCAAATTAAACTACGTTGCTGTTTACCTGCAGCACAGGGATCCTCAACTGCACCGGCATGTGGCCACATTGATCATGTTGCACTGCGGGGTTTAGGAATAAGTAACACCCGTGCTACGTGTTACTTTGCCTCCTTCTTTGACTGTAGTATTCTAAGGTGTGCCATATATTAATATGGATGAACAGGAATCAGATTTGTAATTGCTCAGTACAGCTTAACTGATAATTACATTAAAAATATTTTGCTTGTGTTGCACCCAAGTCTAACAAACTGAGAATACTTCACTGCCTGTAGAACCAGCTCTTCAAGCAATATGGGAAAACACTCCACTTTCTGCCTGCCTATTCCATCTCTATCCCATCTTCATTAGCCAAATACAGCCCATCAGCAAAGGAAGACTGGCTGTCTAAGCAGGTGACATACACCAAGACACAGCAGGAGCCCATCAGTTTGTATACTCTTCAGACTCAGAGCTGAAAAGCATCAGCTGTTTTGGCACACATTGGAGACCAGCTAGGAGTTCTAGTTAGATGGGTACAGGAGTCCACCTCACCTTCTGGACTCCTGCTGTGACTCAGTTTAACAAAAACTTTATTAAACTTCTTTGTTTACTAGCAGCTAATGTTTTTTTGCCTAACCCCATTTGCTAAATCATGAAGATTACCTGCTTCCATCCATATTTCACTTCCTGTTAGGCTCATAAGATACCTGAGGCTGGGTGCAGATACATGTGTGCCCATGTGTTACTGGTAAGACTAGGTCACATCTAAACCAAGGCATTTTAGATAATCATTTTATTACTTCATGTGTTTCAGTGCTAAACTTTCCCCTTTCCTTCCAACTACTCTGTCTTCCACCCAAAAGACACAGGTAGGCCCACGGTTATGACTTCTAAGGGTTTGCAAGGTGACTCTACAGCCACTAAATCTCTACCTTGTTAGAAAAAGCCAGAGCCAATAAATATTGCAACAGACACGAAGAGAAAGAACACAAAAGCAATGGTAAATTTATTACTAAGTGCTATTTCATGTGATGTTTTATGAGCAGGTAAACTGTAAAAAGGTACAAGGACAAAGAGGAATTCATAGAGCATGACTAGCTAAGGCATATGAAATCATAAAATATCATTACTGCTGTTGTCTTCCCACATTGCATTTTTTATTGAAACTATTTACTAGTTTTGATCAAAAAGTAATGTTTCTTTGACAGTATGCAGTCTGGTACTGGCACATAGAACCTTTCTGTCACTGATCACCGCCCAATGCCTAGCAGCTGTTTGATCTTACATGAAATAAGTAATCTTCATTTAAGTTCAAGTGGTATGTCAATTTACATGATCTCTGACAATGCCAGCCAGGTTACAAGCCAGAACAGACCTCTTGACAGAAGATGAGGGAACTCCAGTGAGACAATGAGGGGGAGCAGGGGGATGTTTTCCTGCAGACAGGATCTGTATTCCACCTGTTGACTCAGAAAGTTGGAAATAATCCCAGGGCTATGCAATCATCATTCTTCCCAGATACTATGGTCATTTAACTGCAGGAAATTCAAGTACAAACTTTCTTGATGCTGGGATCCAAAGCCACACTTGGGTAAAGTAGCATCATTTTGGTGCTTAAAAATTAATAAATCTTTATATAGCAAATAATCACCATACAGAGAAACCAAATAGGTAAGTACTAACCATAGAGCCTTCTCCATTCCATTTGTCACCCATCACTGGATCGCATACTGTAACAGAATAAATCTAGCTTTAGAATTAGGGGACAGTTAGAGACCCTGGTGGAAGGGAAACATTTGAGGTAACAGTAGTGGCTACGTAACAGCACTGAGCGCTTGACAGCTCACATACCCACTCTGCTCTTGCAGCACACACAACCTGCTGCAAACAGAGGGTTCTAGTCAACCTTTCCTACCTGATTCCATGTTGTTAGGTCTGAAGGTGATGAGGATGACGGGGTATGACTGCTGGGAGTAAAGGGGCTTTTGTTATGGAAAATGCAGAGCCCTCCCTGTCACTCCCCAGTGCAAAACTACGGAATAGCAGTATGGTGGGGAAGAAACAAAGGAGAAGCTAATAGCTGTGAAGAGAGTCCTATTTTTACTTTAGCATAAAAAGATACATGCCAAACGTACACACTAAAAAGCTGTGTGTACAAATTTTAAAAATATGTGTATGAAACAAGAAAATCCTTGCCAAAGTACATAAACTCATACTTGGTGTAGCAACATTAACACATATTTGGCACAGGTTCTGAATCATGAGCAGTATTAACAAAAAATTCCAAGTGCCCCCAGCTTCAAAGTGAGGATGGGAACAGCCTAGCCTTGTACTTTAAAAAGGAACACTCTTCATTGTATTAGAAGAGCTTTTAACAAGGTAAAAAACCACAAATCCAAAGGTGTCAAATCAATGTCCAATCAGTATAGAAAAAAGTTACTGTGAGTAAAAAAAGGGTAACTTGTTCTACATTTACAAGTATTTTGTTTACTTTATAATCTATTCATTAAATATAAAGGATCTTAGAAGCCTGGCTGTATTCTCACTATCTGACCATTTCCTTCCTGTTCTCAATTCTAGCATATGGCAGTTATGATCAAAAGTCCCAAAACAGAGTGTCATGGAGGAAAAAGGAGAATCTTTTCTCTCAGGTTTAAGCCTGATGTGAAATGTTAATGACAGCAGTTGCTAGAGTCTGTTGATCTTTGAGTGCTCCCCGGTAATATTAGCAGAAGACAGAGTTTAAAAAGCCTTGGAATTTAAGCAAAACTATAAAGCCTGTAAGACACTTACTGGGGTGTGACATGAGACCATGGCAGGGCAATATGGGAGAGTCTATCTTGCTTTTGACTGACTTGGAAATCAAGGAGACACTGCAGTTATCAGCACTTTCAGCCTGTGCCTCTGAACTACAAACAACAGCAGCTGCCTGGGATTTTACAAGCCTTTTTTTTGATACAGGCAACCAGTTCTCAAGGCACACACTTCTTTGGACAGCATAAAGCAAGAAACATAATGAAAGGCATAAAATCAGAAAGATAAAAAAACTAACTCCCCTCAACGCTGAATCAATGCTGAAAAACAACTTAATTGAAGCATCAACTGGTCCCAGCCAGATCAGAACACAAGGTGATTTTGAAATTCTGAGTAACATCAGACATGCGTTTTCCTCCTAAACCATGAAAATTATGGGTATATACAATGACAAAGTAGAAAGGATTATAATACATATCCTTACCATATACTAGGTTAGAATTCTGTTGCTTCAACTCCTGGATAATATCCACCACCATTGCAAGAAACGATGTGTCTCTTGTATACCCTTTGGGCAAAGAAGATACTTATGAAGTCCATTTTCATGAATTTTTTTTTAGTATTACTATTTTTGATAGAAATGTTGCATACTTGTCATTCTTTTGAACAATGCATTCTTAAAACAGGGGATGTTAGAATTTCATTCAGGAATAATAGGTGCAAGACAAATTCAGACAGTGTTTGCACAACTACAAACATAACCTGAAACATTCATTTGCTGAGTATGTTCTTATATTAATTTTGTGGACTTCTTTCAAGGATAGAAAGGGTGTTTCTCTATTTCCCAATCACAAAGAACCCATTTATCCTGAAATTAATTTCTTAACCTTAGTTGCGTCAATTTTCTGTTTAGTCTCCTTTACTTTGGAGCTATTCTTGAAAAAGGAAGGAAAATAACTCTTCAGACATGCCACACCCTTCAAGCCAGAATGACTGCTTTGGGATTATAATCGATACAGTTTCTAGTTTTCCCTGTCTTTAAAGCACTTTCCTATATGAGAAAGCCATGAAATCACTCAAATCTGGCAACAGATTTCTGCTTACCTTAAGAAGTTAGCTGCTATAAAAAACTGATACTGTAATCTAAACCAGATGCATAGCTGGTACTGAGGTGAAACCTGGTCAGTAATCTGTATTTGAGAAGCAGGAATTGGATGAGAAGCAGTTTTTAATAAAAACTGCACATAGAAGCTCTCTGTTCTTGAAAGCATTCTGTAAGAAGTTCTCTTTGCCTATATTTATAAACACTTTGCACCTAGCAGCAAGCAAAGGAAAACACTGCACAGTCATTATGTCCTGCAGAACTGTATCCACTCAGATCTACATAGCAACAAAAGCATAAAATCGAGAGATACAGCAGAGTCAAAACCAAAATCCAACTCTGCTTACACTTTGCAATGTATCCAAAGCACTGCTCCTTAGAGGTGAAGTAAAAAAATCAAGGACAGACAACTGTGTATAAAATCATGCTATGGTATTGCAGAGTGTCAGTACTGCTAATTTGGGAGAAAGGCTTAAGCTCATGTCTTCATAATACATTTTAAAATAATACTCTGCCATTCCTCATCCTTTTTTCAGTAGAGGCACTCCCATAAGCCTGTACATGACTGGCCTGTACAAGTCTGTAAACCACACAGGGGGCTCAGCTTACCCATCCAATTATAGTATTCAGGCTGGAGAACTCTGGCTGCTTGAAACTAAAGAGCATGAGCAGTTTCAACTATAATATACAGATGAAATTGCAGGAAGAATCAAAGGAGGGAAAATGTAATTACTTGGTTTGGAATAATGAGGGATATGGTTTATATATTTTGTTTTCATTTCTGGGAACTCAAATGAACAAGCTCTTCTTACCTGTGAGTACATAATCATACTGGTTGACCTTGTTCAGCTTAAGTCCTTCATACAGTTCATGTAGTTCATTTGAATTTAACACCTGACCCTTCCAGTGGGAATAACCTGCAAAGTAAATACCAGATAATTTTTCAGGAGTTAGATTTTTCCATTTAGGATCACATAGATTATACACTTGGAGGGACTGTATCAGATATTAACACCAGAAAGCATTTCCACCTCCTCTTCTGTAAAACACTGTTGCTTGCCATTGCTTAATGAAAGCTGCTGTCAGCAGAACAGTTAACACATTCCACTTATTCTTAGCATCTCTGTTTCTCAACGGAGCTAGAGTGACTACATTGGAGTTTCAGACTGTCCATTTATCAGCAAATTGAGCAGAGCACAGCCAAGCTGCTGCAAGTTTTCCCATGGAGTCTATACAACTGTCCCTCTCCTGTGTGGAGGGTGACAACATATGTTTTAGACTTCACTGGAGGAGGGTGTCAGCATAATCTATTTTTCTTATTTTATACTATAAAAAAAAAAAAGAAAAAGACTGAGAGGTAGATGACAAGCTTAAACAAGCTTGTGGATTTGTCTGGACACAGGGATGCAGCACTGCTGCACCCATCAGACATGGTGTTCACTGGGATTTGCATGTGTGACCACAGCAAAACATTGTCATGGATGCTCTTTAAACTTACAATGTCATCTGACAGATTTTCTTCCAAAAATAGCACAATTTTAATGCTGAGGATCCTGGAGGAGGCAAATGAGTATCATAAAGACACTATAAACAGACAAATAATATCCAGACACACTTATTCTTAAATGATCTCTAAGAATTATAAGCCGATGTTCTTGTCTGAGAAGTGGATGGAAGATGAAGTTACTTGGGAGATGCTGAATTGATTTCAGGAAACAATGGGCCAAGCTCCGTGGTAGCCAATTTCAAGGGAAGAAAAAAAAAATCTTCCTTAACAAACTCTAAACATTTGTTAAAAAATGTAAATGCACCTCGCACCTTTCCATCAAAGCCTGCCCACCCAGATGGCAGCCGTGACTCCCATTTATGTAAGAATGGGGTTTCCTCCAGGATATTAGATGACGAACCCACAATTTAACTCTCCCAACCTCCATAAATTCAGAGTTTGTTAAAAAGCTTATCTTTTATTAACTGGAATTAGGAAAAGTTAAATGTTACATGAGGTACCTTCTTTCACATTACACCTGTGTGAAGAAAATGGTATTTTGTTTGTTTTAATTTCTGCTCTTGGAGTTAGAAAATTCTGTGATAAAAACTGTTGGCTTTGATTATCAGTCTTAACTGTGTTATTAGAGTTAACTGCCAAAAGGTGCCTAGAGCCTAGGATAAGCAGATTTTTCAGTTTTCCTTCTTATAAATGCAAATACACCCACAGTAGGTTGAGCAGATGGATCATCTTGTTCTCCTCACTCACAAAGGCCTAGGCTCTAAAACACAACTCGCTGTCAGCTGGCTGGGGGACTGACTCACATCAGTCACCATGATCCCCTCCCTAGCAAATGCTTTTTTAAAACGCCTCTGGGAAGAAACAGACAAAGGGAGGGATTCCAGTGTGTTAGGGCTCTAGTTCCACTCCAGAATGTAACAGTATTCAAAACACCAACACCTAGGCACATGTCTAGCCCCAAGTATATCAGGAAACCTCGATCACAACTGACTCAAGTATTCAGCTTATTTAACACACGTGTAGATGTTTGTTCTGTCCCATCTGCAGCTTCAGAGAGAAATAACCTGCCCTCCCCTCTTCCTCAAACCTCTACTTCTATTAGCACTGCAAAGGCAGCCCATACAGGGACACAAAAGTCCTTTTTATTCCATTGTGCCCATCAATGAAAGCAAGTGCAGTTTTCACCCAGAATGAAGATCAGCTGTCAAAAGTGGGGTAATTAATCTCACACACAACCATAAAAACAACTATGATAGATTGTCCAGATAATCTAGATACTCTTGGGAGCCATTCCTATGATTAGTGAATGTGCAGGGTCTACCTAACTAAAAGTTCACCTTCCTATGTCAAGCTGTTTTAAACAGTCAATGCACAGAGCCCGTGTCATACTGTTCCTCCACTGATGGAGGGAAAAAAAAACCTAAACAAAATGTTAGGTAGCTGCCCAGCTTAGCTCAGGAATTGTTAAGTTACCTACATGAGGCAGGGACATTATTGGGACTCCATGGCAGTGACTTCCAAGGCTATCTAGAGAATCCTTTTTACCACCTGGTAACACATGTAATACAACCTGAAGTCTAATGATATGATAGCAGGAGGAAAAAAAAGCCCTAGGGATGCTCTTAGGGAAGCCCCAGCTATTCAGACAGAAGAAAACGGGCAATGCCTTCCCTGGATCCACATAGAACTGTTATTTTACTGGGAGCTGAACTATATTTGAGTACGCAGAAACAAACAAAATCAAAACTGGAAAAGAAGATGGAAATCATCCTAAGCCCTTTCCCCAAGGTAACTTCATGTAACATGATGAACAAGGGACAAATCCCATGACCCTGCATCTATCCTACTCCCTTGGTGGAATATACAATCAAAAGGCAGCTTCTGTAGAGGGGGAGAAGAAAAAGCCAAGTTACTCATGTTCAAAAAGGGTTTAACTAACTGAAAGATGGATACCTTAGGGTCCCAAGAACAGGGAGAGAGATAATCTTGAAAGAGGAAAGGCAAAATATTCAGATAGATACCGTGTGGTCAAAAAACTACTGCATAGTCCTGAACCCATAGCTAGGAATGCCAATGGCAAGCTGAAACATGTCAGATCCAATTGGCTTTAGGGAAAGTGGCTGGAGTTAAGGATGATAATGAGGAATCACTGACTTGCTCGGCTAAACATACAAATTTGGCTGGCAATAAGCACATTTGAAGGCCCAGAGCTGCCTTGCAAGACTTAAAAGAAAGTGTCCCAGAAATATTATTCCTATGCCTACACCACTAAACATGAGTATCTGGGAAATAACAAGAGAAAAGTGAAAATCTTCTGTTTGACTTACTGTAACTCCTACACTGCAGTTGTATTTCCACTCAACAACACAGAAGTTCAAAGTCTCACAGTATCTGGCTATTTGCGCAAACTGTACAAAAACCACAGCCAAGAAAACTAAACTGAGTTTCAAGTTTGTACTTGGCAAAACAACTGCATCCCATCTGGAGACTATGGAGCTGGTTAGACATCGGAGCTGGATCAAATTATTAGTCTCTTATCTTGGATATTAACGTGAGATCTTGGCTTGTATCTTCCACAGAGGAATAAAGCTCAGTCCTCCTTGTTTTGGAGGACTTAAAACAGAGGTACAAAACCTCTGAATAATTCCCCTCAGTGCCAGACAGAGAGCAGAGAGAACACTGCAAATCATAATAGAACTCTCCAAAACTGCACGTGGCTGAGAGAGGACTGCATTAAACACAGAGATGAACATAAACATTTAAACACCTTTATACCCCTTCTGCATATCTGTGTTATGGCCTTTTATTGCAATTAAATGTTACATATTTGCTTTTAAGTAGATAAGGGAATGAAAGACAGTTAAGATATGGTGCCTCTTGTCACTTACCCCTCTGATAAACATATTCATTAGTCTCTAAGAAAATGTTTTGGTTCACCTATATGAAAATTAAAAAAAAAACCCTGCAGCCAAGAGAGGCAGCTAATACAGCGCCTAAGATGCATTTACATACTTTTCTTCTTTGCCTTCCTCCACTGGTACATTTTTTTCTCCTTTGAAATCTATTTATAAGCCTCTTACTTGCTTTCAAAAACAAGGGAAAAAGAAAAGAATAAAAATCCCAGGCATACCAGAACAAAACAAGACAAAAACAAAAAACAAACTACCATTTAAGGCATATAACATTTATTTGTTTTCCAACTCAGAACATTTTATTCTGAGATTTGAGTTCCTCCTGTGGTGCTCCCTGCAAAACTGTTCCAAGTGGTTTCAGTAACCAAGTATTTCACATGGGAAAAAAGAAGAAATATCTAGTGTTTAAGGCACATGATGGGCAGGTAATCTGGTCCCAGCTGTGCCACAAAATTCACATGCCAACTTCGACAGACAACCTGGTCTAAACACATGGCTTAATCTTCAGCTATCAGGAGGCCTTCAACAAAACCAGAAATACAATCCAAGTTCTCCACTGCATTTTTTATGGCTGATCAGTGTGGGAGTAAAATACTACCAGTATTAGACATGAATGGAGATCTTTTCCTTTTGTCCTGCACTACACAGGTGTGAATGACTGCATCCGTGTGGTAAACTGTGACGAATCCCATCAACAAGACCTACTCATAATTTCTCATGTATTAGGCCTACCAGCCAACCCAAACACCCACCACACATCCACTAAGCAGAAGTTTGAAATGCTTTGCTTATCATTTAAAAGGAAGAGAGAAAAACAGGTGGTTTCAAAGGTAGGATTTGGTTGGCAAAGTGAGCACATTACACGCTTATCATTAACTACCAATTAAAAACAAAAATGCAAATCAAGGAATAAAAATGCACCCCAAATAATCAACAATACAATTAAAAAACCCTAGATTTTTATTTTTGCACAACAGACAATGAGATGCTTCTGCAAACAACACAATAAAACAGAATTAAAAGCACTGAATTCTTGTAGGTTGTATGACAGCTTCTTTTATTTGTAAATGAAGCATGATGCCATTCAAGGGTGAGTCACTCTAATCATAAAAGTTCCTCACCAAGCAACATGTCAAACTGTTCTCTGAGGGGGACTGATTTTAAGCGCATTTTCCGAATTTCAGGATTATCAGAGACTAAATAACACTGAATTTTCTGAGCAGGAGTCAGCAGAAATATGCCCTGTGGTATCTTGCTAACTTAAAGACAGGGCAAAAAAAAACGGCAAAAATGATTCACCGAAGAAAGCCTGTGTTAGTCATAAATTCTCTCTGCATTTTATCTTTTGCTGACAAGACCAGGTTTAAAGAGAGGAATGAGGAAAGAAAGAATCCCACATTCAAAACACTTTGCTACCTGTGACCCTTTTGGTATGTCACACTCTTCTAGACACTGCAGTCCACAGATTTTGAAGCCCTACAGCTTTTATGATGACCACAGAAAGGTTTATCATAAGATCTTGTTCTTGTAGGAAAAGCAGGTTATCTTTGCCAGTTCATCCAGTGTAATTCCCATGTATTGCAGCACTGCTCCAGACACCAGCCACAGCCTAGCAAGGCAGTTGCTGTGCATTAATCCCTGCAGTGGCACTGACAGCACATACATCGATTTGCAGGTACTAGTGCAAGTTTGTGTGCAGACGTGCATAAATGTTCATGACTTGGAAAAGTCTTCATCTTACATGTTGCTCTCAAAGAGGAAGTGCAAAGCCACTGGGCTTAGAATCTGCCTTTAAGAAAGGACTTAATGGAAAAACTGCAGAGTTAGAAAACTAGACCTGCCATAAAAGGGGATATGAGCCCTTTCTTTTCCATTCCTTCCTCTTTCAGCCAAATGGCCTAGATTTAAAATATAATCTCTTTTTGCTCACTCCTGGTAAGTCCAAACACTAACCATATTTTGATTTTTTTCTGAAAGCTCCTCTTCCCAAAGTCATGAGGTTGTGCAGCAATCTTTGGGATTTTTAACACATTTAATATGATAATGAAGATTACAGAAAAAAAAAAATGTGACACCTAAACATCTGGAGACAAAACAAATTAAAAATACTTCAAACACTTGTGATCTTGGAGATGTTTTTTGTTTTGGAATGTTCATTTAGGCCTTCTTAGGGGGAAAAAAAACAACAACAAAACAAACCCCCAATTTATTGTTCTTTATACTACCTTTATCATCTGCCAAACCTTGAAGGAAGCACTGGTAATGTTTCTTCAGATGTGATACTATTAAAAAAGAACCTGGTCATCCTATTGTTAATGTAATTTTCCTACCTTCAGACACATTCAGTTTATGGTCCAATAACACCTCTATTAGGCTCTTTTAACGCCCTATAAAGCTGATTCAGTCTTGAAACCGAAAGCCAACAAACGACAGGTGCTCATCCATCCTGAGTGTTGAGTTATTTCATGTGAAAAAATTGCTTAATTTCTGGAAAATTACAACAGTTTTACCCAGCTATCAATAACTAAACAATAAAAAAATCCCAAACTCTAAAATTATATACATTTTAAAAATACATAAGTCACAGTTCAATATGTCTTCAAAAATGAGAGAACCTTTGGACTGTGCCAAAGAGTACAAGCAAAATAAGCAGCTTTTTGCCTGAGCCAGGAAAGACCCCACCCCTTGTTTAATTATTACCTCTTTTGTGCCTTCCCTCAACAAGCAGAGATAGCTTTCCAGCTACCTTTGAAACATTCACTCCTTCACAGGGTGACACTAAATTCCTTCCATGATATGAACACCTTATAACCTTTAGAAAGATGCACAGAGCTCAATGTAATAAGAGGGCAGAAGTTTCTTGGTCTGCTCTATTTCAAAAACTTAGCAGTTTATTAATAGAGCTGTACCTGTGAGATACTAGTAAAGTATTTCAACTTCTGCCATTTATTTAGCTAGTTAGTTTTTCAGAAACAATTTTTGCTCTTTTCCAAGATGTTAAAGTCTGAATTTGTTTCTGGATTATTTTTTTAAGACATCCTTAGAACTGCTTTATCTAGAGTAGATCTCCCCTCAAACAACCTGCCACCACCATGAGAGTATATGTATATCTCAATTGATCCAAAACCAGCCAGTCCCTTGGAGCTCCTTTATGGGTGAAAAGCATTGCTAAAATAAACATAAATTTCAGCTTTCTTTTGAAAAATAAACTCCTCTAGCACTGTGAGTGTTAGGAGCTCAAAGTATTATGTGAGCGCATCATGTTTAGGCTTAGAACCTAAGTAAAAACAAATCCAAATGTATTAACACTCCATTCCCTTTCTCCCTCCAGAATGTCATTTTAGGATAGTTGTTAGCCATCTAGATACACCCATAAAGAGAGAAAACATTGAGTCTAGCTCAGTGCTCTTCTGATGTTTGGGCTGGTAACATGATTATGAGTGTCACAGGGTCATAATGTAAAGAAAACAGCACTGAAGACTCCTCATTCACAGGGCTGCTTGAGTACATGGCTGTATTTGTGTCATTTCACTGACTGAGTTAATTAGATTACTGCCCACAAAATAAACTCACACTCTGAAGTAGTAAAACAGGACATTACCACATCATATCACGCTCTAATCCCAAATCCAGATTTGTGTGACTTGAATCAAAACATGAAAATTACATTTCTCTCCTATATTCTGAAAATGTGAGTGAAAATGTAAACCCAATCTCCTTTCCCCTAACTTGGGATGAGGTAGGCCACATGTTGAGTAGAACTGAGTGAATGTGGAGTCGTATCTGAAGACACATGCAAGATTTTTACCTGTGTGGTTTGAAAACTGGACAGAGTTCACCGTATCAACTTCAAATCCCAAAACCTGGAACAGAACACAGAAACATTTGTTTTACTAACACAGCTTTGTTAATATGTTATCAGGATCACAAAACACAAGGAAGGATTCTTACTTCCTTGTGCATGTTTAAAAAACTTGAGAGCTGTTTTAAACTGAAAGCTGAGCCAACATACATGCAACATAAACAAACACACAGTACATCTCCAGATGTGGAACAGAAGTGACACTGGCAACAGCACCAGAAAAACAGAGCTCTGGATCCTAGGGCTAAAGTTCACCTGGGGATAAGAACAGAGAAGCTGGCCAAGCAGCAACAACTGAAGCCCTGAAGAAAGCCTTGGCTAGTCTTCCATGGCAAGAAAAGCAGTCTAAATTTCAAGGTACTAAATTAACATGAAATACAGAGGGAGAATGCTGTTAGAATACCAGAGAGCCAATTTTTTTAAAAGAAGGACTGAATAATTTTCAAAGGGATCAATGTTATGAGCCATCCTTGGACATCACAAGCAGTTTCTTTACAACTAAAAGAGAATAGAAAGAAATTACAGAGAATTAATTTGAGGCATGATTAGGCAATCAAAGGGAAAGAGCTCTTAAAAACACCAAGTAATAAAAGCCTAAAGCATGCTCCAAAAGCCACCTGCTACCTTGCATTACCAACAATCCAAATATTGAAATATCCAAGAATTGGCTAATGCAATCAACAAGCACATTCTTGTTGCCCAAAAAGAGCTAAATACTATGAAAACATGAGCATTGAATCAGAAGAAAATTAATGAGGATTTTTAACCAGACAATAGTTGCTTAATACAGGCTTGCATTGCTGTTCAAGGCATTTTTAGACATTTTTATCTGCCATGAACGAAAGTCTAATGCAACAGTGACACAACAGTCTGACAATTAATATTGGTTTCCACGTCCTACTTGCTCTGAGTAAGAATTCTCCTCAAGACAAGCTGCTATATATGGCTCAGTGAGTCATACCAGAAGATAATAGTAATGTTGCATTGCTGTTTATGATCCACACGCAGGCAATTTGCTGGGGAGGGGGGAGTGAACAAACAAGACTTTTGCCAGTCACGTTTTTCACCAAGACACATGCCTCTCACTTTTTATCATAAAGGCAACCCCTTTGCATTCCCTAAAAACCTCTGGGTGCAGGGTGCATGTACTTTCTCTCACACATGAAAAGCTGCTAAGTGACAAGCCCCTTATTTCAAACCCTGGGCCACTACAAGATGGAGATACTTGCTGCAATGGGTAGTTGCTTCTGCCTGCAGGCGCTGCATTTCTGTCATTTCACAGCTCAGAGCCCACTCAAGTCTTCACAGAATAAGTCTCTTCTTTCAATATATAATAAAGATATCTGTTCATCCCTAACCACAAAGCAAAGCAATCTTACGTTAATGATAGACAGAATGGTGGGTTGTCTATGCCTGATCACATGAAAATTAACCTCAGCTTCTACTCTAATCTCAGTTTCTTGTTCCACCTTGGTGGATTTTATTTTAAGACGCAGGATTTAAAGGGGTGAGAACATGACAATAATGTTGTGACCTTAATCTTGATGTTTGCACATGTTCTTGAAAGAAATAAATGAGAAGTTCTTATTACCTTTAAACAGCTTGACAACAATTGTGAATTAGTTAATTTTTGTGCAATATTTAGAACATGTCTCTCCAGCTGTTTAACACTTGACTCTATCAAACACAATTACTAGGATTTACTTACTAATCAGGTTTACACTTAGTGCTTTAGGTAAGAAGCACACTCAACTGTTTGTAGGAAATGCTGCTCTATAACATGGATAAATAGGCACTGTACCAGCTGGTGGGTCACAAGAAAGAACAGTCCTTCTTTACTGCCTCCAACAGCACTAGCTATTTGATTTCTCAACAAGCTTTTCTGTAGGATTAGGGATTCTTTTGTTTGCTTTGGCCAGTTAATCTGCTTCAACCAGCAGAAGGGAGGCCACCTCTCTTGGACACAGCTACGAGTCAGGTTAGCTTAGCTGAACACTTGGTAAAAGAGAGTTCAAGAAGTCATTTTGAATAATTAAGGAAAAGTCACAGCTCAAATTGAGCAAGGGAGCTAGATATTCTCACTTTTCTCACTGGTGCAAAACAAGCTAAAAACCCTTAAAAGGTCTCCATACAATCACTCACGGGTGTTAGTCTAATCCATCACAGTTACTAATCTGCCCTAAAGTTTTCCTTTAAATCAATGCAAATTACTGTAATCTAACATACCTACTTATGCAATTCTCTACTTCTGATTCAACCCTCAAAATAAGCCATGGTTACTCTGCTACAAATAATTTCCTTTTACAAAGATTATCATCAAAACAGAGAGTAGTTAGAAAGCATGAAATGTCATTTAAAAAACAAAGTATAATTAGAAAACATAATTAGTACTACCTTTAAAATGAAAGTTAAAAAATGTTGTGGACTAGGCTTAGCATAAAGTATTAAAATAATAATAATTATGAAGTCAAGTTAAGCCAGTATGTTTGCTACCAAGGCAAACTGAACTGAAAAGTCTCAAGGAATTCAGTCATCAGAAGATGACTTGAAAACAGAGTATACAAAAGTGCAAAAAGCAGCTTTTGACAGCAATCATCTTTTCCATGGCTGCAGAGGAAACTGCATCTTAAAATGAACAACACATACCAAAATCAACAACTTGCTCATTTAAAGTGGATAAGGAAATGTTATCTCCTTCCTTAAACCAACGACTAAAAACCAGTACCAACAGTCTTGTTAAATCTTTTAAATATATACCCATATTTTTAATTTCTTAGGCAGACCTAACTAAAAACACTGATTATGAGGTATTTTAATTAATTAAAAAGTTCTACCCAAAGCAGAGGTTAAACAAATTTTAAGTGAAATTTAACTACCTAATTAGAAATACATTCTTTTCATATGTACGGACCTAGAAAACTGAGATCAGAGCAAACATATGGAATCAGATAAATCGTACAAAACAAAGAAAGCCTGTCGTATTTGTACACAAAATTATGCATATAGCTGGATATCAACAATTTTTTCAACATTATAAACCAGTAAGAATCAACCTTTCCTCTGGAAAATTACTAGAGACTACAGATTCAACACAGGATTAAACTAAATTATTTATATTAAATTTCTTGCTTGTTAATATGAAACACATTTAAATTATTTTATTTAAAATCAATCCACTTCAGTTACTGTTGTTTTTTCTACGTAGAGAAACAAACCTCTTCATGTTTCTGAAGCAAATATATAAATACGTGCCAGTTCAGTTGTCACCTCAACACCCTTCCTTATTTCATGAGCAACCAAAATGCTGTAATGCAGCAAAGTCTGCACATCAAATGGTAAATAAATATGAAATGAGATCTGTACAGTAGTTTTGTGGCATTCAGTCAACAGAGAACAAATACAAGCTGGTAATGGCTTATCACAGTTCACTGAAGTACACAGCTGTCACTACGCTTTGCTCAAAAATACAGCAGAAGCCACAAGTAGCACTTTGCCAGGTCCACCTGTGTGACAAAGGTTTTTACTGAGATACTGACAGCTTCACCTTGTACTCCCTGATGCACCACTTTCCCTTTGCTTCCTCAAATTCTCTGTGTATCAGTCTGCTACATTTGCAAAACAACTCAACGTTGGGAGTTATAACTGCTGTTCTTCTGTGTGTGTATGAATATACGTGTTTCTTGAACCTCTGTGTAAATAAACTGAAGGAACTCGCTCCACTTGGACTTTGCCTATGTGAGAACTAGCACCTTCAGATCATACTTGATTAGTTTGAGGACTGAGCTCACTAAGAAATCCACAATAATGCTTAACTTACTGCTTCTCTATACCAGCTTGTAAATAATCTTTACCTGTGTCACTTCCCCTGAAAGAGTCCTGTGGTGATACTCCTGCCTCTGGTTTTGGAAATGTAGGTTACAGTAGATATTCTGCAAGCCTGCAGGGCTCCAGCTGCCAGGGACACACATCATCTACATTACCATTATCCCCAGTTTTGGATGAGCTGGTCTCTTACAGGCCTTCCAGCAGAGAACAATTCCTGTTTCCACACTCCCTCTCTGCTGTCATTCTGTGTAAGTATCATTTGCTCCCAGAACTGCAAATCCAGGGCAAAATCTAAACCCATAGCCATTTGTGTAGGGATGATAAGCACTCTTCAAAGGAAAAAGATAACTTCAGTTCACCCTAAATCTCTCAGCCTCCAGTCTAAGCACACGTCCATCAATGTTGTTCTTAAGACCCAAATTAAGGTTGCCTATATCACATCACATAGTGACACTTACTGCAAGTGAAGTCTCAGAGAAAAATGGGCGACTCCAATATACTGTTAAACTATCCTCAAGTGTAGGAGGCAGAATTATCAGATTTCTAAAAAAAAATTAAAACAACTAATTAAAAAAAAAGTAAAAAAAAAATAAATCACAAAACATCAAAACCAGAGGCGTTTAGTACTTGGAAGGCACGGCTGGCAGATCTGAATGACCCATTCCAGAAAAATATTTGGAACATTAAATCACACTGGAGGAGAATGCTTTTGAAGAAACAGTTAGCATGAAGCACATTCCAACATCATGCATGAGATCGAATTGTACTTAATTTCTCCTCAAAAATACCTGAAGGAAAGGGCCAAACTACATCCAGTTCTTCCCACAGTGCAGTAAGTGCTATCCCAGACTTACAAAGAGAAGGGGTGTCACCTGTGCAGGCACTTAGTCTACAGAACTATCAGCATGCACATCTTCAAACTAGCAAGTGCTCAAGGGAAAAATCAACACACAAGAAAGGAAGAGACTTCAAAATACATGGATAACTTCTAAAGGTGTTTGCTGTTTTTGCAAAACTGGACCAACAGCTAGTTTTCCTAAAAGCACAGAAGTAATTTAAACTTTTATCTATCCACCAAGGCACAAATAAAAAGAAAAAAAAATGCATCTCCTTCAGGATTCAAATTCTATACATTATACCAATTGTTCTTCTAGTAGAACAACCTAAAGACCTAGACAGACAGAAAATGTCTTGAGTTCTACAGGATACGTATTATAGCTAGATCTTAGTTCTGGTTCACTTCTAAAAATGCAGCCTTTTGGGCTTTGCCACTGTGTGAATGCATGAATTAGAGCTTGTTTAAAATTTACAGTCTTTCTTCCATCTTGCAGAAAACATTTCAACCATACATAGAATGAAACATGCTGTTTCTTCACCTCAAAAAACTAGCACCTAAGATTATTAAAAATAGAAGATTACAAGCATACATTTCCTTCAAGAGAGCAGCCTAAATTGTGCCTCTTATGTAAAGGGTGGCATTGTAAAACAACAAGAGAAACAAAACCATTCCACAGTATGGAAAACTGTGATTGTAGCAACAGAGAAATTAACAGGAAGATTCTGAAGCAAATGCAACATCTCAAACTCAGTTTTAATGATTGCTAAGCTTCATGTTTATATTTGTGTAATTTACATTACGTATCAATGGTCTGGAGACAAATAAGAGTAATAATTTTTACCTCCTAATTGGTATTTGTTATTTGATTGGTAACACCACTTGAGACAGAAAACTGTTAATTTCAACGATAAGCTCTGTCTCAGAGTAAATATTAATATAAAATCTTTTTAATATTTTTATTTACTCTGATAAATGCTTAGAGAAATGTGAGAAGCTGTTACTGAACTGGTTCTGTTTAAAACTTGTACTGCAGCTTTACCATGCTGCTGCAGGGAAAAAAGTAAATTTTCAAAAATATCACACACTTCACAGTACTCAAGAAGTTCTCATTGTTCTTGCTTGTATTCAGTTGGGAGGGGCAGGGAGGAAAGAAGATAAATATCTTGTATCTCTAAAGCTTGCGAGAAAAACTGGCGCTTGAATTACATGAACTTCTGAACTGAACTACGTCTTATTGTTTTCCTGAATACTAAACACTAGAAACAAACATAGCCTACATTTTCCAATGCATTGTATTACGTATTTAGAGAACGAGAGGTTTAGAGAGGGCTGAGAAATACTGAGTTGCTGTGGAATCACTGTCCTTAGAGGTTTTCAGGACCCAAGGGAACAAAGTCCTCAGCAACCTCGTCTAAACTTAGTGCTGACCCAGCTTGGAGCAGGAGGCTAGACTGGGGACCTCCTGAGGTCCCTTCCAGTCCCTTCCTGTGTGACTATCATTTGATGATACTGCTACAAACAAAAAGCTCAGCTTTATCCATTGTAGAACTCCACGTGTAAAATCACACAAAATATCATCGCCTGCTACCCATCCTGAAGTTCTGGTCGTACATTTACACTAGTAACTATACCAGTTTTTTCAGTAAAGATAGTATGTCCTTTGCTGTTAAATGATCATTGGACCAATTTAACTAGAATGCTTTAGTTTGTACTTAATTTAGACAACCTTAGAGAACAATAAGCTAGTTCGGCAAGAATGAAATTCAATTTAAAATACCTCTCTATTCTGCAACGTGGCCAGTACATATTTCCCTCATTTTAGGCCTCCAGTGGCATTTCACTTTAATGTTTAAAGCTAAAATCACAAAGCAGTGCTGCAGCTCAAGTTAGAGGAAAAATCTGGAACAATGCGTGAAAGCATGAAAGGCGGGGGGGGAGAAAAAAAAGCAGTGTGAGTAAGAAAAGAAAAAAAAAAAATTGTAGAAAAGCAGACCTTGCAAACTGCATACATGTTTCTTCCATAGTACCTATGTCACTTGATACATGTTCACAGGTTGCTATCTACATTTCATGAAAGCTGAGATCTCCATTCAAACTCTCCAGTTCCTTTGAAGTTCTTAATTTCAGAAAATGTTAGCTTTATCCATACCAGAACGTATCAAAACCAATTTTCCCAAGTCCACAAACCAAACAAATACAGGGAATATATCAGAGGTTGAAATTGCAAATCTAGTTCAGCCAATAATTCATACAAATTATTTTACTGCGAACACAAGATACCTCATTTCTTGTATGCATAATTAGAGGTTCTCATCCAGATCTGAGCTACAAATGTGCCACAGGTGAAAATATCACTATATAACTTGTTCACATCTCTAAAAGGTAAGTTTATCTCCAAGAGAAATGCAGTTTGACAAGAAAGGAGCACTGGCTAAGAAAGTAGGAACAAAATTCTGCTAACCAGGAGAAAAGAACCTTTGAGACTACACTTTTGAAAGGAAGATTTGACTTTCATGCATCTAGTTGCCCCCAGTGTATCGTAACACTTAACTTTCTTGCACTTCAATTCTTCTGCTTTGTAGTGAGATACTCACTTAGTAAGTAAAGTTTACAAAAAAGGATTACTATGTTTCAATTAATATTCAAAAGATGAACCATCCAAGCCAGTCCTTTGTGCCAATAGATGGTAACAGACTGATGAGTTACAGCAAAGTAGCAGTAAATATTAAAAATAGTGAGAAGGTTAACACAGACTAGACAAATGAGTCAAAACCACTCAGATAGAGCCTAAAAAGGCAACACGGTGAATTATGTGCAGAACTCCAAATCAAGGATTCAGGTATGTGAACTCAACTGTGCTACCGATTCATTGTCCTTCACTGGGCAAGATCAACATGCAGCTACATTTTCAGAAACAACTACTAATTTCAGCTGCTTCCCTACTCAATTACTAAATTGTGATGCCTAGGAACAATTCAAAAAGTCACGAAACCCAGGCAGATCTCACTGCTTTCACTCAGAAGTGGCAGTCAGCCTTGTCTTCATTGTAACGACCTATGCTCTGCTAAAATCTCTTGCCTGAGTTTAGAGAGATTGTCTCTGCAGAGAAAAACACGTCTTTGCAAAGAGCCTGAGAAGCAAGGAACCATTACAGGTATCAGGATCTTGTTTTAAAGGAGTTCTAAAATATTTGTCATTCTCAAACCTTTTAGTGTATGCACTCATCCTTCCTGGTAAAAAAACAAGCAGTTAGTGCTACTGAAGGATTTCTCATCTAACTGCAGTCTTAGATCAAGATATTCAAGTTCTAAAGCACAACAAGATCACCACTCTGACCTCCTGATCATTTCCTATTTCCAAACCCTTTCTAACCATTTTGCTGTCATCTAAGGAAGTAGAAGGCAGGCATCTGGAGAACATGGTCTATCACCCTACTATCTTAAACACAACACTGCTACAGATTTCATGACAGAAGTTGTAAAAACTAAACGCTGTTTCAAATACTGCATATTCACCTCCCTAAAGCATTAAAAATATAAGCCTTCATGAAGCCCTGTGAACTGTACAAGTGTTATGCTCATCTGGAAACATATTATCAGTGAACGGTGACAAAGAAAGAAGACCATCACTCTACAAAGCATTGTGCTTAAACTAGTAGTAACACTTGAACTCACATGAAAAGATCCAGTGTCCTGTTCCTCACGTATACAGTAAGAACACAGCTAGAAACAAACACAAGTCCCTCCCTTCCTGCCACTAAAGAAGAGCTAAAGGTATTTATGTGGCACAGAATCAATTATACTGCATTATATGTAGTCTATCTGTGCACTGCCATGATCTCTGCAGTACTGTATAATAGGTGCGGTCTTGTACTTTGTTTTTCAGTTCAGAGACTGTGCCACCCCCTGCAACAACTGCAACAGACAAAATACCCGTTTTACTTCAAAATTAATGTGTTGGTGGTTTTGTTTTTTTTTTTTAATGGAAGCTTTCCTATATACTCAATACAAAACATAGTGTTTAAACTCAAAAAGTTAATGGAAGCACATTATGGAAGACAGACATAAACAAAGAAGGTTACAGAGACGTAAACACAATTTATGAGGAATTTAAGAAATCTTGTGATTAGTCCCCAAATTCCTAACTTTTAGCAGAGCATGTGCGTAATCCACTGATTTAGCCAGTAATATCTGAAATTGTGTATAAAATCCCTGTATCACATAAACAAAAAACATTCCATCCCTTCCATTTTTTTATATATATTAAAACCAAGCTTAATTGAAAGTCATTAACAGAATTCATTTTAATGCCACAGTTAAAATTACCTTGTTAAACAAGGTAATTGAGTTTTGGGGGGTTTTTTTGCTAAGTAAAATGAGCGATGCCTTCCCATAAGAAAGTCTCTATATCAGGCCACAAAACACACTATGTATCCATTGTATTATAAGTCATTTGCATATATGTGCTGATGTTTATGTACTACAGTTTGAAATTTTATCTTACACAGTCATCACTGTAGTTCCAGTGAACATCATTGCTCCACTGTATTCCTCTGGACATGGAACAGACACATACTTTAAAGTTGAATTTCTGTAATCAAATTAATATGGAGGGGAAGTAAGAGAAAGGATTTCTCAGTTGCAGCTTGCACCTCTCACTATGTGCCAGCTCTTTCACTTAATTGCATCTCTTTCCATTTGGTACTGAATCAAAAAACTACTGGGTGTAGAAAATTAGAAGATAAAGTCAGCTTGAGAAAAGGAACTTGGGGAAAAAGAAAAGGCATGTCCTGGCAATTAGTGAAGCAGGCATAATTGCTGGCGTGGGTTGATAAACTGAACTGACACTGCTACTGACTAACCCAATCTCTTTTTTCACTTTCTGAGCTTTTAATAAACCATTCCAAGTAGACAATGAGAACTCTGTACATATAATATAGCTGTATTTTAGTACAGCATTTGACAAGGCACTGCAAGAAAAGCATTAAGATATTGGAGATACTATGCCAGGATAAAAATGCAAGAGCAAATAAACTAGCTTAGGAACAGGGATGCCAGAGAAATGGTTGTTGATTCATTAATTCAGAGTCAGGAACCAAATAGGCCACTTCAAATTCTGAGGTTAGAAACAGACTATTGCAAAAAAAGACAATTAAAAATCCAACAGATGACCTTGAGGAAAAAGAAGCTATTTCACCAGTGACAAAAACAGACACAGGAAACACTAACAGATATAAAAGAATAGTATTTGGATAGCATCTCATACTTGTTAAAAATGAGATAACTTTATACTCTTTAAAAAACCTACAAAATACACTATACGAAAACTATACAAACAATGCACACACGCAAAATAAAAAAAAATAAATAAAAATAGCCATTTACAAACTACCTAGTTAGAACTATTGACCCTCACACTAAAAAAAATCCCTGGAAAACCACAAACCATCACGCCTTTCTCTGCCTGAACCTACCGTTCACCTCAACTTCTTGTACTCTCAACTCAAACTCAACACATCTCTTAAACTGTTTTTATAGAAACTATATATGCTGCAGCCACATCTTTTTGATGCTTCATTGTTGCTCTATGGCCACAAGCTCTCAGGCCCAACAACTAGCCCCACATCAGCAAAAATAAGACAAGTTCATCACCTCAGGTAGCCTAATGCCCTTTTCACCTCCGATGAACCGTCTGTAAGTTTTCAAGATTTAACAGCTGACCTCAGCACTGGACACCACAGGGGACATGCTAAAGACTAGAGCAGAACACAAATACCTCTCTCTTTTGCCAGAACAGATTGCAATTTTAGTCAAATGCTCTGGCAAAAAATGTTACTTACTGAGGACTTGAAGATGAGCTGACCTAGCTGTAACATCGTGATCACTGGAACAGAAAAGACTAGAATAGCCGGAGACCGCAGCGATTTGGTCTCCAATAGTTTATTTCTTGATTTTTCTGAAAAGGTTTGCAATATAAGTACATATCTGAAACATAATCAGGCTGAATTCAAGATAAGGATAATAGTGCCTTAAAGATGCTCCTTCAAGTAAGTCTTGGAGACACAGGTATGCTTCTAAGCAAATACCACCAGGTCACTTGGTTTTACTTGCCACCCTGACAGACCGATTGGCATACATTGCTTACTATTCAAGGCAAGATACTTATACAACATGAAATAAATGCCTTTATTAAAATTCCCTCTAAGCTGTTTTGTTCAGCATTAACAAATTCCTTGTACAACATCAGCAGCATTTTTTTCATAGGCTACTCAAATAAAGAGCCTCTTGTGCCTGCAAGATGCACATGCCCATCACCATTACTCCATGCATTACACCAGTTCAGTTCAGGATTGACCCAACTGCATAGCTGCTCTTTAACCTTCCTGTGGGCAGGAGGTCACTCCTGCCATCAGGGGTGGGACCAAGCAATGGATCTGCGAGACTGATTTATAAGGGCTAAGGCAAATGAAAGAAGGAAACAACAGCTTCTGTTTCCCCCTTCATTCTTCCCACTAAAGGACAAACATTAAAAAAAAAAAAGAGAGATGGTGCTGCAGGTGTCTGACTGCCTTCCACCCAAGAAATACATTTCCCCCATCCTGAGACTCTTTATTGTTAGGTAACAGTGACTTTAGATACTGATTTCAGATGGAGAAGTTACAGTTCATATACTCTTCTGAAGAGCTAGTAAAATCTGCAGGTTCACTGCAAATTTCAGATTCATCATCTTCATGCTGCTTCCTTCTATACTTGGATGTAATTTGACAAAAACACCATACTTGTCTCTGCAAACTGCTGCCAACTGGAACCACGCAGTGCTACACACAAGGAAGTTTACAAACACTGATTAGGAGAGGCAGACATACACAGCAGCAATAGGTCCAGTAGGCATGGAGTTATCTCTTGTTTATTTTAGTGAATGAAATGGAGAGGGAATCCCACAACACATTCTTTTCCTCTGATTTTTCATTTTATTTTATTTTTAGTCCTGCTGTTAATATTTTGGATAGCTAGCTTACTAAATGCCAGTCCATTAGCAAGGCATGGCAAGCACATTATGTGCATCTAAGGTGGAGTTACCCTACAAAGAAATTTGTTTTATCCAGCACATATGCTTTATTTGGCCTCCTCAGGCAGACTACGAATGGATCCCCCTCGCCTATCAAAGCTTTAGATTTACACTGCAAGATAACAGACACACGTAAAAACAAAACCGGAAACAAATCCCTGAAGGAGTTGTCCCCTTATGTAAAGATCACGGCAAGGCCCCTGTAGGGAAAGAATGAAGCCTCTAGAGAACAGCTAAATGTGTCACCAATTCCTTCAGAGCAAGCAGATGTTTTACATACGAAAGTACTTTGAGGAATGTTTCCTTCAGCAGAGGACAGGTGCAGGAGCCTGGGGCTTACTCCTGCTCTCACACCTCAGTTATACTTGAAAGAGCTATCTGTGAAGCTATGTAGGGAACTGAATTGGGAAATCGACTTGCAAGATCAAGGAACATTTTCTTCTTTTCCTCCTTTGTCAAGTTATTTGTAACTTGCATGGCTTCTCAGACCAGTTTACCACATGGCCTCACAAAAATACTTTCCTTAGAAGACTTGAAGTGGACAGGAAAACAGTGCAGGTGGAAGAACCAGCTAGTGGTGGTAAAGCGAGAGGAAGAGTTTCTCAATCTGGCTTTGCTGCTGAAACCAGCAGAGTATGAAACTATATCCTAGAGAACAGCTGACAACATATAACCTCTCGAATTTAAAAACTAAGTGGTGATACGTTTAGCTGATTGTTGTATGAATGAGCAGAGGCACAATGTTACTTCCACTAACTACAGTGAAAACAGAAGCGACCATCCCCAATATAAAGCTACTGGCAATATTTGACTACAAAAGGAATGAGCTGTGACTCAGGCTCTATCTTGTGCTGGTCTACAAACAGCAACAGCAAGTCATTAATGTAGTATTCCTGCTAGCTTCAGTTCTGACCATGTTTTAAACATTTTTTTTCCATTTCTTCTAGCTGCTCAGAGTGTCTGATGGTTCCCACAGGTAATGTGATGCCCACTTCAATGGGAGTGCATTCTGAGGGCTGCACTCTGCCAGAAAAGTGAGTAACCACAGTGAAGAGCTGGACAGATGGAAAAAGAATTTTCCTTCAGCCTGAACTTGTTCAGTAGCACTCATCACCTACAACAAATGCTGTAAAAATATATGAAGATACACAGATTTAGAAAAAAATACATATATATTAATTGATGAGACTTAGGCAAAACTTTGCAAAATACATCACCAAACTCCAGCATATACTTCTGCAAAAACAGTATCAAATTTTGATAATTTAGCAGACATCCATTTCTGTTACAACTTTTCCTTTTCTCTTTCTAGAAGATGGGGACAGAATAACCTTGCACAGTAAGATTCCAGAAAAAAAACAAATTACTTAAGTTCTAACAACAAATAAATAGAGAAATTTTAATGGGAGTATCAATGCAAAGATATTTAGCTTCATTGGCTAACAATCTGCCAAGGTAAGTGAGAGAAAAAACATTTCCATATTCTAGTATTATTGGGATTGACCAGCGTTTTACCTCTTTGGCAGTTTCAAGTATCATGACCTCCAAACTGCAGAATGCCATTACTGAAGATAGCCATAGATTATTCCTCCCTTCAGCTTATGACAGTCATTGATAGCTGTATCATCCTTGCTTGAAATTTTCACACAGATTCTCTTTCAAGGTAAAACATTACTGGACCCAACAGTGGGGAGAAGAGGAACAATTGTGATTAGCCTAGAAAAGTCACGGTTTGACTCAGGATCGCAAATTAAACCAGAGACAGTTCTGCTTGTCAGGAAAACCATTTACTTCTGCTTTTGGAAACCACTGCACCTACAGATTGGGAAGTGGCTCTCCAGCTTTTGCTTTGCCACAGGGGAGACTCTTACCATTTTCCAGTATGTTCTCCAGCACCTCCTCAATGCCACACATCCCTCTGGCAAGAGGTGCTTTGCATTCCCAAGAAGGCAAAGTTAAATCACCACAGAACGATTTCTGTTCACCCCAAGCTTGTCCATATGCTTAAAATTTACTTAGGATGACAGCAGGTGAAGTGAGGTTTGGTTGTTTGTTTCTTTAATGAACCGAGTATGAGTTGTTTTGTATCACAGTTCTCTCTCCTACTTTATGGCTAATTGTTCCAGATGTTAAGGGAACTGGAGCTCAGAGGTGTCAGAGATGAATTACCATCAACAAATAAAAGTCCTGAACAAAGACTTGAAAAAATTCAGGTAATGCAGCATAGTCAAATTTCAGTTCAGTAATACTTTTTTGCTATGACAAGCTAACCCACAGCTGCTAAGCCCCAATGTGATGGACTAGTCCAGCTTTTGTTGGGGTATGTATTATCTATCACCATGGAACTGCTTGGCATGTTTCAAATTTTATCCTCATAAATATTTTTTTTTCTCTCTGTACATTATGATTCAGCTGCACACCCTATCACACATTGTAATTTCAGAAGAATAGATATTTTATGAACCAGGACTAATGTCCCACTCCTGACATTAACCTTGCTTCACCAACTCCAGCCTGTTTTCCACACAACACACACAATTGAAGTGGAACTTCCACTTGCATCTTGTCAGCCTGAAGAGGCTAAAAATACCTGCCTAGCATGTCTTCAGTCAGCCATGGATAATGCAGCATCCCTTATCTAAAATTGCTAAATATGCTCTTCAAGGAAAGGTGATCATAATTTTGGATATAAATAGACAATACGAAAACTAAGAGACGACACTTTACTAGAAGGGAGATTCTAAAGAAGTATCAGTAGCTTTGTACGTAACCTACTTTTCTCAGGTGCATCTTTGTACATACAAAGTACATACATACATTTTATGTATTTAAAATTATACTTTAAAATATTATTTCAGTACATTTTAATATATAAATTTACTTTAACTTGAAGATCAGTTTTTACAGAAATCTGATCAATATTGATTCTTGTGTGTTTATATAAGAGAAAAACCCACTCTCTCAACTGTTTCATTTAGAGCAGAAATAAAACATAACTGAAAGAATCTGAACAATAAAAAAACCCCAAACCTAAGGCTTACAGATAGAACCTAAGGCCATTTCCTAATTTAAAAAAATGCCTTTAGCAAGTAAACACTTCGTACCAAGTCTGAGTACATTATATTCTACGTACAAACAGTGCAAATCTGCCTTTAGGCAAGGTTTTCCCATCCTTAAATAAGATTTGCAATTTCTTGATGACTCAATTTTTTTTTTCCCAAAGAAAGTGGGTGAATCAGGGTAATTCAGTTTTGCTTGCTCTGAAGTAATAAATTCGCACGTATGCATAGACACCAAATGGGACCCTCCTTAATCTTTCTACTTTGCTGTGTTGTATTAGATCAAAAGATTACACATACGTCTGAAAAAAGCTTTTCTTCACTACAGTACACATTCCAGGGTAACTACTATGTAAAATTCCAGACTATGCAACTGCACAGTTACAATTTTCACAATGTACCATGAAAAAGTTCGCAAATTATAATAATAATAATTAAAAAAAAAATCACTGTAACTATTTATAATCTTGTTTTTAAAAAATTTAAAATGGCAACTGGTCGACAGGTTCCATCCACATGCTGCAAAATAAATTTTAATGCGTCTTAAAATGTTTTCCTCAGCTTTTCCACTGTCATATACAGTCAGCCCATTGGAACATCCCTCAGCATTTCTGTGTTTTCATGACTGTATTTTCACAACAAAAATGTACTTAATGAGCTGCCACAATTAAGTGATTTGTAGGAACAGTTGTGGATACTACTATTGCACACTTAGACTTGACCTCAGATGCTGACTGCTCAGTCCCACTCCTTGTTCATTAGAGACCATGCTCAATACTATCATTTAGAGTCCATCGCACATCAGCATTCACAGTTGCACTTCTTTTAGGCAGGCTGAAATTACTCTAGCTTTTCAAATTCATTAGTTTGCATCAGTAGTCGAAAAGATTTCTGTAAAAAGTTTGTAAAGAAATTTGGGACCTCTTAGTTAACAGCACTACACAAACCTAAACAACTACTATTGAGATCCCAGTATTTTTTCCCAGTTCTTTGCCTCAGTTTGCTCTGTACTCAAGCAATGTTAAAAGCTGAAAGCGTGATGACCACACTCCCCTATTTTTTTTTATTATTATTTTTTTTAGTTTCAAGAAGTTTTCCACTTTCTTGTCCTCATACCTGTCCTACTCCTTGTTCAGCTTACCATATAGGTTAAAAGTCCACCTTCTACAGTCTTCTCAGAAGTTCAAAGTTCTCACAGTACATCTGATCTCCTAGAGAGCCAGAGCCATCCTTCTTTCATATAATCTCGACAAGCACTTCTGGAAAGTTCTGGTGAAGTTTTTCCCTAGAAATCCATACTGTCAGGTGGGGAACCATCTTGTTAGAACCTTTTGGATTACAAGTGTTTTCAGGGCTTCACCTTGGTATTTGCCAGACTTTTGCAATTATCTACACTGACATCCACATAATAAGAAAATGCTGTTTACATAGCTATAAGTAAGTCTTCCCAGAGGGGTCACAAGCTTTTTTTTTTTACCTTTCTCACAAGAAAAAAAACAGAAGCAAGGAAGAAAACCGTGCCTGCACAAGCTTCATTTGAAGTATGAATATATAAACACAATTATTGTTTCAGATACGTAATTTAGGACAATCTTTGGATATTACAAAGAGCAAATTCATTCTTTTATCTTTGTATTTATTTTTTGTTTAAGGATTAGGCCTTTTCAGCCTTTGATCTGTAACAAAAATAAGGCCTACCCGGTATAAACATTTTTTACTGTTATTCTGTAAAGCCTTTTGATTGATTCATCCTTCTTCTGAGTCACATAATTAACACAATAGAAGTAGGTTCTGGAAAACAGAACGAGCAGTCATCTTAACTAAGAGATGCTCTTTATCTATCTCTCTTTCTGTACAATACTTAATCCATTTAACTAGGTTGCTCAAAAGAAAAAAAGAAGAAAAAACCTTAAACTAGGGCAGCAGATAATCATTAAAGATTGGTTGATACTGGTTTTGGTCTCAGCATATGAAAGCAAATCATACCCTTAGCCAAACAATGCAGCTCAAGACTACTCTTAAATATTAAGGAAACTACCACCTGTGCTGACCAAAGGTGGTTTTCCATCTTTTTTAAAGTTAAGAAGGTGCTAAAAAATGTAGACCTACTGTTTCTTTTACAGAAGACAATCAATGAGGACTAGCCTAAGAATGAGAATCATCTGCCCTTTTTAATATCTGAACAGACAACAATTTCCATTCAGCAGGAAAAAAAAAAAGACAAAAAAAGAAAAAAATTATTGAACATATTTCAAAAGGCCATTTTATCCTGTATTGTAGAAGCTGTTTATGGTGGTGCCCTACAATTCAGAACAGACTATTTCCTTCTCCAGACCCAACTAATGAACAGTATTTGTTCACGCTTTCAGCTCCATCTTCAAGGTAATAATATCTAAAAGGAGGTTAAAAATTAAATACTTAAAACATAGACAAGATTGTCTCAAATTCTGTGTTAGGACAGACACATACACAAAAAAACCCCAAAACATAATCAAGTTCCATTAGCATTATCAAACAGGGTAAAAACAAAGTACAGAACTCTCTAGATCTCACTGTTACCTGTGCATAATCAAAGAACAACAGTCTCTGGCATGCATACAGTAGTATAATCTAGTTCAGTGGCAACCAAATGCTAATGTCCAGGGCCCACATGAAATTGGTTGGGACTTTCTACCATCCCTTCCTTGTACTTCCAAACCTCTTCTTGGAAACTCAAGAGTCCCACAGGACTGACCATACAGACCTAAACATTCATTCACAAGAGCTGATACTATGATGGGTGTAGAATATGCATCTTAAACTATCTGCCTACAAAAAATTTTCCTGATGGTCAGAATTAAGTACCTCTGCAGAACAGCAACAAGCTTGCCCTTATGTATTCACTCTGCTGTTTGAGAAGGTTTGTAACTCTCTACTCGCCAGTACTGCACCCTTTACTTACTGCCACATCCCGCCTTCCTAGAAGGTGAGGCAGGAAAGGTAAGTTAAAATTATACATAGATTTAACAAATAAGAGATTTCCCTGAGGAAGAAAACATATACAATAAAAGTAATGTTGAATGGCATGGTGAAAAGTGTTCAAGGTCAGACGGGATGGGACTTTGAGCAACCTGGTCTAGCAGGAAGTGTCCCTCTAGGTTGGAACTGTATGATCTTTAAGGTCCCTTCCAACCCAAATCATTCTATGATTCTATGAAAACATACAGTTTCATTTTATATCATAAAAACTATGACAATTGTTAGTCAAGTAGAAGAAACAGGCTTTGGTGTTTTAAAACAATTTATCTGACAGTAGCAACTCTGTAAATTAATGTGCACAGGACTGTTCTTCCTCTCTTAAGTACTGGACAACCATAAACCATTTCCTGATACCAAAAGTTGCTTAAGTTACACGATTGTGAAATCACTTATGACCACTTTTAATATAATTTGGAACCACCTTTGGAACTTTTAAAGAGACAGTAAAACTACGCAAGTAAAAACCGTTTAAATGCTTGACAAGGTAGAATTCAAAGCAAAGCTGAGGACAGCTCACTTCCTGTCATTTTACTACCTGGAAAACCCAGGGGCATGTTTCCTCTATGACCTATTAATTAATCTAGAAACTCAAACTACTTAAACAAATGTATTTTAACCTGAAATGGTGTAAAAGGTTCTGGCATTTCTCACTTGCCTATATTACTTCCATTACTATAACTACTCTAATATAGAGTCTAACTCTCTTTTGCTGTGTTTTATATATCGAGTTTACTACATACATCACAGAGAAAGTATTTCCACACACCTACCTTTAAAATACTTTAAAAATACTTTAGTTTTTAGTGTAATGGAAGCCTGACAAAGCAAAACCACTGGTTTAAAAAAGACACTCAAGAGTTCTCCACTGTGCACACTGCTGTGCTGCCTTTTCTAATAAAGAATAATGTCACAGACTTCCACCAGAGATCCAGTCCTTCAGACACAACTGATGTTTTTGCAGAAGTCTGCAAACAGCCGACTAAACCAAGTCTGGTTTTCTATTTGGATGCTGCTGTCCAAATGCAAATTCCTGAACTGTTCCGTCAGGATTTCAGCCCATCACTCCTCATATGCACACACACATGCGTATCTACACACATCGTGCCTTGCAAACTCAATACTGATGAGGTCAGAAGGAAGCCTCATTCAACTATTATTGGTTTAGAACACCAAAGTAAAAAAGAGAATGGGAAATAACATACGCATGACATCCTTAAGACTAGATCAGATTTCATGTTTATCCATATAGTTTAAAAAAAATTAAAAAAAAGACTCAGGTTTGTAAATCCTTTCCTTGTTTCAAGAAAACATAAAAAAAGAAAGTTTCATTTGGTGGCAACTTGCTACATCTGATGTTCTAGCAAAACCAGGGTTTAAATAACTTTCTAGCAAGCACAACTTCATTAAGGTTGCCTACACATTATTTTCAAGTGCAGCCTGTAGCGATAGGAGTTCAGGTGTTCCCCAACTATCACTTACCCCCATCCCAGCAACTTCTTGTTATGATATACACTGAGGAACATTACCCAATGTGAGTCTGCAAGCCTCCTGAACAGAACACAGCTACAACATCAACAGGACTTTTTCATGAGAGTAGTATTTTATAGTGTCCTAGTCAAGGAATTAAAGACAATTTACAGGAACCGATTTTCCAAGTCATATGAGACACCCATACTGAGGCTTATTATGCCCCAGAAAGGCTCAGTTACAGAAGAGTAAAGAAAACCTTTGACACAGAATTAAAATGAAAACAACAGTTCAAGAGAATGGAGATCTCTGGAATAAGTACTACTGTGTGCCCTTCTGCTACCATGAAAATAGCTGGGGGAGGGCCACAATTTAGAGGTCATTCTGTTAAGAAAGGAGGGAAAATTTGCCTGCAGAACATGCCAGCCTTTCAGGGGTGGGTCTCCATATACACAGTTTTATTCACAATACATGGATTTCATATGTACATCACTCTTCACCATATACTAATTCTCAAGAGACTTGGTTACGTTATAGTTGGACAGTAATAACATGGTGTGATGTTAGTTTGTTGCAGGCCTTGTCTCAAGTGCTTAATTTACCAGAGTATACTGTCTCCCCTGTGTAGTTGAGATTATGCTATTGTTTGTTAAGCATGTACCAAGACAAACAATGTCACAACACACCGTGTTCTGGCAATCAGATACTTCGTAAGCTTCATAGAGTCACATATGTGTCAAGGAACAAAGACCACTTGATGGTAAGGCCCCAAATTAGCCCCTTATGATACAAACAGTTGACAAGACAGAACAGCGAGACATACAAAGGCTCACCCCAAGGCACACCAATGTTTTCCCACTGTCTGCTAGACCTTAGCAAGCAACCCTGAAGTCAGCACATGACAGCCATGAAGGCCAAGACCGAATTATACCCCCAAGCACATGGCTGCATAAGCTAGTTTCTCGGTTCCAGCCTTGTACAGTCATTAAGTAGTCCTTATACCATACTGCACCTTCCCTAGATCCTCAGAAACCGAGGCAAGCGGCTTTACCCAGGTCCACCGCCCAAGAGGACTAGAGGGTCTTAGCACAAGGCCACCGATCCACCGAGCCAGCTCCCTGTCCCCAGCGCAGGACACCCAAAGCCAAGCTGCGTACGCCTGTCAAGAGCAGCGGTGCCACCCTCCAGCACGAGCTCGGCCGATGCCTGGAGCACACACGTTCCGGTGGCAGGCTCACAGCACCGCATCACGAAGCCGAGCAAACCCACCAGAAGCTCTCCCGTTGCCCTTTTCAGCCCGTTCGCCGTAGTACTGCCTCAAGCCCGCAGGGAGAGGACATTACGTTAGCGGGAGCCGCGGGCCGTGCCATGCGGCGCGGAGCCGGCGGGAGGCGCAGCCGCACCGGCCCCGGCTCGCCGGGGTGTGCGGAGACCCGGGACGGTCACAGCCCCCGGCTCTCCCCGTCCTAGCGTAGCCCTTGAGAGGGCGCCCAGAGCGCCCAGGCCGGCTGCTTCCGACCGTCCCCTGACCTTACCCTCGCTTGGCAGGAGGAGGCGGCCACCCCTCGTCCGCCTGCCCGAGCCCGCCGGGCAGCCTTTCCGTTACACTCCACCTGCCCGCCTCCCATCGCCGCCCCGCTCAGGAAAAGCGCTGAGGAGGACGGCGGAGGGCCCGTCCGCGCCCGCTCACCTGCAGGGGGAAGGTGGCCGCCTTGTTCCCCACGTAGCCGCGGACGACGTGGCTCTGGATGGAGAGCACCCGACACTCACGCTCCAGCTCCATGGCCGCGCTGCGCCGCCCGCGCCGGGCCGAGGTGGCGGCGCCGGCAGCAGGAGCGGGGGGCGGAGCGCGGGGGGGATCACGCGCTCACCCACCCCTCTGTCACACATACGCCCCGCCCCCCAGCGCGCGGGAGGCGGGTAGCGCGCGGGCCCGCCACCGCGAGGCTGTCAGGCGGTCGGCGGGGACACCCAATGGGCCTCGTCTCCGCCCTCTCTGCACAGGGGGAGGCGGCAGCCGCCGCAGCGGAGCAGGGCTGGTTCGGGGCGGGGGGAGCACGGCACCCACCGGCAGCACCTGATAACCACCACCCCCGCCCCCGGTGCTCTCATTGCAGGTCCCGCCGCGCTTCCAGCAGTCAGCACGCGGCACCATGCGAGCCAATGGCCGCGAGTCTCGCGCCCGGCGCTGACGCGCTGGCCGACACCCAGAGGCACTGCCCCAATGTCACGCCCCCCGCCCCAGCACAGGACCCCCGGTACCGCGGGTACCACAGCCACCGTATATGTGCTGGACGTCCCACGACCTGCGTCCCTTCCCAAACACCGCACAGGGTACCCTCCCCCCCCTTCGCCCGGTCCCGCACGTCACGCCGGCCACCGTTGCCACCTCTCTCCTGTCCTTGCCCGCACAACCCCAGCGCACTTGATGTCTTCAGCGCCCATAGGTATGCCCATAGGTTGGCCAGTACACAGCGTTGGCCAACCCTCTGGTGCCACCCATCCTGGGTGCTAACAGCCAGTTGCCGTCCACACTCCCCCCACGTCGCAGTGCTAGGAACACCTGCCCTCAGCGGACTGGAGACCTGAGAGCAGTATACACATCCCAACAGTGCTACAGGTGCACCTCGGGCGTCCAGAAAGCCCTGTGGAGCCATGGACACCAGAGGCAGCCCCACACAGTGCCTTGAGGTGGCCCAAGCTGTGGGCACCCTGACAGGGCACCACCCTTGCAATCAGGTTTTGTAGTGAGTGCAATTGTGTGTTATTCACACACACACACACACACACGCACATAAACCCTTTCGGAAGGGTGCCAAAGAGTAAAATAAGTTGTATGCGTTGGCTGGCAAGTGCTACAATACATCAAGACTCTGCTGAGATAGGACTTCATAATGTGTTTGGGAATTTCATCTTCCTCTAGCCATTTGTCAATATTGACCATCACAGCTTCAGTTAAAGATCACAACAAGAAATTATGCGAAATGCCTCTTGTTCTTCTTTGTAGATACTTTAAATTGACTCTTGAAATAGCATAATTATTTCTCAACAACATGAAAGAATAGTTTCCTCATCATAAGTAATCTGTTGGGAAGTAAGGGAACATACTGTTCTCCTTTCTGTCATCACTCCAGTCACAAACCTAGGCTGGCCTTACCACTAACCATTTCTTCACCACCTACAAATATAGGTATTTAGTCGAATTATACAAATTGGTGCATCTCCATGGAGTATAGGGCCAGAACAAGGAATTATCTGCACTATGGATGCTGCAGGTCCAGTAATCCAGGAAAATGTTACAAAACAGCATTTCATATGAGGAGGTTATCTCAAGGGAACACAGGTAAGGGTAAGCCAGAAGAATTAGAGATAGAAGAGTATCCTGGGATGTGATCTTCCTCAGTTTCTGATTACCCACCTCCACTCTCTATTTCCAGGCTCCTTGCCTGCTTTCCTCCACTGACCCACTTGCCACATCCCTCAGGGCCCAAATCTTAATTTTCCTCCTCTCATCTTAGTATTCTTAGAGCCAGGTCTGTTACCTCTTTCACACTCCTCGCATCTCTAATTTTTCATGCCAGTCTTCCGTCTTATTTTTCCTCTGACTTGAGGTATTCTCTTTCCCTCCCCAGCAACTCCACCTTATTTTCTGTTCCTCTTTTTTTCTTTTTCTTTCTTTTCATTTTTCCTTTTTTTCTTCCTTCCTTCCTTCCTCTCCTCTCCTCTCCTCTCCTCTCTCTCCTCTCCTCTCCTCTCCTCTCCTCTCCTCTCCTCTCCTCTCCTCTCCTCTCCTCTCCTCTCCTCTCCTCTCCTCTCCTCTCCTCTCCTCTCCTCTCCTCTCCTCTCCTCTCCTCTCCTCTCCTCTCCTCTCCTCTCCTCTCCTCTCCTCTCCTCTCCTCTCCTCTCCTCTCCTCTCCTCTCCTCTCCTCTCCTCTCCTCTCCTCTCCTCTCCTCTCCTCTCCTCTCCTCTCCTCATTTTCTGAACTCACAAGGGAGGAAAAGGGAAGGCTTAATTTGCAGTGCCGAGACAAGACAGGATACTTAAGAATCCAGACTGGCAGCTGCAGGTCAAATCTGTTTTAAAGAAGACAAAACTCTGATGAATTTAAAGCACTAGCAAATCTCAACAGAGCATAGACAATAACTTTTTTTTTTCTTCACAAAGGCTGACAGAACCAGGTTATACTTGGTGCTACTTTTCATAAGTTGAGAAAAATGCATATTTTTTACATTAAAGCAACATCTTCCCGCAAATAAGAAATCAGTATAAGATGTCATCATCTTTTAAAAGAAAGGTTGCCGAAAACACGGGGGGCAGATATATTCTGGATCCTCTACAAGACTTACTTCTAGACATGGCTCAATCATTTTAGTTAATATTCTTTCCTTCTGTCTTCTCTCACCCCAAAAATGATTTTGAGACAGAAAATTTCACTGAAAACACTCAAGCATTGGCAAATTTAGAAACAACTAAAAGTAAGGTCTCACATGGGAAATGCTAGGCAACTGTAGAGAAGTTTCCAGCCCTGTTTATGCTTGACAGTTGTCATAATAAACAAATACAGAATGCACACACTATGAAGAAAAATGTCTACATGCAGTAAAGCGTATGCCACATCCATGTGTCGTGATGCACATCCACAGGACACAGCCTGGTCTGGAATACACACCTGTACGAGATACACACTGCAAGCAGCTAACGTCAAACCTGGTTACAACTTGTTCAATTCAGCCTGAAGTCCAACCACTCTTTTTCATTTGGTAGCAATTGCTACATGTGTCCCGTGCTTTTCAAAGCAGTGGCTACTGCAAATTACTTGGAAGAGAAGACATCTGTGCCTCCATTTTGTTGCTCTTAAGGCCTCCACAAACATAATGCAATATGCTGGAGTGCTGTGTTTTCCCATAGCTCTTAGTACCCTGAAAAATTAAGTTTTTTTGGCCTTCTAGGTTGGAAGACAATCGTGGGAATGCAGTTGTAATTTTTTCCTGCTTTTACTGCCTTCTCTAGCAGTAGGGGTTAATGTTCCACTTTGACCTGGCAAATGTGTGATACATTTGGAAATGACTCAGAAAGATCTATGTTGTGTGTTCCACAGTGTTGTCAGGTGAGAGTGGGCCTCTAATAAGACAGTTGGGCAGTGACATTAATGGATTGTCTCTGTAGTTGCCTACGCCAACTGTATCTTTCCCTTCCTGGTAATGATAGACTGTCCAAAGAAGATGTCAGGAAGTGTTCTGTCATTTACAGCTTTTCTTCCTAAAAACTGCTCAAGCACATCTGATGTTCTCAGTGGAGGAACACCATCCTGACCTCTCAAACCAATTTGCCTTGGTCAGAGCAGTTTCCAGCATTATTCTCTGGAAATAATGAATTTTGAGTAGAAGATTATTGTAATTTGATCAAGAGAGACGACAGTCAGCAAGACCACAGTTTATCAACAACTGGCAACGTTTCTTCCACAAATGTTCTGTTTTCCTCCTGTGTTCTCCTACAAAGCCCCTAAATCCTTCTCACATCTCCCCCAGTCGTCTGCTCAGCCTGTCAGTGCACCAAAAAGCAACCCACTCCATTCTGTGGCAGACCTGGGGCATAATCCACAACAGTTGCCCAGCCAGCAATCCAGGAAAACACACATCTTTACCTACCTTCTCTTTGCTCCTGGGTGAACATGACAAACATCTTTATGGGCCATTTGCTGCACAGGCTGCTGCCTTCCTAGGTCTGTGTTGTTACCCTTTGGAATTCCAGCTCACTATGCATGAAGAAATAATGAGATTACAGTGAAAAACAAGCTTAACATAGGTCAACAATGTCATAATATTGTGATGAAGTTTCTCACCTTTCAGACTGTATAAACAGCAATATAGTCTGCAAGACATAGGCAGTAATCCTTGCAGCATATGCAGGACTGCTAGGGTCTCTGGTGGAGCACTGTCAAGTTTTTGGACCAGCTGTTCATGAAAAAAGCAATACAAGAGGCTGTAAGAAGGATCCAAGGCTCAGGATGTACAACCTAGGAGGAAATGGCTTCTTTAGCTTAATTAAAGTTCAACTCTATTAATTGCCTACAAATACATATAACACAGAGCTATGAAGGAGCAGAAGGGAATAAACTAAGGTCCATAATGAAGGGCTTAATTCTCTTATGCAAAGGATTATGAAAAGCACAGAAAGAGATTGCTTTGGAAGATTGATGAGTTTTTATCTTCAATTTATTTGTTTTTCATAACTAGGATAATAAATATTTGTATAAACATTGATAGCTAGATAGCTAAGATTGTTTGGGAATGGAGGGGCAGACTGCATTAACTACCAAGGTCTCCTGAAATCCAGATTTTCTACCTTAAGTACAATAAAAAAGATACGGAGCTGCCAAGAATATGACACACTCAGCTTGATAAAAGATGTATAGACAGAGGATCTTAAATCAGACTTTATAACTTGTATATGGATTCTCTAAATCATCATAAACATAGACAGAAAGTAAAAGGTCAAGGTTATGTAAAAGTTATGTCAATAGCCTTTCCTTTTCTCAAAAAGTCTTCAAGGCAGCAGAAATGGACGAGCACAGGGTATTAATTGTGCACTACCCAATTGGAAGACCATCTGTATTTAAGACATTGATTTTTGCTGGTCAGTTGAGTGTGTGGTGAGACAGATTGTAAAGTACCAATTTATGATAGTAATAGTAATAATAAAGTATTAGCAACATTTGATGTAGGAGAAGCCAATTATTCTTGCTTCAGACCAAATTCTCACTTGGCTTGTATTAAAATGATTAACTTTGTCAGGAGTTATCAATAATGGCAGAGAAGGAGCCATTTTCTCAGCAAAAGAAAGCGGATCATTGAAAACTGATCATGCCATCAAAGCTACTCTGCATGGGGGAATTAGAAAGGCCATTCTAAACCCTTTGACAGGCAGCTGTAACTGCTTTCTCCAGTGCAAAAAAAGCAGCTGTTGGTGCTGTTTCTCCAAAATCCAGCATGAAACAGAACTGCAGACTAGCAGGGTTGACATGGTCTCAGCTTTGGTGAAAAAACAGCATGAATAAAAATCGTTGGACTCAAATCCATGTTGACTCCACTAGTGATTATAATGCAGAGAATGGTACTCATAGATGCCCCAACTTCTTTAAACAGAATAGAGAGAAACAGTCATCATAACGGGCAGTAAATAATGAAAGTGGTATGTGTGACTGTGTACTCCAGATCAAATCATGCCAACTGCTGGGTGTTCCCTTCCCTTATGGCCTTTGAAACTTGCAGAGCAAGGACCTATACAATCTTTCCCACACCCTGGAGTAGCCTGACATTGTAGCCATTAAAAAAAAAAAGTAAATTAAGAGATGACATGATCAGAAGTGTAGTAAGAGCATCCATTCTCTTACACCTCTGACTCAAACCTGTTCTCTAGCACTGACTTGCTGAAGCTCCATATATGCTGAGCATTTTTGCAAAATGGGGCCTCAGGGAGGAGATCGTGCCTCCAAGTGTCAGGTCCACTCTTGCAATCCTCTTCGCGTCAATTGTTTTATTGAAGTAAACAGAACTGCTCCTACTCATAACACTCAAGGGGCCAGGTGTCAAGCTGAGGGACATGCCAGCAATAACAAAGTTTTTTTTAAAATGCTGTATCACTGTCACAAATTGTCGCAGTTGAACAGCAGCACATATAGCGTGGCATTCTTGATCCTCATCTTCTTCAGAAAAAAATACTCTTTTTCAAAAAAAAAAAAACAATGCAAGACCACTCGGCAGTGAAATTCTGAGCAGAAACACCCCTTTTATTCATACAGCTCTCAGTAACTCTACACAAATATTTCCATTGGTGCTGCTGTCTGCACATTTTGGTTCCAGCAGCCATTTAACAAAATGGTTGAAGTTAATGAAAAGGAAGCAGATGGCCTCCTTCGGTTGGCTAAGGGAGCTACAGTGCTTAGGATCAGCTTGCAGCTTTAGCCTGAATGCTCATGCTTGCACCCTCAGGATCCACTCCCATTGCACTTCTTAACTATTACCAAATATTGGGGAAAAGAAACAGTGTTATCAGGACTTTAATCCCAGTTACCCCATTTTGTCCTTGAATAATCACTCACCAGCATTACAGAGGTAGCAGAGTAAGTGCATGTACCTCTTTGCCAGTCAGTGTATTTCTAGCAGCAGAACAAAACCCTGCTCTGGCAGGCAGAGGTATGCAATGCAAGAAGTTAGGGTGCAATACAGCACAACGTGGCATATGGTCATGCGAATAGCTTTAGAGAAATGCATACAAATGTTTTCATTTTGCTTTTGCTTCACTTCTAAGGCACTTGGGGAGAAAGAGGGAAGAAATTTGTGTTATTTCACCGCTTTTAATGTTTCAAGTTCACAGACACTTCCGTACCTACCGTTTGATATTTAACCTTGAAAACGGTTCAATAAAGATTTTGGAGCAGAAATGCCACACTGTGTGTCTTTGTTTTACAAAATGTGTTAACAGCTGGAAAAGAATAAGGCCTTTCTCGGCAGTGGGAAAAAACCTCTCAGTCGTGAACTGCATCTCTCAGCAGTTTATCCCGTGTGTGTCTTGCATCACATGCTGTCGTCTTGCAGTCATGAGTCACTTGCTTCAGCTTCCACTGCTCAGGGATATCGGCTTGGCAAAGCTACGTGGCTACACAGCTTATTCCCTGGGGAAATGTGCACACAAAGCAGTGGGAAGTCAGGCCACTGCTGTGCTCGAAACAGAACAGATTTGCATTTGAGTTCAAGCTGCAGGCACTACATGCTAAGTTGACTAATACCGCATTTATTTCTAGTCCTGTTACCTGGGTAATGTTAATTCAATTTTGTTCTTTTCCTTTAGTGGTTACAAAAAGATTCTCTACTTTAAAATTAACCTTTAAAAATCTGAATGGAATTCAGTAAATTCACAAACTGTGCAATTTTTTCCAGTTAGAATCACTTAACTGCTTAAAAAAATAGTGATAATGAGGGACAGATTTCAGGAGTCAGAGATGTTAGGTCTGTTTCAGGCTGGAAATTTCTTTCTAATTTGCTCCTGTATTTGACTGTGCTATTAGGGGACATTTCTCCCCACTCATGTTGCTTTCAACATTGTGATGAGTAGCAACAGCTAACCCATGTAGTTCTGAAGGTCTCCTGTTTTTTCCTTCTTAGTACAAAAAACATAACGGTAGGATGAAATTAGCAGCCATTAATGGGACCAGGATGTCATACCAAACTTTCAGACTTTCATCAGAAGTTTCAGAATGTTCCTAGATTTGCTATTCTTAGCATTTACTAGTCCATTGTCGGTTTAGCATCCACAGGTATTTAAAAAAAAAAAAGAGAGGCCTAAATCCCCCGCCCCTAGCACTGCAATTCACACAAATAGCCAAAGTTACAAAAATTCAGAGGAAATTAATAATGAGCTTCCAATCTTGGAACATTCATAATGAACAATTCATTTCTGGAACTGAAGATAAACGCAGCTTAAGATCCTCTCAGCAAACAGCAGCACTTCCGAGGCATCACCCCAAAACTAGCAAAAGTGATAAAATGAGAACCTAGCACTACAGACCATTAGCACAAGATAAGCAATGCAATTGCATTTTGTGCAAGCCCCAGATTCTGGATTTTTCTGGAAAGGGAGGGCCAAAAAGCAGAATGTTGTTTTGGACTCGTTTCAGTCTCTCACCTAAGTGAAAAAAAGATTACTTCTTATGAGGACCTTTAATCTTCCCTTATTTGGTATCTGGGGATTGAAGGAAAGAAAACTTTTTACATAGAAATTACCAACACCACATAGTGAAAAACATCCAGCAAGATACCAGTAGATTTGATAGCAAAGGTTTTTCTCCAGGACAACTAACAACCTCTGAATTTACATGACCTAAACTGATACAGAAAAGATACGATGACTGCATGATGGGCAAAGACTAGAAGTCACCATCTAGTCCTGACAGATACATGAGCTGCCTCTCATTACCAGCAGTGAAGGCAGGCTCCCTGGCAAATAAACATTGACCATGGCTGCTTACAAATAATCAAGCAAAAATATCTGTAGCATATGCAAACCCTAAACATGCCAGTGATCAACTACAAATTCTTGTGCCTGGCATTACAATGCAATACAATATTTCCTATTCTTGGCAAACAATCGTGTTGGAGTTCAGGTCCTCAATAGCCAATTTTGCAGCCTGTGAATGTCAAACAGCAATTTCTTCTGCTCTTGCCATGAATGGCTCGTTTCTAAGCAAGAAACAGTGGGCACTCTCTCCTTTCTGTCAGTCTATTTGAAGGCAGGGCAGACCTCATTAATGATTCCTGATCTTCCTTTTAAAGAGATTAATGACAGGGAAAGACCTGTGGGCTTTCAGAAACAAAATTACTCCGTGGCAATACCCTGCAGAAACAAGTAGGCATTATTGGATTATACAAGTGTTTACCGTTTCAGTTGTCATTTTACAGAAGATGCCTCCCAGATGTTTACCATAGTGGCAAAGCCTATGAAAATATGAGTTAAGACTGGAATGAGATCTGCCCTCTAAAATGAGTGTGGAATTCACTTTCCTGGAGAGCCTAACTCTTGGCACTTCCACCTTTTTCACAAATGTGTCTCAAAGAGGTAGGGTTTAATCAGGGATTCTCTCCACATCCCCAGCACTTTGTAAAGAGCAAAATTTCCTTCACTGAGAGCTCTTTTATTATTGTATCTTCCTCTAAGCAGGATCACAGAGAAGGGTCCAGGCTGGAGCCTGACCAAGCCTTCATTAAACTAAAGCTTTCAACAGCAGAGGGAAATTCTAAGAAATTGTGCACCCAGAAAGCTTACTGTTCTTCAGGGTGAAGTCTGGCTTGTTATTAAGAACATCTTGAGCTCCAGTTTCAGTCTTCTTGCCTTCTGTTTTGTGTTTCTGACCTTGTATGCATATTTTTGTGGTGAGTATTACATTCACTATCGTGTTAGCACTGTTAGCCTCCAGGGAAGGTGGACCATAGAAACAGTGACAGCAGCTTTTCAGCAACAAACACTGCAGGAATGCAAGCAGGAGACAATTTCCAAGACTGTGGAACTTGTACCCACAATCCAAACCACACAGTGAACAGAATTCAAACCTCCCAGGGTTTTACTTTGATGATTAATAAGAAAAAATCTGAAAGAGAAATGTAAATAAGAAAGAATTTAGCCTAGGAACTGTGCAATTGCACTGGGTTATGTGTTCTATCTGGAGTGTTGTAAAATGCTTGTGCTGAGCCATGGGAGTTTGTTTGTTTGTTTTTTTTTTAAATAAACAGCTATGAAATGGGCTAGTATCTGCTGGTGTTGAATCAAAAATGTTGTGATATTTCAAAAGAATGGTGTACAAATTCTAAAGGAATGATGTTACTAGTAAGTGCACTTCTGTTTAACTCCCCAAAAGGAGTCAACACCCAGTTGATTGTAGGAAGGATTTTAATCTCATGCCTTAAAGCTCTTCTCCAAGGAGAATAATGCAAAAGACTTCTTTTGTAGGAAAGACTCTCACAAATGTCTCCTTTAACATTTCTGTGTCTTTTTCTGTTTTGGGGCTGGTATCAGAAAGATAGTATGGAAGGGCTAAAACCTGAGGCCTGCCTCTCAGAAGTAAGGAGCATAAGCAGCTCTTCAGAACCCAAGTCAACCCTATCTTGTTCTAAAGTCAATTTCTGTAAAATAATTCCTCTTCAAAGATTAAATTAATGTAATGTTCTAAACACAGATTTGTGAGGTCTCTTAAATACCCTTTATAAATACTTCCTAAAGAACCAAAACATTGTCATCTTCTATGTCTAATAAAAAGACATGCCAATGAAGTGGCTATCTTAAGGAAACCACTCCACAAAATGGTGCTAAAAGTATTTTGACCCCCTCTTGGATTTTATTTACAGTGATTAACATGTTGCAATATTTTTACAGATGAAATACTTGCTTTTCCTCCTCAAGCTGGTTTGTGCTTTTACACATGCAAAATACTTGAGTTTGAATCCTTCAACAGAGAATAATCTCTCTCTCTTGCCCCCCACACCACTCTTTCAGGGACAGGAGGAAAAAAAAAAAAAGAATTTAAATTCCTTTTACCTGAGTTAGAACTTGTTTAATCTGGGATGCAGCCATTTCAGATGCCTGACTGCAGCACACAGGTCTGACATGCTGAAGTTATTTTAGAGATCAAAAAACTATAATGTTAATAATTGTATCCATCCAAAATATTTTATGACAAATGTTGCAGTGTTATGTTGAAGTAAAAACATCCATATTTTTTTTTTTTTTAAATAAGTTAGTCCCCAGGAAGGGTTGTTTGTATGGTTCAACTTCTAGTTCTGCAAAGGACTTAATCTTGAAAGAGGCATTATGTTTCTCCTTGATTTGCATGACAGGAATGTAAAATATACTTGTGTTACCTTGCAGGTTTGTGCAGACAGACATTTTCTGGCTTCTTAGAAACACCTGCCAGTATGGATTATTGAAATGCCAATCCAGGTGCAACCTGCTTGCATGGATCCCATGAAGAATGAGGGGCACAGAATCTTACAGCAATCCCTCGAAGTGTGGTCAGGACGGGCACCACAAGTTTTGCTGTAGAACACTCCACCAGAGTGACTAAGATCCTACACAGTGTGAAGGTGGCATAAGGTACTGAAATAAGTCATTATCTTGGCCCCACAGCTAAACTACAAATGGGGATTTCCACCTGACAACATGTATAATAAAAGCACATTCAACACTTAATTTATGGTTGTATGCTATCGCTATGGTCTTCAACACTGTCAAAACATACTACCCTAGAAACTTGGATGTGTGCATTTTTTTAAAACATGTAGCAAGAACGTCACTTTTCCAGGACTTGACTCTGAAGGAAATCTGTTTTCATTTTACCTGAGGATTTATGTTTTCATTTTACTGGTGCCACTGCTGCAGATAGGTCACTTTTCTTTGTATGCATGAAGTTTTTTGCATTTCTGAAAATTCGGTGCCTGTCAAGAAACATCATTTATGTTTTTATTGATTCTGTGCAGTTGCTGGGCTTGTCATTACCAGAGGTGGAGATGCAGTACTCCATGCAGGATTCCCCTATATACTTAATTACATATGGGGTGCTATTGCTAATGAACGTGGAAACATCTTTCAGAATGTCCAACTCTTCCCTACTTTGGTACCTGCACAGTTATGCCTTTTAAGTACACGTCTTGCCATGTTGTCACTTCAATTACCAATTTTAATTGTCAAGGAATGACTGTGTATGATCTACTTAGTTGCTCCTGAGCAACCATGTAGCTGCTGGTGTATCTTCTCTACTGCCCAATTACAAAGGTCAGAAGCTCAAGGTGTTTAAGCAGGTGTATCCTCTCACAACCCTATTCACTTCTGACACATCCGAGTCTTCATCAGTTTTGGTTATTTATACAATAAAAATTAAATAAAGAGAGAGCACATGCATGCAAGCAAGAACAACTTCCTTTGTACTTTCAAGTGGCCCCCCGGATGCTACCCTTTTATCTCTCATCCCCCAAATGTACAGATTTACCCAAAATACAATGTCCACAAAAAAAAGATGTTTATTGGACTGGACTAAATGATATAATTCTTAAGACACTGTATTTGTAATTACAATGCTGTTGCAGAGGTAAATAAAATAACATGGATATATTATTTCTGCCTGTAATTAAGTCTAAGCACAGGAAATAAACGACAAAAAGGGCATTTGATGCTTTGCAAGTCATATAGATTTGATATACCATAAAAGATCTTGCATACCCAATAATTTAAATATAATTTGAACTTTTTGCCTTGCTGAATTAATTTTGTGCTTTTGAGTTCTCTTGAAGCTATAAAGAATTATAAAGCATTGGAGCTTGAGAAACTAGAAGTTGATCAGATTTGTAACAAAAATGTAGAAACCATCACTACAAAATAAAAAGGTATGCCACATAAACTTACTTTGACTCACAGCATGATTGGCAGCTGCAAAGTTGGAATAACACTATGAAAAAAACCTATGAAGTGAAATCAAACAGGTCAGATCAGTTTTTCTTTTCTCTTCTCCTACTGATACATCTCTCCATATAGTACCATTGTTTCTGTGGATATCCCAGATGTTACACTTATTTTTGTCTTCATTATTTATTGGAATTGTAATTATTCAAACATTTTGGGTAATGTATTCAATTTAACCAAACAAGCTAATTAAACTGCATTGACACTGTGTGGGTTTTTTTGGTAAAGTTGTCCTGAATAAAATTCCAGACCACTGAAGACAATACACACCACATACATATATTTACAAAACATTCCACCAGTTTCACGGCACAGATGGATTATGCATGAATCCCAACAAGCAATCACATCACTACAATTTTTGATCAAAAACTGACTGCCACTTCTGCCCTCTTCATTTAGCACTGTGGGCAACAAAGTAAGTGGACAAGCAACAGGTTCAATGGATCCACAACCAATAAAAGAGATCCAGACAACCATTTAAATACATTTCTATAATAGGTAACATACTAAAAACAAAACCAAACCCCGATGTGTCCTGATCCTGGATTCTTCTGTGCACACCAGATCTCCCTACCAACTTGTTTGCATTTATATTCTTGGAGGAATCGGTCATCTTCAACCTAATGCATTAACAACCATGCACATACAAACGCTTTTTTGCATATTCCACAAAAGACTTCTCACCCACAGTACCAAATAAACAGTACAACATATTGAACAGCCTTCGTTAGATCCTACTTACCATCGTCTTGTCCAAAAAATGCATTATGCTAATATACAATGGGATTTTGTTATTAAATAAACAATAATCGCTCAAACAGCAAGTATTAAATTTCTCAGATGTATTCTCCAGAGTTCTTTACTAATCAGTCAAGCCAATACAAACTAAAATAAAACCAAATGAAATTCAATCCTTCACTTCAGATGAGAAAAGAGAAAAATACTTTGTAATACTTCCATGGCCACGGACTGTCGCAAATTTAGTGCAAGAACTGGCACGGATTGTAATGGAGCAACTGAGACCAACCAGCAACCTACAAGTACACAAGTATTTTAAAGCAATTTTAGATGAGCTATGAAAGAGCAGTTTCAATCCAGTTTCTTATGGGGAGTAATCTGGCAGAGGACAGCCAGCATCAAAGACTCGTAAAAAGTAGTACTGAAATATGCAAATTATGTCTCAATTTTATTTTGCTGGCTGCAGTAGCTGAATGTTTACCAGTTATCGTAACACATGGTAATGAAGCAGGCCTACCTTCTCTTCTACAGGATCACAGAAGTAAGTGGTGGGAAGCTGCATGAATAGCTTTGCTCTGGCACCCGGGTGTGAGCTGAGCTCTTAACATAGAGATCTGCTGCAAAGCCTTTGCCTCATTCGCATAAGCAAAACTTCCAAAGAAAGATTTCAAATCTTCCAACCTTACCAAAGAAGTTTTTATTTTAATTTGCTCTCCCCTTCCTCATACGTCCCCCTTTCATGGAAATAACAACTCATTCTTTATCAAAGAAGCAAAGAAAAACCAAAACATGCACAGTAGCAATAACACGTCTAAATAAAAACTTAATGCAAGGAAATGCTGCAGAAAGAATTCTTGTCTACATCAAAACCAAAACCAAGCTGTCTGGGCGATAAAGTTTTACCCTGTACTGAGAGACACCAAAGGTTTTAGAGAGAGATGTGTGTTCTAGCCAAAGATGCACTACACTGATCTAGCTCACTTTAGGACAATCAGAGGTTCATTCACTGAATGAGATATGAGTTTCGGTAAAATGTGGTGACACCAGCTGCCAAAGAAGAAATCCATGAGTTTTGTCAGAGCTCCAGGAAAGACAGCAGTGGGGTGGGAAAAAGACCTAGAAATTTCTCCCATGCAAGAGCATTATTTCGGTTACAATAAAGAGAAGAAGCCAGCTTACAACATGAAAAGTGTGAGCCAGCTTTGGCACTTGCGTTACCGAAAAGAATGTGGTGACTGTTCCCAACTCAGCAGGCAACCAGCTGTGAAGGTTTATTTGCAACAGTGACCACTGGAGCAGGTAGGTATTTCTTACCCCAGGGAAAGCTTGCTTGCTATCTGTAAAGCTACCCAAGTCTTGCTGTTATTAAACAGAGAGATGAGGTAATAATTATTTCCAGAAGAATTAACAGGATGCCAAGGATGACACAGGAAAAAAATACGGGGCAAAATTTTAAAAGACATGAACAACCATAGTAGGTTTAAAATCTACATTGTCTTTTTCCATTTTAAGCACTGCCCAATGACAGACAATTTAATAACATGACATGCAAGTTTTCTTAAACTGGCTAAAAAAATCATGGGAACAATCAAATCCTGAACATTCCTTAATTAAATGAACAAGTCACTCATGAGTGACATGTACAGAGACCATACTTTCTGTAGACCAAACCTGAGCAGAGATTGGATTTTGTTTCTTTTCTGTAAATACACAAAATGAGTATTTCAATATACAGCTGAAGTGGCGTCAAAATAGCAATGACCTAGGTCACAATCAGAATTTTGTATATACAATCTGTATTAACTTAAAAAAATAAAGAAGTTCAAAATACCTCCAGAGAACATTCTAGGTTAGCAAAATGTCCTGTACAAAAGTAGGCCACATCTATTGGTTTAAAATAAATCCATAGCCATTGGTCTCTTCTTAGCTGATACAGTAAATGGTTTCTTCACTTGAGGCTCTCCTGCTGGGGTACCTGTGGACGACTTCAGCACCCCATGATGGGGTTTCTGTTCAGGATTGAAAGCCACACGTGAGGGTCCTTCTGGGCTCACTAATATACTTTTGTCAGTCTTTTTAAATTCTGTTAAAAAACAAGGAAAGAAGTTAAAAGAAATACAACTTTTGGAATGATTGGTCTTGTCAACTGATAGTGGAATTGCCCAATGCTGTAGGTCTGCCTTTGATTCTTAAGTCCGTAACTGTGGACTGAGGGCTAAGATTCAAAATAAAAAAAAAAAAAAAAAGGAGAGATGGTGGTGAAACACCTCTTAGCAGAGTCCCTTTGAGAACGGGGTCTGCTGCAATCCAGAGAGGCTGTGAACCATTGCCCATGGTTTCACAGACCACCAGAGATGCTGAGCCTACTCCTCAGAAACAAGTGTTCCAGCTATCCTGAAGAACACCACATTTAAAAGATGACAATGGGTAAGAAGTGGCTCTGCCCTGACTGTTAAACAGCATTGCTCTAGAGACTTCCTTATCCCTTCTGCCATAAGGTACGCATTTTCTTCTCTTTGTGCAGCTGTGTTATACTAACATGAAGACATATATCTAAGCCCACTATTCTCCATTTGAACTTGGCAAGACATTCATTTAACAGGGAAAACAGTCTCCTTATATATGGGATGCAGAAGGGAACTGACATTTATCTACTCATTAACAATAATAAACTACAGGCAGCTAAGGTAAGACTGAAACTTCACTACTAGACAGCCTGAGCTCAGCAGCACATGAGCACCTTTGTGCTGGGAAACAGCACAAGTGAGCAATAAAGACTGTGAAGAGCACGTGTTCCCCTAGGAAGTGCCTTGCAGAACAGGCAGGTCAGGAAGGACACACAGATGTATCACACTCACCAGCAGTCATGTTTTTATTCAAGCCAAATGTGACCTTTTTGGAGCTGGATGGCTGCAACTTGTTCAACTATAAAGTAAAATAAATACATGAAATAAGATTTCTGAGGCAACACTATGAGATCTTTTACCTGTATCCCATCAAAATCGATGTAAGGCAGCCTACTTCCACTTCCTTAATTTGATTTAGAACACCCTCAACTCTCTAGCATTGACTCCAGCTAAGAGAGCACTGTTTTTCTAGCCGTTTGTAGAGAAATCACATACTGTCCTAAACATCATTATGTAATTTAACAACAAAGAAGATATTTGTGTATTAAATACATTGGCCCCACTGCACTCAAGCCTTGAAGTGCAAAGAGGTCTTGAAAAGCTATTATATATTAAAAATATTTAGAAAAGAGAGCAGTCTTGCAGCCTCCACAAATGGGAAGCAATGGAGGCTCAAAGTCCCTTAGCCAGACTAAAAGTCAGTTTATCCTTTTGCTTTTTTTGCGAAATGAGCAGGTTTAGAATGATGTCCTCTCAACAAGAAGGTATTTCTGAAAGCAGAGGGGGAAAAGAAGAAGAGATTTTAAAGATGCCTACAATTCATTTTCTGAAACTCTGGAGCCATGTATGACTCTGTCTACGAGGAAATGCAATGTCATTTTCAGTTTCATCTGTCCCTATTAGAGGACTAAGGCAGAGTGGAAAAGACACTAGTGTGGTCGTGCTCTTTGCAATGGCAGGTAGCTTGGGAAGAGACCTGTGCCCAGACTTGGCTGCCATCTGCAAGATCACATTACCTGCATGGGTGTCCTGGTGGAAGAGATGCTGGTTCTGGCTTTCCTGAAGAATACTGGCTTTGGTAAAGTTGATTTTTCAAATTTTACAAAGTCACTTCCTGGTTTTGCTTTCTTTTTCTTTAATGGTGATAGAGCAGCGCTACTTTCCTATAAAGGAGGGAAAGGAAAAAACACTCAGGACAGAAGTACTATAGTTAACTATAGCTAGTACAGTGAGCAGCACTCAGAGCTTACCACACATGGCTTCTGTAAACATTGCCACAGCTGAGAGAGAGCTAGTTGGTACTCACATAAGCTAATCACCATGGAGTTAGTTTTGCAGTTAGCATGACTGAAAACAGAAGTTTAAGTAGGCTCTGTGCTGAAATAGAAAGGTCATTGCAAAGCAAACAACTTGTAATACATTTGCCTGGCCCATCAGAGTACAAAGAAAGATGTTTTCTTTATGTGCTTGTGGCTGCCTTACAATCCTCCCAGCTCTCCTGCACACAAGCACTGACTTTTTTTTCTCTTGGCCTTAAGCAAAATCTCTTTTGTAGTACCTCTGAATGGGTAAGATATGCTACTAATGAACAAATCCAGCTTTAGGCTAAGATGGAGACTTCAGCAAAAGAAAAAAAGCAGAGTATGAAGTCTGCCTGTAGTCTCACAAATTCAGCTATTGTGTATTGCAACTAGTTTGCTGCCTCAAACTCAAACTGAGGATTCCCATTTAAAGCAATCCTTCTCTCCAGTACAAGACAATTCTTAGGACCTGTACTGACAGTGCCACTAATGAAATGCACTGCTTCAGAGGTTTTTAACCTGTTGCCCAGGGGCCTCAGGTATCTCTGGACTACTGGGAGGGGAAGTTCAGCTATGCTTCACGTCAACCTACAGTTGTGAAATCCCAAAAGCAGTTCACAGCTGTGCTGTGGAAAATGTCAGGGAATATGGCCTCATCCAATTTGAAAATCACTTCTGCTTTAACTAAGGTGAAAAAGCGTAAGTCTTCAAGCTTTCTGAATACTGGAGACAACTGTGAAATAATGCTGAACTTGCCCTTTTTCCCCTCCTTCTCCCTCTCAATATTCGAAGCTGATTCTTTGGGAGTGTATGTTGTCTTTGAAATCAAGAATCAACACACATCCCGCATGATTTCTGGGCACAAGACCAGTATTACATAACTAAAACCAGGAAATAAAACATGTTATTTTCTCAACCAATGAAAACAAAATTCACAAAGCCTTATTTCCTCCACATTTATGCACTTTAGCTTTAGCCTGCTCTCTTCTTTCTTATACCAATACTCTCGCTCTCCTCCTGACTCAACTCCCAGATTTCTCTCCTTGTCTCCATCCCCTCACTCCCACTCAACGTACACATATACACACAGCTACCTGGATTGGGCAAAACCCAGCAAATGCTGTAGTACCTTCAGAACTACACATGGGAAGAGTGGCCCACTAGCCTGTGCACTGACTGCTCAGCCAGCCAACAGACAAGTCCTGGGGGTCACACTGCTGCCTTTCCCTCAGTGGCTATGCTCATTTGTGCCACCAACTAATTTCCATGGAGCTTGCAGGAACTTCATCTTGAGTCTATCACAGGTCTCTGAACCTGTTGGTCAGTTGCAGCAAAGTTTTACAGATGGAGATGTGGTGGCATAATTATATTTTCTTAGAAATTAAGCTTTTATAGAGAGGAAAGACAAAGTACACAACACAGAATATTTATGCAACAGGGGACAAAGCCTAGGCTTGGTTCCTACTTCTGAAGACCTGCAGTGAGCAAAATGCAGTTTGCACACTGGGGAGAGAGAAATGTTTTGGTCCTTCTCTCTCAGTACTTTATCATAAAAATTAGGAAATATCAAAGCTATTTTAATACTATTTGAGCAATGTTTCAAAAAAGTATTTTTTCTCCCTTCAAGGTCTGAGTTGTTATATCAAGTCCATTTATGACGCTGCACTGCATAACTAATCATAGAGTTTTAAACTTAAACAGAAGTGAGCCAATTGGCTAGTAACACACTTTTTAGTCAGAGGAAAATTGAGTTGTTTTTTATTCTGAATTTTGTTTAGGCTTTATGAATTTTTCTTTCCACCAAGGTGAGATTACCAGCAAGACTTCCAAGAACATAACTGAGCCCCTAAAATGAGTTACGGTGAATAGACATACAGGAAATAAGCAGTTAAAAGAATTTCAGTGGAAGGAGAGGGAAAAACCTCTGCACTCTCCCTCTTAGCCATACTATCGAAAAAATACAGTGCAAAATGCTTCCTGACTCTCGAATTGCTGACCAACATTAACCCTATTCTACTTAATGCCAATAAGAAAATGGAGATGGAAGGTGGGCGGGGGGGAAACCCGAGCTTGCTCCTAACTGCAAGACATACATTTTTGAAGAAGACTACAATCAGACCTTCCTAGCAAAAAGCCACAGTATTGTCTTTGTAAGAAACTGGACCATTAATAAATATCCTCAGTTCGCTTCTTCCTCAAATACTCTGCCCATACAGTACTAACAATTTGTTTAAGACGGAGAAGTGAGCTAGCAAATTAAGCCACTATTCGAATTGCTGTGGGCAACAAGGAGCTTATCCTAATCTAAGTGTGTACTGCTGCTGCTGAAAAAGGGATGGTCCATCCTACTGTTCTCATCCTTTTGCCAAAATATGCCCTTTGTGAATAAGCTATAAGCTCAACAAGACACCCAATTAAAAGAACACTTAACCAAGGGATCAAAAAGAAAAGGATAGGAAAAAAAAAAAAGAAAAAAAAAAGGAAAAAAGACAAACCCATACTCTAACAACTCAAGTTTCAGCTAGATGAGTTCTTACAGCTGAGTAGCTGGCACAGGCTTTAGTGTTGTTGCACATGAGGGTGTCAGACCATTGGCAGTGGGTGTGGATTTCTGGGAAATTGAGTTATTTTTGGAGACAGTGTTTGATGACATCAGCATGTAGCCTGCCCATGAAGCCCCACGCTCAGCAAGCTAAAGCAAAGTTTGAAAATGAGCCTGGCAGTTCATGAAGAAGGCAGAAAAAGGAATGAGTTATACATACCCCCTTTCTGCTTTTCTTGCGTGCAGTCTCCAGAGCTCCGTTGGCTTCAACAGAATTTAGCACTTCTTTTACTTTTCTCTTCTTTTTCAAGGTTGCTGCTTTCTGGCTGGAGATTTTCATCCCTTCCAAACCAACAAGCTTTGTCTTCAATTTGACCTTTCTGGAAGGTGCAGATTCAGAGTCTGCACCTTCTGACAGGGTCCCCAGCAAGCCCTCCTTGTTGGATTTCATGTCAGTTTGCTGCAGAACGGTACCCCCATTCACTAAGACGGCCCCTCCTTTCTGTTTCTTTTTCACAACCTTAGCAGTTAATGGTGTGACAGATCTGCTGATGTCCTCTGCCTCACTGGCGTTAGCTGGTCTGTTGTGAGATGCTGGTTTTACAGGAACATCTTGCACTTTTGGATTCATTCTCTTCAACTGATTCTTTCTGCTCTGTTCTGCGTCACTTGGACTATTCTGCGCAGAGATACTGTGATTTTCTCTGGTGTCAGTTGCTACGTTTGTGGTCTCATTTGCCTCATTTACTAGCAATTTCTTTTTCTTCCTTTCCTTATTATTTTCTGGCACGTTGCCCTGGCTAAAAACATTATATCCAGATGTTTCAACTACTCCCTCTTCACAATTTCCATCAGCTGTTCCAGAATCAGCATGTGTAATGTCCCTCTTCTTCCTCTTTTTCCTCTTCTTCTGGGGAACTGATGTCTCCTTTGCACTTGACATCTCCTGTTCATCCTCTAAATCCACCCCAAAAAGAATGCCATGTAACACAGACATGAAACACAAAGGTATTCTAGAACTCAGTTGTTCTAAATATTTTTTTTTCCTTTTTTCCTCTTTTCTGTTAAAACAAGTGTACCATTTTCTTGTTATCAGCCAGCACAACAGCTTTACTATTACAGCTGGTCAGGACATTGCATTCCTCTGACTCCTGGCCTAATTCATATTTTGCTGATCTTCCCATGTCACAGCTAACATCTAAGCCATTCCCTGTGGTAACCCTATTTTGTACAGTAATATTGCTAGAAAAAGTTGTTATTACCCAACTATTAAGCCCATCAGAAGGGCAACTCAGGGGTTCAGTAGTTTGGTGAGATATTTTGAGATATGATTGGGCTTGTGATGCTAGACATACTCACATGTAACTCTGTTCCCCTTTTCAGAAACACCCTCAAATTCCTATATTCCAAGAGTAATTTTAAGAAGATTGACATATTTCTGTTTTCCTATGGTAAACAGAACTGCTCAGTGAAGCAATTAAAAGAACTGCTTCCAAGTTCTGCTTTTGACTCAAATTTTTGAGGCGATGCTTGCCTCAAAATTGGTAACAAAATTTCCACCACTTTCAAAGAGACCTTAATTTCACATTTAACCTTCATCACAATGTAATACAAAATCAGCACATCCTGAACAGGTTTGCTTTCTTCAGAACCGCTTGCATCTGATACTCAGCCAAATTACACAAATGACTGCAAATTGTCTTTCGTCCAAAGGCTTATCTTGCCTTACCTTCTACTTTTTCCAACTTGTTTTTCTCCCAAGGCTTGACAGCTTTTTTCTTTCGTCTTCCCCTGCTGAATTCATCATCGTCTTCATCTGTAGAAACTTCTTCAGGAAAATCCTGGGGGAAGATTCCTGTTGAGGAGGAAGGATAAGGTAACTGAAATCTAATAGTTCTGTTTCTATTAACAGTTATGCTGTTCATATACAGCATAACTCCCACAGAAAGAAAACCATTGTTCCTCACTCAACCCCGAAGAAAACTGTATGAGTGATTCCTGTTTAAGTAAAAATAAACATATTTAAGGACAAACTACGAGGTTACTTAAATTGTGGCCATCTCACAAAAAAGGTGTAATGTGTCTTAGTGAGATTTTAAAAAACCCCTTAAAACCCCCAAAACAGTATTCTTGAAATTCATGTAAAAAAAGATTAAGAAGAAAAAAAGATTTGCAATACATATTGTATGGGAACATTATATACCCTTTAATGGAAATAAACTATTGCCTCTATGCTGCTCAGTTCTTACCTTCTGCTAAGTCCTGGAACCTGGAGTTCAGGAGGAAGGGAGAGAAGGAAAAACAAAACAGTATTACTGGTTTAGTACCAATAATAACACCAGCAGCATAGTGTCTCTGCACTTATTATGGTTTTGTCAAAACAGAAACAACTTTTTTTTTCTTTACACAGGAAGTTACAAAGATCTCATTCCACAAGAGATCTGCCTCAGAAATCCAAAAAACTCAAACCAAATCCCTGGAAGTATTGAGAAAAGAGCAATTCAACACTTCCCTCATATCTGTAACTTGCATCACACAGAATCTAATGTCACATCCTGCCATACAAATCCACCCAATGTAGATACACCTCAGCTAGCTGCGGTTGCCTAGTATCAATGAGGAACAGAGGCTTCAGGCACCCTATGCATGTTATCCCAGACTGTGAAACAAGCCTGCTCTCGTGAGGGTGGGAAGAAAGCAAAGTAAAAGTTGTTTAGGCCACGTTGGCACATGCAAGGTGTATTTCAACAGAACTCACTTTTTGACCAGCTTGTACAGGCGCTTTCTGTTTAGGGACGGTGTATTTTTCTTGCTCGCCAATTCAAAGAGTTTGTCAGCAACAGCATTATAATCAAACTGTTGGAGGAAAGTATGATACAACTTTTCTTAAGTTGCTTATTCATGCAGGATAAACCAATACGACTCATGTTATCAAAACTTCAAGCAGCATACACATCCTTTAAACAGCCACTCCCTTTAAACACAAAGTATTTTCTACTCTGTTGAAATGTACACCCCCTTCACACATGGATGCTGACTTTTACAGATGGTTGCTTCAGTGACAGGACGGTTGAACTCAGGATCACTTTCTCAAACATTTCTAACCTTAATTTTTACTCAAGAGAGAAGCCAATCAGCATCAAACCTCAAGTAAATATTTAGCTAATATCAAACTTCAAGCGTATCATGTCCTGATTCTTGCTTAAAAGCCACAGATGCATGAAGCTTATCTGCCTGCCTTTGTGTTTGATTGGTGGATCTGTCAAAAAAAAAACTGCACTGGAAGTGTGTCTAAAAAAACCCGAATTGCAACATATTACCCTCTTTTCTATGTTTCCCATCATCCGTTAGTTTTCTTCTTATTGCCAATGAAACTTATGCTGACTGCTTCACCACCCACAGTGACTTGGCTTTTGCCATGCATTTTTGAACTCTTGAAACAGGAAGGGAGGAGCAGAGAACAGAAGGTATGGGAGAGAGGAAAAGAATTCAGAATTTAGGCGTGGACTTATTTTCTTACAAGCTACTCACAGAGTACATATTACCTAAATATCACTTTACATTAAAGCAGAAGGAGGTTAAAGTTTTGTAACATGTTCATCCAATTAAGACCCATCTATACCTCTTTAAAGGAACAAGAAAAAAGAAAACAGAGGGGAAGTACAAATAACAAAGCAAGGAACAAACCTGAAGAACAGTCCCGATACCGTCATCTGAATTTTCATAAACATCCTCTGTTTTTTCAGAGCTCTGTGTTGATTTTCTTAATGAACATTTGTCTGCTACAATAATAAAAAAAGACTATTAATGTTTAGCTTGTAAAAACTGAGATAGCATGCACTGCTCTCATAGACAGAAGATGAGGTGAGGTTTCCTTCATGTTACCTTGTAAGCCTCTGATTTACCTACTTTATGTCACCATTATGGAATACAAAACTGTGGCATTCTCTGATACTCTGCACCAGAATATATCTGGATTGAAAACCTTCCTGCTCAGTTTGTTGTTTTGTTTTTTTTTTTTTTTTTTTTCTAAATTAAAAACTCCCATAGAAGGCCGAAGCCTCGTCTTCTTCAAAAATGTCTGGACATTCAAGAACCAAAAGCCAGACTCAGTTCTCATCTAGCACCGTTGCAGAAAGCTGCTATTGCCTGGTTTTAGAGATACAACTGATCTTTGGGATGTTTTTTTGGAGCCACTTTGTTTAAGCACATCTGAAGAGGAGAGAGGAAAATACAATTATCCTTACAAAGTCTTGAATGGTGTTTGGTTCAGAGCAGAAACGTATTCATAAGAAACAGACTTTTAAAACCTACCAAGTGTTGTCAAGGCCATTTAGAACTTCCTCCTCACCTTCAGTTTTAAGTGCTTCTTTATTTTCCTGTTTGTCTTCTTCAGAGTCATCCTCCTCATCGCTGTTGCTACCCAGTTCTTTCATTAGGTCCTCAATGGCGTAGGGAGACTGATCCACAATCATTTCAAAGATACCAGTGGCTACAGCATGCAGCACACATCGACTGTGTTACAAGAGAGCAGGGATGAGTTGAAAGGCAGAAGCATATACACCCTCCCCTCTCCCACGAAAAAAAAAAAAAAGGAAATTTGAGGGACACAGGGAAAATGGGTAAGAAAGAGGAAGAGCATCAAGCTCTCCAGTTGAAGAAAGCGAACCTGTTGCTTCCTAAACAGCAGTCCCTTAATCCAAATAGTGTCCTGCCAATCTTCCCCTCTTAAATGTCACTGTGTTCATATGCTGCTCTATATTACACTGCAACAAATGATCTAGCCAGCTGAACTGTTCTATGCATGTTTAAAACAAAAAACTAGACAAACCCAACCAAAGGAGGTTGATATAGTTCTTATAAAGCCATACAGATTATCTATAGTTTTGACAAACATAAACTGTCTTCAGATGACTGTGCATAACTTAAGTAAAATATCCTTGTTTCTTTACATTCTAAAGTACCACTATGGCTCTTCTTCAACCCATTTATTTCCATGTAGAGTGGTATATGCAGAATTTTTTAATTCTTAAAAAATATTTATCCTTTCATTGAACTTACTCCTTTGATTTGGCAGCAATTTTGCAGAAAGGCTCAATGAACTTGAGATTCTGGTCTGCTGTAAGCTGTATGATTAGAAAGAAAATAATTAGTACAGTAAACTGTATGTGTACACTCAAATCCTTGAATATTTGGTGTAGGGCAATCTTCTTTAAGATGTCAAGTCTAAGTCTTTTGGCATACTGCCAAAATCCAACTGACAGGAATATCCAATGACTTTTTGTTACCACTAACTTCTACATATTCCCTGGAAGAACTATAAAAATGTAGACTGGTTTACAGACTTTAATCTGCTGACTACAAAAATATAATGAGGCTTCTTGTTTTAAATATGGATACTTGAGACAGAGAAAACTTCAGTGACTTTTTGCTCTTTCACATAGAAGGTCTGTGGCAGACATTGATAAGATCTGGGTTTCTCTTAATTGGACCGCCTACACCAAAACACTGTCAGCTACAGTTATACCAAAGATAAAAATCCTTCCCTGAATCAGGAAGGATTTTATGTGCATCAGCTGTGATTTGAAATAGTCTAGGGAACTAATTCTCTATGCTTCCTATGAGCAGTTTAGTCATGGAATGAAGGTTTTGTGACTGTGGAGCTACAGAAATTATTTGGGGTTCAAGTGCAGGCGCTTCTCTTGTGTGCTTCCCTCACACTTCACAATCCAGAACCACAAAAGCTGCAGGTAGGATTGCCTTCAGTACTGTCTGCAAAGAGTACAAATGGAAAATTGCTAACAGCTCCATCCATTGCAAGGAGATGTGTCAGATGCCAGAAACAAGAGAAGGTAAATGCGCAGAAGCCTGGAGCCAAGTATTGAGCAGCAGGCAGCTCGCCGGAGCGCAGTAACTGGAGATGGACTCTTTGGAAGAAGTTCAGCAGTGACAGCTGCAGTAACAGGCTTTCAGTTGATGCAAAACTCTGCATCACTGTAACATCAGCCAAAATTAAGGTCAACTGAAACAGCAATACACAGCAGAGAAAGACAGATGTCATCAGCAAAATGAACAACTGGATGTAGAGGTTAAATTGCTCAACACACAGACAACAACGTTTGAAGCAAAGAATAAGCAAATACTAGACAACTTTGAAAGCTCACTTCCTTCCTCTATTTAGGTGTATTACACAATCAGCAGGCTTGACGCCATTTTTGGAAAAGCAAAGACTGGCAAACATGTTCACACGAGGGAAAAGCTGCTAAGACCTTTCTGCTGAAACAAACAAATGAGAATGGTGTAAATTTTCTATTGCTATTTCCATGCTCAATTTAATGCAGTACTCGGGAACTTGAGATAAATTAATACGTTCTCGCTGCCTACACTAAAACATCAACAAAAGTAAAAGAATAACTTGTAGTAAGTAACTTTTTTCATGCTTATTCAATCTTGCTATGTTACATTTAAAACAGTTAAAACATACATAATCTAAAAATTCTAATTGTTCTAAAATGCTGCACACAACAGTTAACATTAATCAGGAAGAAAATTACAACGTATTTTCTAACCTCCTTTGCACCAACTTTAGCCAATTCATCCAGATAGATATCAATGAAATGTAACTTTATCCCAGTGGGAGAACTGCTGTCTGGATCCATAACTTCTTTCATTAGTAGCTGCAGGAATACTTCAGTTAGACTGGAAAAAAAAAAAAAAAAAGAGTTAAAAAAAGGAACACAATATTAATATTTCATTGCTCATGTTCTATTTGCTTTAAAAATGAACTCTATTAGTTCACAGTTTTACCAGTTATTTATGACGGTTCAACACACTCGTAGGAAATAACCAGTGACCCATTTTCACATCTTGAAACAAACTTTAAAAAAAATACCACCCATAATGAGAGATGTCTAGATGAATTTGTAGCATCAGACAATCCACTCAATGCAGTTTGTTACAGCACAAATCACCGTTTTAAAATTCACACTTTAATTTGGACTGAAGTTTATTGTGCCATGTGATTGATGGGTAGGAGGAGGGCTGCTGCCATTTGAGCAGGGCACTCCTAAAGACACCGCTGCCACATTCATCCTGGATGGGCAACATCTGGCACCCTTCCACTTTATGAGACAATTTTCATTTTGGTGCACACCTAATGATTAAATTGAATACTGATCTTTCTCAAACTCATTTCAACTGTGCAGACTTTGCCTTTGTTAAAGCATGTTATCCACTGCCCCTCGAAGCAAAACAATTACACTAAAGAACAGATCGAGGACTAAACCAGACATTAAAAAAAAAAAAAATTATTCCAATAGCTCAAGCCAGAAGTGATGGAGCTGTGTGCAAGTAGGAAGGACTGTGGCTCTGTTCAGTTACTGGCTTCCAGAGTAGTAACAAATACTGCTGGAGTGACATGGCTTCTTGAAACAAGCTGTCACTGCTGCACTGAAGCAGCACTTGGCACTTTTTTTTGCTTTTTTTTTTTCCCCCTGAGGCATATCCTTGCTATTTTTTGGGAAAATAAAGCTTTGTATATTCCACATGTTCTCATCTGGTGTTCTATGGGACCTCCTGCAATTTTGCCCAGAACAAATGTTTCTAGTTCCAAAGAACAATTAAATTATTCTAAAACCATTATGCTTATTTCAGTTTTACTTTAATACACCTTTACTCAAAAGCATTTTTAAAGAAAAGAGAAATGGAAGACATGCTAGGCAGCTTCTGGGTTCCACCGCAGAGGGAAAGGCAGCTCTTGAGCTCCCTCACTCTGCGAAGGAAGGAATCCTGATCTTCTCTTCCCACACTGCCTCCGCTCCGGGTGAAGGGCCTCCAGGCCATTCTTCCTGTGAAGCTGAAAAAAGGGGGGGCCAAAGCCTTGCGTATGAAACCTTGTCAGAGATTCGTTTGGGGAATGTGTGGGAAAAAAGGGCTTCAGCTTTATCAAACCTCCTCCCAGGCTTTCTGTTCTTGTCAAGGAGAGTTTTAATCTCGTCAACCCATAGGCAAATACAAAAATTAAGGTAGAACACAGGGGATGAGGTATACTTTAGCTTTGCAGCCCTTTCTATGTCCACAAAAAAAATTGCTGATATGCATTCCACATTTCTGAAGGCAATAAAGAGAAAGGATAACTTTAACACTAGGTTATCAAGCCCTTTTAATTAAAACACTTAAAACTCTTCATCAGTTTAAACACAGAGGAAGCTTAGAAGTGGCACAAGAGCTCTAGGCAGAGCAAGATGACTGTAATTACTTGCCATTTGATAGAACATGGAAGACAAACAAAACCCCTGATGTATACAATAAACAGGAAGCCAGTTTATAATTAAGGAGTTCTGTCTTGCCAAAAGACAAGTCACCATGATTAAACACGGTAAAATAAAAAAATGAAAAAAGTCACAGCTAATCAGAAAAACAAAACAACCAAAGAAAAATTCATTTTTTGTACTTTCTTTATGCAGGTTCCTTGTTTAATCTCTCCAGAGCTGACATTCCATTGATAGGTCTCCTGGCTACATGAGTCACATCTAGCAAACTCCATAAAAAATTTGAAGCCCTCAGATTTCACAACTGCTTGGAATACCCTACGACAAGCTCCTACATTTAAGTTTTGCATAAGCATACATGCATTACTTTCTCAAATCTATTCCTATGAAACATGTACTACATGGCTCAGGTGAACATGAGAGTTATTGATTGCAGTGTGTATTTAACTTAATGAAGCCTAACACCTAACTTTGTTTCTAAATTACGTATCATAAGCAATCTGAAGAACAAATAAGCCTTAGTGTTAGGACTTCTTAGCTGCGCCATCTATGGAGAAAATATATTAAAATGAAAATGTATTTGATAAAGGTAAATGGGGCAACTTCTTTATGATGCAACTACATTTAGAAATCTGCTTACCTTTCATCCCATTCATTTCTTTTCAGCACTTCAAAGGATTGCCTCAAGATCATACGCATTAGCTGCAAAGTACAAAATTTGTTGTACGTGTTGCTCATGAAAACAGATAAAGGAGTTACTGTAACTGTAATACAAATAGACTTCCTAGTAAACCTCTCTGTAGCACAACAAAGTGGAAAGCTTCCTCATATGAATGTTTTGACATACATATCATGTCAAGCACCACAAAGATGCTGTGAAGCTCAAAAGCCAGTAAACCATTATCATACCCTAAGCCCAGAAAAATCCATGACTACTTCTCCTATACAACTTGCTCTTGCTCCATCACTCTGATTTCTTTATTAAGTACTGCCAAATCTAAAAAAAAAACCCAAAAAACAAAAACCCACAGCTTAAACTGCAAACAACAATATAGGAGAGATAACATTAATTATTTAATTTACTTGAAACTTGCATTAAGAGACAGCCATAAGTAAAACAGCTACATTAAACAGGCTCAAAACACTCCAGTTACTGAAATACCTGCTTTCTGCTAATACTGAGGGGAACAAAAAAAGACAGCAGTGAATGTGCCTGCAATTAACTTATTTCAAATATTAATGTTATTTTGTTCTTTACAAAGGTAAGTCTTCTAAGATTCTTCTCTCACTGAATTTACTATTTATTTTAATACAGTTTCCTGTAGAAAGAATTCTGATACCTGAATGCACTACAGTAGATACTTTAGTGGTGGAAAGTTGGGGTTCTTTATACAGAGTCATAAAAAAGTCTTTAAACAGTCTGATCTAAATAACTGACGCTGATGGAGTGTCTTCTGAGACAGTATTTATTTTCCATATAGAAATCAATGAGAAACTTCACTATTTTATAAATAAAGGCAAACAACAAAGGACTTGCAGCCTAACAAACCATAATAGCTTTTAGATTTGTAGTGGTGAGTGAAAGGCTTTGAAACATGCATCTGTTGCAATGCACCATGAAGACAGTCACTCCTTTTCTCTTACAATATACATAAATGCATGTGCAGACAAAACTGCCTTCCAGCACACCACCACCATATCTTTTCTTGCTGAAAAGATCTACAAGACAGTTATTATTACCATATAGTACTTATCCAGACGCAGATTGTCTATCCCACTCCATTCACGGTTCATAGTTTGCCAAAATGTCTGAATGAACAGGTGTCCTGTAAGAGAGTAAGAAAAACTATCTGCATGTCTGGCACAATGGTTTATTTTGCTAACCTAAAAGAATCTCACTAAATCATTTCAACATGGGAAAGGGACACATTTCCCTATGGATTTGCCAAATGACAGGGACAGAGCTATGGGAAGACATGCTTGAGACAGGTACAAGGGCAAGTCAATTAAACTTCAGAACAACACAAAAAAAAGGCACACAGCTACTTTTAAAGGGATGTATAATTACAGGGGCAGCTTTGTATCTATTTTGTGTTATATACACACAAGTTACAGCAAACTATCCATTCTGCACTCATTTCTACCTATGCAAGTTTTGACATTGACTGAGCACTATTTCAAGTGCATTTGGAATATTAGGTGTTTAACAGTTCATGAAACAAGGTTGGTTTTGAGTAGGAAATACACAGGACAAGTAAATGCAGAATTTCAAAGTAAGGGGACAAGTTTGCTTTGCTGCCCACCCAGAGAGGTCTCACCTTTATCACACTGGAGATATAACTCTTCTGCAACAACTCACTAAACTGCATCTCATGCTTCCCTTAATGCAATCACACACACCAGGTGGACAAAAAACAAACAAACAAAAAAAAAGCAAAACCAAAGCAATGGCCCTTTCTGGCTGTCTTTATTCTGGCACTGTGATAGTGGCCTCAAAATTGCCAAAGATGAAAGTACTTTACATTGCATTTGATAATGAAATAGTACTTACGAGCCTCTGTATTCTGAATCACATGGATAAGCTGCGAGATATTGCCAGCAAGTTCCTCCTAAAAGGAAATAAATATAGTTAGTTTAGCATGTTTCAGAGCTTGGTCTCCTCACTAAACACACCACCAGAAAACAGCAAGAAGTAAAAATATCATGGAACATCCCTCAAATAAAAAATATTCTCTCAACAGCTGCTTTAGTACTGCAGCTATCATACAACTGGGATTAGGTGGGGTATCAAGCCCTGTTCATTTCACCAGACCTCTGCACAAATAATCTTTTTGACAGCAAAGTTAAATTAGGAAGAGAAAAAAACATTTAATTAACACATTATGTAAAACTTTAGAGGTACTGTTTTCATATAGCTTAGTTGCAGTTGGAGTGCTTTGTGCTAAGTGTGAGAGAAACCTTGTTCACGCAAACAGACAAGTGATTCAAACACTGATTAAGTGAGGTTACTAAGATTTTGTACTCCAATACTGGTATTTTTTGACAGTAGGGAGACAAACTGGTAGTAATTGACAGAAGTCAGTAGTAAAGGCACAGTTGGTAGTAGAGGAAGTGACACTGAACTAATGAAAGAAAAGGAAGTGTGAAACTTTGAAACAAAGCTAACTAAAGGTTGCAGGTATGCTGTAGTTGCAGGTAAGGGCAACCTGCTCTCACTGTTCTAGCTCCACCAAATCAGTGCACTTCATAATGGCATGCATTTCAGTTCTGGTTTTGTAAGGTAAACAGCTACACCTGCCAGAGGGTGGCTCCAAACATGATGCCATTTAGGCTTCTGCTTCTGTGGTGAGGATCAATGAGTTGCAGTCACCTCTCGTGCACATGCCACATAAGAGCAGCAGGGGAAGGAGAAAAAGAAATCCAAATCAGGTGATAAAACTCACTAAAGTCACTTCCACTATTCTAAATTAGTATGTCCCTGTAATATATTTTAGAAGAGACCCACTCAAGCAAATATAAACCCAGTTAATATACCTGCAGCAGAGGTTTATCCTGCATCCACATACAGTAGAACAGGCCCTTCCATATTTTCAGCAGTTCGTCCTGGCTGAAGCCACCTATAATACAGAAGTCATCTGAATGAAAAACCCCACATTTCCATCAAAGTGTTTTCATGCAGTTCCCTCTGTACCCCACTTTCTTCTTGTTTTTTGTTATATTCTCTTGAGCAAACCTTGGTTCCTACTGTAAGCACACTACTTGGAAGGCAACAGTGATTCGACCACACTAAGCTTCTATCATGCACAAAATAACAAAGATTTCAAAGAAATCACAGATTAGATAAATTCTAAGATAATTCTGATAAATGCCTCTGGCATATTTTTAGCACCAAGTCTGAGAGGTATTTTTCATGAGGGCATCTAATTTTGCAACTGAGGTGACGTACAAATTCTCAAACATAACTAACAAGCTTTTTTTTTTAACACCCCACTTTACAAATGGTTTTGTTCCTTATGAAGGGCTTGTTTTGACAGAATAAGCTTCTAACACGTAAAAAAATGTATTTTTACATTAAAATGCATAATCAAATAGTCCGAGCAACCATAGTGAAAATATTTTCTCTGCAGTTAGTATTGAGGTACAGTATCATCTGAATTTTAATTGTAAAGAATAGTTTCATTATTAACAGCATACAAATTCACATTCTAGTCAAAATCACGTATTACAGAAGGCAAGTACTACCCAGAAAATAAAATTTTACCACCAGTAATAGTTCAAGAATGTTTTAAAAACTGGATTATTCATTATATCAAACACATTTCTGGGAAGTAAAATTATAATGGTACACCATTACAAGATAGCTACAATAACCTACTACAGCTATATTCAAACTGTGGTCTATTAAGTACTCTCAAGTAATTTCAAGAAAAATCACATTAAAAGACTAAACCCTAATCATCATCAGTAAGTTCAAATTTGCTCCGGAAAGATGGCGGTGACTTCTGAAAAACGTTCAGGGGTGTGCCAATCAAAATGCCTGAGACTCAGTGCTAGGTCTAAATTGAGTACCTCCTCTTGGGACTGAATAATTGGAAAACAATTATCCCTACTGCGCCATTCCCCAGTCAGACAAAAAAATTCATAAACATGTTAATCATAATGGTTGGTTAAAAAGAAAGGAAGTAAAGCTGAGTGAGCGAAATACGCAGAATGTTACATAGGAAGCAATATGTCTAGTCATATTAAGCATTAATTATTAATTCAGCTTACATTTGTCAGTAATGTTAAGATTAAATATGAACGTTTGAGTCACTGCTTTAATATTAATTCAAATATTAAAATTCATAACATTTCTTAACAGAATTATAAGCTGCACACATAGCAGTGAGAAGCACACTTAACCTCATGCGCAGCACTAACTCTCCACAGGCATCAAACATCTGACTTATGTCCAGAGGATGACAGCTGCTACCTATAAAGATGGCTCAGTTCTTCCCTGTCTGGGGAACAGACTTCCATAGGGCTGCTTTTCATATATAGAGGGCTTTTTAAAGTGTCCGAGGCATTCCTTTGTCTGTTTGACAAATGACCCCGATTAAAATGTTCTAGAGCAAGTTTCTTATCCTAGTCACTCAAAAAGAGCTTCCAAGATCAGGTTTTCCACTTTATGTGCCTTGCTCTGGCTTTGTGTACCACTACTAATAGAGTAAGAGGGTCTAATGTGTTTAATTTGCTTGGAAGTTTTAATGCGGAATCCTGAAGAAATTGTGACTCTGCCATGATCTCACGTTTCAAAATGAGATCATCACACTGTATAAGGAACTGTGTCTGCAGGGCTACTTTTTTGCTTACAGGAAACGCAACCCCAACTTTAGCAGTATCTACTCGGGAAATAAAAAGAGTAAAATAAATTCTATTTATTAACACTACTGTAAAAACTACATAGATGAGGCCAGCTCTTCTAAGCTGAAAAAAACCCCCAAAATACATAGAATTCCAAGGAGTGGGAAAAAATAAATGGCTACTCCAGGTGATAACAATAATAATTCAAGCAAAGTTAAAACCCTGAAATCTACTGTATTAACAATCACAGCGTGCAAAACTGAAGGCCTTCTTAACTTTAAAGCTACCCTGAGAAAGATTTTGGTTGTAGTACTTGGATTATAATTCTGTGTTTATGTACAATGTGGGAGCTTGGATTAATAATGTTACAACTACTCACTGAAGGCACGCTACATCAATGCAAGCCTTATTTGCATGTCTGTTTGCCACTTACACTGTTTTGACATTGCTATCATTAAAACTGTTGCAATTTTCCTATTCTAGATAATCATCAAGGTCCAGATTCACATGGGCAGATTTCAGTAGAAATTACACGCACCCTTTTATAGAGCTGGGCCCAAGTAAATGCAGCTCTGTCAGATAGGAAACTACCCATCAATCTTTCCTCATTTACAAAAAGTTACTTTTACTTACTGTTATGTCACCAACTCATTTACCAATGTGTCTATAAAAGATACACTCCAATTATGATCCAGTATAGAATGCTCTTCTTCTCTTTCAAGGTAGGATTTTAGGAGTAAGGTGCTCATCTGAGGTTCATCTGCACACAAAACAACTTCAGAACTTCAGTAGTTCTGTACCTTCTGTAGAGATTAACTTACTGAAAATTAAGAGCTCCAGCTCTTCAAAGAATGCTCCCCAGCATGATCTATAATTCAGCCTTAGCACAGACTATACTGAATGGTCTTGCCTACCTATGAAACATTTGACTGAGGTGTCAGATGAACTCTGCCACCTCTTTCAAAAGTTAGCGTGTTCTTCATTGTTCAAGTTAGCGTGTCTAGCTGGTTTACCTAACACCTAAGCCTCATCCCTCTCAGAACGCTGCACAGATGCAAGAATGATAATTAATAAAAACCTTTAAAAAAAAAATCTCTCGCCTGAACATAACACTTTCTGTCCAAGTCCAGAGAAGTTAATCTTTGCTTCAGTATTACTGACCTGAATAGTAAGAAAGATGAAGTAAATCTAAGAGCACTGGAAATTAGTTACCCTTCTTTTCTACTCATTTGCATTTCACAGTGGCCTGACCTTAACGTGCAAAAGGTTGACATCCCAACTGACAATTTCCCTGTGGTGGTTTCCTTATACCTTAAGGCACTTGCTTAACATGCAACCTTTTTCCTCAGCTAGGACACTCCTGTCCATCTGGCAGGCTACTTCCACAAACTTATATGAAGCTTCACTTTCCAACAAGATGCACAGAGCATTACTGAACACATAGAAGCCATGTCCAGGTTGAAAAGCTTCCAGAGCTCAAAACAGCTGGAGGATCAGAAAGTGCTTAAGTGCTTGGGATGAATACAATGTACACTCACTTGCTCTTACTAGTCCCTTGGCATCCCCTAGATCTATGGTAACTGTCAGAAACAGGATAATGGGCTATTTTGCCCTCTGGCCTGTCCCTGTAATGCTGTTCTTATGTGCTTATTCATCTGTTAAATGTGGCTAATGTGTCGAACATTATTTGGAAAGGGAAGAGGGTAAAGGGAAGAAACAATACATATTACCCACTGTCTTTGCAAGGGATTACCATAGGTTCAATCAGCATTCCAGTCTCAGTTTAGCTCTTGGGCTGGCTTCCTCAAAGCCAAAGGAGTGTGTATGAATAAACCTCTGTACCAGTTTCCCAAAGGCTGCAGGAAGGTTTACTAGGTCAGACACAGTGCTCTGCAAATGGTCATAACCAGTTCCCCTCCCATATTGTGTCCAGTTTGCAACATGGCATTCTGGAAAAAGCAGTTCAGAATTAGGACAGAATCTCCTGGACATCTCCACACTGTGTTTCATATCACTCCAATGGGAAGGTTTACTGAACTGGATCCATGCCTTCACACAATGCTATGACTGACCTGGTAAACCTCCTACAACCTGCATCCATGAGGAGAGGGTGCACAGCTGGCACCTTTGGGTGCAGGCAGCTTCAGACCAGCACAGCTTCAGAATCACTGGCCAAAGCCAGTAAGTTTAACTACACACACGCTGTCTCTAGGCTCACCACTGAGGTAGGTGTCCATGCACTGAACTCCTGGTTTTAAGATGGCAGTACCCAAGTAGGATGATAAACCTTGTTGGAAAAAAAGTTCTGATACCATGAATGTGGAAGTAACAGGTGAGCCAGATAATATTGACAAGGAACACTGAATTGACTGCAGCTGTACAAGTGCTGAAACACCCGAGCTTTTGGCAATTCCTTCCAATGCACCTGAACATCAGTCATGAAAACAGGCAGCAGAAGATAAAACTACAGGCTCCATCTACTGGGGTGGGTTCTGCCTGGGTCAGGTCTGAGTCCTGTTCCCGGGAATGAGCGCATGAGCTACAGTGGTCCAATCCCGGCCATGTTAACGCTGCCATCAAGACCCCCAAGCAGGCCAAGCAGATTCCCCCCGAGCCCCACGGCCCCTTAAGCCGGCGCTGTGCCCGGCCTGCCCGAGCCCACCGCGGGGAAACTTTATGGGTGAGGACCCAAAAGGCCTTCTGTCCCGCTGGGATGAAATTATACCCTGTGACGAAATACATGCCTAAAGTAAAAACAAACAAACAAACAAACAACCCAAAGTAAAAGAAACAAAAAAAAAAAACCAAAAACCTCTTCGAAGGCCCCGCGGGTGCGGTCCCGCTGTGGCGGAACGGGACCGAGGAACAGGAAGCGGTCCCTGTTCTCCGCCACACGTGCTTCCCCAGCCCCGCTACTTCACCCGCGCCGCGCCGCTGACGGCCCCGGCTCCATCGCGGGTCCCACCGCTACAGCCCCGCCAGCCCCACCGCGCCCAGGCAGCGCCGTGCCGGGCCCTACCGGCCGGGCGCTGGGTCCGGACGCTGATGTACCCCCGCAGCTTCTTCACGGCGCGGTCCCGGATGCGCTTCTCGTTGGCGGCCAGTCGCTGCGCGAACTGGATCTCGGGCGGCTGCACGGCGGCGGGAGCCATGGCCAGTTCTCGGCCCGTCCCGTGTCTTCCCCCCCGCGCTCGTCCCGGTCCGTCCCGTCCGCGCTGCGCACAGCTGGGCGCTGCCCGATGGCGTCACTGACACCTCCGTCGCTCCTCTTGCCGTCATCACAGGGCGGGCGGTGCCGTGGTCCGCAGCTGAGGTGGCCGCTGGTAGTAGTGTTATCCCAGTCCTCTCTTATAGTCTGAACGCTTACGGGTTTAAGCGGGACAGAAGCGATCACGGGAGACCACCCGAGGGCCCCCCGGGGCTCCCCCACTGTCCCCGGCCTCATGTCAGCCCCTGGCCCGATGACGCCGCAGAAAGGCCAGTCTCCAGCTCCCCACAGCCCGGAGCCGCCGAGCCAGGCTCACGCCTCAGCTACTCCTTAGGAAGAGGAGCTCGCTCCCCGGAGCTACCCCACTGACCCCTTCTGCTCCGTGCTTGGGGTGGGGCAGCCGCGGGCACCAGGCCCCCCCCCCCGTCCCGCCCGCGGGGTAGGGGTGGGAGGGGCTACGGCCAGGGGCGGGGCCGAGGCGCGCGCTTCACGCCATCACTCTCCCCCACGAGGCAGCAGGTGGCGGTTGGTGCGATGCGGCGCCGCGCTGGCCTCGCTGGCGAGGCGCAGGTAGCGCGCGCGGCCTGCCCGACCTGGCGGCGCGGGGTCGGATCCCCAGAGGAAGAGACAGAGCGGGGGGCCTCCGTGGTGGCCGGCGGCGCTCGCTGGGCGTCGCGGGGCCCTGAAGGGGTGATGGTGGGGCCTGGGCAACCGAGCTCCTTGAGGGGACATGGGGAGGGCAGGGCAGTATGCAGGAGCTCAGCCCCTGGTGTTGCCGTCTAGGTCTGGGGTAGTGGCTTGGGTGGGTTCCTCCCTGCAGCGTGGGCTCCTTAGGCAGCTGTGGGCAAGGGTGAGGGACTCTTCCCCCTTGTTAGGGAGGAGTGTGGTAGGGGCTGTGTAGAGCAGTGTTAGAGAAGAGCCTGGGCTGGTGGAGAGTGGAGAAAGGGGCTGGTTGTGGGTCTCCACAGAGATCTGCCAGCTGGAATCTCTGCCCACTTCAGCCCCCTCCCCAGGCAGTGAAGGGGGAATTGCATCACGCAGGTCATAAGCTGAGGTACATAACTAAGTAACCTGACTGTTGCACAGGAGGTCTAAGAGGACTTAAGTCAAATTTCCTACATCCAGTCACCTGCCATTACTGTAAGAGGCTGGATAGAAAACTTCTGTTATCCATTGTCTTGGCTTTTGACACACTGCTGCTGTGGGGGGAAATGTTGAGAGAATATAAAAATTGCCTATTCTGCACTATTGCAAAGACCTGTGTTTATAGTGGGAACTAAAATGAGAACTTTCTGGGAGGTGTCCCTGCCCATGCAGGAGCGTTGGATCTAGATGATCTTTAAGGTCCCTTCCAGCCATAGCCATGCTATGATTCTACAGTTTCATACCTCAATCCCAGTATGTCAGTAGTGTGACTGTTGGTCTCTTCTCCCAAGTAACAAGTGATAGGACAAGGGGAAACAGCCTCAGGTTGTGCTAGGGAAGGTTTATATTGGATATTAGAAAAAATTTCTTTCTTTTCCTTCTCTGAAGGAGTTGTCAGGTATTGGAACAGGCTGACCAGAAAAGTGGTGGAGTCACCATCCCTGGAAGTATTTAAGAGATGTGTACGTGCGGAGCTTAGGGACATGGTTTAGTGGTGACCTTGGCAGTGCTGGGTTAATGGTTGGACTTGATGATTTTTAGCAGTCTTTTCCAACTAAAACAATTCTATGATTCTATGTGTTTTATATTAATTCAGCTTCTGCTAGGGAAGAGAGCTATTTTTATGCCTTCACCAAATGTGCTCCATAGTTTTGAGCAGTACTATATTGTCTCTCTGACCTTCCTGTTCAATAACATGCAGATTTTATTCTTCTATAGAGTCCTGTTGCCATGTGTTTATTCCAGACTTTCTTGAGACCTAAATGAGTTGTATTTTTGTTCAGTCAGGTCATGTGGTGGTACTTGGCCATACTAACTTTGCCATAAACACTTCTAAATGCAGCATAGAGCATATGAGTCAAGTTGAAAGTAAAACCTTTCTTCCATGCCTTTATTGTGGCTCTGGTGCATCTGAACCAGGAATGGTGGAACTGGCCTGTTCTGTCCCTACAGCTATCTGGATTTGGAAGAGAACTGGGAAAGAAATGGAGTAGGAAGCAAAAACCAAAGGAAATGTTTAACCTGAGGAAGTAAGGGAGCAAAAAGAGAGAATTGTGGGAAAGGATAGTAATGCCAGGGTAGCACTGTCTGTACCAGTGATAATGACCTCCATTTGTCTTGTGTGGCTGGAATCAAGAAGACTCTGAGGATGGCATGTTTTGTACCTTCAGGAGACAGTTTCTTGTGTTCTGTAGTACCACCTTCTCCCTGGAAGAAGGAGATGTGACATGTAAATGATCTAATTTTTTCTCCACCATTCTCAGTGCACTGCCAAACAGCACTAAGATATTTTATAATTTTGCTTTGTGGAAGCACATTAGATTACAACTGTTTTAGGCAAAGGAAGTTAAAATTTTATGTCTGTGTGTATATAGTAGTCTCTCTAAGACACAGCAGTGCGCATATATACATACACCAGAAATTGGAGTTTAGGAGTGTTTTGGTACAGAGATTTCTTTATACTTTTAAAATTAATCCACATTCTACTGGAACATGGAATCAAAGTTATATAGGAGTAGCTTGGCGCAAGAGGAAACTAGTAAATATTTTTGACTTGTCATTAAATTACTTTTATGTGGGATTGGGTTGAAAATAGTTTGTGCTTCTCATGAAAGATGAATTTTTTTTAAATGCAATCTCTAAAAGAGCTGTTCTAATTTAGCAAGGTGATTGAGGATCTTGCAGATATTTGAATTAATTAAAAAACTGAGTTACAGTGTCTGTTTTACAACCATCTTGGAACAATAGTTTAGCATATGCATAGCTGTTCACATTTTAAATGTGAATTTTAATTGTTGCAGAACATATTTTAGGTGAAGAAACAGATGGAGAGAGGAAACAGGATTTGTTTTAGGCTAGAGTGGCAAAAATTAGATTACAGTCTAAACTTTTGGGTTTAGCTATTACTGGATAGTTCTCTTTTAAAAGAAAAAATTATGTAATACAGAGGAATATTATGGTCTGAGATAAAGGATTCAAGCAGAAGAGCACTGCAAGCCTGTTACAGTGTCCTTGGTTGGTCGTTGGTTTGTTTGTTTGTTTATTTCAGTAGGCTGAGACCAAAGAGGAGTTTGTTGAAGTAAAAAGGAGGGATTTGGAAAGGCTGACAACTGAGGTTATGCAGTTGCGGGATTTCTTACCCAAAATACTAAATGGGGATATCCTGGGGACATTCCAGAAACTGGATGCTATTGAATCAAGTGAGTAGTACCATGTTATAAGCTACTACAGTTTCTGCCAAAACTATGTAGAACGAACTGTCCTGCCCCTATGAATAGTTGCAGAGTTTGTAGAGGTGTTCCAGATTAAACTATGATGTTCAATGACCACTTCAGGAAATTAATTTGTTTGTAATAGGGAAAATTACAAACTGCATTAGAAATAATCAGACATGTCAAATTAATAATTAAAAATATTTTACTGGGCATAAAAACATATATTTCAGGCAGTTGGGAAAGGTGTGTCAGGAAAAAAAAAGTGATTTCTCTTTCAGAAAAGGCAAAAGTTTTCTGTTTTTCAAAATGTCACTTTAGATGCACAGCAAAAAAACCCGTGGTAAATAGCTGTGGACAGAAAGTTAAATGTAAAGGAAGAGATAAAGTATTTAGATTGTCTTCTTTTTTAGCTTGTATGCTTTTCTTGCCATAAACACTAATTAAAAAAAACCTAAACACTCTCTGTTATAAAGATCTTTTTACTCATGTCCACTAAAGTCCAGTTTTTTAGTGTTGTCATTCTCTGTGCATTATTTTGTCAACAATCCCACCACTCCCAACATGCCATCAGGACAAAATCTGAGTCAGCTCTATCCCTGGGGCCTGTAGCTTACACGCATGCAGCAATGCATTTCACTTACTCTTCTAGAAACTGTTTTTGTCTGAAAAACAAGGGACAAAATTTCAAGTGATTAATTGAAAATTAATTTGCAACAAGTGGCTAAGAAAGACTAAGATAAAGCCTCAAGACCTGTCTCCAATACTAAGTAATATATTGGGGCAGAGCTTCCACCTGCCTCCATGATCCATTCTTTGGAAAGATTTTTCCATGCCATCAAATCCTTACAGAGATTAGTAGAGTGTATTATCTCTCCTGCTGCCAGTCAAGACATTATCCATGTCACAAGAAGTGCCATAGGATCTGGAAATGTTCTCTACTGCAGGGCATCAAGAACTGTTTCCAGTTACATTAAGTGTTCAAGACCCTCAACTAGTTAGATCCTTGTTTTTCCTGGTTTTATCAGTCTCCAGATTTCTCTCACTGATCCTTCTTACCTTTCTTGTGCCTGTCATCAAGAAGATGCTGTCAGAGCCTTCCAGCAGCAGGTTTGTGGCGTTAAACATGGAGATCTTAAAACTTGTCTTCAAATGTTCTGCTGGCTAGCCAGCACTCTAGGTCCTTTGGAGGAGTACCTGAAGCTGAATCAGCATTTAAATTCTCTTGAGCTTATCCCTGCAGTGGAGATTTCTCTTGCAGTTAATGAAGATTGTTTGAATATTTAGGCTCTTTTAAGTGTTTGCCTCTAGAGCTGGACAAGTCAAGGCCCATTCAGTTGTGAGACCGATGGAGTCTTGAATAGCTTCAAGAAGCCTTGAGATCTTTGTGTGTTTCACTTCTATATCTAGGTCAAAAGGGATATTCGTGTGCTACGGGAACATCCCACAGGTGGTGTCTGAGATCTGAGCTGGCAGTGTTCAATGCAACCAACACTGACTTTTTGGGCTGGTGTCAGGGTCTTTGCTAAGGTCTTTGCCAGGGTAATTGTTCATTTCAAAAAGAAAGGTCTGTTTGGGTCTTACTGCCCTCCTTGGGAAGAGTGTTTGGCTCCAGGAATCTTAGAAAAATAGCTGCAAGAAGTTTTTTGTATTATTATGCTTGTTTAGCGGAACTTGGTCCACTGGGAAATGTCAAAAATTGCACTTCACTTATACCTAGAATTTGGATCAGTAGTATTGGAATTCCATCAGTTGTTGACATTCATTGCAACTGTACTGATTTTTCCACTTCCCAGAGCATGGGACTGGATCTCCTGTCCAGAAAATCTCTTTATGTGACCTACAGCATGCGTGAGAATTAACCCACCTGAAAAGACCTGAAATGTGGTCATCCTCTTCTTTCCTTGTACCCATTGCATTGTTCTGTGTTTGAGTCTGCTATCTCTTTCAGGGCCAAATGCTTCTTCCCAGAGTCTGATTTCCTGTTTGTATAAAGGTTCCATTTCATATTTCTTGCTCATCCAAGTTGACAGTGAAAGTTGCTTTTTCACTTGGTGGAGGTAGACAGCCTGAGCCTCAAGATTTTAGTGTCAAGAGGGAAGGAACTTTCTTACCAGGGGTTGGGACTTGCAGCCAGTAGGAGAACCTGTTGGGCTTCCCTGTGTTCTTCTCAGGACCACTGTGTGCAGGAGTCAGCAGCACAGCTGTTGTCGTTGGTGTCAGCAAAATGTCTGCTGCTGTGTGTCAAGAGATCTGTCAGATGTCAGGACTGGTGCATGCAGCCTTGAATTCCTTTCAAAACAAAGGCGTGCACAGCTGTGAGACATGAGTGAGCATATTAGGGGGAGCTTCCAGGAATGAGATGCAACTGCAAGCAGATCTCTTTTCATCAACTTCCAATATTACCTGATCTTTCCCTTTATAGAATGGACCTAGTTTCTCTTGACATAAAACATTCTGATACCTTAGAGAAGGTTAACACATCCAGCTTTTATCTGGAGGACTTTAAAAGATACAGGTAGTGTTCTGTTAACACTCAGTAAATACTGTACCCCTCCCCTGGCTCAGCTTTGGTTCCAGGACCTCTGAAGTCTGCCAGTGAAGGATGTGGCATCTTTGTTGTGTTTGCTGGCTGTGCTGATACTGGATCCAGGGTGGATCCATTCTTTTGAAGGCTGGAGAGCTTGTTTCCTTACAGTGAGATTTTCCCTGGGAGTTGTGTTCCACTGGATGTACTTACCTGGCAAGGATACACAGGTTTTTGGTCTGCCTTTGATAAAGCAGAGCATGCCTTACTCTGGCTCAAGACATCTTTCCAACAGGTACTTAAGACTAACACCCACATGGTTGTTGGTCCAGGGGAGTGAATTTATTTGATGGAAGGAAAGAAAGTTTCCTACCACTGACCAGTTATTACTCAAAAGCTCAATTGATCCATTCCTCCCTTCATTCTTTTCTTTTGGATTGCAGGTTGAAAAGAACGGAGTTCCTGGAGAGCATGCCTTTGTACATGTTTGTTTCCTAGGGGTAGACCCTTGCCTTGCTTGTTTTCTGTTAAAAAGTCTTAGTGTTGATGGCTTAGAATCATGGAAGGGCTGCACGGAATTATGTTCCACCTCTTTACAGAAACTGTTTGTGGTTAGAATATCTTCTCTTATATCTACTACTCAAAGCCATATGTATATATTTGAGATTAAAATGTTTTGTCAATTAGGGCCAAATAAGAAAGGAATTTAGTTCCAAATCATGTAGAATTACTAAATAAAATTAATCAAACCCTTTGAATAATGACTGTTTTTAAAATGATGTTATCTTTTTATGATTTAATTTGATATGCTTTTTGGTAAATACACTGAAAAATATTGACCACTTGTAAGGGAAAGTACTTGAAGTGTGTTAACACGTAGACCATAATCGCATGATCAAGGGTATGGCACTCCAAGTGGGGTGTAACTTGTTTTTTAAGCTAACCAAAATTACAGCATATGCTGTTTGGACATTAGTTTTTGGAATTACTTAAATGTGTTTCCTTGTTTTCAGGAAATTTTTTAATCTTAAATATCCAGAACCATGGTTTTTAAAGTAAAATACAATACACAGGCACTGTTAAAAATAGCCCTCACAGTGAATTTTTTAAAACAGACCTCATGATTGTGAACTATAATACTTTTAACTTGATTTCCATTCACTAAAAATAAAGTGTCTACATTGGAAAGTATTTATGATAACAACAGAGATTGCTTTTTTAAGGGAATTGTAAAATCTGTTTATCACTGACATAACGTTTACAACGTTTGTAATGTCTTATAGTATTTTAGAAACATTAATTTAAAATGTAGTATTTTGTTCTTACTATTAATATAATTTGTACATTGTATATTGAAGTACATTTGACTGATCTTGGAATTCTTTTTCTTAGATTTTCACTATATTCACTGATACACTCACAAAGATACTAGATAAGAGAACCATCATGAAAGCAAACAAAAAAGTAGAAAATTGAGTAATTTTTTAAAAAACCCTGAGGAGCTTTAGCTCAGTTCCAGAATGGTGCCTTATTGACACACAGTATTTAACAGCCCAATGTGATTCTTTCAGTCTTTCCCGATTTTAAATTGGGAACCTCATGTTCGTTTAGGTTCTTCTAAGGACTGTTCAATGTGGCATAGCACGATACAGCAGTTTAGCCACAAGGAGGTGGTGTAACACAACCAAATATTTGAGGGACCTAATTAATGTTGCTGTTAGTGGGTTCTTCAGTGCAAGTCTGTTTGTCATAACTTACTGCTTCGTTGATCGGATTTATCCTAACACAGACATGGAGAAAAAGGAGGAGGAAATAGAGCAGCTGAAAATGGATTGTGAACACTTCAGAGCCCGTCTGGAAACAGCCCAGGCAGATTGCATGAGAGAGAAGAAGGTATATTTGCTGTAGGAGTATTGGTATCTGCATTCTTGAGTTTTAAGAACAAAAGCAGTAATAATCAGGTTTTCATATTCACTTCACAAAATACCTCCTCAGCCTGAAAACAATCTGGGTTTTCTATTTATATAGTCAGGTGATGAGTAGATGACTCACCTACAAGTTCAGAACTGATACTTTTTTTCCCTTTGATATTTCTAGAGCACAAGGGTCAATATTCTAACTAGGCAAAATATAATACCATGCAGTACCAAAAAGTATTCAGTGTGTACAAGCAGAGGTACAACTGACAGTTTGTCTTCTGCTTACCTACATAACTCTTACGTACCTGCAAAGATCTCTGTAACTTCCCTACTGTGTGAGGGGCGGGGTCACATTACAGGACCTCTCGGCAGGGTTCGTTTTGGTCTGTGTAAAGTTAAAAATCAACCGTTACCATTTTGTTTATATTAAAATGTTGAAGTAAAACATTGGATATTTGGGAGGATTGTGGTGTAGCTGGTATCGAAAGGTCCTTCACAGAATCAGTTCTTTCGAATTTGATGTAACTATAAAGTATTTTTAAAAAGGGCAATAGAAGATCATGTAAGCAACGCCATGTACAAAATGAAGCCAGCTTCTCTTTTGGCTTGTAAGCCGTGTCACTTTGTTTAGTTTTAATAGTCTTTTTCAATGCACCTATTCATCCAATTGCCATGTACAGCTGTGAGCCAAAGAACAATTACAGGGCTCCTTTTGCACTGTCAATATTGTATTTAGTGATTATGAGAACAGAGGTTCTTAACAATGAAGGAATAGCAAAGATGGTGACTTGTCAGACTGTGGGACTTCTGTGTAGCTGTTGGGGTTCAAATAGGATCACACAGGCTAGCAGCTTAATTTTTGAGAGAATTGTGAGAATCAGTTGTGAATATTTGCCGCAAAAGTTCATTTTGTTGGAGCTGATGGCTGTCTTCTGTAGTCAGCAGAAGCTCACTTCGTTGGGGTTCTAGAGTTAGCATCTGTCAGCCTTGAGATTGCACAAAGAGAGATGAATCTACAGAAATCATTTCACTTTTGAAAAGAAGTAAATGAAGAGTTCTGACATGCAGTTTTAGGGCACATCTGCATGGACAGGTCATTCTGGAATGAAGTTTGGTATGAATGTAAAGTAAAGTATGATGAAATAGTTGTCTATCTGGATATTCCTTACTTCAAAATAAGTGTATTCTGGGACAGCTAGTGCAGTTTGGTGATAGGTTCTTGTTTAGTTTTGCTGTGCACCTGTGTCTTCAGTTTCATAAGCATCCAGGATGAAATCTCTATGAGATTTAATGTTGTTGCTTTAGATATTAATGAAGTGGGTCTCACCCTTTGTTCATGCTAATATTGCAAAGTAAGTGACAGGTGGTTTAGGTTTGTGATGTCTTTTGGATGGAATTTTTACCTAAAGCATGGATAGTTTACTAAGAGTAGTTGTTGTATTGGTGTTCCTGATCAAAGCTTTTAATATCTTTGTTGTTGTACAGTATATACTGATTGTTTAAATGGCTTCTGTTAAATGCCACAAAGGTGTATTTGAGTGGATTGTGCTTGTGTAGATTCTGAAATCTTGTAGCTGTTTGAGATAAAAGAAGGTGGTGTATGTATACGTGTGATTTTTGTTCTGTTAATCACTTTGTGTGGTGTTTTTATTTTGGTTGCTGTTCTGCTACAGACATCCTTATATATAGTTTCTGAATTATTTTCTACATATTTATCTTCTGAAGGAAAAAGAAAGGATTCACTGAAACAAACATAAAATAAACACATTTTCTAGCTGAGCAGTGCTTAGGGGATCATAAATCAACATTTTGCATTCCAAAATTTCTGTGCAGTGCTGCATCACTGATTATGGAATTGCCATGCTTTCTGAACCTAAGCAAAACTTGATGTGCACATGTTATTCTTGGCTAATGTCTTCTTTTGTCTGTCTCTTCATATTTATGTACTTAAGCACTGCTGTATTCTTGTGCCTTTAGCCTTTCCTGAAGATGGTGGTGTTGCACAGCACAGTGATTGCTTCGTGATGTGAACTCTCAGGAGTGTTGCTTCCAGCTAGGTTATTTGCTTTTGCAGGCTCTGTATTTTTTCCTGGCTCTTGAATGTACTATTTTGTTTTCCTTGCTTAGTACCTTTGTTCTGGTGTTGCTTTTGATCTATTAAAAATTCTGGCATTTCTTTTGCTGGCTTTGCATCCTTGTTGGGGGATCTTGCTTTGGTATTACAGAGTTTTATGTCTTACTATTCAGTATTGGCACCCAAATGCAAATAAAATACCTTAAAAGATAAATTTTCCTAAGACAAGGACTGTTCAGAAAAGAAAGACAGGGACGGTTTAGGGAAGGGACAGGAAGATGCCTGGGAACATTTTGTTTATGCATATGGTGGCAGGAAAGCTGATAGGTCTGGCAATGAGTTACGCAAAAGATAAAATTTGGCTAACTTGCATAAAAGTGGTCAAAGTATTAAGAGACTTTTCCTGGGACTTCCATGCCTAGGGAGTCAGCAGCAAAGTGTCTGTCTTTTGCATATATTAAACCACAAGGCAAAAGAGACTCCAGAGAGTAAATATGCACAGACATCTGCTTGATAAATTTAATCTGAACTTCACAGATCCTAGCCTGTGTGTTTCGTTAGCAGCATGGTAAAGCAATGCAAATCAGGTTGTCGGGTGTGATACAGTAGGCTAGATAGGTACTTGATGATGGAGTACAAGCATCTTTTTACTGGTTGATAGCGTGTTACATAAATTTTCAGATGAGTTTATGTTTCTATTCTTTCCAAATCCTCAACACAAAACATTGAGGTGAACCCCTAAAATGACAAACACTTATTTTAACTTATCTTGATGGGAACACATGGTTGAAAGTTTTGTTCTGTTTACTTGCTTTCAGAATTGACTTAGAAAAGATACTTCCCCAGTTTCCCAAACACAAAGGGCAGGCTGGGCTGAGGAGGGTGCTTTCTGGTGTGAATCTGAAAATCCCATGCACACAACATGGACAGAGCAAGATTCTTCTGTTCTTTTGACATAGTGTAATATGTGATTCTCTCACTCTTAATGCTTGAGTTAGCTTCATTTTTCTTGACTGGCCTGTATCTTTCCTTGCAGCACTGTCTTATACCACCTCGCTCAGAGTTAGCAGGGAGCCCCCACCCATCCTGAGAGACTGTAGACTGTGGTATCTCTGCCTTGATCCCACTGTCCACACTAGCTCTGAGCTGAGAAGTGCAGCAGCTTCACTACCCCTGTGGCAGCTGGCAGGAAGCCACTTAGACCTACAATCATTCCTAATCTCATTATACTTTCCTGGCCAACTTCCCACGTGACTGGAAAGAAGTACTGCCAAATTGAAGTTGTGCCCTGGTTGTGTTGAGTTCCTCTTTTCTCCCTTCATGCTCTGTGGCAAGGACCACTGAGCAGCTCACTTCAGCAATGGATGCCTGGGCTTTCTTGGTATGAAGGGCCCTCCAAACTTCAAACCTTAGCTGTGTTTTTCTAGGGGCTCTGTTTACTTTGCTGCTGCTGATCAGGAATATGTCAATAGAAGAATGTTGGAGGAGACACCACTGTTTATCCTAGATAACCAGCAACTCTATCATGTTGGTTAAGGCAGAAGTCTGTTTTGAAAAAAACCCACTAGCCTCCCTTTCTATAAAGGTGTTTCCAGTATCTTTTGTAAGGTATCTGGAAAGGCTGATCTCTGATGCTGAAATCTCTTCTCTCTTGAAAAGACATGTAGCTATTTACTTAGGAGGAGTAGACTCTCCTATCAGACTTCTCTAGGTGCCATTCAGTCTCGGTGGGTCACTTGGTCTGACCTTGTGGACAGGCTTCTGGTTACTGTCAGCTTCCACAATGTATTCTACTACTTAGAGATAGCTCAGGAAAGAAGGTATGTGTCTGGTGTGCATTTGCCACCCCACACTCTTCCCTCCTCCCATTGCATGTGTGGCCATGATGTTACTTGTTCTGTCCCTTAGCATAGAAACTTGTTTTGGCTGATTTGAAGTGCAACCAAAATTTCCTTATGTTACTGCAGGAAAAACTAGACCTCCGCCAGCAGCTGAATGAGGCGAAGCAGCAGCTCCTGCAGCAAGCAGAGTATTGCACAGAAATGGGTGCAGCAGCATGTACATTGTTGTGGGGTGTATCCAACAATGAGGAAGCTGTCAAAAGCATTCTAGGAGGAGTAAGTATCACAGGTGAATACTTACTGGTGGTAATGCTGTGAGGGCTTTAAAAATAAGGACCTTGTGCTGTAACGCATTTTAATATAAGGATATATTTCAGAAACTAATTGGACAGTAAAAATGTTTCCTGACTTGTATGTTCTTTGGGAAACCATCCTTTCTCATTTAAGAAGTGTTGGAACTATAAAGTGTTAAGAAGCAGGCTGGGAATAAATGCAGTAATGAATTCTTACGTGACCAAACAAGGATTGTCTGTTTTCCACCTTGCACAGTTACACTGGAAGCAAGGCTACAGCTAACAAAATGTAAGTATCTTTACAAGCCAACAGAAGAAAATAATTCTTGGGCACATGCAGCAGTTCCTGTGCCTGTAGAGAGCTTGGATGAGCTATTTCCATGGAAAGAAGACAGATCTGTCAATTCTCAACTTCTTTAAATCTTTGTGCTGCCTTAATACTTTCATGGGTCTTGGAAATTTAGGAAGCCTAGATGCTTTGACTCTAGTGAATGTTATTAAAACTTCAGTGTTAAATGTGGACAGGTAGCTTACTTGAAAAAAACCCAAAACATCAACAGTTGAAGAATATTACAACTAACACAGTTTCACTGCCGAATGCAGCTGATGGAATTAGGAGGGATCAGAAAACAGGCCTGATAAAAGTAAGATTTTCACTCTTGTCACAGCCAACATGAGAAGGAATCATATTTAATCTGAGTGAACTGCTGCCACAGTTGCTTCTGGCTTGATTTTTTTCAGTAGCATGATGAACAGCTGAGTGAATAGGATTAGTTCATTATAGTAAGTGGTAAACTAGTGTGTTTGTAAGAGGTTTTCCAGTTGGGGCGCACCAAAACAAAATTATAACCTTATATTGAAAGCTGTACAGTGATAATTTTGGTGGCACATTCTGATGATTCAAGATCCAAGCAGCAGCTGTAACTAAGGAAAAAAAGTCTCTAAATACACTGCATAAAGCAGTTAAATTAAAAAAAGACAGACAGGCAGGTACTACAGAGCCCCACATAGCAACAAAAACAGTATAAAACTACAGCCCATATTTTCAGAACAGTTTATAACTAAGAGTTGACAATATTTAGTGACTAGCCCTTGTTATTTGACTTGTGAAACAGTTTTGGAATGGTATGTTTCCCACAAAATGCTAGCAGTGATGAAAATGGCTGTATTTTACAAGATGAGAGTAAAGTTAGTGGAAGCCTTGTCAAGAATAGTATTGAGTATCAAAATTAATAGAATAAAGTAAAAACAAAACCGATACTTGATAATTTTTATAAAGGTAAAAAACCCGACTATGAAGATGCAATACTTTTGTTTCTAGGCTTGTTTGAAATGCAAAATATTTTTACTAAAGTTATTCCCAGCAATCATTAGAGCCCATTGAACTGCTATACTTCCGGTGAAGGGCATAGCAACATTTTTGGGCATCGTTTTCTTGTGATGGTGCACATGATAAGAAGCATGCCTGGGGTTGCAACAACACCACTAGGAAAAATACAAATGACATTGCATCAACCACAGATTGCCACTGGCAATGAGTCAGGTTATTAAAACATGACGATTTGTCATACAAAGTTTTTGGTTTGGGTTATTTTTGGACAAGTTGTACAGGTTGTAACATCTTCCCCACTCCCTTGAGAAGGTGCGGTGAACCACTGAAATGTATAAGAACATCAAGAGTGTTTTGAAGCTGTTGCTCATATTTAAGCACGTGTGGAGCATGGTATCAGGTAAAAATTATCCCATGCCTTAGGAAACAATGCTCAAGGTTTTTTCAGTCTTTGCGCAGGTACAGAAGTAGGTCTTTCATACAGGTTTATAATGCAGATTGGTCCCAAACATAATTTCAGTCAATATACCATTTGTGTTCGTATGGGTTGGGAAAGTCAAAACTCACGCAGCAAATTTGAAATGTAACACAAATAGTTTTCAAGGCAATATGGGGGGAGATGGCTATTGTTTCTGCCCATTCTTAACGCTTCTGGAGAGACATCCAAAGAAGCAGTATGAGAGAGTTTTCAAGAATGTCTACCTGCATGTGTCAAAAAATAAGTAAATTAATTCCCATGAGATTGTTTTAGGTGTCTTGCTGAAAACTTAACCACATGTCTGTGTGACAGGGCTCTCATGTGGAAATGCAAACTGAAGGTTTGGTTTCAGAACAACATTGAGGCTTCCTTCAGTGTGAGAAATTTTGGATCCTACAAGGTGGTCTGCTACTTGAGTTATCTGCTGTGGTGACAAATTACTTTGTATTTTATGGCAGCATTTTTGCATGTTTACTGATGTTTTCATGCAGGAGTTACTTGGACAGCAAAGGATTCATTGCGCCATCTGAGAGCAAGCACCTTAATGGCTGCTCTCAGAACTGTCCTTATCTTGACGTCTGTGGGCGAGACATTCTTCAGTCCCATGAAAATACTGTAAAGCTAATAAGAGACTCTGCAGAGTACGTAATGTTTGCTATTTATAAACTGGATTGGTCTCTGCTCCATCTCCCATCTCCTCAGACTTCACTGCTAGTTAATTAATGGCTATTTGGAAACAAGGTTCAGCAGAGAGGACACCAGCGGCATCTCAAGAGACTGGCAAATAGAAGATTTTGCTTATTTCCTGTGCATGCCCTTGTAAAAAGTCCCCCCTGGCTTTCCTGTAGGCCCCTTCAGGTACTGGAAGGCCTCTATAAGGTCTCCTCAGAGCCTTCTCTTCTCTAGGCTGAAAAACCCCAGCTCTCTCAACCTGTCTTTGTTTAAGAGGTGCTTCAGCCCTTTGATCATCTTTGTGGCCCTCCTCTGGACTTCCTCCGACAGCTCAAAGTCCTTCTTGTGTTGGGGACCCGAGAGCTGGACACAGTACTGCAGGTGGGCTCTCAAGAGAGTGGAGTAGAGGGGGCGAATCACTTCCCTCGACCTGCTGGCCATGCTTCATCCGATGCAGGCCAGGATACAGTTTGCTTTCTGGGCTGCAAGTGCACATTGCTGGCAAATTGCTTCTTGAACTCTAGTCACTGCTTATGTTAGAATTCCCATCTTTGAGGTGTGGTGTCCCTGTAAGTATATAAAGCACATCCAGCACATGCAGAAGTGCACACATGCACTTTTTCCCATTCTCTTTCCCCATGATTCCTTAATTCATGTTTTTCTGGGACTACAGAATCATCTGTGAAGATTCTGAGTATTGCCTGATCCTGCTTTTCACATCCTGGTGCTGGCATCACCCCATAGGAAGTGTACATCTTTGATGTGAATGTGCAGCAGTGGTGGAATAAATGTTACCAGTAGCTTTGCACATACTGTGAAAGCAGTAATTTTGACAAAATATTAAAATTTTCACTCATTTTACAAAATTAATTAATGTTCAGACATATCTCTGGCTGTCCCATTGGGTTGCTGCCAGGAATGACTGAAAGTTTCGGCTGTTTCATGAAACAATTGGCAATACAATTAAAGACACAGGGAAACCTGGCATTATGGGCTCTCTGCTATGCTATTTTTATTATGAAAATCAGCATCCTTTGTGCAAAATAATGTTACATCAATGTTACAATTTTACAGGTCAGAATCAATAAATGAAAAGAAACGGTTCTCTCTGTCCTTCTTTGTTGCCTGTGTTAGTGTCTCTGACCAGCATCTTTGACCTGCCCAGAGCTTTGTATTAGGTGACTGGTTCTTCAATCAAGATATCCCAAATGGAGCAGTTTTCCAGCTGAGTGTAGAAGTCTGTGTAACATAATTACAGGCTGTACTCCTGCTTGTATGCTCTGGTGTAATGATCATCTTTCTCAAGTGACATTGTTGACTTACTTCAACTTGTGACCCAGGGAGAGACCTCTGTTTCCTTTTCTAAAGAACTACCTAGCCAGTTGTATTCCATCCTGTATTTTCCCCTTGTTCTCCAGTTCTTCTTCATCCTGTATTTGAATCCTGAATCCCGTTAGGATCCAATGGAATTCTGCTTTTTTTTTTTTTTTTTGCTATTTACCTTGTTTTCTTAGGAAATTCCTATCAAGTCACCACATGAGGCTGCTCTTTGGTCTTCAGCTGGTTAGGCTTTTGACAAAAGCCAGTGTAGTAGTCCAGGTAAATGTGAAACACCTGATGCAGCTATTGCAAAGTGAAGAGATAATATCCTCAGTTTTGAAAATAAGCATTACTTCTACTCTTTGTTATATATTATTGTGGGTTTAGGAGATGAATGTGCCATGGTATAGTTTTACAAATAAATGTAACATTGAGTAGTTTCCCATGTTATTCTGAGGTAATGGTTTCAAATATTAGGGGTTCAAACATGTCACAGTGCATACCTACTAATTTCTGTTCTTGTTTTAAAGTGACTGGATGCTTTAGTAATTTTGCATATTGTCCGGTTTTACTGTAGCATCTAATAATTGTAGTTGGTGTACAGTGTATAATTGGTTTTCCTCCTCCATGATTGCAGAGTAAAGCAGTAAAGTTTTTCACCATCACTGCGCAGACCATGGAGAGCTTTGTGAAGTCATTAAGTGAAGACATGAAACAGCAGGATTTGAATTCTGATGAAAACCAGTTTGTATTAGCTTTGGCAGGGATTGTAACAAGTAAGTTAATGTTATCTCTCAAAGAGCATTCCATGGGTACTGTGAATTTCTATACTGACTTATATGCGCTGCCATAAACACAGCTTTTCAAAGCCAGATATTTAGTCAATGTTGGTATCATCGGTGACTTTTAAAGTTCCTACTAGATTTTGTCATCAACGCTTCTGTGAGGGATTGTGCTGCCTGTGACACAGTTAAGGATTGGAGGGGTAGGAGCCATTCAGTTCTGAAATTCCCTAACACTTCCTCTCAATCTGGTGTAAAAAAAGCATCATTTTACTAGTCACGTATGCTCGCCTTAGTTTGTAAATGTCAAGAAATTTACCTTCTGAATCATCAGGAATGATAACATCTTCAAGATGTATGAATTGCAGATGATGCTGGTAGATCAGCCCCATCTTAAGGTATGTCCTCAGCATTTTGAAGCTGCTTAACATTTTGTTGCTCTCAGATGGACCCACCTTCACTGTCCTCAATCCATAGTGCCAAGAGAAGTAAAAGGTAATAAACCTGACTTCCATACTGAACATTTCTTTTTAGGGTCAAGAAATAAGTAGGGACAGACAGATCTATATTAGTATGACTGCCTTTGGCTTTAAAGACTATGAGAAATGGGATCGGTATGTCATCTGCAACTGTCAAGATGACACTATTAACGACATAATGCAAGATAGATGAAATAGTGGGTATTTATACAAAAAAGTGAATCTTGCATTGACAGCTTTTTTGAATGTGTGAGTTTAGTTGTTGTGGTGAAGATTTTGTAATAAAAATAGTATGTGATGCATTATGCCACTGTACCAAGGTGGGATTAATTTCTCTTCAATTGCTTCACCGAAAACAACAACAAAAGCAAACAAAAATAACCAAAAAGCAAAGCAAAAGAAAAGTCTGAACAAAGGAAATGTTAAAGGCTTGGGGCAGGAGGGATTGTGTGTTGGTATTCTGCCTGAGGAGGAATCAGGATGGTGGAATGAAATCTTTCTTCACTGAAGCTGATATAAATTTTGCTGGCAAATTTGATGTTCCCAAAATTTCTGTCTTTGTCTCTGTAATTTGGGAAAGGGGTTGCTGGAACGCAAATGTGATAAAGGTTGCAGTCAGATGAATGATATACAAGGTGCCAGTTTAATTCTCCTAGCTAAGCCATAAAGTACTATTACACTAGAAAGCTATATTAAAAAAATACTGAGGAGGTAATGAAGTGCCAAGTATCCAGAAGTTAGAAAACACCAGAAGTTTTCAGTGCAGTCTTAACACAGCCCCACATGCACAATGTTGTTACAGTCTTTAATTATGTGCCATGTCTGTAGTACCTCTGCTCATTCTGAGATTAAAAAGGCATAATGATGTACATGCATGGGGGAGAGAGAAACTGGCTGCATGGAAGAACTGTGTCATGTGGCAAATCCCCAAAATTGTGCTGAATGGGAGGCTAGGGAGCCAGGTTCTGGCACTAGTTGTGTACACCACACTTCACTTATTTGGAGAAGGCTTGGCCAATTGCACAGTACGAAGATGCTTGGGTTGTTGGAAGATACCTCTTGCATATAAGCAAAGTATGGGGCAAGCGTAAGGGAAAGTCTGCTTTGGACTGGTAGTCTGTAGAAATATTCTTGCCTTTTGGTTTGTGCATAAATAATGCAGTATTTGCAGAGAGGTAGGAAAAGAGCTTTTGAGTAGATGTCCATGAGAGTTTTGGTTGTGTAATGTGCCAGGTATGTTGGATTGAGCAATTATGAAATAATCTGTAGTCTTGTTTCTTTCAAGTGGGACCTATAAAGGTCAGTTTTGCTTCAGTCCCAGAGTATTTGCAGATGAGTCCAACCTTTTGTTTTCTAATTCACTGTGTTACTATTAGGATACTGGCCAATCTGAATAAGTATTTTAATTACCAAAATAGAATTATGAAGGAGTTTGACCAGTGGCATTTGCTGCCTCAGTATTTGCTATGTAGATGAATACAGTTTCAAGTTTATATGGATGCTATAGTTCCTTCTTCACAACTGACTAGTCATTTTAGTGGTCCCGATAATGAGCATAAACTTCTCTTTGAAACATGATTTTTATGGTGGTATTTTTTGTTCTCTCGCAGATGTGGCTGCGCTGGCATGTGGCCGTGAGTTCTTGGTTAGTTCAAGTCGTGAATTACTGGACACTATGGTGCACCTCCTGGGAGACATGAAGCCAGGACTCTGTACCAAATTTAAAGTGTAAGATTACTTTTGTTTTTTCCTTTCAAATGAAATGCATTATCTTGCAGTGTAGGTCACAGTAATGACAGCAGTTTTCCCACTCTCCCATTATTTCCTTTCCTGGAGAGGAAACAATTTTTGGAAACTTCTTCCACAGTAGCATTCCTTGCAGATACACTAAGCTTGGCTAGAAGGTTAACTTCATCCAGGTTTTGTGCCTCTTCAGAAGTCTCTTAAGCACCATAATATTGTAGAGATGAGCATGGATGCACTTTATCTTAGCAGGGGGTGTCATGAGTTGAGGGTCAGATAACGAAAGTATGAGGTCAAGTTTTAAAACAGAGAACGTGGGGTATGTGGAATCATATTTATTCCCTTGCAATATGAAGACTGTCTGTAAAATATCACATGTGCTTAGTGTAAAAAGTGTGTTATATATCTGCTAAGAGCAAAAATTAAATTAGTTTATGCTACTTGGTAGCCAGAAGCACCACACACTTACGTTTGTAAAAGGTACAGCCTATAAAGGGACCTTGTGATACAGCATTGTAAAGAAAAGACCATGTTCACAGTTCAGACACTGGGAAAGTTGTACTTCCCAGCCAATGGAGAGATAAACTATTCCCTTTACCTTTTTCTCAGAACTGTTACAAGCTGAGGTTATATGGCCTTAAGTGAGCAAATTACCAGGGCTTAACAAGCACTTGCTCATCTGCTAAGATGTGGGCACTTGCCCACACCTGGTAGGTTTGTTTGTGAAGATGGCTTAAGCCAATGTGACTTAATTTCATAAACTGGGGGGGTGGGGGTTAGGGGGTGGAGGGAGACGCGCACTAAGAATTCATACCCAAGCCAACTGTCACAGCTCAGCTGACAAACAGCAGCCCTGTCAGCCACAGTAGCAGGACTGCACCCATGCACGCATTTAGGCAACTTGTAGGTGATAGGCATGAAATCAGACTTGGTCTTAACTTCGGACAGGTTTTATCGTGCCTAACCTCAGCTATCAGAAAGGTCGATTTGAAGTATCTGCTAACTGTCTGGGATCTTCCCACAGCCAGTGGAAGGAGGTGGTGCTGTCAGATGATCACTCCCTCAGCCCGTGTTAGGGGGGAAGAGTTGCCCTCTGAAGTACTTGCCTTTCCTATTGGATAGCAGGGGGGGAAGCTGAATAGCCTGTGCTGTAGGTAGTGGTTAGATACTTTGGTGTCATTTACTGTCTTTCCTAAGTGTTGACCTTGAAGATCAGCATTCAAAATAGGGTGCTTAAATCTTGCATCAGTGGGTTTTTTTTTTGTAAAGCCCCAACTAAAAGTTTTGTTTTGTATGCGAATCTTAACATAGGAAAAAAAAAAAACACAACAAAACCAAAAAAACTCAATGAAAGCAACAAAAAAATCCCAAAACAAAACACATGAAAAGAGGACCTGTACTGTTTCAGAATCTGTACAGAAAAAAAAAAAATAAAAAGAGAAGACTTTATTTTGAGAGAAGGAGGGAGAGGAAAGTGTTCCTAAACACACACACACAAACATGAACACAAACACGCACTCTGAATTTCAAGTGAATGTGTGTCTATGGGTCCAGATAAATTAATTTTTATCATCTCAGATTGTATTAATGCAATTGGACAAAGTAATTGGATTTGAAGGCTTTTGAATTGATGTTTTGAGTGTTTTTTAATTACATTTCAAAATCTGCCTGCTTTGCAGAAGAATTACACATGATCATATAAACTTGGCTACCATACAGCAATACTGCTAAAATACCACTAAAACAAACCCATGAAGTGGCTAGGGATTCAACAGGGACCACCTTTTTAGGCTTACAAATTGAGTGAAGCTTAAAAAAGAGGTTGTGCAACATACTTGATAAGTGAAAAATGTTAAGCATATGTTACAATAGCTTGAATTCCATTCAGTGATAGAGTTCTCTGATGTTCCACAGATCAAACAATTTTTTTTCTTACTTTGAACTTGCCATTTGATTAAAAAAAATTGCTATATTATGACGTAAGAGCAAATGCCAGAAAGGAGATTTCTTCCTGGCCTTGTTGTGGAACAAGGGATTTGCTCAAATGTTTTCGTGCAAAATGTTTCCCTTGTGTTTGTCTTTCATGTCCGTGGTCAGGTTGCCTTTTCATCTACAGGCTCCCTATATGTCTTGTCATTGTTCAGTTCTTAAAACCCATTACTAACACTAGATCTCTCTTTCCTGACCTTTTAGGGGACTTTCCACTCTTCCAGCCCAGCAAACAAGGGTTTTGGGGGTGGGTGGGTTGGTTGATTGGTTTGTTTTTAAACTGTTCTCTGCATGTAAGGTTTTTTAGCTGCTTGTTTATCCTAAATAATCAACATTTTCATAAGAAGATGTGTCACAAGAAGTCCCTTTCCTTCCTACTGTAAGGAACATAAGGCAGTACAAAATGAAAGACAATTGGATGCGTTAACAGAAATTGTAGTGAAATTTCAAAGTTCTGTGTAGATGACTCTGGAGCCATAAATAATGCTTACACACATGCACACATACAGACACATTTTTAAGACTACACTTCATGGATGAAAATATCTTTGTTTTGGAAATGTAATATGTTTTTCTCAAAACATCACCATGGTATTACATGGAAGGACATCGTCAGCTTAAAATTTAATCAGTGAAAGAAAGCACTTGATGTATTATTTTCAAGAATATGTTTGTCCTTTGCTCAGTTTTCAGGTTTTACAATTCTTTTCTAGCCTGCATTTTCAAAAATACTTTTCTTTACTGTGTCACAAATCAGGGGAAACTGTGAGTCTAATTCTACACACAGCAGTATCAAATAAAGTAAGATGATTAAGAGAGGAGTTCTCTTTCCTCTCCTAGCATTAGCAGTCCTGTGTTTTACTTCTACTGGTATATAAGTAAAAAGAAGCTATAGGGAAAAGCTGTCATTTGTTCCAGCACTGCTACAATAGCCATTGAGTATGGACTACATATATATAAGTATACCCAAGGGATTGAAATCTTGTGGGTGTCTTTGCCTTTCTGAAATAGCAGTAGTATGAAAGAATAGGTTTTCTTCTCATTGGTATAGTATTTGTTCAATATTTGTAATTGTTAGGCAATCAATTAGCATTTACACAATTGTTCATAGCTTTAGTTAAATTGTTAGGAGTATTCAGCTTTGCTTATGTAGCCATTCAAAGTAGCCAGTAAAAATATGTGCTTTAGTACACATTCTAGTTCATTGTATGTAGTATTCTCATGCATTAAACAGGAGGGGCTTTAGCTGTGCTTTTAGTTCTAGATTTTAAAGAAAGCTGTGACAGATATAGTAGTACAGTATGTTAAATAAATTACAGTATGTAAATTAAATCTTACCTAATAGGGAGACTATGAAGTGTAAAACTAAAAAGCCCTCCAATTAAAAAAAGAAGAAAACAAACAAAGTATTGTTTATCCAGTAATTGTGTGTGTTGGGTTTGCTTCAATAAGCACTTCTGCAATAATTATTGCAAAAAATGCTTAATTAGAATATGCAAGTTCTAGAGGTAAAGGTGGTATAAAGGGCCTGGAAATGTTTCTGTGTTATGCTCAGGGGAGTGTGTTTAATTAGTAATAATATGCTACTACAGTGGCTTGTGAGGTGGGTTATGTCTTCTGACACTCCAAAACCACAGCACTTCCCTGGATCACCACCACCAGTCCCTGTTGTCTGCGCAAAGCAAACAAGTGAAATAAAAATACAAACATAGCAGTATCTTTTTACGTCAGTTTATTTCTAACTGCAAATGTCAAACAGATTAAGGATGAACAGTGTTGTCAAGAAATGTTAACACTTTCCATTATAAGATACTGTATTATTGCTCATTTCCATTCTGTCTGATGATAGGTAATTTTGGCTGTGCTCCTTTGTCAGGGTTTGGATTCTGGAACCCAAGTAAGAGCAGCAGAGGCTGCATGATAAGGAGCGTACAGGCTTTGCAAGCTGCACTTTCACTTCCACAGCACCCCTCACTGCTTATTGTTGGCCACTGATACAGTACATTTAATAATCTGCTGTTTCTCCTTCCAGCTGCTTAAGAGCCTAGGTAATCAAACTCACAAAGGTGCAGCACATAATGTAAGTTGTGCCTCTTCCATTGCAGGCGGAACTGAGTTGTGTTACTTCCTGTTCCTGCTGAAGGTGTGCATGGACACTGTCTGAAGGTCTGCTGGTGGCATAGTAACTTAAGCCATGAAAACTTGTTTGAGAACAGGATGTGAGGTGTGAAGTCCATTTGGAATAACATTATTTCCCTCTAGTTTGGAAATGGTGGCAGTGCAGTGATGAGCAGGTTTATCTCAGTCCTGTGAGATAGCAGCCACCACGCTGGCCTCAGAACAGAGTAGAATATTCCACCAATTCCTGCTTCTCTGTAATTGTTTTGTGTGCACCCAGCACCCTGCTGTGAGTGGGTATGATGACATGTTCCATAAATGTTATGGGAGCCCTGATCATTCATCTTCCCTTTCCATTGTCCAGAAAATTGACTTGTGTGTTAACATGTTTGAAAAGAAATAAAATAAAAAGCAATAGTATCCATCATAGCACATCATAAAGTGCACTAATGCCATCTCCCCTCAGCTACTCCAGAGCTGTAAAGATGATCTGCATAAAAGGCAGAACAGGAGAACATTGCTAGAAGAACAAAATAATTTGTAAGACAACTTTTGACTCCAGAGAACAGCTCTTTTTCCAGGCTCATTGAGGGCCTCTTGGCTCAAAGTTCATGGTACAGCAGTGATCTGATTTATTTGAAAGAGGCAGAGCATTAGTTTGTCTTGTTGATGTTAGTGGGTTTTGTTTTGTTTTGTTTTTTCTGGATGCTTTCTGCTTTTGAGTATTAGGTCATATTCCTATTGGAAGTTAGAGGAAAATGGAAGTAATTTTTGTTATGCCCACTAAGACTTTGCTTAGCTGACAAAGTTTTCTCCCCCAAACCCCTAAAAACGTGTGTCAGAAATGTGGAAGATAAGGTAACAACATTTGTACTTCTTTAGTCTTTTGTGTTTTTATTTCGTTGTTTACACACTAACGTGCAAGGCACAATCTTGGTTTTGGTTTGTCAGAGTTGCCATCTTACGTTTTTTTAATGCTCAATTGAGAAAATGTTTTCTACCTATCAAACCATAGACCTTTTCTGTTACCTGGAAGACAGGTTATGGGTTCTCTCCTCCTTCAACGTCAATGAGCATAATAAAAGACCAAAAGAAATCACCCTCTGGGGAAAAAAATCATAGAAGTTGGGCCCTTGAGCGGGCCCAAATGTTCTTTGGAAACAGTTTTGAAGTGGTGCAGGTGAGAGGACCATTTGGCCTGTGTTACCCTGGTGTTGATCTATGTTAAGACAAGAGCACAGTTTACAGCCAAACTGAATTCCAGTGTTACTGACTTTAAAAAAAATAATTCCACTTGTACATTGGACATAATCTGTATTCCTGAAAGCAGAGTAAATCGGAAAGTCCATGGTGCCATTTTAAGAGACAAGCAATCGCTTTTTTCACAGTGGGGTCTCACTCGATGGCCCAGGTTGTACGGGCCTGCCTGACTGCAAGGAGCTGGAGAGCAGGCAGAGCAAGCTGGTTCTCTCCCTTGCACCTGCAGCAGAAGGGATGAGTCTAGCTTAGAAGAGAGTGTACTAAGCTGAGCTACATCTACTAATACTTTCCTTTTCCCTCCTTGAGGCCGTCCCCTTCTTCCAAATGCTTCTGTAGGCATAGTAACTTCCTCTGCCAGCGGAGAGAGACTACATTGGTGTTTGCTGTGCACTGATTGTGTATTGCATCTGTTCCTGTTTGCATGAGGAACAGGAGGGTGCTTGAAAGAGGACAGCATTAGCAATGTGTCTGTTTCAGCTAACTGGAGAGTCAGTGTTCAGAAAGCCCAGTGTCGCACAACCAATGAGGCAGAGACTTTGGCATTATTTCTAGTACTCAGTATTCAGTTTTGCTTTCTGTGTTTCCTAGTGGCTCTTCTATTTGTCAGGGCAAACAGCTTCTTTGAGGTGATCGTCTGCCCAGTGAAGATTGTCACTATGAAACTCTATTGGATAGGTTGTATGGTCACGTAAAGCCAAGTCCTGGTTTAGCCCATTTCACATAGTTAATCCCATGGAGTTTGATGAGGCTCTCTTACTCTTGCTTGGGATATCTTTCCATGTGTTTGAAATAAGTGATTTAACAGTAGAAACAGGGTTATGCACAACATTGCTTATGTATTATTTGAGACTTTTAAATCAAAGTAGGAATTACAGAATAGGGTTCTGCATCAGTGAATGCTTGGCATAAATAGCAAAAGATGCCAAAACACGTAAAGAAAACACATCTTTTTTTCTTTCAATTCTAGGCTAATGCTAATGTCACTTTACAATGTGAGTATCAACTTGAAAGGCTTGAAGTACATCAGTGAAAGTCCAGGTTTTATTCCTTTGCTTTGGTGGCTATTGAATGGTAAGTTGCTCTAAAAACTTTGTAACTTTGGGGGTTGTAGATTGGCAACAGGTGTTGCAAATGGCAGAAGAGAAATTTGAGTCTGTAACCTGATTATCACAGAATCGTTTTGGTTGGAAAAGACCTTTAAGATCATTAAGTCCAACCATTAACACAGCACTGTCAAGGAACAATTACTATGTATGGCTTTTGTCAGATTAAAAGTAAACAAAAAGGGCAAATAGCTAGAGGGAGAAGATGTGCATTTCCCACAACATTTTTGGCACTGTATGTTATATTCCATTAATATAAAATTTATGGATGGTAGTATTAAAAATAGGGAATGGAGAAATTTGATGAAATGGATTAAAAAGCCACCTGTATCTTCATCTACCAATTTTAAAATAAAAACTGAAAGGAAACTAGATGTCAGATCACTACCATTTAACAAAAGAAAATGTAACTGAATCGGGGCACATTTTGGGGATGAAAGCCAACCTCTGTAACTACACTCACCTGTTACAAAAGTGACCCCTTCCACAGCTGAAGGGAGGCCTTGTGCTGTAATAGGATTTGTGCTTGCAGGGCTTGAGTACTATTCCCAGCTTTGCCTTTGGCCAGTGCAGGGCTTCAAGGACGTCAGTGACTTCTGTTGCCACTGTCGGGTAGATGAGTGACATCAACGCTCTGCTCTTTCAGAGGCTTCAAATCCCTGCGTAGGAGCCAGCAGAGATTGACGTTGCCAGCGTGCGTTGGACTTGGCTGGCAGCTGTGTGGACAGTTTGTAAGGGACAATGAGGACAGCAGTAAGGACAGAGCCATGACACTATGCTGCCTATGAACTGCTCATGGAGTTGATCTCTCTTGACTTTCTTGAGTTTTTGTGGCTTGTCCATGAGAGATTTTGGTGGGCAGTTCGTAGGACTGGGGAGGTTAGTCATCCCAGCTGTCTGTGCTGCTGTGCAAAACCCTGCTAAAATACAGCTAGTAAATACTGACAGCAGCTGAGGTGAGAGAGGTTACATCTGCTCTTTCAAGGAATTTATTTGATGTTGAAGTTTTGAAAAAGCTTTGATTTGGGCTGGTAAACTGGAAGCTACTTATGTTGCTCACAGTTCCCTCGACTATTTTACAGAAAATGTAGGTACTTGTGCTTTCCACCAAAATTTTTCTGCTTTGCAATGCCAATGGCTCTCTTTTCTGAAATCTCAGAAAATTAACCAATCCGTGTAAGACTGTTGAAAAACACCAGTTCAATAGCTTTTTTAAAATATAGTTTGAGAAAAATTGCATTCTGGGAGAACTGTGAATGCATGATCCTTTGTACTGCTGTGCTTAGAAACTTAACATTAGTCCAGATTTTCCTTTTACTTTATGTTTGGTTAATATATATATAAACTTTTATTCTAGCAAAAAAACCCCAAAACACACAAAAAAACAACAAAACCAAGCTACTCTCAAAAACCCTGAGTTCCCAAATGCATCCTTCCAAATGCTGTGATAAAATAAAGAAGCTACTAAATTGATGCAGTCTGTTGGTTGAAGAAGGCTCCTAAGTCATGGAAGAGGATGAAATGGGGCACAGTTATAATTAATTTGCAGCTGCTAATGGCAATAAGAAATGAAAAGGCTACTCTGCATTTTGAAAGTGTTAATTTTGTATGGCTGGGTTGTAGAAGGAAGGACAGGCATGGGTAATTCCTTTACTTTTTGATAATCAAGTTATCCAGTTACAGCAAAGGAGGAAGATTCTCATAATCCACATCTGCTGGTTCAGATTTCTGACTTTGGAGGAAGTCTGTTCACTGTCAAGGGAGAGGGCTGACTAGTTTGTATATCAGATGAGAGGTCAGATCCAAGAACCAATCCTGTTCCCATAATTTTGCATGAGATCTCTATAGTTTTATCTATACTCTGTTTCTAAATGTTTCAACTTGCAAAACTTAGTAGCTTTCTCCCACACTAGCTCCTCTTCTGTTTCTGTGGCCAGCCTCTTCAGCTTCTGCTAGTCGTGATTCAGCTTATAAGCACCTGGAGCTGCTACAGCATAAGGTCTTAACAATTTTTTCCATACAAGAGAGTAGAGCACTACACTCTGCTGGCAGGGTATCCTGTATATGCTGCCTTCCTGCAGGAAGCTTCTTTGAAGAGTGTTTTTATTAAGGCTTAGGAGATGATTCAGCTTTCCACAGTTCTGTAAGCTTTTATCATCATTCCCACTAAGAAAGGCCCCAGAAATTATCCTCTGACTATTTTTTATTTTCAGAGAATCATCCTGTTTGCTTTTCCATTGTCAATCTACAAGTGTCTCTGACCTCAGCTTATACATCAAGGTCATTTCTCTCCCACTGGCTTGTAGACAGCTGATAAATCTCTCCGATTCTTTCTCTGAATTCTCAGTCTCTGCTCAGTTTTCTTGTCACCTAAAGAAGAATATCCTTCCCATTAAGTGAAGAAAGAAAATAATAAACCTGATTTTCTTTATTTCGCTTTGTTTTATCTGAAGCAAAGAGGGTTGTCTAGCAGGCTTTTTGAAGAGACAGAAATATGCCTTGACACTGAGCAAGTACATGGATTGGAAGAGAAAGGAGGAAAAATCCAATAAAGATTTCTAGTGGAGTAAGAATATTAACAGCAAACTGGGTTCATTTGTCCTACTGTCTTTGGAAAATTTGGATGAACTCATATGACTTCCACTTGCTAATAAGAATTCTTAATAGCTCTTTCTGCTGGAGGCTGTACTGATAATAGGAGAAAAACAAATGTTTGACACACTTTTTGAAAGTAATGCAGATCTCTGTTGTTTTAGCGTTTTATGAGGCGGGCTGGTTTTTTTTTCTGCCTTTTTTAAACGCTGTCTAAAAGATGGGCACCCTTTGGTGAGCTACACTGACCACTGAAGAAGATACCCTAATAGTTTACATAGCTGTTGTATTCTTGCATAGCTATTGGCCATGTCTACCTCTACCTTCCCAGCTTGGTGTCAGCATAAAACACGTGAATGATGACTCAGGTTTCTGTTGGTGGAGCAGCTTGTGGGATCAGTAGAGTTCTTTTATTGTAGAGCACCATTTGTTTGCAGAGCAGCTGTTCCCATCTTGGAGGCAGCATTAGTTTTCACCATCAGCTGGTGTCCCTGTGTGCATGTCTTGGCTAAGGATTTTGCATAACTTTCAAATTTAAAGAAGCCCTGTCCTCAGCAACAGGAAAAGAAGTTACATAATTGTGGGTAGAAACCCACCTGAGATTTGTCAATATCTTTTTCTGGTGCATTAATTACATCTGTAGATGCAGTAAGACTTTAATTCTGTAATTCCCAAAGAGATAGACTGGAACTTTTCTCTGCCAAGGATCTTCTGAAGAATAAGAAGTTGCAGTCAGCTCAGGTATTAATATTAAAGACTAGATTTATGTTTTTTTATTTTTGATCATACAGAACATCTACCAACAAAAGAGTGTTGAAGAAAATGGGTCTGGGCTCTCTTCTGGTGTTGGTTTTTGGTGGGTTGTATTCCCCCCCTACTTTTCTTTGTATGCAGTTTAAAAATTTGCTCTCCTTGGATACAGGAGAAAGCATGGAATTCAGAGGGACTATGGTAGTGACATTTCTCATCTATAATTGGGAAATTGCTCCAGGTACTTCATTAAACAAAAGACAACAAGAGAAGTATGACTAATTTTAGATCTTGCCCTTCAGTTTCCTCCACCACAGTTCCACACGGAAATCTAACCTTGTTTATCCAAATTCTTTGCAAATGACAGTCTCTATTATAAATGCCTGTATGAAGCACATTCTCATTTCACTAATGCTTCCTGCAACGTTCAATATTTGCTTTTCATGACTAACCCTGAAGGTTTCTAATGCCTTGCTTTTCTGTTAGAATTGGTTGTGGCTGTGAGATTTTTTGAAAATTCAGGTTATTTTCATGGCAGCATGTTATTTAAAAGACATCTGGACAAACAGAACTCCCTATTTATAAACTGATGTCTGTATTAAAACAAATTTTGGTTCATCAATCAAAACCTCAGTTTGTAGTCTTTCAAGTGCTCAACAGTTTCATTCTCCTCAGACTATGAAACTAGTCTTTAAAAGAGGATTGCCCTTTAAGACCACAGCCATTTTCTTAAATGCAAAGATGTCAGCTCTGACGCAGAAAGTCCCTGAACCACAGTTAGCTGAGAGGCTGGAAGAGTGGCCAGGGGAAGTCCTACTGGATGCTTGCCCTTTTCCATACTCTCCTCTAAGCAGCTGCTGCAAACGATACTTGCCCAGATGGAGCTGTGCCTGGGTGCAGTGTGGCTGCCCTTGCCATCTCGGCAGCAGTTTCTCGACTAGATCCTTGCCCTGCCTGACAGCAGGCTCGTGCAAACTGACATCCTCCTTAGGAGCACAGTGTTCCTCCTTTTGTGAATATATGTAAGAAGCCTTAATTCTGGTAAATGCATCTGTCAGTGTAACACATTGGGTTGTTCTTACAGTGTTCCTCTCATTCAGTAGCTGCTGTGGGAATCCTCTGAAGCTCAAGCTTGGATTGATGGGAGCTGGAAAACGTATCTAACAGCTCACCCACAATTCTGCCGGCTGCAGAGCGGCATCTGTGGAAGCTCCTTTTCACTCACAGCCCCTATGTAGCAGTCAGGCAAATTGGGACCAAATTACCACTTCAATCTGGGCAGTCTCTCTCATGGATTTTCCTGGTAAAAGTGTGACAAGCATCTGTCTGTAGGAGAGTGGGGAATTCTGGTCAGCTGAACTCCATGTCTCACCGCAAGGGGAGTCAGCTCACCAGGGAGGAGACTAAAGCAAACTGAGCCTGTTACACAGGAGCTGGTGCTGGGGCGAATTATGTTGCAGAGGAAAAGTGCATTTTCACCTGTAGGAACTGCAGCAGCAAAGCTCAGTCTTTTTTCTGCCGTAGTGTTCTCCCTGCTCCTTCCCCACATGGTGTCTTTATTGCAACACTTCTTGTCTCCTCAGACCTATCAGAATTATGAAAATGTCTGGAAAACTCTGCTGCTGCTGATACTGGCTCAGCTCAGCCAGCATTGACAACGCTAAGAGATCTTCTATGGGACAAGCTGTGGCCCTAGCTCTCTCTGTTAGACATGAGTATGTCTGCTTGGGAATGTAGGTAGTCTGACAGGTTCATAAAAAGGAAAGGGGGAGTGGCAGGTCACCCTTTATGCTAGATAAAATCAGACAGGAGTTGAATGACTAACAACAGTGGTGGGAAGCTTTTAAAATACTGCTGTTGTACCTAGACATAGCTGTAAACAGTCTGCTGGTAATCTTGCCTTCAGGTGGGCAGGGAATGGTTTAGGCATGTGTAAATTGAGTTCACACAACTCAGAGCCAATTGTAGATAAGCCGTTTAGCATTGATGAAATGCAATTACTTAAACCCTAGCGAACAGTTCATCTGAGAGCATGGTGCTAATGACAGATGTGACTAAAATCCATCCACATTATCAGTTGCGTTTGTCAGTGACTGGAAAGCCAGTGACATCAAAGGGTAGTGCTGGCAGCTGGCAGAACATCAGCAAACTCCAGCAGTTTCAATACCTTGTTGAAATTGCATCAGCATTTTATGATGGTGCTACACTTGTGATCCCCGATTGAGGCAAGCAGCTTGATTTCTTCCCCCATTCCTCAGAAATAATGATTTTGAAATTTTAGTGGAAGAGATGCGTGTGCTAGTTGTTGGGAGGATATGATGCACTGATTTGATTACAGCTAAAGGATTTTTTTGATCTTGTACGAACAAAATGTTACTCAGCTAGTGTAGAAATGACTAAATCTGGAAGCTATTAAAAGAAATATAATGCTGAATAATGAAGATTCCTTACATTTCTTCTGAGTATTCTTTAGACAGGGTTTTTAGAAAAAAAACCCCTAATAATATTGGAGAGACAAGAGAAGAACTTCTAGGGTATTTAAAAAATAAATAAATTATTTTTTTAATAAGCAGTATTCTCAAAACTGCATGTAATCCTAAGGGAGTGTATTTTAAGGCATATGTATTTGTTTAACTCAAAGCATCTCAAAATACATTAAAAACAATGGCAATCAGAAGTTACATGCATATTAGGTCATCTTCTGGTTGCAGGATCATTTCCTTCCTTCTCTGTATGCCTGAGTGCCTAATCTGTTCTTCATTTGAGTTACTCAAGCCGTTGAGCTTTCCTGGCTGCTGCTGGAGATTCTTCCTAGAACCTCTTTGCTCGTACTGGAACATGTTCTTCTTCATGAAGCTGGAAATAATTTCCTGGTCTCCTACACATCCTAATTTTGTTAGCTTCCCTGCTAACACTTCTTGCCTTATCAATTCTTTACTTTCTACAGCTGTTAAACACTTGCAGATAATAGTAGCATAGATATCTTTAACAATATTAATAATAAAGCACTTTTCATCCAGGGATTTAAAACATCTTACACATGTGAAGCTTCCCAGCAGTACTGCAAGCCATTGGAAGTATTTATGGCTTTATTTCCTGGAAGAATCATGTCACACGGAGGAAGGTTGTAATGAACTACATGGATTTTACTCCCAAAAGCTTCTTTCTTTGTACCTATTTGGGCTGTTGTTTGTTGCTGCTATTTCCAGTGTATAAATGTAAAATAATACTAAGTAGAGAGAAAGGAAGCAGGTGATATATGCATAGTTTGATTGTTGTATCTAACAAAAAGATAGAAATTAAAAAATTCATCTAGGAGCCATGAAGAAAAAATAGAAGGATTGGGAGGATGAATTCAAGGCTTTTAGTCATATTTTCATTAGGTCAGATTAAATCTGAAAATCAAAACTTGCACCCAAGTGTTTTCTGAAGGATTCACTGAAGTGTTGCTGCCCAAGGAATTGGACATAAAGTCCTGCTGTCTATTAGGCTGATTTGCAGCATTTCTCCATGAGTTACGGCTGCTCATCACTCAGCAGTTTATACCTGCAGGTGCTGCAGGAGATGAGATGGGAAGAGACTCCCTAGAGCCCTCAATCCTGGTGGCAGCAATAGGAGTGGCTGTGCTATCCATATGGTCACTTCTGTGGGGTGTGTGGCAGTAATTGCTGTTCTTTTCAAATGCTGATATGAATGTCTGAAGTTGTCCAGTATTCCAAATAGCTGATATTCTTGTTGCACAGAAAATCAGAAAATGCATGTTACTGTTTGGGTTTGGACAATTCCTCTGTCCTCAGATTACAGCCCATTCCACTAGTTTCCCAAGAGAAAGTAGAATTCCTTTCTTAATAGGTTTTCCACGTTAAACAGGGAAGAAGGCAGGGTAGAAAAGACCTATGTATCTCATGTATGATGGAAAATGGAGGAAGAGAGAGATAGTGCCTGGCTTGTGGGTATAGATCAGATATCACAATCTTTAATATTGCACATCAGCCATGTGCTAGTGGGTATTACTTAAAAAACTCCCATCTCAACAGTCAGCTTCATGCTATAAGCCATAGTCATCTTCACTGTCCATCACATTCTGTCTTTTCCCCGGGGTGCTTTAAACATTTTAATTTATGCTTTAATGAGTAATTTTCCTTAGTCCTTTTTCAGGTGACCAGTGTTAGGTATTCAGTAAGGCAGGAAAGAAAAAAGAACTTCCCTCAGCCCACCAAATGCTTCTTTCAGACTCAGTGCAGTGTTGTTTATGGCTGCACTGCACATATTCTTCTTCAGTGAGATTTTGGTCTCTATGGCAATTTTGTGCTCAAAGTGATCTGAATTAATTTTTTTGAAGAATTCTGCACAATGCTTTGTCAAAAGCTTGCTGAAGACTAGGTAAGCGAATGACAAGCACTTAAAAAATGCATGGCATGTGGAACAAATAACTACTTCAGCCATAAAAATGTATTATACATTTTCCTTTGGAATCAGCAAAAAAGAGAAGTGCAAAAATGGGGCTTTCTGTGAGCTCCTTTTGTTAAAGCTCTACACAACTAAATGCAAATGGACTGTTGTGAATAATTACAATATAATGCTCCTAATATTTCAGTAATTAAAAATGCATCCTGTGTTCTGAACAGTAGAGTTATACATCTTCCTAGCTGAAGTTCGTCAAAGGTCTTTGCTACATTTCTCTGACGCATTCCCCAGCAGCAGTGCTTAGCTTCAGTACCCATTTCAATTTCATGTTGACTGAATTGAACACTTGGAAGGTTGTTACATCGTTACCGGAAAGTCTTATAAAGATTAATATTTTATTAAGCTTTGAAGACATCTGAAGGCTTGTGTAAAAAGAAATGAAAGAAAAGCCTGGTGATGTACTGCAGATTTGATTAGTTGGTCAGTTTGTTTTATAAGCCTGAATAGTCATGGGATATGGCTTGTTCTGCTCTTAAATCAGATTGCATTCAACAGTACATCTTGGCTACTGACTGGGTAAGTTCAAGGTGATAAAATCCCTGATTAATATAATTTTCAACATCTGAAAAACAAGAGAAAGGTTCCTGGTTAGCTCTCCCTCCCAAACACTGCTGAGCACAAGCTCCTGAGGAGAGCAAAGATGTTGTTTTCAAGTTCCTTCTAGAGCCAGCCAGCCAGCACCAAAATGGCAGCTGTGAATTACGAAGCTTTGGTTATTCCCTGTCTGCATGGTGGGTCATGAGGATTGGCACTGTAGAACTGTAATGCTCCAGGTTTGGACTTTTTTTCTAATAAGTACCGCATTTTTTCCTCCCTCACTTTTAGACCCGGATACCGAAGTTTGTCTTCATGCTCTGCGGCTCCTGCAGTCTGTGATTCTGGAGCCAGAAGTATTAGCCAAGTCAGCCTCTGAGATGCGAGATACTTTGCCATTTCAGCGTATCATTGCCCTGTCAAAGAGCCGCAATGCAGATCTGCAAGCACTTGCAAAAGAACTACTTGAAGATCTTAAAATACTTGAGTATGAAGCATAGTAGAGCTCTGTGACACCAACTGAATATGTCTTTCCTATATTTTTATGCTGCAAGAGTTGCTGGTGATGGGCTTGACTGAAAAAACCTTCACCTAAGTTCCTCTGACAAAACCCTTTTTGGAAATTTAGGTAACCCAACTAAAATAATACTTGGGAAAACACGTTGGGTTTTAGCTGCCCAAATACAATTTTAAGTGACCTGGTAGAGATGGGGCAGACTTAATTTCCTTGAGTAGGATTTTGTTGATAGTGCGTTTCCAAAACGACCCAGGTTATGTTGTCTGGTTACCATATATAGGGAGTAAAGTAGTAATCTCATTCATTAATAATACATAGTTTGTTGCAGTGGTAAATAATCCTTTTGATCAATCCTTAAGAATTATTGTACTGCGAGGAAAACTTTGTTGCTTTCCGTAACTCTTCTGTGTCAGAATGCATCCAAGTTCCAGTGTTATTGTTGTTACTTTTCACCCCTCTTGTTCTCTTCTAATAAATGAAGACTTAAATTCTGTAGCATGTGATGGATTCTCCTTTCAAAGTTCACATTCGGATTGACTTGAACTGCAAGTTGACCTGGGCTCTGGCAGCCAGGCATACTCAGAAACTGAGCCATTGTTTTTTCAAAAGCCCTGGTAAAAGGAAATTAATTACTGTTGTACGTGGTACCTCAAGAGTCTAAAATGAACTGCTTCTCCCTTGTGAGCAGCATTGCATTCCCTCACAGCTCTGGTGTTTGTTAGAGCTTCTGTGTACAGCAGTGGTAAATACAAACATTGGCGTGCTTTGTATTGGTGAAATCGACATTTTGTTTTAGAAAAAAAAAATAGCATCCATTTCTGCGATGACAGAAACACAGCCACTTAGATGATACTGTTCAAGGGTGCAGCAAATCAGAAATGCAATGCTATGGTAGGAACTTTTTCCATAGCAAAGTTATGGGACCTCAGCTGTGAAACCAACATATTAACAAAATACAATATGGTCTTCTAGTTCAAATTTATAGAAAACACAAACTTCATAGATTTAAGTTGTGGTTAGCAGACAGTTTTAGAGGAAGGCCATTGTAAAATGTTTAAGTTAAGGTATAGGTCATCTCCCATTAGGCTGTTTGCAGAATGATGAATGCTCAGATTTAGAAATATAATAAATCAGCTTAAATTTCCTTGAAGTGATTGGCTCAAATGCTACAAATGGTAGCAGTCTGATTTGAGACTGTCTACAATGAAGATTAAGATACAGATCTCACATACATGAAAGAGTTGCATAGGGTTCTACTGTGTCTGATTTAATGCTACACTGAAGTTGCCAAGTGCAGGTTTTTGGAAGGCTTTAAATCTTCTACAAAACACACTTTATTTGGATTTGTTTTCTTGTCTTGCTATCCTAGTTAAACCTCCTAGTGTTTAATCCTAAAGGGATCAAAATGATAATTGGTAATTTCCTGGAATATCAACTCATGAAAGTGTCCAGTTTTAAGAAACGTTTTCCACATAATGGCTGTCTGCTTGTGAAGGTCTTTCATCAAACTTTTTGTAGTCAATAATAGAAGAAGAAAAAAGTAGTTCTATGAGCAGAAGAGCCAGTGAAGCCTCATGTCCTATGGATTTGAGATATTTCTTGGAAATTTCCCTGTCCTTCCTAGCCCTTTGCCCTGAAACCAAGGCAGCATGGAGTGCACAAGCTGAGGGTGACATGGGTGCTCGTGGTCAGGTTAGCAAGCTGTGGCAATGGGCTGGTTACAGTGGCTGTACACCACTCTGCCAACTTTTACCCTTGTGAAGGTTTTAGTTTAGGTCTTTCCTGCTGTTACTCTATCTGGAGCTTGAGGGAGCTTAATTATCTTTGAGAAGTCTTCTCCCTCTGTCAAGCTTGCTGGAAGCTGACTGGCACATTTGAATGTTATGAGGGGGACTGGCAATGCAATTGCACCTTATTCCGTATGAAATCAGGAAACAAAATGCCCAGGAAACAAATTGCCCATTTTAATTGTGTGTCCCTTGGCACAGTGAGCATTTAAAAGCCATCTTACAATAGGTGATTCCAGACACTATAGCTTTCCTCAGCAAGCTGCTGAGATCTGATTGTAAGTCTTTGAATGTCTCCCAGGTGACCTTATTTTCAGGTGTAGCTCGCCAGGACTGTTTCTTCAGAATCAAGCCATCAAAAATCCACCAACCCTGAGAAAGTCTTTTTTCTATACTAAGTGTTTCATCATGCAAGATTGATAAATAAGAAGTCACCCCATCTGTGAAATGTGATGTATCTTCAAAAATACCTGAGAGCAAAAATAGTAGAAGCATCAGTGAGAATCTGTGACAAACAGGCCTCTAGGAAAGTCTTTATGTTTTCCTTAAATTTACTTTGCCTAGGGGTTTGCAATTAATACTACAGTTTCAATTCTTTATTTGGGTTTATGGAAAACAAAAAGAATACATTTGAGGGGAAGTTGTTATCACAGGGAAGCAAATTCATAATACTTTTTGGCTTGAAAAAAACAAAAGGGTCGCTGAAGTTGAATGGTGCTGAAGTAAGGCAAGTAGGTAGAAGCCAGGGATAAGCCTGACCCCTTAGTGTTCCCGAGTGTTTGAAATTTCATCAAGGTTTCTCATACTTAAATATTTTAGTAAAATAAGTTGAACTTTATTAGTTGCAAATTGCATTACAAGCTGTTATATCTTTTTGCTGTTTTTCGGGTTCCTTTATTCCCCAGTCCTCCATTTGATGGAGCCAGGGACCAGCCTCTTCCTCCTGCTCCTCCACAGGGCTAGGGCCGTGTTGCAATTAGTTGAACCTTTTTGCTGTGGGAGTGAAGCCTGCAGCTTCCCATACAGGCATCTACTATACTCCATTCCATACTGTCAGAAATGTTATGGTGGCATTCTCCCAGACCTTGGCATCTATCATAAACTAATGATCTGGACTCTTAAATCAATGCAGCATTAATGCATCAGTGCAAGTTTTCAGGTTACTTTACCGTTCGCAAACAGCATCTCATTTGTTGATAATCTTGAGAAATCCATGTTTGGAGGAGAAGAGCATTTAAACTTTTGTCTTTATGTTGCTAGTGCCAGAGATTAGGCTCTTAAGTAACTGTGGGTCTCCTTTGAGTCTCCCTCCCCCCTGAAACACATCTATTTTGACTGTTTATGAATAGAAGAAGGTCTCTAAATAACAGGTGCTGCTCCAAAAACTTACAGCGTGTCAAAGCTTTATTTACAAAGTTGAACAACAGGTGATAGAACACAGCATTATAAATCTCCAGTTTTACTTGGCTGTAAACTTTTGCTTCAGTCTGAAACTGTAGGCCATTAGGAAGTTTTGCTGGTTTCAAATCAAGAACTCAGCACATGCTTTGGAAACACCAGCTTTAGAAAGTTCCTTTTCCTGGGTCCTGCTGAAAAGTTTGGGATTCTTCTGTGTAGCAATTGATTAATCACATTACTAGTTTGCAGGAGAGAAGGCAGTTCGCATAGTCAAAGCACTAGTTTAACTTGCCCTGTTCAAAGTCTGGAGTTCCTCTGTCATTGCCATTTCCTCTTTTGCACAATCTCAGAGGTTCAGTGACAAAGAAAATGTGAGTTTGGTGTTGCTTTGAGATTATCAGAGTTACTCCAGGTTTATATCTATATAACTGAAAGCAAAATTTGGCTCATGCTAAGCCCTGTCAAAAGATGAAAAATCTGTTTTAAAAATCCTTAGAAGAAAGCACCCGTTTGCTTCACAGTATCAGGTGCACAATTAAGACTGAACTTTACTTTTTTCAGTTTATATACTGTGTACAGAGCCACTGAAATCAGGTCAGTTTGCTGGCACTCCTGGGAAATACTGGCTTTTCATATTTGATGCTGATCACCAATTAGATGTAAAGGAAAAATAAATTAGGATCCCCCAAAACTTGTTTCCTGTAACTTAAGAGGTTTAGCTATGTAGTGTCCTGCCCAACCAGTTCTTTATGTGGTATCTTAGGGTCATGTTTGGCCTGAACTATGAGCTGGTTGAAAAGAAACTGGAAAACCTCAGTAGAAGAAAGGAAAGCCCAGTCTGAAGGCAGACCTTCCCTGGTGGCTCTGTGCCCCATGCTGAGTGGCAGGCATGGCACCATGAGTGGTCTGGCGTCTCTGAAGGGGACTCTGATATCTTGGATGACAATGGTAACCAACTGCCCAATTCATGAGGGAAGCTGATTTTTGGTTGCATGCTGATGCTGGCCTGCTCCCAGGAGTTCATGACAATAATTCAAGGCACATCATCTTGCTACACTTGTTTAAGGGGGGGAAGTAAGCATGAGGGAGAATTGGAGCGGGTAGCGATTTGGTTGTATGACCATGAGTGAACTTTCAAGAGTATTCAATTTCAGCTGGTTGTACCAGTCCTTCAGATGCTCCTTTGGGTTCACATGTGTGCTGATTAGCACAAATTGCAGTTCAGAATTGATAAGATTTTACATGTCTTGTAAATGTTGTATGACTCATCTCCTCTACTGCTTCCAGTCCTGCAAGGATGGTGGAGGTGAGGAGAAAGGAGTTTCACTGGGGAATAAGGAACCTCTGTTTCTGCTGCTACCCTTGCTCAACACACACACTGCAAGTTAAGGGATATGGCAAAGCACGGCTGCCCCTTCACATCTAGTTTGCAACTGCATCTGGTTGTGTATGTGTTCTGTGGGTAATTTTCCTGATTTGTATGCAGGAATTTTAGTGACTGCTAGTTGCTTCTCATTTATGTGAGTTACAAGGTACAGCTGATAAGAAGTCATCAGAAAACTCTTGAGGTCACACGTGTTTAAACTTCTCTGATGCTTTATAATGACCTTTACAACCTATAACTTGCTCTGTCGGAAACCTTAAAAAGACTTTGACCAAATTACAGTTCTGCATGTAGTTTCTAGGACTATAATTTTTACTGTGGGTGCGACTGCAATTATAGCAATTCTGATGCCAGGTGCTCAGTCTTTTTGAATGTGTGTGGTTTTAGTTTTCTGTGCTCTTGGGCTGCAGTCATGAGAGGCAGCAATCACTGAGGGCAAGGCTGGCATGGGTCTTGGCAAGGGCTGGAGAAGGGCAAGATGTCGTGCAACCTGGGTGGTTCTGCCAGGAGGATGGAGAAGGTCAGGTCCAACTTAGCTACGTTGGTGGCTTTCATGCCACCTGGGTCTTGCTTTGAACTGAGGCAGGGGAGTGAGTTGGGCATTAGGATATTTAAAGCTCTCTGCAGAGAGATAAATGCCTCCTTTCTTCTGTAGCTGTGTCACCGGCAGGGTCAAATGAAGTGCAGGAGTCACCCTGTATTAGCACAAAACGGAAAAAGGAGAACGTAGGAACAAAAGCCCAGTTCTTGGATCTGTGCCGCTTCCTCCTGAGCAGGATCTGTGGTGTCCAGAATCAATTTCAAGGGCACTTTGGCTTAGCCATGGCATGTGCGAAAGCTGATCATTGCAGCCCACCCCTTGCTGCTTGCCAGCGTACTGCAGCTTTGTCAGAGTACTTGCTACTGTGGTTCCTGGCATTTTTACAGCTCTCATGGGGCTTGTTGGGGGCTGTCGTGCAGCACAAGGATAGATCTTCAGGAGGGCTTCTTCCATTTGCTCATCTGTGTGTTTCTGGGAGCTGCCGGCCTGGGGAAAAGGGTGATGGGCATTCAAAGGCCAAGGACAGACAGGACCTCCTGCTAGAGAAAGAAGCTCTCCAAACCCATGGAGTCTGGATCTATGTCAGTACTCCTAGACATACGCCAGCACATCTAATTGGAGGTGGAGTATCTGTGAGGTGACCCTATGGTGATGGCAAAGAAGGAAAAACATGGGGACAGGTCTTCATGCTGGCCTAAGTGGGGAGCAGAGCACTGAGCTGCTGAGTGGAGGGAGATGTGGGGCCCCACAAGGCAGCACCATTCCTGCTGACAGTGGGGTTTTACTTGCCTGGCTTGAGGGGTGCAGTAAATGGGGAAGAGACTTAGTTTGGGCGTGTGGGTAGATACAAGGCAGCTTCTGCCGAAAGGGAAGTTTCCACAGGGCCAACCTGCGGGCAGGGAGCAGAGCTGAGCTGCTGCCCCAGCCCCACAGCAGGCTGGGAGGGAGCTGTGGCGTGGCGATGAAGAGCTGGCACGCCTATCTCCATGGGCTCACTGGGCATCACTCTGTCTCTGCTTCCTCAGCTGCTTTTAAACATGGATGATGGCACCCCAGGGCTGGTTCTGACGAAAGGACCACTTTGTGTGTGGGTGTGCTGTCTGAAGCTTTGTCTGAGCCAAACATCTCTTGCCTTTGCAGCAGGAATGGCCATGAAAGAGGGTTAAGATGAGCCATAATTGGACCCAGCAGAGGGCTGGGAAGCCCTCGGTCAGCAGCCAGATACCCCTGCTGCCATGCCAAGCTGTGGCTGGACCCCACTGCTTGAAGGTGGGCTCGGCATCAGCGATAAGAGGGAGCTAAGTCTCTGAAGAGGTGACGGGCAAGGCAGGGCAGGAGCAGACATGCCTGGGATTTGAGCAGTGCTCTGGGCTCTTCTCCTGGCAGCAGAGTAGGGTTTTCTTCCACCCAGGTCGGGGGGCAGTAGTACATGCTGCCATCCTAAATGAGTTTCCTGAGCTGCCTTACTTTAGGAGGGAGGAGGTGGCTGAGAGCACCAGGTTTTTGCCTGTGCCAGAAAGTGGCGCTAGCATTGTGCAGGATGCCTTTTGTGAGTAAACTACCTGGGGCGAAGGACAGGGTGGCCAACCTGAAGGGCAGACAGACACTGTAAACCTGAGTGCTGGCAAGTGAAGACTCTCCAGCCAGTCCCCAGCTGGTCCCCTTCTCGCCTTGGCAGACCTTGCTGGCACTGGAGGTGTGAGTGCAGAGCTGTGCGCTGGGAAAACGGGATCTCTGAGTGATCTGTAATGCGTAATAGGCCTGTAGTCACAACACCCATGTGGCAGATGGGCAGGTGGTTACCTCTGCTTCGCCCGCATAGGCATGCTGTAGCGCTTGCAAGATCCCCAGCACACACATGCAGACGTACTCCTGCTCTTGCAACTGTTTTTTTGCATTTCCCAGCTTGGCTGGGTGCAGCTGCATTTTGGAAAATACAGTGGATGCTTCACCCTGTGCCTGACACAAAGAAGCGCAGAGCTCTCCATGCACTCTGAAATTGTTCAGCAGCGAGAAGCTACTGATAGCGATTGCTGCTCTTCCCAAAAGTACCCTTTCTCCTCTTTTTATTCCAGTAACTGATTATTCCTGCAGAGTGATTTTCATGAACATCATTACTACCCTGTTGTGGCAGAAGCTTAATCTCTCTGAAACAAGGGCAGCTGAGTTGGAGTGAGTCACTCTCATTCCAGTAAGGAAGCCCCTTCAGGAAGCCTCTCTGGCAATGATGTCCTGTGCGGCCCTGATCCGCCGCTGAGCTATTCAGCTTTAACAATGCTGACAGTGTGTAATACTGCCCCGGAAACCTTCAGAGATTGCTTGTCAGACATAGCCAGTGTCTCCAGTGCCCAGGCAGCTAATCTAGCAGCAGCCAGATCTTGGGTAAGGAAGCCAAGGGAAAGGAGGTGCCCTCTTGGCTGAAAATGGCAAGGGACCAAAAGGTGCGGGAGTTGTTTCATGAGCACCGATGACAGCCTGGAACACAGAAAAAAAAAGAGGCTGTCTCTGGGGATCTTAAAGTCAGCTGAAAAGCTGAGCTTCTAAAAACAATAGTGCTGCTCTAAGTGGCCTAGGGAGAGGGGAGGCTTCAAGGGCAGATTATCCAGCATGAGAGCACAGTGAAACTGGTGTGGAATCTGCCACTGAAGAGGCAGTTTTTGAGTGATGTATTGAGCCTGCAACAGAAGGGACGTGGTATCCCACAAACCTTTGGCCCCAGAATGAGACACATTTTTCAGGATGGAGAAAGCATTTGCCATTAATTTTTAATTATAATGGAGTGTTCTGTAGTGATAGGTATTTTCTACTGTATAGGCTGTCTACAGCAGGGGATGGCCCAATGGCAACCTTCTCATGGGTAAGACTGTCACAAGAAGAGCACAGAGGAAAGGTCTGGAAGATGTTTCCAAGGCAGTGCTATAATGTCACAAAAAATGAAACATTACTACACAAACTGAGCATTTCCATTGAAGTGCTCTGCTGCTACTAGAGTATAGTTTCTTACAGCTTGTACTCCACTGGTGGCCAGGAGTTACGGTCTACATGGGTCCTGCAGTGGCCTGAGATGCAGCCCTCCAGGATGAGGTAGGGCGTAGCTGCTGGGGTGCTCACGGGATAGGGACTCAGTTCCCTGTGCAGTCCCAGGCCTCCTGAGTGCCCAGGTAAGTCACGTGGACCAAATCTGCCAAGGGGCTGAACTTCTTTTGGAATGTTCCTGATTTCTGAGGGGGTATGTTGGAGGGTTCAGTCCAAATCAGTTCAGTCTCCAAATTAGATTTCTGCTTTGGTTCTCTTTTCATGTAACTCCCCTCGTTTCTGTCTTAGTCTGACCATTTTTTTTTGGGTTGCAAAAGTCTTTAGGATAAGAATCTGAAGTGTCTGGCAGACACAAAGGGGCTGTTACCTCACTTGACTAGTACTGTGGCCCAAGTATAGGTGGTGGAGGGAAGAAGAGGTGTTGAGAATACCCAGGCTACTGCTCCCAGCCTCCAGCTGACTCCTGGCTCCATTGGTTGTATAGCTGTGACATGGCCTCTCTGCCAACCTGGTAAGTCCACCCATGGGTAATGAGTGAGACCCATGCAACCTCCTAAGAGGACCTGTCTTTGCAAAGTCCCATGAGCCCTTTCCAGCCCAGGTGTTGTTCGTGCCACATTACGGAGAACTCAGTGGAAAAAAAGGCCCTGGGCATGCTGCTCCTGCCTATCTGCAACACAGCTTGCACAGAGCAGTTGGGATTTGGGCAGCTTGAGCTCTCTTGGGCTCATGCTGTGAAAGCAGGATGTGGGTACAAAGAGGGGCAGCTTCTATATTGCAGGGAGGGCTGAAACTGGTGTTCTTGCTCTCCCCACCGCATGTTATGGGAGGGAGAAGTACTCCAGCCCTGTGCTTCTCTGCCCCTCCAGATGGAAGATTGCTAAGATCCTAAATGAGATGCTAAGATACTAAATGGGAATGAAGTAATGCTTTCTGGATACTTCAAACGAAGACAAAAAGCCAAAGGCCATTCTGGCACCAAGGGGAAAAAAAAGAAGAAACTTGCTTCCAAGGATTCAACCCTTAAGCACAGTGACGTAGAAAGGAGATTCTGTTTACAGAGGAAGTGAGAAAGGAAATTAAAAGAGTAGGGAAGGAAGGAGCAGCTCTCCAACGAAAACTTGTCCTTTGGGGCAAGGCAAAGAGGTAGGTCTGTTCCCTGGGGAGCTCGTCTCCCAGAAGCCGAAACCACCATCTGTGGCTGCATCGCCTGTGGCACAGGTGTGCTGCTGTTTGTGGGCCAGGCTTTGAGGAGGCCCGTGTGTGTGCTCATTCATGCTGCAGCACAGCCAGGCTTGGCTCCCTCCCCTTCCCTGGGGAGGTCAGGGCAGGATGCTGTTTGAGTATTGAATCTGTTCCTTCTTGAGAGCTCAGCTTCCTTGGAAAGTAAAAGATTCAGTCAGGGAGTCGGCAACTTAAGACTTGGGGTGTGTGTTGGAGAGTGGAAAATGTCCTGTGTGTTTTGTTCCTGCTGCTAGCAAAAGCCTGCAGAAGCTGGTGGGGTCTATGGCATTGTTCTGGCCGTGGGTCAGCAAATCTCCCAGACCTTCAACCAACCACAGCATGTGTTAGTGCTGCCCCTGCAGCCCTCATCTCCCTGTTGGGTCTCAAAGAAATTCCTTCCTTCATTTCACAAGGTCTTAGAGCAACCTCCTGGTACCACTGAGCCGGCCGGTGGCCTTGGGCAGTGTGTCTAATAAACTGACAGCAGGTTAGCTGCAGTGATGCCATCCCCGAGGGGCTGCAAATCCTGTCTTAACCAACCAGGCTGATATTTCAGCTTCTCTGCATCAGCAATGAGCGTGGGATTGCTGCAGGGGATAGAGCAGAACTGAGAAGAGAATACAGCAGCAGCAGTGACTGGAGTGGTGTACAAAGTTACCTGGCCTGTCTTGAGGAACTGAGCCAGGGCACCAGGGAGGGGCTGCCCAGCTGCAGCAAGGTGCCGCCTTCTGTCTGCTCCATGGCCACAAGCTGCAAAGAGAGGAAGGGAGGCAGACAGGTAGGTGTCCTGACGTTCTCTTTATCCTGACCCTCCCCCAAGGGCTCTCTGTGGCTCCCTTCCTTCCTCTGCCCTGCAGGGGTTGCTTTGTCTTGTTACTTTGAAAATCTTGCTGTCCTTGAGTTTAGAATAGTAGCCAAGGCCAAGGATGCAGCAGCAAGGACAGGACAGAAGGTCTCCTAGTTGTCTGTGACTGACGGTGGGAATATTTTTCCATTTCTTACCCTTTTCACACAAAGATTGGCACCTTCTTCTGTTCTGCCTTCTTTCTTCTCCGAGGTGTTAAGCACTAGAAAATGCCTATAGGCTTTTGTATTGAAAAAGGCTGAAAACTGCTGTAGTGGCTGGGATATAGTGGTCTCTTGTCAGCAGTTCTAGACCTGATGCTTGTCACATTTGGACTTGTGCAAGTGGGCATGCAGAAAGCACCTTCAGTATCATGTAGGTTATGCGACCTGCTGCTGGGCTTGAGGTGCCTGCCCCACAGTGGGAGGGGACAAGGACAACATCAGCAGCAATGAAATGTTACGGAAGTAAAACCTATTATGTATTGTTTAACAGATTTTCTGTTCAAGGCCAGAACTAATTTGCAGTTGAGCAGTAAAGGAGCTGTCTGCAGGCAGCTGGCTGGATTCAGGGGTGACTCAGCTCACTAAATGTGTGTTCCCTCAGATCTAGTAATTTACTGCCTCCTGCTTGACTTTTCTATCTTACAAAAAGATTTGAAGAACTAACTGAAAGTGTGTGCTCAGCAGTACGATACAGGGTAAGGGTTTCTGTGAACACCCCAAGTTTTCTCTTGGGAAAAGCAATAAGGAAAATTTGGAAAAAAAAAAAAAAAGGTTGGATTAGTTTTTATTCTTTCTGTGTTTGGTTTTCTTTGTGGGGTAATACTTCTGATATGGAGCAAAAGCAACAGTACAGAAGGACAGAAATGTAAGTTTGCCAATAGAGGACTGAAGCAAAATGTGACCTCAGCACTGATGATGTCACTTTTCAGATGAGAAGCACTGGAAGGCATTCCTAAGCCATTACAAACACTCTACTCATTGCCTCTCATGTAGGGGGAGTCAACACCATGCATGAGCATTGCTAAGCACTGCTGTGTTCCTGCAGCACCAATGTTTTGCATTTGCCTGTGTATGCCTGGAGCATATCCCATGGCTTCCTGGATCGAGATGCTCTAGACCTTTTTCCCAGACAGTTAAAAGAAAACTTGTCTGTCCTTCTAGGAAGTGATATGGGAAAGCACTGGGGGATTTCGAATACTTGCTTGATTTCCTTCCACACCTCTGTGCATACAGGCAGCTCAGGACAAAACCTTTGCCCGTGGCCACTCAGCTTTGCACCAGCTTCCCAGGCTGGAGTCCTTCAGTTTCAAAAGATAGTGAGGTAAGAAAAAACCTGTGTGACTGCAGAAAAGATGGATATTGAGCTCAAAGTCACATTTTGATGTCCAATGTGATTTTTCACAAGAGCTGGCTCGTTACAGTATTTCATAATAGGTAAAAATATGACCCTCTCCAATGAGTGTAAATGGGCTTCTTGCACCAGTAAGATGCCCACTTCCTCCAGGTTAGGGAGGCTTTGAAGGCTTCTGTAGTATACACCAACATCTCAGTGGGGATGTTCCACTGATCTTTGCTCCAGCAGAATTAATATTTGCTTCATCTGTTTTGAGATGAATAGGAAATTCCAGCAGCTGCCATCTCAGAGGAGTGCTGCAGAAGGGTATAGTTAAAATCCAGCATTATGTTGAACTCCTGGGATTGCCAGGCAAGGCATTTCTCTATTAATGATGACATTTTAAAAAACACTCTGAAGGTTTGATCTTGGTCCCATTGGGCATTTTGCCATAGATCTTAATGGCTCTGTGGCTGATCTCTTAATCTCTAATGCACCTGTGCAAACTTGACAGTTTATTGCAATTTCATGCTTTTTGGAAATCGTCTCACACTAATGCCATCAGAGAGAGCAATTTTTAAGGTCATTAGCTCAGGACATAGCAAATAAATAGTGAGAGAAAACAAGCTGTAAATGTCATATTTGTTTAACACACAAAGTAGCTCCTTAAGAGCAGTTATCCTTATGTCTAGAGACATCATGAAAATTACATTCTTGTGCACTTGAAAATATGGGGCTGTTGGAAGTAAGAAGAGTATCACATGGTTGTTTATCTTCTCTACTTTGTTCCCTGTCTCCTCATTGTTCCCTATGCACACATCTGCTTGACTTATTTACCAATATCTTTACATTCTGGGACTGCAGACTAGGACTAAAGACCTAGCCAAAGAACTTCAGGTTCTGCTGCCAAGCTTTGATAACAGTGTTTTTTGCTCTGAGGATAAGTAATACTTTTTAGCTGCTATTCCCAATAAAAGGAGCTGGGGTGAGTGGGAAAAGTTATCCCTTCACATCAGTAGAAAAGACATAGACCCACTAACATAACCTGATGTAAATGCTCTTCAAACCAAAAAAGGCAGACACAAGTGAAACCTTTATCACTTGAACTAGGTCTGTTCTATCAATAGCTACACTTAATACTGACTTCCAAGTTTGTCAGTGTTTTGCTTTGGGAGGCAAGCCTGAACCCATGGCCACAAATGGGCATTAGGGTGGAAAAATCAGTAGAAAGACAGGCAGATACTCCCTTTGCTAGGGATTAGAGGGGGGAAACAGGAGGAATGTGGGCAAGGGGACTGTAAGCCCCCTGGCCTCCTGTGTCCCCATCAGCTGCACCCTGTGGGGTGCATTTGCTATGCGGTGTGATGAGGAGAGGCCACCCAGCCCAACCACTGCTGTAACACCAGCATCTGCCTGGCTCTTTGCCACAAGTATTTTGTGGTCACTGGTACATTTTAATTTGGTCTAGAAAAAGGCTTCCCTTTAGGTGGTCTTCCAGCTGCCCTGAAAGAGGATGTCTGAAGATTAGAATACTGATGTCATCACAGCTTCAGGGCACAGCATGGTTTTGCCAGTAAAACCTTCTCCTGTGGCTCATATTGGTCCATTCCAACAAGGGAGGGTGTCTCCACTGTGAAAGCAGCTGGGAGCACTGGCATACTCTTAAAGGCCCACGAAGGTGGTCTTAGACAAGACCTCTTCTGCTTTTCCCGGAGTGCATGAAGGCAGGGCATGGTATTGTGTAACAATTCCCCGAATAAAGGGCTTTGTCCTCCTCTGTCACCATCTACCCTTCCTCTCCCTCACTCTCAGCACAGGATACACTCTCCAGCAGTACTGGAACATCTGCTTGTGGGCCAGAACAGATTCACAGATTTAAAAGAAACCCTGACTTATTTCTAGTAATTTTTTTGAAGTTTTGAGCAAAGTCACTTACAATGGCTTTTCCATGGGGAAACTGTAAGTGTGGGACCAAACCCTCAGCTCCTGAGATGGATATTTAGTAAATATTCACCCTGCCCTACTTCAGGCATCTAAGTGGATAGATTTGTCTTCTCTCCAAAGACTGCAACCCCAAGTGAGTCATTCGAAGCACCCATGTGTTTTTGAGTTTACCCTGAGTATACAGGCAGTTGGACCTCCTAAAGCAGTGGTGGATTAAATGAGCTTGGTGTCCAAGGTAAGTGGGGTGAAATACACATTTCTTTACATACTACAGGAACACCAGGCTATCAGCAAGTCCAGATAAGCTACAGTAATGGGTATTTATTACAAAGCATTGTGTCACACTTGGGTTAAGCATGACAAGAATTTCCCCAGTGTAAGATGTCAACGTTTGCTGAAAGTATGTGCTTTTTTTTTTTTTTTTTTGCTTGCTTAAAATCGTTGTTTGTTCATTCTGGAGAAAGTTGACACTGTACATTTACATTTTATAATGTAAACATTAGTCCACTGGCTAGTTGTTCTTTTTTGGCCAGGTTTCTTTAAATATTAGCAACATGTTTAATGGTTGCTTCATTCATTACCGTTTTATACATTGCTTTAATTAATCTTGTAACTCAGCAGGGCAGTAGAGGCTTGAAATGGGGCTTCAACACCATTATGATGATGTCTGTTTGCTTTGATCAAGCCTAGTGACTCAGTTGCAATTGATTTGTACATCCAGAGTTTCAGCCATGCTAGGGTGTAGATGCAATTTCAAACAGAGACAAACTAAAGTGAATATAGAAATGCTGTCAGTTTTGTCATGCTAGAGGATCTGGTGTCTTTGAAAATTTAGCTTCTGTAAGGGCTTGAAGTTTTGTCTGGTAGAAATGTGAAATGCCAGGATTTGCTGCCCAAGTGGCAGGTGTAAGGTGTTGAAATCTTCTGGAAGCCTAATGACCTGACACTCTGCCATAACTCACATCAGCAGTAATCCAGACATTCCTACTCAAAATGTGCAATCAATCAGCACTAAAGGAACAGCAAGAACTGTGCCTTTTGCAGGCAGGTTATTTCCACTGTGGTGGGGACTGTGCAAAGAGACAAAACCACAACCTGATCTGAATCAAGTCTGAATCATGTCTTCAGCAGGAAACTCCACCAGATGCTCTCAAGGAAAATGCTGAAAATTTGGGGAAAAGGAACATTTCTTAGGAGGATGAAGGGGACAGGACACTTCTTCATGAGCCTGTTGTTTGCTTTGATCTGTTCTCTGAAGCATGAGCTGGCCCTTTGGCCTTTGCCATGTGTTCCTTGGCCAGTACCTCATGCTCTGACAGGAGAAGGTGGCATCTCTCCTGTCCTATAACACCTCCTACCATTGTGCCTTATGTGAGGGGTCAGCTTGACCCATGGTTTGTGCCACATTGCCCTCAGTGGGGCTGCGGCGAGAGCTCGGACTAAGGCACCACGACCAATGTGATCAAGCAAAAGCTGTTTATTGTAAACAAATGCCCTGTTATATACCTCATTGCCCGGTACACACACAGTAAGCCCCCCCATTATTGGTTAAATGCTTTTGTCCACACGAATAATGCTTCAGTCTGATTAGTGCACTGCTACTGTCCATATACCTGCTTCTAATACATGATTGGCTACTAGCCCTAAGCACACAAAGGCCTTACATAGCATGATCTCAGCACCTTTGGTATCTCGTTCCTTCTTCTGCATGTGGGAGTTATTTCTCTTCTGCTAGCTTTCTTCTTTCCCAGCTATAATTATCCCTCCGTCGGCCTTGAGATAACAGTAGTTCAGCTAAAGTCTCTATAACAAAATTAAGCTTTTATACCAAAGGCTGGATTTCTCACATGCCCATGCTCTGCAAGAAAATCCTCCACACAGGGCCTTGCTGAGTCTGGCTGGGAGGCACACACTCCCTACCTGGGCCCTCCTCCATCGCATGGCAGGGTGGTTGCATCCCATGACCCGGTGGTGGAGCAGCTCTCTCCTTTTTTTGGGGTTTTGTATATGCTAAAGGAAGTTCATGTGGATCCAGAAGAAGGTTGGACAAGTTAGTGGAGTAAAATCCACTGAGTGCCACCAGCAAGTTTGTAGACACTGCAGCTGGCTCAGGAAATCCCTGAAACACAAGTGGTATTAGGGCATTCAGGAGAGGCATCATATGCAGTTGCCCTGTTCATGGAGAGCCATGTCTTTGGCAGCACTGCTGGCTTCAATGGTGGCTGCCCTCAGATTCTGTTATGCTACCCACTTGCTTTTGGCCAGTGCTGTCAAGCAGATGGACACCTGAGCTGGGTCAAACCCCAAGCATTCTCTGCTGTGTTTTTTGTTTGTTTGTTTTTTAAATAACTTTTCTGCTGTATCCATTCCATAAACGAGCTCAAAACCTGGCCCCAGAGACAACGGTGCTAGGAAGTGTGAGGGAATGACACAGGGGACAAGAAGGGAGGGCAATGCTAATTGCCTGAGCCAGTGTTGCTACTGATGGCTTTGTATTGTGAAACCATAGCCTCTTAGTCCTAGTGTTACTGTGACCACAGGAACTTTTGCAGATCAAACCTCAGCTGATGGCAACAGCTCTCTGTTAAAGTTAGACGTGTGTTAATTTGCAGCGGCAACAAGTAATTTTAGAGAATATCCTGTGGCTCCAAATACTCCACATCAATCCCACCCAGCCTGTGAACATGTTGCTGTCCTGTGGCCATGAGTTCTGCAGGCTGCTGGAGCTGAGCTGTCTTTGTAGTGGTACAGGTACAGATTCTGAAAAAATACTTTCTCACAGTTCAGTTAATAAAGCTAACAATACTCTCCCCAGCATATCCACTACTGACATTTTCCAGGTTTGAATCCAAGGTTTTAAAAATCCCTGTGTTGTTGGGTTTTTTAAATTCAGTTCTCTGTTAGGAAAAAGGAGATACATACCTGTATATGTATATGTACGTATGTGTATATATATGTAACTGCTGAGAAGAATAAATCCTGGTATCATAACAATTTTAAGCAAGAGAAGGTTATATGAAAAGCAAAGAACACATCAGTCAAAGAAAAGCTGGTATAAAATAATTGTGACAGATTCCCCTGTGTGCTCTGATTGCTGGGCAGCTTTCTGGGAGTTCAGTATAGCCGTAAACCCAGCTTACGGACAGCAGCTTATGGCTTGGAGCAGTGGCTCCAAGCATCTAGTTGGATCAGTAAATGTATCCCTAGGTAAAGTAGAGATGTTTCAAATGCAGAGTGCAGCCCCTGGCTGCTTGTGAAGCCCTCCTATGTCTCCTGTGAAGGCCGCAGCAATCAATACGTGACATATGACAGCAATCATATATTGATTGTGTCTCTTGTCTGGCATTTATTGCATATGTTGTCTATTGTATATCTCCCTTTTTGCAGCCTGACATTCCATGATTCATTGACCCTCTGGAGCAAAATTCCCCTTTGGAAGTGGAGCCGCCTTCTGTGTCTCCACAGTCACCAGTCTCTCTGGAAACCTGGGAAATAGCGCACTGAAGAAAACACAAATGCAGGTCTGACGTATTTTTATACCTGAAAACCCCAAACCAAGCAGCCACTTGCTGGCTTGCTGTAGCAGTGATGGGCCCAGTGAAGGGGGACAGGGTGGGACTTACTTCCTGGCAGTACATTCCTTGCTGAATTATGGGCTTAAGGCAGAGACCTCATTTTCTCCAGATGACTCTCAGGAAATACCCTCCCCATCAGCTATTATTGCCTAAATAATAGAGAGGGAAGTGCAACTGACTTGAGCAATATCTGAGGTACTCCATAGGGCACATCCCAAATCTGGTATAGGGAAGGCTGCTAAGACAACTAATTATAATGTCACTCAGTGGGCTTATACAGTTCTCATTTTGCCCCAGAGTTATGAGCTCATGTGGAAAATACAGATACTTGTTTAGAAACAGGTAACTCGTTGAAAAGAAAATTACAAAATCCTTTCCTAAGCATGCACTGTCAACATTAGTGCACAGATTTAGCTTCAATAATGGGACCTTTCGGTAGGAAAACGGGTACTAATGTTTGCAGGATTAGAATCTTACATGTTAAGTTTCCAGAAAATCCAGTCCAGGAAGGGGAAAGCCTGTTGAGGGAGAGGTCTGCTGGGACTTGATTTATGAACAGGACATCCTGCTTAGTTCTGAGATCTTGCAGATACGATTCTAGCGAGACTTCTGGGTTATTGTGATGGCAAAGAAAAGGAGCTCACCCTCACCCTTATCTGCCAAAGGCACTCAAACCTGCCTGGGCATCATATCAGTGCTAAACATTTGGCATTCTTTATCACATTTCATCACCACTGTGTACTAAGCAATGTTAAAAATGCACGGCATGTGTGCAGCTCCATGCAAGCAGACTGACATGATTGTCATTAATTAGCGAGTTGCATGCTGTCATTTGTGCAATTAAGCTTAGGGTTGATTCCATGACCTAGCCACAAAAGACAGTCTAGAAAGTTGGGGCAAAGGGCAGAGAAGAGGTAGAGCTCTTAGGCGGGTATTTCCCAGTTCTCCTTCTGGATCACTGTGGCTGCATCTACATTTTCCACAGCTAGGGCATGTGGTCTGAGAGCTCAGCTTGTGCACCCAGATTTCCTTTGTGTGGGATCTAGGGTGCAACAGGGATGAGAGAAAGGACGATTCACTCCCACATAATTCTCTAGTAGGAGATCAAGAGACATCCAAGACGTGCTCTGGGGCAATGATGTTGACACATCTTCTGTTACTCCAGTGAGTCAATTTCAACAAAGAGGCTTTAGAAAGCTGCTTTGTTCTTGGTGCCTCAAATGCTAGTGCTTAGCTCAAACCACTGAAGGGCTAGCTGCCACTGGCTGCCTGAAACTCTCCCCCAGTTTTAGCTGGAGTTGCTCTACTTCAGCACCTCAAGCTGCTTCTCTGCTGCTTAATTAAATGGTGCCAGGGCACATTACCAGACATCATGGCTGAGTTGTCTATACTGTTAAATTGTTAGGATGTCCAAAGCATGTCTGTGGTCCTTCAGATGTTTCCCAGGCATGGCTTGGAAGCCAGCAGGGCCTGGAGACCATTCTCAGTAGACGTTTGAGATGAGACTGCCTTGTTTTGGCAGATAAGAAAGTTCAATATTCTGGAATGCTGCTGGCCTTACTGCCAGAGAACAGACTTGAGCATGCCTGTTACAGTTATGGACATAACCTGGATGCCTCCTGCTGCCTGTCTTTTGGATAGAAGGTTCTTACACTTACAGGGGGCATTACAAAGAATTGTATAGTACTTTAAAGGTCAGTGCTGGAGCTGGCCGTTCAACTAAATATAATGCAGTGTAGCTTGGTGGGAGCTATTAAGGGAGGAGGTGGGTAAATTCAGTTGTCTGGCTGTTTCCTCATCCATGAAGGAAGGAAGTGTCTGAATTAGAAATGGGTAAGCTGTGTTTACCTGTTTTTCCTTCTGTCTATGCCACTGACAAAGCTAACTTTTTAACCTAGTTTTATTCCTGATATGTCCTTTATTCACCTCATTCCTTTACCTAGCCCCATGTCCTCACAAACTAGTGCTGAATCTTGTGCTTTGTTGGACATTGCAGAAAATCTCAAGCCCACCCTGTTGTCAGTGGGCAATGTGTGCATGTTATAAGGAGGAGTAATTCATCCAGCTGCGGATTAACAGAAGAGTGCTCCAGGCACAGTTTCCTCCCTACCTCATTTATTACTTTGTCACAGGCTGGATCCTGGCAGTTCATCTTTGTGCTTTGTCATTTTACTGGAAGTCATGGCACTTCGCTTTTACCTCCAGACAAAGGGAAACCAAATCAGAAACCCCAGGCAGATAACTCACAGCCACCTTGTGGATCTGTGTCCTCCAGTTGCTGGTGTCCAGTTAGCTGCATTGTCTCCAGAACAAAGCAGCTCTGGGTGGGTCTGGCTACCCATAGCTTTCACTTGGAAACCCCCCATTTCTAACACTGTAAGTAGCCCCAAGGGTATGTGGGACTGCTAAAATTAAAATGGTCTGACCCCAGGAATGGGATGGATGATATGACAGCTGCGTGTCCTTTGAATCAGTTGTTAATCTAATGAAGGATGGTTTAGCTCTGCCAGTCACACAGGCACTGCAGCTGTGTCAGTGCCTATCAGAGATGTGACCTCAGAGTCACTCTGCAGCTCAGGGACCCCGATCCCCTTCCCCAGGGTTGTCACAAGCATGGGCACAGCCTCAGTCTCAGGTCCCCTTGTCTGGGAGGTGGCAAATATGGGTTTAGAGCTCTTTGTCCTGGATGAAAGGACACTGTAGCCATGTGATGCAAAGTCCTTAAGGGGAATAATGTTTCTCTGCCGAATCAGAGGAGGTGTGAAAATTTCAAGCTGATGTGTTGTGCTGCCCTGTGCCTATATAGCTCTTGACTCTTCCCCAGGATTTTGTTCAGTCATCGCTGTCTTTTCCCTCCTCAGTTCTCCACGGCTATGGCCCCAGGTGCAGCCCCCTCTTTTAAGGAAGCTTGTGCTCATATACACTTTCTTGTGCTCAGATGCTCCCCTGACTTGGACAATTCTTTGCTGCCAGCTGTCTCATGCAACTAGCAATTCTGCTGAGCAGAATCCCAGCACCCAGCCAGCTTCCCTCCCATTTGGCCTTATTATACCCAAACTCTGGAAAAGTGTCCTCTCTGGGAAAGCGAATGCAGGCACAGATGTGCAACCCACCTTCACTGTTTAAGCTCTGAACAGAGTTTCACATAGTGAAGTGGGATGGGGCAGGTTCCACAGGGGGGAACACATAAAAGAAAAGCCATTGTCCCCAAAATCTGGTGCACTGGACAAAGGGTGGTTGTGAGGACAAGCTGTGGTATCAGCGTTGGAGACAGGCAACTGAGATGCAGAGACCTCAACTGTCTCCCCTAACCTCATGCAGGGAGTCCGTAGCAATTTCAAACACCAACCCAGACTTCCTGTGTCTGAGCCCCAGCCACATAAGAGCAGCTTTTGGTACAATGAATAAGGAGAAACACCAGCACATGTGCCTTATCAGCTGGGATGGAGGGGTGAGGCTGGGTCCAGCCCAGCACCAGGCGTCCTGGAGGAGTGCGGGTGAGAACTGGTGCGGGCTGGGTGGGAGGCAGTGGGCACTGGGAGGGACACATGTGGCTGGTGACAAGCAGAGGAGCTGCCCCCTTTTACTCACAAGCAACTTCAAGTTGACTTTGAAGTGGTCTGCAAGATTTTGAGCAGTTTTGGCTGGCTTTTAAGGAGAAATTCAGTGTTTGCCAGTGGAGTCTCCAGAAGTGAAATAACATACCTGATGGCAAATCTTATGAGCCAGATCCTCTGTGGGTGTAAATCAGCATCATTCCCTTGGTCCCATTTAGAGCTACGCTGGCTTGCAGCCCGTGCTCCCAGCCATCCTTGCAGGGTGGTAAGAAGCGGTGGAACAAATTCAGGTGTAATTGCTTCTCACAGAAAAAAAAATATAAAGAAAGGCAGCTTGCTTAGTGAGGACAAATCTGGGTCTCACTGTTTTCCTTGAAGGAAAGCAGAGTTAGGATGCAAAGGCAGAAAGACAGGAATGCTGTAAAACAAGCAGTCAAGGGTGGAAGGGTTTGCCACCTCATGGCAGCCTTTTCCTACATCCTCCTACCACAGAGCAGCTAGAAAAATGGACTTGAAGAAAACCTGAGGAAATGGCTGCATGAGCTCCCTTTTAAAGAGCCTGGGCTAGTTCTCCTCGTCATTAAGTGGTTTTTTTTTTCAACAGTGTCACTCCATTGATTTTCACAGCAGTGACATGGCTGTAAAACAGGCTTAATGTAGTGGAGAATCAGACCTTGTGTGTCTGAATTTGTTTTCTCAGAACTGTGCTTTTACAGGGGAAAAGAAGTGCCATGAGTTTAAAGGTAAGCTCCAAATCTTCACCACACTGTGAAGATTTGCAGATATAAATCCTGTTCAGATGACTTTATGAAACACTGAAGTACTCCACAGCAGGAGGATTTAACCTTGGGATGTTCACTTGCTGTAATGCGATTAATGAGCCTCTCCCCATGCGTAGCAGATATCTAAGCAATTTTTTGTGTATGGAAGTGGAGCAATTGTCCAGCTTTGCGCAAATGAGGAGCTACTTCAGTGTTTGCCCTGTGAAGAGACTTCAGTTTCAATGGGCTTCAAGATTGCACTTTTGTGCTAAGTGGAACTGTGATCTTTTTCCAATGAGTGTTGCTATGCAGGGCCAATTTGTGACGTCCATTATTCTAAATTAAGTAACTTCTGCACAGCAGAAATATGCTCCACTTGCACTGCTAATCTGTCTCTCACACAAAGGCGTGTTTGGAAGAACAGTTATTTATTGCAAGTAATAAATGCAGGTTCTCAAAAGCATTTATAACTTAGTTTCCAGAGTCAGAGCACTCCAGTTTGAAATAATTTCCTTTCAATTTTCTGCATTCTCAATGTCTTTCCTGACTGCTTTAGACCATATATTGCATACTTAATTATTCTCCAAAGGAGAATCTCAGCCACTGAAAATGGAATATGCTTATCAAAATTCTTAATGCAATAATTTATTCTTCAGGTAACAACTATTGCCTGGCTCTCTGTTAAATAAGCGTGTCATGTTCAAGTCACCTGCCTCACCTGTACAAATGGTTATAGATCTCATTTGTGTAGTTTATGAGCTCTTCTTCTGGAAGCGACCTTGAAGATCATCTAGTTCCAATCCCCCTGCATGGGCCGGGACACCTCCCACTAGACCAGGTTGCTCAAAGCCCCATCCAAGCTGGCCTTGAACACCCCCAGGGAGGGGGCATCCACAGCTTTTCTGGGCAACCAGTTGCAGTGTCTCACCACCCTCACACTAAAGAATTTCTTCCTAATGTCCAACCTAAGTCTTCCCTCTTCCAGTTTAAAACCATTACCCCTTGTCTTATCACTATACACCCTGGTAAAAAGTCCCTCCCCAGCTTTCCTGTAGGCCCCTTCATGTACTGGAAGGCCACTATAAGGTCTCCTCGGAGCCTTATCTTCTCCAGGCTGAACAGCCCCAACTTTCTCAGATTTAGTTTGGCATTTTTTTGCTGCTTTGGCCACCAGGTATCATGGGACCAGGAAGTGCAACTGAATAACGCCATGGCAGCAAAAAAATGAGTGATTGGTACTCTTGTTTTACTCTTGCATGAGGCTGGCTAAGACATCCCGTCCCTTTCTCTACCCCAGCAGTAGCTGGCTGTGGCTGTGCAGCTGCACTGCTCTTGCAGCAAGATGGGCTGACTCCATCCTTGTTGTGCAGAGTTTTTATGCAGGATGAAGTACAGCTGCATCCCTGTCTTGTTTAATAACAGTGAACAAATCTGTAGCTGTCCAAGTAGGTATGTGAATAAATAGCAAAGTGGAAAAGAATGTTTATAGCAAATAATTAATCTGTTTAAAATCCCTACCTGTCCGGTGTGTTAGACTTAACAATTGCTCCCTTGCAGAGTGGGAAGAACTGCAGGCATTCTTGTCACCTCTCTGCCTTTGGAGGACAGGAGAAATTATGGTTCAAAGGGGAGTTAAACCACTGTTCCAAGGTCACACAGAATCTCTGTGGCACTTCTGGAAATATCCACATTTTCCTCTCATTTTCAAAGTCCTTCCAGGATTGTATCCTCTCCGGCAGACTGTGTTAGTTGAAAGAGGTTTATCCTGTTTTCTGAAAGACCTTCTGCTTGACAGCTCTGTCCTCTGAGGAGACATTTCTTCATAACAAGTTTGCCTTGAATCAATTTGACTTGATTTAATTTTTTTTTTACAGCCCACAGCAAAACTTGTATCCCAGTGTAACTAGTTTCCATGAGCTTCCCTACAAAATACTGGGAAAGCTGCATTGGCTGCTCCCCACAGGAGTGGAAAATAAAAGACATAGTTGCATCAGCCAGCCCCTTAGCAAGGTGTGAAGCCTGCGTGGGACCCTTGTTCAGCAACTGAGTTGACTGAGTGTGAGGAACCCACACATGCAAGAGGCACTGGGCTGTGTGCAGGGAGCTGCACATAGCAGATTGTAGGATATGAGTTTGCATCTGCAGCCATTTCTGAGGGATTGATGCGTTGCTGTTTCAGCCCATTTTAACTGTGTGAGAAGTTGCATGGCTGGCATGTGTTACCGCCAAGTACAGTTATACTGACATTGCTTATGGAGGCTGCTAATTTCCTCTGGAAGACAGGGCTTTCTGGGGATCTTTCCCTCCTCAGCAGTCAGGCTGCTCTAATCACTGTTTAAAAGGGAGACTGCAAAAAACTGTGAGCTAGTCTGTAAAGTCAAGGCTCGCTTCTCTTTCTCTTCCCTCCCCAGGACATATCTCCAATATGAAGCTGATATTTCTGTATATGTAATGCCTGTGCCCTGGGGAAGGCACTCCTAAGTGAGTCAGGAATATGTTGTGTGCCCAATTAGCACCCTGCAGCCGTGCCCTCTCAGTCCTGCCACCCTCAATTTCCATCTATGCTGCTGGGAAGAGAGAAGAAAGCTCTTCCCCTGATGCTGTCATGACTAATATGCTGGCCAGTCTGGCTGCTTCCAGGAAGACAGGGGATGCCACCCCTCCCCAAGGCTTGTGCCATCACCTAGGGTGCCCATCAGTGCCCGTGCTGATGTGGACACCTGGGAATGACACAGAGGACAAACCTCACTGGGGTAACTGAAAAAAAACCCCAACACTGAGGCATTATACTGTGATCCCTGATTGTCCCAGGAGTGGTTTGAGCACAGCAAGAGGAAGCTCCACACTCCCCTGTGAATATCATCAGAGCTGTTGAATTCTCTCATGCTTACGAAGTTTGTACACTGGAATATTTTTGGACATGTTCCGGAGGCTGGCAATTCAGCTGCACTTCCAGAAAGCTTGAGCTCTTACTTTGGGGTTGAGCTAGCAAGTAAAAATGAGGGTTTATTAGTTTACTGATCCATAAAACAGGTGCTTTATTTTTTACAGTTATATATGCGTGTGTGTGCGCATGCGCATGTATATATAAAGAAAATGTATGAGTTGGTTCCTTGGCCTGATCCCACTTTCCATGAAAATAAGTGTTCCCCTGGAAGCCATAGCCATTTATGTCTCACAATCTGCCACCTGTCAAAGCAATTTGAGATTTACTAGTGACAACTGAGTGCTAATGTCTGCCATCCTTGCCCTGCAAATAGCCCATGCATTCCAAGTCCCACGGCCCCTGGCCTTTACGTCAAGCTCTCCTGCCCAAGATTAGTTCAAACTCAGCCAGTCACCCAGTGGCCATTTGGAGTGATTCACTCTTAGATGTACATATCTTCGACACTCACTAAAACTTCAGAGGGAATATGAGTCATTTCATATTATAGAAAGTCGTATCTTGCCCTTGGTATTTCTATGTATACATGAGTGATAATAATTTATTTTTAGATTATTTCCTCCAATATAAATGCTGCCTGCTTTGATAAAGGTCATCCTGAGAGCCACATGCTAATATTCTGCTTATTGCACAAATGCTATAGGAGATTATTTGTTTACTCACACGTTTGCAGCAGTGCAGTCAAATGACAGGGAGCAGTAGCTGATTGTTGAGATTCAGACAGGGTTCCTGTCACTAGGCTTATCTGTCAAATGTGTGTTCAATAACGCAGTGAAATCATCCCCTTTCTGGCATTCGCTTACTGTTTGAATCACTTGTGTCTGCTTTCTAGACTGCTGATGACCTGTTCCAGGACTCAGAAAATCCTGGCTTTTCAGGGGGAGGCATTAGGCAAGGTATTTATCACGGTGTCCTGGAGGAGACATTGGCACTGCTAATGAAGACCAAGCAAATGGATAAAGCAAAGCCTCAGGCCTTGTTAGGTCTTGTCACCATCTCAATGAACCAAATAATTCCACACAGCAGTTGTGGGTGGATGTGGCTTTGGTCCAAGTGTGCCATTGTGCCTGTGCCACCTAGCATGGCTGGGCTGGGACATGTGGCAGTTTTTAGATGTGCCAACACTGATATTTCACCCAGGTATTTCAGCTGCAGAACCCTCTGAATAACAGCCTCACTTTTTCTGTACAAAGCACATTAGCATTCCTGCCTTGGGTTCATCTAGCCTCACCTGACCCAGTTTCACCCATGGTAGGTCCATCCCCTGCTGAGCCTGTGTGCGGCTGGCAGCACAGATCCCTCCACAGTTTCCAAGGGACTCTGGCTCTCGAGCAAGCACAGACCTCTGCCATCTTCTTGAGACATCTGTGGAGAAAGGCAGCGAATAACATCTGGCCACCAGAGACATTTCAGGGCCCTGCCTGAAGGGAAGTGGGACAACTTTCTATTGCACTTAAATGTCTTTTTAAAAAGTCTCTTGAGTTTTATAAACATATGTGTGTAAATGTATGTTTATATTATAGATAATGTGCAAACTGATACTTAAAAATCCAAATGCATAGCTATGTGTCCCAGAGGAGAAATTTGCAAGTTGTTGAGATTTTGTTTGCTGCCCCCTTGAATTGAAGATGGGTTGGATATAATTCCATACTGAAGCAGCTTTCAGCCCCATCATTAGCAATCCAAAATAACAGCAAACTTTACATTATTCAATGTGTGTGGCTCAATAGCCAGATGCTGAATGCCTGGGGGTGTTCAGTGCCCCCTGTGCCTTGCTGGCCCCTCAGCAGCCTCTCTGGAGGGCTCAGTCCTGCCAGCTGCTGTGGCAGGACCCTGTTTCACAGCCTGCAGAGGGGGAGGTGTTCTCACAGTGGCAAAGTTTGCACCCCTGGTATTGGGTTGTACCCCTTGCAGAGGACACATGCCTCATCCCTCAGCGTGGAGGGAGGGAGCAGGAGAGGAAGCTGAGCAGTGCAGGCAGTGAGCATTGCCTGCGGAGCCATTCCCATCTCCTCCCAGGGCAGAGAGGTCAGTCAGGCTGCCTCCTGTGCCAAGCTTGGCCCATGCCTTTCTCATTTGAGCCTCCTGCCCTGTAGCATACATTTTGGGGGAAAATCCCAAGTGCCTTTACCCTTGTGTATGGACATGTTTTTCCCTCCCTGCTCCTCTACTGCCTCTCCTCTGCCCTCTGAAGGCAGAGTTCATCCCCACTCTGGAGCTGCTCTCTGGGTCTTGGTCCCCAGGATGGGTATCCAAGATGCAGTTCCTGATGCACCCAATAAAACCTGGTCCAAACTCTGCCTCTCCCTTCTTCCTATCCTCCAACAGTTAAATGTTATTTTGGATATAAACGATCCAGATTAAAGAGATATCTGAGATATTTTACTATCCTGCTGGCTCCTAAGTTAAATAAACACTATAAATTGTGGAGCCAGATTCAGCTCTGGCTGAACTTTCACATCAAGCTTTAGTTTGATGTTGAAATAAGGTGACATACCGATTTCAAGAGTACTGACTTATCCCCTATTAGTGTTTATGTAAAGAGAGTTCAACTCATGGACTTCTCCCTGCATCATGGAGACACTGCCAAATGTTACTCAAAAGTGGTGTTTTCCTGCTCTGTCTTGCAGTGTTCACCAAATGTTCAGAGGGAAAACAGGTCTCAGACAGCATCTGTTTAGGAACTGTTTGACCACAGATATTATATCATTTTGGCTCAGGGTGACAGAACATAATTATCAGAAAACATTTCTAAGTAACAGGATCGTTATCTGCTCTATTTAAAATAATTTCTGGCAAACGATCCTATCACAAGACAAAGACCATCCATCTTCTTGTGGCAGAATAGATCTGTGTAATGAATATGCATAGTAAGGATATAGAACCTGAGTGATAAAGCTGCAAGACTTCAGTCTAGTTACAGTGAAGCTTTCTTGCTACCTTACAGAGAACAGAAGGAAACCCAAGGGAAAACACATACTATATATGATGGAAGATGTATGCCCCAAATGTATCATTTGGCAGATTGACCATTTTTACTGCAACAGCACAACATATTCTCAGTTGGTTTAGCAGAAGAAGTAAGGCAAGTACTTTGCATGCCACCATTAGGACATATTTATGTTTTATGTGACTGATTGACATAAAACAGTGGTTCTCATCTCTTTCTGTAGCTGAGACAGCTGGCCATGCTTATGCTTCACTAGACCTGCTGAAGTCAACACACCAGTGAGGATCTCTGTTGTTTCACAGCCATAGTCATGGAAATTACCAAAACTGACAGAGTGGTGTTGTGCTTCTTGGTATTTTTCACTGTCAGCAGTCCAGCTGCAAAGCACACTCTCCCATTTTGCTTTTCCTACATTTTGTCAGACAAAAGCTTTTCACATCTTTTAAATCTTTGCAGTCATAATCTTCAATGTTTTAAAATCATTTGTGTTCACCTTGCTTGACATTCGTATGACGGAGTAGTCCGAATTTTATCCTCTAGTTCCTAAAATCAAGCACATGAGCTTTTGATTGAACAGTGCCTCTTACAAAATTTTTGCCAGTCTAGATGTAAAGGCATCAAGTAACGGGGACTGGCTGTGTCCCTTGGTAACAAGGCCATTGACTGATTGCTCTCAGCATTAGATGTCTGCTGGCATAATGCTTTCCAGATGCTAGTCTGACCACTCCCTCAGCTGCTTTATTAAAGAACTGTCTCCATTTTTACTGCTTCCTTGGCAAGGCACCTGGACACTTCCCTTTGGTGACCTGAGTAGAGATCCTGACTGAGCTCTTAATCAATGACAGCCTTTGACAGGGACCTATTCCCATTGCAGCTTGAAAGGTCAGAGGGTGTATCTGCAAACTGCAATTCCACATAAAGCCCCGTGGCTGTGCATAGGCTTGTGCTCTTAGGGCTTGCCCCTGTGAGGTGCTTACCAAGTCTGTGTGATGCTGAACATGCTCATCTGCCCTCCAGGTATTTGCTGGTGGAGGACATTCAGCATCTCTCAGGCAACCTGGGCACCTTGGATGATCAGTACATGTAAATGGACTTTACTGGCACTTGGGCTTTCCCATCCTTGCCAAGCAAAGGGCTGTTGCACTGAAACAGCCAGACTAGGGGTTGCCTCTTGGCCAGCTAGCAGCCTGTCTGAAGGTAACTAGGGAATCCTGGGCATGTTTCAGATGATTTGTTTGGGCTGTTGTAATGGGCTTATGTGAGGGAAATGGAAGGAGGAAAAGAGAACAGTATGTACTTAGAAATTAGTTGTGTTATTTATTTATTTCTGGTTGGTTTGTTGGTTTGTTGTTTTGGTTTTGTTGTGTTGGTTTGTTTGTTTTTTATTTAAAGCAACCCCTGATGGTCTTTTATTTGCAAAGAAACATGCCGTACTTATCAAGAGAAGGTACACAGAACTATTTGTTGAGCTGTGGCATTTTTAGCTTCTGCTTCCTTCAGCTGCTGCTGAGACATTAAGAAATACTTGTTTAGTGGCCTTAGAGTTGTGTAAATCATTTCAGTCAACAAACTTGGCTGCTCTTTCAAGTTAATGTGCCCTTAAAATGTAACAGCATTAAACTATTTGTTTTCACAATGTTAATGTAAGTACTTTTGCTTATAAACAAGAAGCATCTATAAAAAGGACTCTGCAAAGTGTCGGTTCAGAGTGTGCAATAGTGCTCTTTCCACTGTGCTCCTTCACTTCTTGAGGGTGAGCTAAATCACCATTCTGCTGAAGCCTGTAGAAGTGTTTCCATTCACTTCAACATCATCAAGATTTAGCACAGTAAGAAGAGAAGTTCTGGATGTCAACATACTCCACCTCTCCCAGGTGGGCATATGTGCAGTTTGGCCCTCTGACAGTATATGTTTTATAGTAAGGCACTGGTTTATTAATGTGAATATCAAAGGATTCCTTGAGTCCATCAACAGAAAAAAAACGAACTAGAGCTCTCTCATTAGGTCAGAATTTTCTTTTTCCCATCAATGACAGTTGCTTATGCCATGGAAGTATGTCAGTAGCTTTCCTGCTGTTTGGATTATATCCTGTATTTTGCAGCTTAAACTTCAGTCTTTTTTCCTATTAAAGCCCTGCTGGGAGTATTCAGTCGTGTAAAGTTGTTAGAAGTCAGTGGCAAGGAATCTGATTGACTTCAGTGGAATTTGGATGAAGGCCATATAAATAAGCCACGGAAAAGCCTGTTTGCTGTAGTATCTTTTTTCTGATTGAATGGTGTTACCTGAATAGGATCATATAATCTCCATCCTCTATGCATATTATATGCTGGCTATTCTGAATCGCCAGCAAGTTGACGAAAGGTTGTTGCTGATATCAGCTGGACTATTTGTTGCCACTTAAGCCTATTTTTTCCTCTTTTGTTGTTGTTGTTGTTCTTCAAACATCCTACAGCTTTCCCTTTTACTTGAGTGATTGAGTTTTACCACCTGATGTCTTGGCTAGACAGACTGTATTCATACACCTCTGAAAGAACAAGCTGGAACAGGAGCATGTCCTGCTCCCTCTCCATCTTCTACCTGTGTTTTGCACATTGGGCTTCTCTGATGACAAAGAGGCTGGTATGAGCACGCTTAGTGGTGTGACAGCCAGTTTTGATGTGCTCATGTACAGGGAGTCTCTCCTACTCTGGAAGCTTTAAGTGTGCTGGAGGGCACAGCTACTTCTTGGACAAGAAAGGATCTGATCCTGATGGTCTCAGCCCTTTCCTGAGAATATGGTATAAAAGCTCCTGAGCCTGATGTAAAAAAGTGTGCAGCCTCCTATGTCAGCTATCAATCACTGTTTCTGGCACAGTCCACTCCTCTGAAGTGTGTTTCATCTGTAGTAATAACAACCATCTTCCTATCTGGGGACTCAACTGCTTCAAAGGAGCTCCAGCTCCTCTCTGAAAGATACTGGCTGTGATTCCCTCCTTCTGCGTTGCTCATCCCAGGTGTTTCTGAGCTCCCAGACACTCAAGCAGAGGCAGCCTGAGGAAGAAACCCTCAGGGTCCCTCAACCTTATAGCTGGGTTTTCAAGCAGAGGGCTACAGGACAAGAAGGGGATGGGGAAGGATCTGGAGGACTGAAGGACTGTAATGTCCTCTCCTTTCCTGGGAAAGTGCGACAACCGAGGGATTTTGTTAAATACAAGCAACCCTCCCATAAAGTCATTACAATGTGCTAAATAGTGTGTGTAATGTTGCCAGTAACAATTCTCTAAGCTCTGCTTAGGGCTGTTTCCTGAGTCAACCTCAACAGCACAATGTGCAAGGGAGGCTTTTGGAGAAGCTTTGACTTTGCATCATCAGCCCCCAATAATGTCTGGGCCTCCTTCCTTTGGAGCTGCTACTGAAGGAGGAGTAGAACAAGGAGGAGGAGGAGGAGGAGAAGGAGCAGGAGGAGGTCTCAGGACTTTGGTGGCTAGAGCAGAGAAACAAAGGCAACCCATGGACTGCTGGGGATGGGGATGTGAGGAAGAAGTGAACAACCCTTGTGAAGGAAACAGCAAGACGTGGTTTAGGAAAATAGCTGGATGTGAAGGGATGACTCAGGAATGATGCCTCCATTACAAAAGCAGCTGAGGGGGAGGCTTGAAATGCTAGTGCAGGGAGGAAGAGGCCAGGCATATGTGCAAGAAAAGAGGAGAGAACAAATGCAATAAAGCCTTATGATAAAAAAAAAAATAATCTCCCTACCAAAAGCTATAAGCAAATTAATTCAGAGCTATTTGTGGCCCTGACATAAATTCTTAGCTCCTGAAACAGTAATGGGAATAAGGGGAGAAAGTGGGAGGAAAAAGAGGAAATGAAGGAAATTAATTTTTGGCAGTAAAATTTATCAGGAGCACTTAGGTACTTCTGCAAATGTTATTCCAAATTTCCCAACTAGCAGAGGCTGTGGCTCAATGAGATAGTAAATCAACTTTTAGGGCACTTAGCGCTGACCCAAATGCATTGCAACCATACAACATGAAAGAGCGAGTTGCTGTTTTGAATCCTCCTGCTCCTTCTAATTCACCAGATAACGTGTTTTTGGAAGGGTTGACATTATTACAGCAGCTTTCATGGAAGATCAGGTGCTACACATCCTCCTGAAGCTGGCAAGAGGCCAGGGTGACAGAGTAAAGCTGCACAGACTTCGGGCCACATGTTGTGGCTGACTCAACAGAGAGGCAACCATGTGAGCGTGACTGCTCAGGCTCAGCTTTGTCCTGCCAGGTGACCGGCTGGAGTTGATGCTGATGATGGCAGAGCCACAGCCTTTGGGGCTGAAAGCCTGCTCGTGGGTGATGCCAGCTGCTCTTGAAGGCCAGATGTGCAATGTGCTGCAGGTGGTGGGAGGAAAAATGGGGCTTTGGATAGCCCCTTAGTCTCCACCTTCCATTGAAATAAATATGTTGGGAGATTGGGATGTTTCGAAAACCCTGCTGGATGCCTTTACAAATGGGCCTTCGGGTGCCTAATTCTCACCAGAAATCACTGGAATCGTGAAGTTTCTCCATCACTGCCGCAGACTCAAAGTCACCTTACCTTGTCGTCATGCTTCCCCAGGCTGGGCTGACCTGCTGGTCCTCACCTCCCAGGGATGTCTTTGGCTGGCAGTTTGGAAGACACCATCAAGAAAACTTGGGACTTGTCTAATTCACAAGGGCTCTGGCTGGCCCTTCTCTGAGGGTTTCCCTCATTGCAGGGATGAGGAGCTCAAGGAAGCCGTGACACTTCACTGCCTGAACGTCATCCCTCGCTGGCCTGGGGCCAGGGCTGTGGTGTATAGGAAAGGCCTCATTTTAGGGGCTGAAATCAGATGTGACCCTTCAGACTGGAAGAAGCACTGTGGAGCCTGATGGCAGCTGGCAGGGGGAATGGGGTGCCTCTTTAATACCTAGCAGGATTTGGGCAGCTTTAAGGTTTCCTTCAGCAATCCATAGTTCTTGGAAATCGTCAATATATGTTTTGGGGTGCTGTGCAGAGCAATGATATGATCAAAGGCAACTTAGGGTAGGAACCTGGTTCCACAATAAGCTCTAGGGATAGTGTGGTGTAGAAATAAAGTACCTCCTTTTGAAGAATTTCCTGTCATGAAGCTGAAAGATTTTACACTTCAACAAACTGAGGACCTTGAAAGAAGAGTTTCAAGGCAGGAAGAGAAAGCCCTTGCAAACTGCTGTGGGAGGTGAGCTCAGGTCCATGAGACATTACTAGTGCTATGTCAACGTGCCAGTGATGCAGAGTTGGGTGAGGTTAGTCCTAATGGCACACAGCTAATGAGATGCCTGGGGAGCTGGTGTGAAAGGGGCACTCCAAGTTACTAATGCCTTCATGTAGGTCAGCAACTAATAGTCAAGCACTGATTCATGGGAATTCCCTTCCCTGAGAGGTCCTGTAAATATGTGTATTTTTTAAACAGCAAGGAAATGAATGGCCATGCTAAGGATTAAGTGCTCCTCACACCTGACCTCAGGCATGCTGGCTTAAACCCAGCCTGAGTTGCCTGCTGCTGAGATGCTCCTCTCCAGCTTTCTTCAAGTTTTCCTCTCACCCTTTCCCCTACTCCCTTCTTCTTCCTCCTCTCCCCATATTGGGACTATCCCAAATTGAGTTCTTGCACTGGCATGGAGTGGGGAACAAGTGTTGAAATCTTTTTTTCTCTGAAATGCAATTAATGCTCACTGGTCATCTTATTCTCAGTATAATCCCTGCTGGACCCCCAGCCCCTTTCCCCGATCCCAGCTTGGCACAGCTGCACAAAAATGTCAGTGACATTACCAGAAAAGCCTCCCACAGGGGCTTGGTCTATCCCCAAAGGCCCTTCACTGGTTCCAGCTCCCATGCTCAGGAGAAATTTGCTTGCTACAGATCCAACTGGCTGGCACACAGGCCAGCTGGAGCCCACTCGCACCTTCCACTGGGGGCTGTAGTCAGCTCATGCCCTGGCCTACACACGTGCACACCATAGATCTTCAGAGGGCTTCTGGTAAAACCCTTCAATTGCAGAAATGCTGTTATTCACTTTTTCTTTTTTTTTTTTTCCTATTCCAGTTCAGACTTTAGATACTGAAAGAGATATCTTAACACATTCCAGCAGGATCCTGTAATGTAGGTCTCTCTGCTCCTTTCTCATGTCCAATGGCTGTCCTCCAGAGCCCAGCCATTTCTGAAAAGGATGTGTCCTTCAGGGCAGCATTTTATGCCTGTCTTGATGTCTTTTGTTTCTCCCCTGATGTAAACTCTCTCTGTGAGGAGCCTTTAGTATGACGCTTTCTGTGATAAGCTATTTAGCTTTTCTTCCTTTGGGTTTTGTCTGTAACAGAAATTATTTACCATTGGGATGCCTTTTCTTGCCTGTTTTTTATGCAAAATTTCCTGCCTTTTGTCATCTGTATATTTAATTTCTCCTAGGCTGCCCTCTTTATGTTTGCCACTGCATCCATCTCCTCAGTCAAGCTGATGTTCTGAAGTTTTCCTGGGGAAAAGAGATTATTTCCCAAACCAGGTTAGGTAGGTTAGGAAAACCTGCCAAGTAAGCAGAATTTAGACCAGCAAAAGAACACAGCTTATTTTATTCAGAGAAGACATTAAGATAAATCTTCCAATTTACCCACTTCCAAATATAAGCTTATTCTGCTTTAGGAGATGCTGCTGTTATAAATCAGACAATTTTAGTGCTGGTAAAGGCTTTGTACTGTAGACAAGTGCTCCTAAGTGAAGCTGACTGACGTGCCAGTGGTTTGACTCAATTGCCATATCTGAGTTAGGTAAGGTCACTGCTTTACTCATGCAGTGTTTCTGCCGATTCATGTAGACCCCCGAGGGAGTGACGCTCTGCGGCAAACCTTTTTGCATTTTTTATTTTCACATACTGGGTGTCTCCTGGCAGTCTGTTCCAGCCTCTTGTGTTCTCAAGGCTCCTTTACAAGCAGGGTGGGAGCTGGCTTGCGGAGTTCGAGGTTGTCTGGGCTTGAGTGAAGTGAATCATCCTCACAGAGTAATCTCCCTTCTCCACCGAGGCTGAACTGCAGCAACCCGTTCCTATTCAGCAAAGCACATACGCCAATTTTTCCTCTATCTCTATTCAGCAGAATGTTTAACTATGAGTTTAATATTAAACTCATGCTAAAATCCCATGGCTTATTATTGGATTTAGGTGAATGTCCACACTACATCACTGAATGAGAAGGGATTAATTACAAGGAGAGGGGAGCTTTCCTAAGCTGGGTTCAAACACAGGAGTGGTGCACTCCTGCCCCAAGGCAACCCCCCTCCACCAGTTTTCCATCCAACAGTTTATTTCCAGGGCACAATGTTGATATTTTAGTCTTGCTCATGAAGGGACATTTTTGTAGTTTTGGATTTGCTAGGTGAATTGGCATGTGGGGTTGCTCAAGATCTTGGTGAGCATCTCGGCTTTGCTGCGTGGGAAGGGTGATGGCAGCTGGATAATCCCAAGCAGTGTGCAGAGGGCACCCATTTTTTTTCTCATCTTTGGCTTCAGACAGTGGAGATGGAGGAGGTATACAAAGCACAGTGGGCTAATCTGACTGCTTTTTCATAGCAGTTTTCACACAAGCTCAAAAGGGTAGAAATGGAAATACTCAGTTGCTGCAGTGCATTTTCAGAAGGGAGAAGTAGACACCTCCATGTGTACACTATGTGGGCAGGGCGCCACATGCCTGCTGGTCTCTGTGAAGGGATTCTTGCTTTATGTAAAGGAGATTCCTCCCTCCTTTTTTACTCCTTGTAGAAAATGCTAAACTGAAGCACATTGTCTTCAGGTAGTCCTACAATTTAGACTGGTTTCTTCCTCTTAAGGCAGGAAATGACATTATATTTATGCAATGTTTCACACAATCCTGTCTGGTCCTTAACTGCTTGCCGTAACACATGCTAATACCTTACAGAGTGGCATTTCTGTTTAAATTGCAGCTAAGATGAACACAGCCCAGTGTCATGATAAAACAGTGATGTGCCTGACCCTAAAGCTTGACCTCAGAAAATGTGTTAAAATGTCGAATAAGCAGAGCAGGGTGCAGTACCAGAGATGGGGCTGTAAAAGCTAGCCCACATATAAGAGGATACAGAATGGGGTGATATGAAAGTCTTGCTGCCAGGATTTGATGAGTTAAAACTGGATGCTAAGTAAAGCAACTCTTCTGAAAGCTATCTTGAGCCCTGAGCAAAAGCTGGACGCTGCATAAAGATTGACGCTGTTGACCCCTGAGTGCTGACAAACAGCCCAACTCTGTGGACACAGACCAAGCTCTCAGTCTTTGCACCTCATCCTTTACATCCATCCTTTGCACCCATCATTTACAATCGGAATAACAACAGTTTCTAATCTCCCAGCAACATGGCATCACCTGGGCTTAAACAGTGCTTTAAATGGAAAGTCCAAACAGACTTGGTAAAACTCCGTTCAATTGCTTATGGACTTAAATTTAGCAATTGGTTTTTCCAGTGTTCCCACTGTATCCATTAGCCTGAGAAATCTGCACCCCATCTGACATGCAGTGGCAGTAGGGGTGTGATCTCTGCCTTCCAAGGATGCAAGCCAGAAGCCTTTCCTTCAGCTGAGCAGAGGTGTGCCATTGCTGGGCCGTAGTAAGTGAGAGGATGTTCACCTCGGACTGTTATGGTTAGTCATAGAGCTTAGTCATCAAAAACAGGGGTTAGTCATCAAAACCAATCTACCTTCCTCTTAAAGTATAAAAAGGCATCAAAGTTTGGTACGTTTTACAGGGCATTAAAAACACATTGCTATTACAATTGCCGGCATTAGTTCTCATCAGGTAGCCTTCCTTCCCCACTGGATGCAGAGACTTACAGCTTCATGTCTGTTGCCAAATGCTTTAGCCCTGGTGCCCATAAAAGGTTTCTGCTGTAACTGTCTTGTTATCAGACCCTCAATGTCCTGACACTTCCTAGTGATTAATCCTGTGTTGAAATGAAATTAAGTTTCCATATATTTGGCAGAGTGACCCCAGGACTTCCTATTTGGGGAATACAAAGAATAAAGCATCTGCAGCCTACAGGAAGCCAGAGTCTCTGATTTCCGCAGAGGCAGAACAAGAACAAACAGGGAACACATATTTCACAGCAGCAGTTGAAAGCGCACGTAAGAACCCGGGCGGCCCCCATGATGGAAACAATTAGAAGGGGGAACATCTCTGGTCCCAAAATTATTTGTGGGTGTTTTGTTACATACACAATATGCCATTAGAAAATAGATGTAACTCAAGTTAATGTTTTTTCCAGGTGGCTATTTAAACTTTCCCTGGGCATGTGTCTTTTGGTTTACATCAGCAAGATTGCACTTGTAAAGCAAGTGAGTTTTACATTGCTGTTTGCTGTGCTGGGCTCTCTACATCTATTTGTGCTTAGGAAAACATAGCAACATTTTCTTTGATGGCTTTGTTTAAATGAGCCAGGACAGATTCAGGCTGATGTAAACACCAGTGAAAGGGGTGGGAGGAGGTAATAAGACAGCACATCCTACTTGCAGACTAGCTCTGACCTGCAATGAAAGGCACATGGGGAAGTGGAGGCACCAGCCTATCTTCTGGGGACGTGCAGCACAGTCTCCCTTTGAGAGAGCCATTGCTGCCTCTGCAATGCAGTTTAGCAGCTCTACATCCACAGAAGGAAATGCTTCCAAGTGCTTCCAAATTGCTGCTTAGCCCTTGCACTAATGGGCATCGTCAGCTTAAAATTAGACCTCTGTCTGAATAATGCTTCTACCTTAATATATATACTTGCATGTGTGCATGTGATTATATATAGATGTGTGTGTATGTATGTATAGACAGAGAAAAACCTGTTCTGTTTACCCACCACATTGTTGGGATTATTTTGTTTGTTGTGGTGTATTAGCTTTGTCAGGTAGCTCTCACTCCATTGCCACAGCTGGTTTTGCCAGTGCCAATGGTATTGTTGCTGATGGTTCTTGTCAAAAGAAATTGCCTTATTTCTATCCTGCTAAGGTACCATATTACCATAACCACTGTGTCTAAGAGTATTTTGTTTCCTACAGTTTTAGATCAGTCAATCCTTTTTCAATGCTTCCTAGCCCAAAATGGATTCAAAGAGGGGAGATCCAGATGCTGCAGGTTGTTGGGCTTGATGTGCTTCCAGTGGGGAAAGGTCTGACTGGTGGCAGGTTAAGACAGATCTCTTTCAACAGACAGAAATGGGGGTAGTGTGATTCCCTGGAAAGTTGCTTGCCTTGGCATTTTTAATAAATGGCTGTCTAGAAACAAAATGCAAACTGTTGCTCTCTGTTAAACCATGACTCCATACCAGAAAATGGCTTTGAAGCTCCAGACCTCAGAGAAGACTCAAAGCATCCAACCATTATATTTTTCTGAAAGGGCATCTTTAACTTTTTCTTTGAGATGTTAGCCTTAGAGTGGATATTTCTGTAGCCCTGAAAGTATCAAATACATGAGGAACACAGGATGTGGCTCACAGGTCCTTACTGTGGCGACATTGAGAAGATCATGGTATATCAAACAAGTCCCAAGAAAACCACAGAGAACTGTGAGTGAACTAAGGACAAGTTTACACCACAAAACACTGCTTGCCACTGAAATGCCAGAGGCAGTGGGAATAAAAGCTGGTCTTCCCACATGGCACAGGGAGAATTACTGGATGCAGTCTAGACACAGTGACTTGGCGACTGCCTGGAGTTAATAAGCCCTTTCTCTTAATTCATGCTCTTGTTATATGGCCTTTGTTTCCCCTTCAGTTTGGTAAAAGGTTCAAGGAGTACCTGTTTGTGCTGAAATCTGCAGGGATTTGGGGAAGCAGCAGGGAACAAGGGCATTCACAGAGAGAGACTTGATCCACAAGACTCTCATGCTGTAATTCTGTGTCTGCAGTGAGTTGGGTTACACTACCTTTTCACTTTGTTCTCTGCTCTGAACTGTAAGACGCACCATGTGTCCCTGTCTCTGCCAGTGGGCTGGCTAAATCTCTCCCAGTTATTCCTGAATGAGTAACGTACAGACAAATCGATGCAGTGCTGCCAGCTTTTGTGATTTTGTAAGTCTTGCAGTATTTGCTTTTTGTTCTCTCAGCTTTTGTTCCCAGATTAATTTAATGGAATCTCTCTGCCCATTAGCAAACAAGAAGAGAGGGGAAAAAAAACAACAATCCAGGTGCTTAGTCTACCTGGTAGGGAAGCAAAGCCAGGACTTATGACACAGGAACCTCATGGCTGTTAGAACTGGGCTTGGACACATCACTCCTGTGAAGGCTGCAGCTTCACCACTGTGTGGTGGATACTGTTGTAAATAACCCCTGCTCAATGAAATCAGACTACCAAATGACTGCTCGCCCCTCTCACTGCTGCCCACCCCTGCCCATGCATTATCTAATAATTTTTTTTCTTACAACAATTGTGTTTTCTTGCCAAGAGCTGCTGGTGGCTTTCCACTCTTCCTGGGGAAAGCCTTGAGGGAGAGTGCTCCCCTCCCCATGTGGAAGTGCCCACAACCAGATGCAGTAGGGCCCAGGCTGAGCCTCCACAGCCCAGGAAGATGAGCAGCCAAGGCAGACCTCCTCAAATAGGCTGCTCTGGTTTGAAGAGAGCCCAGTGGAGAGTCCAAGGACACCCTGCAGCTTCTTTCCACAGCAAACATGGGGTGCTGCCCAGGTGGTGGACGTGCCCCCCAGGATGCAGGGTACCACAAGTGGGAGCTACTGCTGCATGCCCTGTGCAGCACAGGAACTGCACTCCTCTGCTGCTTTTAGCAATGGACACCCCTCACCCACCAGCCAGGGCTAAGCCTCCCAGCCACCCCTTCCAGCACGGATTTCCTGTATTATAGTCTCAAATCCTACATCTTGTATGGGAGGCACATGGGACACAGCTTTTCTTGTATGTTTTTGCCATCTGGCCATTGATTGTGGTGGATACTGTCTCTGCACGTGTGATTTAGCAGTCCAGATGTCCTTCATATGTAAAGCCTTTGGACATCCCAGTGACCAAGCACGTAGCTCTGGCCTACCCTGAGGGGGGTGCACTTTCTTCCATGGCACCCAGGCTAATGCTTATCGGAGCAACACTTCAGTTTTGGACAAAGAGAGCATTAACTCTCATCAGGGCACCTTAATCTAAAGGCCTTGATCTAGAGATCTAAAGAAAGATCTTTCTTCAAGGAAAAGGTAGCTGGGTTGCAAAGGTTGCTGTATACAAACTCAGACTATCTTGTTCAGCAAGTTTGTACTTTTATTCTTCTATTTCCTGTTAAAACCCACCATTGTGCATGAATCAGTGAATCATACCCATGATGTGTATCTGGAGATGGAGATGTCATTCTACTGCTACTTCTGTTGGTCAAAACCTGTTCCCTATGTGAGCACATCAGGTATAAGCATCTCTTTCCCCCTGTCTCTCCACAGCACCAATCTCTCCTGGCTGTGACCCTCAGGCTTCACATGATGTGAAGCAGTAGTTACCTGTGGCACCATTGTGGCTGCCGTTTTTTGCTTTGTAAGGTGTAATCTCGTAAAGCACCTCAAGATGCTGTTCCTGTGTGAGCGACTGGAAGTAACTGTAAAGCTACAGGTTGCCTTGACAAAATGCAGGCATCTGAGTTTGCTTCACTTCTACACAGGGATATTCCCATGGAAATCATCATCACTGGTGTTTAATGTGCACCCCACATGGAAAGCGCTGTAATTTTTTTTCAGTGGTGTAACTTTCCTGATGTTATAATTACCTAAGGATTTAATAAAAATCACTGTTGTGTTACAAAGGTGTCAGTGAACAGAGAATCCACCTGATATGTCAGAAGTGATAATGTTTTTGTGATACAGCACATAAATTGCCAAGCAAATGTTCTCTTCATTTACACTGCTTTTACCTTGGCGTAACTCTGTTAATTTGACGATTACAGGAGGGGGGTGGATCTCCCGGGAGGAAGCTCACCTTTACAGTTCTTGAAATTGGTGACGTGTGGGTTTCTAGCAGCTTAGCTGCGATTGTTCAACAAAAATTAGCTTTACACAGAGCTGATGAAACTGCACACACCAGGGTCATTAACATGCAATGAGCAAACAAATCTTTTTTTTGCAAACTTTCAGAAACTGTTTAGAGTTGGAAACCCATAAATGAATTATAAGATCCTCTGAGGAAAGAGGGGGTTAAACTTTCTATTCTTAGCCAGGTTCTAGTCTGAGTAGGCACTGCCATGGGAACAAACTTTGGGATATCTCTGGTCTATCCATTGCTCAGTGGCAGAGAGGAGACCAGCTCAGAGGAAGGTAGGTCTGACCCTGACCTCTTATCCTGTCCCCATTGCAACACCATGCAAGAAACATTTTTGTTTTGCCTTTTGAAGGTGTGACCATATCTCTTCTATTCATTTTTCATGTCCCTTGGGGCTGAAAACAAGTTGGGATTTTCTGCTTACAGTTTGAAATGTGTGGATCACTTTAAAGCTTTTATCCTAGAGAAATGCACTCTAGGAGCAAAGTATGTTTCTGGATCTTGTGAGAGGTTGCACGTAGTTTATACAATGCCTGATGCAAACTGAAAAACTTGGAAGTTTGAATAGGGAAACTTCTGGTCTGCACTGTAGGTTTGGCTGATAGGGAGCCCTTCTGTGCTTCAAAGCTTTTCTAAGATGTCAAACATTTTGAGTTAATTAGGGTTAGGAGCCATTTCACTGTTTGAATTTGTGACAGCAGAGAGTTAAACAAAGCTTTGCTTACAAAGTCTCTCACTTGGAAATATACACAAAGCTGTTCCCTATTTATTCCCAAGTTTGCTTTAAGGTTTTTGGGTAAACATTTTCTCTCCTCTCAATCTCTAAGAAGAAGCTCTTCCAGATCTTTATTTGCCTTCTTTTCACAGCAGAGTTTGTCTAGGTTTGGTGAGGATTGTGCTAACTTTGCCATTAAGTCTGCAGGACTTTCCATCAGGCAGGCCACACATCCTTCTGCTGGAGGCTCCAGTCCAAGGTTTCCTGGTGGCTGAGAACCTAGCCTCATACTGCAGCACCCAAACCTTGCCAAGCCATGTCCCCAGTGCCACTATTGGCTTACCTACTGGTTGCAACTGCTTATGAGGTACAAGTGAATTTGGATTTGTATTCAAGACGAGTCATCTTGCCCAAAGGCCATCCTTGGATGGGTCAGCACCGACTGACTGGAGGCATCTGTCCCACCCCACCACATGAGATGCTGTTCATTGTTGTGTTTTTATCAGGAGTGCCAGAGGCACTGTGGCTGAATAGACCATGAGATAGAACTGGGGACTAGCTGTTGAGTCACACCGAGGATATTCAAAGAGGTTGAACTCACTTACATATCCTGTCTAGGTGACATGTTCCCAAAGCATTTGTCCCACAGTAAGGCAGGGGAATAAACTATGGGCACCCTGCCTTATCAGCCTTAGCCTTTTCATTGAGGATGGTAGAGCTAAATGGCATTTTCTAAGCAGCAGCTTATTTCAGCAGAAGTTTACTGGAAACCTGGCCCAGAAATGAGAAGTCACTTTCAAAAATGTTGCCAAGTGAATGATTTGTCCACAAAGTAAGACCATTTATAGTTGTAATATCCAATACTAGTTCTTAAGATACTTGAATGGCATTTCAAGGCTAGAGCTGAGGATTTTGTTAGGATGTAAAACATTCCTCGTCTGTTTGCCTCTTTATATAAATAATCACTGAATGAGATATTAAGGTCTTGTCTACACTGAAAAAAGTGCAGTAAAAGTTCTTATATCAGAAAAGCAAAGCAGGCAGCTTCATGCAGACACTAGTAGGTGCCATTAGAGTCTTCTATTGATTTCACTTATATGTCTTGGGAATAGCTCACATTTACAGTTAAATCTAAAAGGTAATTTTTATACTGGAATAGGGCTATTTACATAGGGAAGAGATCATGGTGTAACTGCACTTTATACCTGGCTGCTAATGCTATCCCTAGCTATAGAATTTATGATACAGGTAACTGCTGACACTTCAATAAGTATGAGGGAGTAATCCCAGATCTAAATTTTGGGCCAAGGACAGTCTTGACACTTACTCATACACATCAGGGTTCAGGTCCTCAACTGGGGTATACATGCTGATGCCACTCTATTGATTCCAGAAAAGCTAAACCACTTTGCAGCAGATGAGAATCTGTTCCAGATTTCCCAGCTGTCCTATCAAAAATCTTTTCAGAGCATTGACTGAGGAAAGAAAAAGGTCTCAGCCTGGCTTCAAAGAACATAATAGACCTTTAATTTAATTGACTTAATTTTATTGGCAACTATTGTATGGTGAAATGAAAACAGATGATCTGGATGCACAAGAAAAGGTTAGATGGGAGTAACCCATTAGCAAATATCAGGGCATCATTCTATTGTCCTCATTTAATAAAGGAACAGGTCACTAAGTATAATCATAAACATTTTTACATTTTAGTGAAGATTTATTTGACATCATTACTAGCAGAGAGATGGATTCTTGTAAAAGCAAGATGAAATAGTCTAGAGACAAGAAACTAGCTGCTTTATGTGGCACAAAATGGCACAGCTCTACAGGTTGACCTGTTTAATTTCACCTTCTGGAGAAGCTGAGCTATTCCTTCAGGCTGCAGTGGGATAGTTGATATTTTTTAAACTTCCCTTTGACAAGTTTTCTTTACTTGCAGCTTCTCTTGCCTGTCTTTAATGTCCCAAGCAATAGCTGCATAGATGTAACTTGATGTACAGTATACATGGGAGAGAAAGTCTTGGAGAGGGAGTTGAGTTTCTTCTCAGGGATCAATCCTGGATAGAGCTTCAGGCCCAATGTTTATCAACATTTAGCATCCAACTGCATTACTACTTGGGACAGAACAGGACACAGCTCAGCTTGCCGACCAGCATGGCTGTCCCTTGGCCTACTAGTGGGCATGACTGCTGCTGAGATCTCCATGGGCATGTCATGAAACTGCATTGTTGGGACCACCATCCCTGCCTCCACTGCAGATCTCCTGCATTCCTCCCAGTCCTGGGCATTGCCTCTAGGTGCTGCTGAGCTCTGCTGGTTTTGCATCATGCTTGCCAGCTCTTGTGAGCCAACAGGGCCTGACTGAACACTCCACTTTGGCTGTGGGGCAAGAGGTGTCCCCAAGGACCTCCTGGAAGGGCTATGAAAATGAGTGGTGTGGCTGGGCATGGAGATCAGGGAAGTGGGCCAATAACACATGTTCTTGCAGCCCCTCAGTCCAAGAAGAGCTAGAAAGAGGTGGGCTGCATTGGAAACCTGCCCACCACACGTGAGACTATCTCAAGAAGCAGCTTCTCCCCATGCCTGCTCCATGCATCACCAAATGGTCCTATCTCACATGCTGTGTAACCAAGCTTTGGACTTGCTGGAAGTCCATCCAAACAGGATTTAAGAGCAATACTAAAATTTCATCCAAGGACAAGAGTTCCCTGAGGGAGAGAACAAATATCATACAATGCAAAAGAGAGAAAATTCACATCAGATGCAGGGAAACCAGACGTGATTCCTCACTTAATTCTTGCCTGTATAATTTGCTAGTGGTGAGAGCCACTTGTGAGGGACAAGAGTTTTAACAAAAGGCTGTCCAGACCATCTTTAAAACAAAGCTTTTCTGAATCATTGCCTGCAAATAAATAATTAGGAAAAAAAAAATAGGAAAGAACTAAAATCTTAAGAGTTTTCTTCATTTTAGCTGGACTTGGTTAGAACTAAATACTCCAGGGGTGCAGCTTCATTTTGCATTTTTGCGTTCTGGGGTTTGATTTGTTCCTGTAGGTGCAAGGCCTGTAGACAGCCTCCTTGCAAAGACAGGACCAGCTGCCTTTTTTTTGTCCTCTGGTACTGTGACCAGGAGTGGGGAGAGGATGCCGGGGGCTCTGCTTTTGGGGAGAGACACTGGCAGCTCCCCTTGTCCCAGAGCAGAAGCAAGTTACGGGCATATACTCTTCTCTTGGGAGTGTGAGACTCCTGAGGACAGAGTTATGAGATGCCAGGGTGGCCCCTCTAATATTACATTCCTACACAGTGAAGCCTTTATCACTGCAGAATACACCTGCTGTTGTGAGACTACCAGAGCTAGCAGGTGCACACCAGTATTTCCCCATGGAATAGCTGCCTTTCTGATGGAAAGTTGAAAATTAACCATTTGCAGCTGAAAATCCAAACACTTTCTCCAAAGAAAACCTCAAGTCTGACCCCTCCCTACCCCATTTCAAGTATTTTAGTTTTCAGGTCTGCCCTTTTTAAGAAAAAAAAGAGGTGAAGAAAATCAAGATTTTCCCAGGAAAACAATTCTTAGTGACATGTTTCAGTTTTGTCTGTAGTAGGCCATGTTGCAGCTGACCTCCCTGTTTGAATCCTGGCAGTAACTGGAGCCTGTCACACAGGATCAGGCCTCCTTTGCTGGGGTCCCAGAGCTCTCATCATCCAGCTATGCACCTCAAACTGTGCCTGGTGTAGGATGGGCTCCACAGAGGAGGGCTGTTCCCTGCACTACACCCTGTTATGGAGGGAAAGCAGCTTGTATCTTAAAGCATTTTGCCTGGCAGGCTTTTCAAAGGCTTCTCCCCTGAATCAGGTCTGCAGCACTGCCTACATTTCCTTTTTGCAGAAATTGGCAGGTTAAGCTATGCAAAATTCCCTAATCCTGTTCATGTGCTGCCTCCTTCCCAAGAGGCACAAGGCACCCATGGCTTCTCTGAGCTTCCCTCTATGCTGTTGCTGGAGTTGTATTTGCCTGCTTGAAGGCCAAACACAGGCAGGACAAGAGGAAGGCAACCTGGGGCCATTGGCATGCTAGAATTTGGGATTTCATTGTACAATAAGGTAGGCAGGTGTCATAGCACTGCATTGCTTTAGTCTTTCCTGGAATAACAAACTCCACAGCAAATGACTTATGTTCAGGGCAGATGTCAGGCACATAAGAGCAATCCATTATGTAGGTCTACAAGCACGAAAATAATGACCTTAAGGGAGGAGTGGTGCCACAGGTCACACTCCCCCTTGCCTTTTCCCTAACGCCCTGTGGTCCTGATGGGGCAAGAGGAGGGTGGGTTGAAGATGTGGGCAGGTGATCCTGGGTTACCTGTCTTCTAGGCCAGAATCTTGATCTCAGTGCCCCGAGCTGCTTGATGCAGGGATGCTGCTCTGTGCTGCCAAGCAGCTGAACTTTGTAGCCCCAAGGGTAAGGAGAAAATAAATCAGCTCTGTCCTTAAACTTTGCACAGGGAAACTAATTTCTGTGTTTGCCAGGGAGGAGTGCTGGTCTGCCTCTGAGGGTTTCTGCTCCAGGCCAGGTGTGCTGACTGGGGTAGTTGCCAGGGTGCCCATAAGGGGTAGAGAATGAACAGACAAGGGGCTGGAGATGGGGCAGTGGCAGTGGGTCAGGTTGCAAAGGTATGAGGTGAGGAGCTGCCAGGGTGGAGGAATAGGAAGAGCTTGGGCAAGGAGAGCACAAAGGAGGAGGAGAGAGGAAGGGACTCACTTTTGGGGAATGGCACAAGCCCTGTGCCACCAGGAGTGATACTCACCTCCTTGGCTGGGACTGTAGATTGCTGAACCTCCATGTGACTGCTTTGGGTGAAGGTGTGTGAAAGGCCTTGGGGAGCTCACATCTCACCCCTCTCCCCTCCTGGCCTGCATATTGTCTGTGCATACATCCCTTACTCCACAAGGTCCATGGTGGGAACTTCAAGGTCCAAATCCCGCTGATGAGTGACATGAGGGCTGACACACTGCCACGGGGCGCTCCCAAGATAGGGCTGGTGGCACACACATACACAGTCCTCAGTGAGCATTGGTGTCGAAAACATGACTTTGCAACCTTAGCGCTGCTGTTTTAGCAAAATTTGTTTGTGGGTATTGACTGAGCAGGGATCCTATCTGGATATCATTCACTTTCCTTCCCCCTCCAAGGAGCTACATTTGGGAACCTATCACCAGGCGGGCAGCATCTCTGTGAAATGCTGTCTTTTTGTGGGGCTAAGCAGGGAGGCCACCTCAAGTACATTTCTAAAATCAGCCTCTTTCTGTTATTTACAAGATTATTTTGCGTAACGAGTGTTGCTCGTGAGCCTGTTCTCTGGGATGGCATACTGAAGGACCATATGTCATGGTTTGGACTGCCAACACATCAACACTGCAATCATTTGCAGACTGTTTTATATTTCTTTGATTTCAGAATCTGTGTAATTAGCTCCCCAGAACAGCCGGGTAGAGGAAACGCAGTCTGTTATTTAGGCAGAATTAACATCCTTGTTCTCTGTATTGTGATCCTTGGTTTCCTAGTGCTGCTGCTGGAGTGGTGGAGACATCAGTGCTGAGACAGTCATTCCTTGAACCTGCCTTTGTTGCAAAACTATTTCTGCTCCTTTGCTAGGCTATCCCAAAGACCCACACACTCGTACAGGACATGCTGATGCCATAATTAATAAATGCCCACTGCAAGTGGCAGCCAAAGATTTATAGCCACCATCAGAGGTTTCAGAAAGAAGAAAGGCACCGAAGCACTGAACTCACCACCAGCACAACAGTTTGCTGCTGTTCATTGCATTTTTCTCCAGCCTCCCAGCAGGGTCCAGCTAGCATTTCCTACCCTTTGTGCTGCATATCTGGTAAATAAATCTGTACTGTCCTGTTGTGGCAGAAGTCATGTATGAATGGGATGGTGGGGAGAGAGTTATGTGCTTTACAAGGTTAACAAGCCCATATAGACTTCTTCACTGTCAATATTTGGCCTGCTACCAGGCATAAAATCATTCTGTTATGCTTTCCATTCCTGTTCTGGTGGTTTATGCAGGTTGGTTTTTAGCACTGCCTACATTACAGTCAAAAAGCAGGAGGAAAGCACCTGTGTGGAATGGCCTCCCACTTGCCTGTAGGTGGGAGCTTCATGCTTGTGCTTTGCAGGCAGAAAAAGACTCTGGCCCCTGGTAGAAAGGGCAGGCAGATGCCTGCAGGTGGGTGATTAGGGGTTAGGACAGTGCTTCTCCAACCTTAGCACAAGCACTGATGCTACCTGAGGGCATAATTTGAAATCTATGATGTACATGCAAGCAAAAGGAGAGTTTGTTTTGTGCCATCCCAGGTAGTGTGTCTCCCAAAGATATTACCAGCAAGACAGTGTGCCTAGTGCTTGATTGGTCTCCATGTCTAAGACCATAAAAGTTTGGCCAGAGCTGTTACTGGTGTTTGGACACCTCTCTTGTTGTTTTCTTCACCCCTGCAGGGACATGTGCACACATGGATTCTCTGTTGCTTGGTAAATGGTGAGTTTATACTGGTCTGTTAAATAGGATAAATTATCTTCTCTGCCTGGCCAGGGCAACTCTTCCGGGAATGAAATCATCTTTGATATCATTGCCTCTCAGTAAATTGAATCAAAATTGGCCAATAAGTTCCAAAGTTATTGCAGTCAGGGGGAGGTGATCAGAGTGCTTAGTTTCCATTGGAGAACAGGCAGAAAGGGGTGTATGTGTGTGTTACAGAGGAAAAATGGAAATAACTATTTGCAGCCTTAGCATGCCATAATTTATCTCCCTTTCCATTTTCTTCTCTTCCATGTGTAATACAAATATTTTAACATAATTATTTCTTCCCATTTACCTTTCTGCTCCCTTGGTGAGCTCCACAGGGAGCAAAGACAGCCTCCTCGGGTTGTTTTGAATGCCTTTCTCTTCCCAGCTGCTCCTTCTCCTGGGGAGACCTGTCCTCACTGTGCTGGGAGGGATGTGCTTTGCTCCTTGGCTACAAATGCAGCAGAGTTAGAGCACTAGTTAGGTACTAAGTCATACACCCTGGCTCACACTGCATAAGTGAGGCTCTTCCAGTGACCCTCCTGTCTTGCTGAAAGGTGTTGCAGACCCATCAGATGGTTTGATGTAGCACTGGGTGCGATAACAGGAGGTGTAGCCAAAGTCAGGTCTGCTGGACGTGCTGGAACATGTTCCCCCTGGGAAGCTCCTCACTTGGTTGTAGCTGTCCTGTAGCTGACCCTCAGACCTGTGGCATTTCAGCCAGGGGGATGCTATTTTGATGACGCTTATGCAGATTTAATGTCATTTTGGCCTTGCTCCCACTGATGTTTTGGCCATAGCTCTGGGCACCAGCTGGCTCCAGCCTCTCCTTTTGCTCATCTTCTTTCTGCTGCATTTTGCCTTGCTATCCTTAGCCCTGGCTTGTGGGCTTTGCTTTTGTGGGCTTTTTTGCATTTGGCTGCCACTTGACCATGCAAAAGTTTTGAGTAGCTGTAGTGGTATAACCAGGCAGGAATTCAATTCCTAAAAAGACTTCAGAGAAAACTGTAGTCTGGGTTCATAGAATCATAGAGTGGTTTGGGTTGGAAGGGACCTTAAAGATCATCTAGTTCCAAGCACCCTGCGTAGGCAGGGACACCTCCTACTAGACCAGGTTGCTCAGAGTTCCATCCATCCTGGCCTTGAACACTTCCAGGGAGGGGGCATCCACAGCTTCCCTGTGCAACCTGTGCCAGGGTCTCACCACCCTCACACTAAATAATTTCTTCCTAATGTCTAACGTAAATCTACCCTCTTCCAGCTTACCTCTCATTACCCTCTTCCATTACCCCTCATCCTATCACTACACAGCCTGGTAAAAAGTCATACTCTGTAGGCCCCTTCAGGTACTGGAAGGCTGCTGTAAGGTCTCCTCAGAGCCTTCTCTTCTGCAGTCTGAACAGCCCCAACTCTCTCAGCCTGTTATCGTAGGAGAGGTGCTCCAGCCCTCGGCTTATCTTTGTGGCCCTCCTCTGGACTTGCTCCAAGAGCTCTATGTCTTTCCTGTGTTGGGGGGCTCCAGAACTGGACACAGCACTCCAGGTGGGGTCTCACAAAAGCAGAGGGGCAGAACCACCTCCCTTGACCTTTTGGCCACACTTCTTTTGATGCAGCCCAGGACATGGTTGGATTTCTGGGCTGCAAGAGCACATTGCCAGCTCACATTGAGCTTTTCATCGACCAAGCTCAACATGAGCCAGCAATGTGCACTTGTAGATTTTACATGAACTTGGTTAGGTTCCTTGGGAACTTGGTTGATCAGTGTAACAAAACCAGGAATTATCTGCTCTGCTCCAGAAGATGGTATTGTGTTTGTAAATCAGGCGAAGGGCAAAAAGGGTTTGTGACATGTTGCTTGATCAGAATCTGCTTGGAAGATAATGAGGTTTTGGTAACATCTTTGTAAGTGAGGCTACTAGTAATATCTACTTACGGGTCACCATGACCCTGAAGGTTTCTGATAAGACATTTGCAAAGTCATTGTGAATCTGTGAACTTATATGTAAATCAACTGATATTTTCCCAATGATATAAGGCCAACATGATGCAGAATATTTGCAAATGAATGTAGAAAATAAATATTTGGGGTCATAAAAGGACATGCTTGAGGGGTTGTTTCTGGGTCTTTTCCCAGGGTGATACTCTTGGTCTGCCAAGCAAAGGAGGCTGTGAGCATGGACCAGATAACAACTCACTAATAAGGTTTGTTTTGTAAAAAGGCCCCTTTGAGTTAGTTGTTAAAATGCTCTCTCTTCCCTTGACTTCTGCTGGAGTAAGCCTGTGACTTGCTGTAATTTTATCTCTGTGTTGAGAATTTAACTTAGAAAGCGTAACTGGACTGCATTAATTAAGCTTCATCTAATCTCTTGTTAAACCAACGGTCAACAAACAGAGCATTCTCAGGAGGGCTACGTCATGATCCACAGCATAGTTTCACCCCCTGGGCAGAAAGGTGTTCCCCAGTCATTATGTGACCCACTTTCTGGGAGGAATGAATCCTGTCCTTACAGCTCATTTACCATAAAATATTTCTCAGCCTCTTCTCCCAGGAAACATGGGTGTCAGAAGAGTTTTTTTTGGACAGTACAGCATCATCCAGGCATCCATGGGTTCTGACACATGAAGTGCTCATTTTGTAAGGTCTAGTCTTATTCTGCATTTTTGTATTTCCTTCCTTGCTGTGTCTACTTGACCGACCTATGGCCTCCTTGACGAAGGTACGGATTTCCATTTCCATCATATCCAAGCTGGAAAATATTGCTAAACCCATGTCTTCCACAGCGTTGTTTACACAGAGTTGTGTGGGTACATCCCTAGGACTGATCAAGACTGGAGTTAGTTTGCTATGTTGCCTGCAACATAGGACAGATGGGCATTTTGAAATGGAATTGAATGAAAGACAAGAAATGATAGATACAGATATAAATATATAGTATGTTCAGTGGGTGCCTTGTGCATGTGTTTTCAAGGGATAGCAAGCTGCTACCACAATTGTTTTAATTAAAATTAAACCCACGAGGACATTATGTTTTCACAATAGGATTCTTAGGTTTTTCTTCTCTCTGAGGCAGTCTCACTGTTGTTCACATCTGAACATGAATATCCCATTCCAGCCTGATTTTAGTTCGAAGAGAGAGTCATGAAAGATCTGGTTAACTCACATCTTCTCATTGTCTCTGAGTTTCACTGAGGCAAAGGCATCTGGTTGTCCCTGGCTCTGGGGCTAGAGCTGAACAGCCCAGCTCCAGAAAGAGGGACAGAGAGAAAATAAAGGGAAATGTGCAAAGTCTGGGTGCCATGGGTGCTAAGAGAGCTATGATGGAACCCGAAACCATGCATGGAAAAATTATCCAGGATCAGCAGGAGGTGCATCCCCTCCTTTCAATGTGCTTTCACCCTTCAAACCTTCAATGGGAAGAAATGCAGAAGGAAAAATCCTTTTTGCTCGTACATAACAGGATGCCAGCAAGTGGCAGCAGCTCCCTGCCTGACAAAGAGACTGTCCACATCTCACATCAGCTGCCTGCTGTGTTGTTTGTCTGAAAACAGAACGACAAAAAAATTTACACATCACAAGCTCTTCTGAGACTGGTGGAATAGCTTAACCCAGGACTGACTTGAGGGGCTGCAAGAGGTGAGCCGGAAACTGGGGGAAGAGTACTGCTCTGATCCCGTTGTGGAAAGGTCCAGGGAGGAAAGGGGAAATAAGGGGTTTAGGAAATACGGAATTCCTTCTTTGCAGGAGGAGCTCCCGTTGCTATTCTGGTTTCTGTGTCTTCAATCATCAAATGCAGCTTTTGTCTTTTGATGGGGCAAAGAGGAAAGTGTTGTACAATAGCTGTTCTGACAGCCCGGCACACCCCACTTCAGTGGTTTAAAGCTTTCTTTGTGCTGAATTTGTTCTTATAGTGCTAATGACCAAGTTGCCATAAATAAGCACTAAATAGGTCTGGACAGGGTAAAGGAAAGTGAAGGTTAATGCTAGCTCTTATGTTTTACTTTAGATCTCTGTATCAAAGAACTTTATAAAGAAGGGAAGGGAAAGGTGCATTTTCAACTTTGGCTTCCTTTTAGATACCGAGGGGGAAACCGAGGCATGAAAAAGTGGTGTCACTGCAAGTCACACGGCAATTTGCTTGTCAGAGCAGGATGAGGACAAGAATGGCCATGGCCTCTGCCTAATGTCCTGCAGGGTCGCTGCAAAACAGCAAGTCAGCACCATACAGGGCAAAATTAACTCCCCATTGAAACCAAAGGTGAAACTGCCATTGACTTCAGTAGAGACCAGACTTCACCTGCAGCCCATCATGAGCAGCCTGTTTTAAGCCAAGTATCCCATCTAAAAGTCCAGTAAGGGCAAGGCAGATGTATTTGGGATGCTGAGGTGCAGGTGCTACGCTGTCCACAGCAGCTGCATCAGGAAGGGATGAAAAAGTATGTGAAAGGTGCTTGTTTGTGAAAGCAAGAGCTAGATTTGGTGCCCCATATAGAGCTGATATCTAGGAAGCTTGGAAGAGGTTTCCTAGACAGGATGTCGATACCTTATGCCTGTCAGTGTTTAAGAGAAATTTGGAGACCTCAGGGGAGGTGATTCTGCCCCTCTACTCCACTCTGGTCAGACCCCACCTGGAGTACTACATCCAGTTCTGGAGTCCTCACTACAGGAAAGACATGTTGGAGCAAGTCCAGAGGAGGATGATCAGAGGGCTGGAGCAGCTCTCCTATGAAGACAGGCTGAAGAGACATGGGGTTATTCAGCCTGGAGAAGAGAAGGCTCTGGGGAGGCCTTACTTCAGCCTTTCAGTAACTGAAGGGGGCGTATAAGAAAGATGGGGGCAAACTTTTTAGTAGGCCCTGTAGTGATAGGACAAGGGGTAATGGTTTTAAACTGGAAGAGGGTAGGTTTAGACTAGATATAAGGAAGAATTGTTCTACAATGAGGGTGGTGAAACACTGGAATAGGTTGCCCAGAGAGGTGGTAGGAGTCCCATCCCTGAAAACATTCAAGGTTAGGTTGGACAGGGCTCTGAGCAATGCGATCTTGTTGAAAATGTCCCTGCTAATTGCAAGGGCATTGGACTAGGTGACTTTTAAATGTCCCTTCCAACCCCAAACAATTCTATGCCTCTATACTTGAACTTTTGGTCAGCCCTGAGGTGGTCAGGCAGTTGGACTAGGTGATTGTTGTAGGTCCCTTTCAATAAAAATATTCTATTCTATTCTATTCTATTCTATTCTATTCTATTCTATTCTATTCTATTCTATTCTATTCTATTCTATTCTATTCTATTCTATTCTATTCTATTCATTTTAGGGTCCCAGGAACTGACAATATGTCTCTTTGATGGCTTGGTCACTGAGCCTGGCACTCTCCCAGGGCATCACCATTTGCACAGGTGCCAAATGGGTGAGAAACATGCCCTTGTGAGATGTTTGAGTGTCCTCCCTCTCCACTTCTCCAAGTAATAGATGCAAATGACTGTGTTCCACCTTATGTCAGGAAGAAAGCCATGGGGCATTTTTAAGGATGGGGAGTGGAGGTGGTTTAGGGTCTACTTTTCCTTTTCCTGGTCTAAGCCAGGCTTTGAGTGTTACAGCATGAGCACTGAACTTGGATGTACCAGACCTCATCACCAGCCACGTAAACGCTGTTATGTCCACAAAACTAGGTGAGTTTGGGATGTGCTTCCCTTTTCAACCTGTTGCAGCAGTGAAACCATCAGGTCCACAAGCATCCAAACTGGTAGGCACATCAATAAATGGGAGTAAGCCAGAGCCTAGCTCGGATGCAGTCCCTTAGTAAGATTCTGGTGGTAAAAACCCAACAAATTAGGCAGGGCAGAGTCCCTCTGAGGTTGGAAACACAGTCCTCTGGGTACTGATGGTTGGATGGGTGGGAGAGCAAGGCACAGAGAGGCACCACCAGAGAACACCAGCACCTAGTGGCAGTCGCTGCCATGGGTGCTGGAGGATGCTGGGATATCTCATGGGAAATCAAGCACAGTTCCTGCCTAAGAAGGTTGGTTTTCACTTCAAGACTGTGTGACACCATTCTGGGTTGGCAATGCTGACCTGTGCCCCGCAGCCATGCTTTGGGGACCACATTGCCCACCATTCCCCAGGGATTTGTGTGGCTGGGCAGAAACCAGGCTCACTGCTGTTGCAACGTGGTGAAAGGACGAGCAAAGGACATGGAGCTGACACCCGCAAGGGCACAGCTCACTGCTTTACAACATGGTGATACATGGCGAATTTTACCAGGCGGGGAGGACACAGACATGACTGATTATATCTGTGGGGGCAATTGTGAGACATTGCTGGTATCTGCCAGCCTCTGTGGGTCTACATATAGCTTGGAGCAGTTCATGAAAAACCCAAAAAGAAGAAAGAGAGGGAGAAGTTGTCCTGCAAGGGACAGCTGCGGCTGTCCTAAGAGGATCGAGCTTATTTCTGGACAGCTCTTGGCAGCCACTTCAGTTCATGTAGGTCTGGTGCTTGTGAAACACCCTGTACTGCTGGCCAGACCCAGAGTGACCTGTTCTTCTTCTCTTTCTAAGAAATGAGCCCTTCCTTTCAAGTCCTTTATTTTTCCTTACTGCCTGTGCTTGCTCAGAGCTTCCCTACCAGGGACCAGCTGCTGTCAGGGGGCTTGGGTGGCATCTGCCTGCATCCCTGTGGGAAGCTGAGCCTGAGCAGGCATTTTCCAGACCAAGGCAGCCAGTGCTGGGTACAGAAACCCACTTTCCAAGTGGGGCAGGCTGGGTTTGAGCCCAGGGTATGACCTTTTCTGTGTGGCACACTCCCATGTAATGTGACCTGATGTCATTCCGCTGCCACGCGGTGTTGCGACAGGGCTTGCTGGCCTTTGCATTGTGCAGGCAGAACGCTGCATTCCTCCCCCTAACCAAGGGACTGCTGGTAAACCACACAGGATGCCAACCAAATTTTGCTATTCTTCGTTTTATGTTGCTTAGGATGAAAGTATTTGACCTTAAATTACTCTTCTTTTTGAAAAGGGAGCTTGTTTCTTAGGAAAGATGGATTTGATTCTTTGGTTTTGGAATAAATCTGGTATGAATCCACCCATTGTTTGATGCTGCCCATCCTTCCCATCCAAACAGGGAAAGTACTGTAGAGGCTGGCATTAGACATCTGTCATTCAGGTAGGGAAAATGAACCATGCTCTGTGCTCTCTGACCATGTTTCAGGCAGCAGCCCAGGAACAGGGACACTTCTGGTTGGAGTGCAATGCAGGCTGTGTACTCAGTGTAAATTAACTTTACCATACACAAGTAAACAGCTCTGTTCTTTAACACATCAGCTCAAGCAGGAGACAATCCAATGTGACATGCTTGCGTTGAGATGAAATCACTTCTTTTCCGCTATCTCACTTCATCCTAATCCTAATCATCCTGTCTTGAGCCTGTACTAGTCTGTAAAGAAGGTGAAATGCAGAGAAGCAGAAAATCAGCTCCGAATCTGCCACTGCAAAAATCAATTCCTGGCTTCTCATCTTCAGCAGACTTCTTGTTACTGATGCAAAATGTAGCATATCTTCCTTCTAATTCCCCTACCTGCACTGCAGACTGTAACACAACAGGTTTCTTTTGCTTCGGGCATTAGAGAAACAAGATGGAAATTATAGAGATCTTTGACAGTAATATAGAGATGAGAATATCCAGAAAAGGGATAGAATAAGTAAAAATTAAAAACTTTCTTCTGGAGAATTACATTCAAGAATTTAGGATTCATAGTTGCTCCAGTCAAAGATAAGTTTGTGGGCTCAATTAAAAAAAAAAAGGTGTGTGGGGGGACGCCAGCTGAAAAAAATGACGTGACTTTTGGAATCTGGGTGGTCAAACGATAGTATTCAGTGTTACTATTCTCATCTAAAAGATATCAATTAATAAAATGCTCATTTTACTTTGATGATAAATTTCTACTATTTACACATCTTACTTTCCAAAGTCAGCACAATTATCAGGAAAAGACTTATATTTTTAAATTTTTGCTTCAAATTATGTAAATTTTATCTGCAGCTTTCTAGTTACTGGTGCTAATGATGAATCTGTAAGCAAAAGGCTTGACTCTGGGAATGCAAGTTGCATTTGCAATGTTAGCACTTTGGAAGACCTTCCTTTTGACCTCCTGGTGCAATTAGCCATGGTCTCACTGAGAGACTTTTTGTGCATAGGGCATCCCCTCTGGGTACAGCTGCAATGAACAAGAAGGAATTTCTGAGACAGCACAAACTTGTAAGCCCTTCCACGAGATTATCAAATGACAGCAGGTTGAAAGTATGTAATGAGAAGCACGGGTTTACTGACTAAGCATCCCTAAAGGGACTGATGCTTAATCCTTTCATAGATGGTGCCCTCTCACCCAGCTCTGAAGGAGGAGGCAAATGAGCTCTAGAGAAATGACATAATTGGGAGTAAGGTTGATCTGTTGCTAAATGTGAATAATATGGAAGTTGCCTTCTTACTGATCTGCCTAGAGCAGGACAGTCTAGCAGTCAGGCCACTCTACATAGTCCTTGATTTGTCCCTACTTCCTCGTCCCCACTCCTCTCTTCTCAGCAAGGGCTCCAGCTCAGCACATGTCACTAAAGGCTCACTCACAGTCTCAAGGCAATTAAAGATGATAATCTCAAGTGTTGCTTTGGATCCTGTGCCAGCTCTGCATTCTCCTATTCTTATGCACACTGAAAAGTCTTAGGAGATAACTCCACTTCTATATAGTTGCAATACTGAAGTCTTAAGTAGCTAGGTACAGGAAGACTAAAGCCATGGTTGGCCATCTTTGCAAATCCTTCCCTGGAAGAAAGAATGGTAGTGAGAATTAAGTTCCTGTGCACATGCAAGCCCATTTCCCTCCTGGTTAGCAGCTCTAGCTAGCATGACTTCACAGCAGGACATGCATGTGAGTGTATCGAGCTAACCCTGAGGGTTTGCCATCTAGACAGCACATGCACAGCTAGCAGGGCAGAAGGAACAGTTTGAGTACCAAAGTACTGCACAGATTTTACAATTCATGCTAACAAGCTTGTGTTAGTGTTTTACTGATATTTTTATCCAGGCTGGGTCTTACAGCACCAACTTGTATGTACCTACATGACATCACACTTCCAAACTATGCCTACAGGTATCACCCTTCCATCACCCTGGTATCTCCCTGGCATCACCTCTGCTTCACCCCTGCATCACCCTGTCATCCCAGTGACTGCAGATGACTGCATCATCTCCCTGACTGCTGGGGATGTCCTGAGAGCTGAACAACTGGCAGCCTGTTTGGAGAAATGCAAATCCCCTGTGCTAATGTCCTCTTCTGCCTCACCCCTGCCTCTGTCCTCTGTGCTCTTGCTCTTCAGCAAGGGGGCTACATAGCAGAGGAGTCATCATACAGATTTGTCTGGCTGGTTTGTAATGAGAAGGGTGTCACGACCCTGCACATTCATCAGGCACTTGTTTTCAGCCTGGTCCCATCTGTGATGTTTTCATTATTTTTTTTCCCTCCCTCTGCACAGCCCAGGCTGCTTCGGGAGAAGTGGCACGTAGGCACATATGTCCTTGCGCACACTATACTTGTATAAACTCCATCAGGAAGTCATCTGGCTAAACTTTCCAGAGCTCTGCTTTTAACTCTTCCCTAGGCAGGCTGTATTGGCAGCCTGAGGATTTACAGGGAGCGTGGACATGTGCATTCATCCTCCTCTTCTGTTTATTGATTCCCACTGGTCTCCTTCCTACAAGCCCTGAGCATGTGGCTGTGCAGCATTTGCACCCATCCTACTCCCAGTTCCCATCAGAAAGAATTCCCCCTCAGCTGCACACGTGCACCCACAGACACACACAGGGTTTTGCAGTAAAAAAGGCTGCCTTGGCTTTCCTGAAGGATGAGGTATCAAAAGCCAGTACCCAAAAAGTGCAGCAGCAGAGGCTGCCCTGGTGGGGTGGGAGAAAGGAGGGCTGGTGGGGTCATGGCTGTCTGTGCAGGCAATTCTCCCTTGCAGTTGTTATTTCAGAAGTGTGTCCTTACCAGGCATACAAGTAGTGAAGGAAGTTCTCACAGCCCTTAAATGTTTGCTGCGGTCAGGAAAAGATTAAAAAAAACACAACCCCTTCAGAAATGACTGTCTTCGATGAAGACGTGTCTCACTGTATGTCCCACTCTGCACAGAGGCACGATCACACACCCGCACAGGCACACCAGCCCGCAAATAAATGTTCCAAAAGGCTGAGAAAGACCTTGTGAGACTCTTCATGCAGGAGAAAGGCTGCTATTCCTCCCTGTGACATGTGTGGATTAATACTTCTCCTGATAGTTAAATGCCAACAGTCATCCCATTTTGTTGGTGCCTGTTAAGGGCCCATTGCCAGATTTCAATGTCTCTTAAAAGGTTCTGGAGCCTACTGCATAGGAGAGAATAAATGGAATTGCTGGAAACGTTCTCCTCTGCAAATGGGTATTGGAGCAGGGATGTCTGAGCTCATTTGCTGTTTGACCAATGGTGCCAGACACTTTTTGCTCCTGCTTCTCTTGACGTGAGTATGAAATGTGTGTCAGACCAGCATATCTCCACTGGAGAGGTGCCACCAATGGTAATGTTGTCTCTTGACTTACACCACTGTGAAACAGTCCAGAACTTAACCATTTAACCATGAAGTTGTTCACAGACATTTTATCCCTGGTTTAGTGTGTTCATCTTCACTAGTTTTACAAAACCATGACATGGTGAAATAGATTAAGCATACACCTCTTGATTCTTCTTCTGGGCACACAGGTGTAAATCAGAAGAAGTAACTTCCTTAAAGTCAATTTCCTTAGGCTGCTGTTAACTCTGCTTGCTCTACCAGATTTACAGGCTTCTGACTGAGACAGAGGGTTGTGTGTTTGCACTCAGCCTTGCTCCGATACCTGTGGTGTAGAAAGGATTCAACTGCCAGAAATTCCCAAAAATCTACGGATTACTTTTATAGCAGACTCATCCACTGCAGAGATGTTTATTCTCTTTAATAGCTGTTTGTGTGCCATAAAGAGAAAAGAAACCTGTTTTCGTCAGACTCCTACTGAAATTCATGAGATGCAAACCACGACTGCTCACCGCTTGGAGTCAGAGGTATTAATAGTATTCTGCAGTTGCCTTCTCTCCTGCAGTTGGAGGAATCAATCAAGCTCTCATGGTCCCTCAAGGAGGTGGAGAAGCTCTGAGAGCTCAGGAACATGCAGGCTTTCAAACATGCATGGTGTTTTCATTTCCTCTTAATTTGTTTCTTCAGGTCTTCTCCACATGGGTTATTCCTCTGTCTTATCTGAAGGATCATAAGTGTAACTTTTGCCTCAAAATCCAGACTCAGTTGCCCCATCCTGACAATTCATTATAGCCTGAACTTCTTCAGGGTGAGTGGGGCTTGTGCAGAGGTATCCCTTAGAAAGGGATTCTCTGTGCATCTGTGTATTACAGCTAAGAGGCCTGGGGTGGCATTCAACATCAAATGTTTTTTCTCTGTGCAAGTAATTCCCATCAGAGCATTAAAGAGGGAAGCTATCACTTGTCCCGCTCGGTTCTTTGGTTTTCTGCCCCTCAGTGGCAGAGGACAGCAGGTTTCCTGGGGATGAACTGACCGTGAAGACTCAGCTCTGTGTGTGCTGGTGTAAAGGCTGGGCTTGCTTCATCTTTGCCAAGTGCCTTCCCAGGGTGGCTGGGGCTCTGCATACTGAGGCTGTCCCTCTCAAACAGCAGTGGCAGATGGGATCTTGCCTCCTAAGGCACCTTGCTGATACTGCTGTCACACCATGTAGCACTTGGAGCTTCCTCCTGGGGGCAGTGGAGGGAAAGGAGGTGTAGTTTCCTCGGCACACAAACATCTGTAAGGCACTAGCCATGGTTGATATTGTTTGCCAGGGCCCTCATTTTGTCTCGTGGGCCAAAGCAAAGAAACTCTTGAATATCTAAATCATAACTCCTCCTTACACCACTTCTGATAACCTAACACTGTTCCACTGACAACCCAAAGGCAGTGGAGATTTGCCTTCCAGTTTTAAGGGGTGTCAGATTAATGATATATAAGTGCTGTAGGGTCATTCTCAAAATGTCCAGCAAAAGATACAACCCTGTACACCTAGGGAAACTGGAGCAAGGAGGTGAGTTACACAAAGATACCTTGTGCCGCCCCTGGCCTGAGCTGGGACCACCACCCAGGTCATTCCAGGACCTGATTTGCTTTGCCAGTCTCAGAAGTCCCAGGGACATGTCAGCACAAGGATAAATTCCTTCTCACCAAGCTTTAAACATACACCTAAAGCAGGAAGAAACTGGCTCACTTCTCTCTAAAATTCTACATAAGCTCATCCCTAGGCTGCAGACCTCCAGGCAGGCTTCTATAGAAGGCTTCCTGTGCAGCAGGAAGACAGGCAGACTGAAGAAAAGGTATCCTTGTAGGTTCATTTCCACCTCCGTGACAGAGCATTTGGGATTAGGTGTCTGATATTTAGGAAACGAAAGGATGTACAGTGCTCAGTCCTGACCTTGCTTTATGCTGTAACCTGTGGAGAAGCAGCAAAGATTCCCTTTAACCATGTACGGTGTAAATAACAAGGAGTGTGCACATAACAAAATCAGAAAGGAATCTGAGATAAATGCCAATCTTGTCTTAGACTGTTGCCAGAAGCACTGTTAAATGAGAAACTGTGAGACTGAAGTGCTTCTCTGCTTCTGGGTGGGGTAAGGTGTCGTGTGAAATGCATTTTGTATTTTTGTTTCATCTCCCTCTCTCCATTCTTCTCCAATGAGAACATACATGCTGAAAGCACTACAAACAGGCTGTGGTGAGTTTGCTAACACATCACCACATCAAAGGCATGGCTGGAATCTATTGATTCTGGCAGAATTGCAAAAAACAGTGATGTTTTCAGTGAGAAATCATGCACTTCAGGATTTTGGGAAAGAAAAAAAAAAGAAAAAGCAAAAAGCTTCACTGTGTGCAAGCATTCACCCTACAGAGAGGCTGATAAATTGCAACATGTTTTGGTTGCCTCTCTCAGTGCCAGTAAATACTCAAGGATGCCTTTATTGACAACCAACGGAGCTTTAGCTTACATGATGTTCTGAAAAACTGGCCTATTTAAGTTTTGTTTTCACTGTTTGTGAATAACATGTGACATTTCTTATTTGACCTGTTGTTTACTTCCTATTTCTGAAGTGAATGCACCCTATGCCAGTGAATGGCTTTGGCACACAGCCCCATGACTTCTCTCAAAAAGCTCAGAGATTATCAGTGACACCAGGTCAGAACCATGGGGCTGATTGCTACGCTGTGGGAGTGGCCCAAGACACATTCACCCCTGATGTAGGTGTAACTTAATTACAGACTCATTGGAAAATCTCCTTCTGATCAAAAGATCTGTTGGCTATTTTGACAAAAAAATGCATTTCCTTTTAATTTTGCCTCATAGATATGAAACTGTTGTGTTGCATGTTGCCTTAACCTGTGTTTAACTGAAACTACTGAACCTGCTGAACATGGATCTCTGCTGTAAAACCTGGATTAACCTTGTGATTCAGAGCAAAATCTGAAAGGACATAGACAAAATTGCACAGTGGGAGGAACTGTTTTGTCCTATTCTGTTTTCAGGGCTTTAGTATGTATAAGACATTCTGACTATAACTTTGCATCTTGCAAATTAAGAGCTTCCGAAATGTAAAAGAATTAATATGTTTTCAACAGGTATCTGCGTGCAGGTACAGGATGTGATTAATGCAGACCACATCTGTACTACAGACCTTCTGGGTTAAGCTGGGTTATAAAGAGGTGTGATCCTCACCAAGAGAGTTTGCAAACTCACAGAATTATAGAAAAGTTTTTGTTGGAAAGAACCTTAAAGATCATCTAGTTCCAACCCCCTGCCATGGGCAGGGACACCTCCCACTAGACCAAGTTGCTTAGAGTCCCATCTAACCTGGTCTTGAACACCTCCAGGGAGGAGGCATCCACAGCTCCTCTGGGCAACATGTTTCAGTGTCTCACCTCCCTCACACTAAAGAATTTCTTCCTAATGTCTACCTTGAATCTACCCTCTTCCAGTTTAAAGCCATTACCCCTTGTCCTATCACTACAGGCCCTACTAAAAAGTTTGTGCCCATCTTTCTTATAGGCTCCCTTCAGGTACTAGAAGGCCACTGTTAGGAGCCTTCTCTTCTCCAGGCTCAACAAGCCCAATTCCAGCTCAGCCTGTCTTCATAGGAGAGGTGCTCCAGCTCTCTGATCATCTTTGTGGCCCTCCTCTGGACTTGCTTCAACAGCTCCATGTCCTTCTTGTGTTGGGGACTCCAAAACTGGACACAGTACTTCAGGTGGGCTCTCAAGACAGTGGAGTAGAGGGGGGAAAATCACATCCCTTGACCTGCTGGCCATGCTTCTTTTGATGCAGCCCAGGATATGGTTGGCTTTCTGGGCTGAAAACGCACATTGCCTCCCTTCACTGCAGCAGGTCAATTGCACCACACTCAATTCCATTGTCCATGTCACCAACAAAGATGTTAAACAGCACTGGTCCCAGTACTGACCCTTGAGGAATGCCACTTGTCGCTTGTCTGCATTTAGATATTCAGCTGTTGATCACTACTCTTTGAGTGCAACCAGCCAGCCAATTCCTTATCCACTGAGTGGTCTGTCCATCAAACTCCCTGAGCAAAATCCCAGTGAGCACCCGTAACAGCCTTGCTCAGGGAGGTGCCTGTGGCTCTACTGTGTTGACCCAAAGCACAATGAAAGCCATGTGCCTTGCTGATGTTATTGAACCTAGGTAGGTAAAATGCTCCCAGATATGGCCTCATATAATGGCTTCATAAACACTGTTTAAAAGTCACACTCAGAGTCTCAGTGCCTGAGGAGCCTTTTCCTTAGAAGCATCCTACTTGGGGTCCTCCCAGTCCCAACCAGTGACTTCCCATGCACTGTGACCCTCTAAGAGGTTCTCCTCCCTTGAACTCACTCTGATCTTCAAACTCTGATCTTTGCCTACCAAAGCAATAGTGCCTTCTCCTACCACCTTCCCCACCAGCCCTGGTCTTGACCTATAAGACTCCATGATAATCCAGCCTCACGTCCTCAGTGGGAGGAGTATCCGTCTGGGTATCTAATTATAGCGAGATGGAAAAATGTCCACTAAAGGATGAGGATAAGTTTTCCAATACGTAGCACAACAGTAATCAATACTCACATCAATACTTAATTTATCTATGTCAAGCGGAACAGCTTCAGCAAGAGGGAATGAGATCATCTCTTCCAATGCCAGCATGTTATGCAGTCTTACATGGGATGGGAAATAAGGGTTTAAATCCCTTTACTCAAGGTTTTAATTCTCAAACCACTAGATACAAGGGTGCTGCTGCCAGGAAGAGTTTGACAGGATGAGCCCACTCTTAGCTCATGAACACCTTAGTTCCTCTGCAAATCTAACCCCAGGTCCTTTAACCCCTGAGTAAAAACCCACTGGGATCAGCATGAGTCTCCTTTGATCTCAGGGAGCTTTTTGGCTGACCTCTGATCAAAGGCATTTACCTCACAGCCACTGAGTCAAGCCCCTGGAGGACTCTTGTTGCTTCTTTTAAAGAGCTGCAGTTTCAGTAAGAGGCTGCAGCATTACCCAAGTATCAGCCCCCATGAACCTGTACTCCCTTGCACCACAGCGGCTGTTCACCCAAGGTATTTGCAAAATTCCCTGTGAGATATTAATTTTTGGGCACCTGCCCATGGGGACATCAATGGTGTGACTCAGTGACATGGAAAGCTTGCTAGGAAGCGGGGGGGAGTTGTCTGCCATGCACAAGAGGTAACATAACTTGTGGGCAAGAAAAAAACAACAACTTCTCTGTTGCAACAGGAGGGGAAGGTTTCAGCTCTCCGTGAATGGTTCCCCCAACAGTGACTAAGCTCTTCCCTCCACCCAGCTAACAGAGGAGAGACCGTGCTATGTGCTGTGTGTTCCTGTAAACCAGCTGGCTTTGGGTCATCCCATTTGAAGGCTTCCCAGAAGGGATCTCTCGATGTGTTGGTTTAATGAAATACGCTGAATGCAGATTAAGTTATATTTCAGTCACTCTTTCCTTTCTCATTAAGCACTTCCCAGAGGAGCTGCAGCCCCTTGGTTTAGCTGTCGGGAAGGTAAGTGTGTCTCACCCTTAAACTCTGGTTGTACCTATGTTTACAGCTTGGGTCTTGCTCCTGAACTGTGGTGTGCCTTATTACCCCTTTGCAATTGGAGATGACCACGAAGAACATTTCCAGGACAATCTGTTTTTCACAGGGACCTGTCCACACACAATATCTCTCCGGTATTAATGACAGCTGTGAATTTAAAGCACAGTACCTCCTCCTGGGCACCTCAACCGAAATGGATGAACTGAGTCACATGTATACTCTGGGACAGGGGTGCTGGCACACAGCCTTGTCCAGGAAAAGCTATCCCAGAACGGTTCCAGGAATCACTGAGGAAAACTGAAGAGCCTAAATCAGTCCCAGTGGTCTACATGGGTTCAACAAATACACCAGGTTGCAGAGAGAGCTGTCAAAACAATTGGGAGCCCTTTTTCAAGGGCTTGTGTTTCTAAGATTTCAATGCACCATGAATGGTCCCTGTTCATAACTACCTTGGGTTGTTAGACCCTATTCTGAATGGCTACAATAGGACCATCTTTTTATCTGGTAAGTGGTGTCCAGCACTTCAGCGAATGCCCCCCACTGTTCAAGAAATTGGGCAGGCTGGCACTCTCTTTTTGGGGAGCAGACAAGAGAACAAACATGCCAAATGTTCATCAGATAGCTGAGTCCATTACAGGAAGGGGCTCAGACATCGTCATGATAAGTAAATACAACAGCCTGCTCAGAACACAATAGAGGCTTCAGTCTATTCCTAAATTATTAATCTTCCCTGAGGAGCAGCTTTATTGTGCTGACCTGGGCACTGTGGGAACATGGCCTCTTCCCAGCAAGGGCAATGAGCTCCTCCCCCCAGGATCTCCTGGTGGGATCACAGCAGAGCTCGGCCTGTCCCAGGCAGGTTATCCAAAGGGGCAGCACACGATTTTTGATGCTGGCTGGGAGAGGATGCCTCCAGCATGGGGTGGCAGCCACACTTTCTGCTGTGGTGGTAAATGTCCCCTCCCTAAGTTAGCAGGCTGGCAGCACCTTTCCTGATGGAAAATAACATAGTTCACTGTCCTGGGGTTTGGAAAGGGGCTTTTCATAACCACTTTTTCAATTCTCTGTTGTCTGCTACCTACATGGGAGGGTGACAAGTGAGGAAGTGGGCTCCTTTGCCCCACAGGCAATGTTTCTGCTGCAGGCTGCAGGTTGATACCCCTTAAAATGCTTTTAAAGGCATTTCAGTTTAGTCTCAATGGAGCCTGGTGAACATCTCAGGAGGCAAGCTGTGGGATGCTGCACAGTGGCCTATGCTGTCTGCGGGAGGACAGGAGGTTTGTGGGAGCTCCAACACATTTGAGCCTGAGAGAAGGGTAATGGAAGCTGCATGGGACAGTTGGGATGAAGGATGTGGGGTGTACAGTAGGAGGAGGCACTCTGTGGGGCGAGTAAGCTTACAGTTGTAATAAAAGGGTAGCTGCATGCACAACTATCCTATATGCATGGCCTGTATATGTTTGTGTTTGGATATGTCACTAAAAGTGAAAGTATTCTTTCAGAAGAAAAATCTCCAAAATCCTCTCACCACTGAGGCAGCCAGTGATCCTTCAGGAGGAAACAGAAACATCCTTTCAGCACAGAGCTGCAAGAGAGGGCAGGGATTGAGAAACAAAGAACTGCAGTCACACTGGAACATTTTTGTCAGAGGTTCTCATATCAATAACTGCTGCCTTGTCACTGAGCTGTTTTTCCCCTTTGCTAATGGGTGATGTTGAATATGCTTGGGCTGTATCATCCATGCTGATGAACAGTAATTGGAGATGCTTTGGAGCATGTGGGGGTCACTGAAGAGGCTGCAGATGGTTGGAGCCAGCCTGGAGCTCTCAGAAGTCAACCTTTTGAAGAAGTCCAATCTCCCTGCTGTTTTCCAGGCAATCCAGCTACCCTCACCCTCACGTAGGAGCTGTGCCTCTTCCCAGGGTAGCACAGCACAGCACAGCACAGCCACCCCCTTGAGCAGCCTCAGCCTGGGTGCCAGGCTCTGGTGAGGCAAATGTCGGCTGAAGGAGAGGGAATGGCACAAAATGGTCACAGAAGGGGGATGCCTTCTGACAGGTCCTGGCACTCATCATGGCTGTGAATGGGTCCTGGCTTGGCTGCTGGAAAAAGGGGTGTTACTGGAGAAAGTTTCCCTGTACATTGGGGAATCATTGCTAAAGGTGATAGGTAATAAATGCCATCTTAAAACATACCTCTTCCACCATGAAAAACAGTGGCAGCCACAGCCTGGTAAGAGGGAGAAATGAGTGAATCCCAGCAAACATGATCTGGGACGAGCTAGAGAGAGTGGAAGAAGAAGAGAGACAGGGAGAAGGTAATGAGACAGCCTCTGCACTGTCCCACTTCTCCTTTTTTCAGTCGTGTGGCAATGCCATTCATTAGGAAACACGAATCAATGGCATTTCCCTGCTGCAGGCTCCCTGGGGAGCTGTTACAGTTCTCCATGAGATCTTGTATTTCTCAACCTGCTTTTCCGCACTCCTGCACTTGCATGTCTTGCGGGCTGTGGCGATGGAGCGACCAAGCGCTTGCCCTGCCGTTGTTTTCCCCCCTGGCCATCGGTTGACCCCTGAGGTTATCTCACAAGCCTTTTGTCAGACGTCAGCAGGAGCAAGGATTGGCAGGAAGACAGCACTGCAATACGGGAAGTCATTATGCTGGTGCGTCTTCCCCGGCAAAGGTGGAGAAGACAGCCCTGGCATTTGTGGTGTTCCAAAGGCACGTGCGGCTTCAGCGCCACCTGACAGCCTACGGGTCATTGCTGCCATAAAAGCCCCGGTTCACTTCCCATGAGCTCTGCCGCATCGCTGTGCCTCACCTGCAAGGAGAAAGCTTTTATTCCTGCTCTCGAGAGGCACAATTTTCTTCTGGCTCAACAGCTTCCTGGGAAAGGTTGATTTACACTCTTTGGTTTGGAGACCTCCGTCACAAGTTCAGCTCGTCGCTTCAATGCAGAGCACAGCCAGAACTTTTTTGACCGTGGGGATTTTGCAGCGAGGTGCTGAGTCACCAGCACGGGCTCTGAACCTGGCCATCTCCTCTGGACACAGTGGGCCATGGAGAAATGTTACATTTGTAGGACATTTTGTAGCAGATGTATGGGTCGTCCTCCTTGGGCGCTCCAAGCCTCCAAAATGAGGCTGCCCCAGGCAGGTTGGGGACTTTGGTGTTAGGTTTGAAGGTGAGTTACACTCCCACAGAAGAAGGGAAACCACAGCCAGGGGCATTGATTTCAACAGCAAACGGCATAAAGCTAGTGAGGAAAAAGGACCAAGCCCCTCTGGAGCCATCAGCCCACTTACAACCCTCTCGAGGATGAGCAACGGCTGGAGAAAGAAGATGGTGCTTGCAGCGCTCCCAGTCCCCACAGCTCCCCCTGTTTTGCGGGTGGGTAGAAATGCCACCCCACTTGATGCCACCTCCAGGAGCCCCTGTGTCCCAGCAAAGCCTGGCAGTTGCCACAGCCACCAGCCCCATGGTGCCACAGGGCTGTCCTTTTGGGTCACAGCCTCACCCGGCACTAGGGCCCCGCAGGCCACTGAGGCTGCTGGAAAATGAAATTTCAGTCCTGCTGGCAGCCTTCCAATTTCAACATTTTTTCTTTCTTCCTTGAAAGAAGGCAAAGGGGGAAGCAAGGCCGGGGGGGGTCAAAACAGGAGGAGCTCAAACCAATGGGTTCTGACACTTTGTTTTCACTCCGACTTCTCAGAAATGCTTGTTTGGGAATGGCACATTTTAAAATGTCCTACTTAGATGGAAAATGCCTTATCTAGTAATAACAGTTAACCTTCTTCTCATCTGAGATGCCTAAAAACATTTCACTTGGCTTCCTTCCATGCAGCTGACAGACGACCCCATTCCAGCCCTGTGGCTGTGTGCCGGATGCACTGACTCCCGTCATGGGCACTGCGTGGGGGCACAGGCTCACCCCTCTGCAGCCCAGGGTGGCAGCTGGGGTCCCTGCGGGTCATCCTGCTTCCCCTGCCAGGAAGCTGAGGGTATAGGTGCTGCCAGGGGCATGGGGCAGCACAGAGCTTGCTGCTGCCTCCAGCTCGCTATCCAGCTGAGTGTTTTAGCTGTATTGGTCTGCAATGAACAGGGGAGCTAAAGGGGAGTTAAAGGTTGCTGACATTTCCATTGATTGTAGCCTGCTCCATCTCCACCTCCATCTCCATCTCCAAGGCAAGTCCCTCCCTCCCAGGACCACAGCCAAGTCCCCAGCTTCCTTTCAGTGCTATCCCTTGGCGATGGGGTTGCCAACTGGCTGTCCTGTCTCATCAGTGCAGTGACTGCCACAGTCCTCTGGTTGCCTATCCTCAGTTTGCTTGCGGTTCCCCTCTCACAGCCCCGTCTGGCGGGGTTCATAGAAAGCTCCAGGCTAGTGACGGGCAGCACAGCCATCTCCTCTAGCCATGAACCATCACATCAGCAGGTCACCCAGATGAGCAGGGGATCTGGCCAGGCTTGGGAAGGGTCTGATCTGTGTGTGTGAATGTTGTGATGTGGTCCCTGCTGACGGGAAGAATAAAGGACTTTCTGCAATTACCCTGCATGTTTCGTTTCGGAAGCTAGGATTTCAAAGCAGCAACCGAGCCCTAATTGATTAAACACTCACTGCATTCCTGGGACTGAGCCTCTGCCCCTCAGATAAATGGGAATAAGTCACAGGCAATTAGCAATTTGCCTGAGGTGCTTCTTTACGTGTTTTGTAATGTCTGGAATCAGACTCCTCCAGCCTCGTTATTCATTAGACCACACATCCTTCGTCCTCTCCGGGTGGCATCCCAACAGCGCTGCCAGGGTGGAAAGAGCAAAATAAATCTAAACTCACGTTTATCTAGGAACAAGTTTCCCACAGTCTCTTCTGGCTCTTTTTGTTTGGATTCTGAGGTTTTGTTTTTCTGAAAAGTTAAAATAAATCTTGAACTGCAACTGTGGAGCTTTTTTGAACATAGTGTGTTGCTAGATGGTTGTTTGAGGGGAACATTCAAAAGTAGTACAGTGCATTTATTGGTGGCTGAACAGGGCTGATGATCAAGTATTTTAAACACTGTGTGACATTTATGCATTGCAGGAAGCAGTTGTGGTCACTCTGAGCTTGCGACCACTGTTTCTCTTCCATCTGGACAGGAACACATTTTCTACAGCTTTTCTGTCCAACCCTTTGCTCTGCTATGCAAGACAGAGCCTGACTTTCATTTTGCTTATGCTGTGCTGCTCCCAAAGTGGAGGGGCACCAGGGGACACGTCCCTCCCCATGCTCCCCACTGGTGTCTGACCATCTTTGGCCACATCAGCAGTGCTAAGGGCAACTCTCAGTCCATCTCAGTGTCCAATAAGCATCAAATCACATCTCAGTCATCCCTGTGCCCAGCTCATAATTTGGGAATCCATGAAAAAACATTTGTTCTTTCATGCTTTCTTTCCCTTTAAAGCCACTTTAAAGCAAATGCCGCTTTCTTTAAGAATGTGGTATTTTTGAAAAGCTTTTAAGAATGTTTTTATCATTCTCTTTTTCCGTTTACTATTCAGTACTGTCAAAAGTGACTGGAGTGACATTAATGCAAGTTAAACAGGGTCTTGACCTTCTCCAGGAGGTCCAAACCAGCACTTATAGTCTCCATCTTGCTGCACATTAGTTTGAAAATCCTCCCCATGTGATGGTTGGGAGGATACCACCTGGAGGCCTCTTTCCAGGAAAGCCCAGAGAAAGCGCTTTCTTTGCAGGAAAATGGATATTTGTAGGTAAATGCAGCCCTTTCCCCCAGACTATGCAGAGAATTTCTTCAGCTGCACACAAACGGTTGTTTTTTAAAACTCTGAACTTCACTTTTACTTGGTCTGTTTATTTGAGAATACCCTGACCTGCTATTCTGGCAGTGTGGGATGGAAGTGCTTGACTGCTGACATCTGGGTGTCCCAGATGTCCTGCTACACTGGAGAGGCTGGGAGGAAGGGACTCTGTGCTGGGAAATCGTGCTGCACTCTGTGCTGTGACTGACATTACCCCATCACCGTGTGCCTCTGTGTAGAAAGCTCATGGTGGGATCGTGGTCAGTTAGCACTGAAGCTCAACTTCAAATGCTTCTCATGGACAGAAGGATTTAATCAAGCCCACAGTGGGCTAAACATATGCCATGTTAGGACTTTATTTTGGGGTAGCACAGCTCTTTTAGACAGAGAAATCTGTGCCCATGTGTTTCACTTGAAGATGTGGCCTTGAAATTGTAATTAGTAACTCTAATCAAAGTTATCTTATAACTAAATGGTGTTCTAAAAGCTGATAAAGCAACATTCCTGACCACTGCACACATTTTTTAAATATCTCAGTGCTAGGATTTCATTCCTTGAAGTCAGTGGAAAAACCTCCAGTGACTCATAAGGGATAGGAATCCTTAGGAAAATAATCCTTGCTGGAAGCCAGCACTTCCCCTGTGCTATCACTGCTTGTTGATGGTGGGGGTGAGAGCAGTATGGCAGACAAGGCTGCAGGAGGACTTCTTCTACCCTGCCTCAGGTCAGGTTACATTGTGGTTAAAGGAAAGCACCCATAGACCTGTCTCGCCTTCCAGTGCTGCCTAGGATGGACATGCTGACAGCAGCCATTGCTGGGGGGAGCCAGAAAACAAATCTGGACAAGAGCTGAAAGAAAGCCCACGTGTGACAGTTCTTCAAAACCAACAGTGTGGCTTGCCTAGGTCATGTAGCACCATTTCCCACACCTCACCTAGTTCCACACACAGAGGCACTAGGAGATGAGGTCAGAGGTGTGACCTAATGGAGGTGTGCTCCCTGGGGCTGGACGTTTGCAGCCCCATCCATTGATACTTTAATGGGGGTGCATCAATTTGTGTTTTCCTGCATCTCCTTTGCATTGCTGCTGCTTCAGTACAGTCAGCTCTTCTCACAGCTGCTGCTCCTAGGCTGAAGATTAGACAGGATGAAGTGGGATAGGACAGGCTGGGACAGTACAGGGCTTCAGCATGCAGAGGAAGGCAGCCCAAGGTGCCAGTAGCATTGCTGGCAGCCACTGCCCTTTTGCAAGCCTGAGCCACTGCATCTGGGCAGCAGCTCTCCGTGTAGCCCATTGCAAGGAAACCTCCTCTGGTGGCTGGGGTATGTGAAGCTGATCTCGAAATGCTGATGTCTTCTTCCTGTGGGAGTGAGATCAGGGACACTTGTGACCATGGCACCAGAGCATGGAGAAGGTGCCAACATGACAGATGGAGTGAAGCTGTGTTTAGAGAGGGGAGCTGCACCCACACTCCTCCACATCACTCTACCACGATGGCGTGGGCCTGTCTGTGAGGAGCCAGCAGGACTCTCTCCTCCATCCCTAGGCTGTGTTTCCCTCAGGCCCAGTTGTTCAGCTGCAAGCATGCCTTGGTCTTTCTCAAACGGAGGAAATCTCTCTCAAAAGCAAGGTGCAGCTTTATCTCCTCCTTCCTGTTTACTGCAGAGATCCCTGAAAGAGTAATTTGTTGCCACCACTGCAGTGCCCAGCACCTCTCAGGGATGTAATGAGGTCTCCCACCACCCTGGGAGCCCTGCACTGCTGCCTCTCCTTCCTTCCCCTCTTGCTCTGCACTCATCCTGTGCAGGGCATGGCAGGTGTCCCCACAATACCGAGTGGTGATGGTGCACTCCCTGTCTGTGGGGCTGTCCCTTCCCTCCACTGCCATCCTGGTCCCTTCCCTTCCATGTTTGGTCACGCTCTTCATCCTGAAATTTAAAACTCTGGGCTGAGCAGCCTCTACCCAAAAACTTAGATCAGCTTTCCTCCAACTCTTCCCCTTGTCATGGGAGCACCACAGGGTCATCTCTTCTTCCATTCTCCCCGTATCTGGCTCCTGCTCCCACCTCCCACTTCCCATCTCTCCCAGCTGCTCCCTCTGACCATAAGAGGTTTTGCTTTCACCTTTTGAACAATGTGCCCACGTTCCCCATGCTGCCCTGGAGCTGGCTTCCTTTGCCTTGTGTTTCATCTAAGCTCTCTTCTCAATATTGTTTGTTCCTCTTCTGGGCCTTAGGACAAAAATATCTCCCCACCCAGGCAGCCTGCGCTGCCGGTCAAATTTCCTTGTGAGTTGTGTGAGCAATGTTGTTTATGTGCGGGACAAATACACCGACCCAAAGGGAAAGAGCAGACAGTTCCTGTGAAAATACTTGTGCTCAGTTCTCATATTATTGCTTTTCTTCTACATTTTTTTAATAGTTCTCACTAGTTTAATTCTTCATTTTTATTTTGAAATGCACAGGCACACCCCTCCTCCCAACCCCTCCTCCCTGCTCTCTTACTGAGTGCAAGAGGTTGTTTCTGTGTTGCAATTCGGTCAAAGAAAACTATCTACTATGTGGAGGAAGATGTGGTGAAAGCTTCAAGGGTCACAGCTATAAATCCTGCTCACCTCCCTCTCTCTTGTTTGCCCTCTGGCTAAGGTGTGTCGGGTATCGTCACGCCCCCGCTCCTTGCCTGCTGGGGGCACCATTTGATTTGTCCTCTTGGCAGCAAAATAGAGCAGTAAGTTTTGCATGGGATGGGGCCCCTCGTCCGATCCTCAGCAAGCACCCTCAGGTGCACGTTCCCCTCCTGCTGTGGGTGCTCCTCTTCACAGGAGCGGCAGGACACCAGGCAGGATGCATGGGGGTGCTGGTGCCTCCCTGTCCCGGAGCTGAGGGCTCTCACACAGGATGTGGGCAACACAGAGCCCACTTCACCCCTTGAGGGAAACCCACGTCTCCAGCCTCCTCCGCAGCATCCTGACCATGTCTCTGTGCTCTCTGGGGGTGGGTTGCTCTCAGTCCCTCCTGCTGGAGTTGTTCCAATTTCCACAGACTCTTTAAATAGCCGGGAGCCAAAGAGAGGATGACCTGGAAGCTAAGAGACTTCCTTGTGTGGTGGGTCATCCCACTTCCACTGCTTGCTCTGAAAGAGGCAGATGGGTTTCCCACAGCTCAGCTCCGTTCCCTGACCACAAAATGCTGCTGCTGGGTCCCAATGGCTTTGTTATCCCTCCTGAAATGTCAGCTGCTGAACAGGAACTGCATGCTCCGTGGCTGATTGGAACCATGTTTCTTGCAAATAAGCTATCAGCCGGAAGATAAATCCCGCCCTAATAAAGTTGTAGCTCAGAGACAAGCAAAAGCAGATATAATCTCGTGGGTCCCTACATGCTGAAGTAGCTCCCACAGTCCCTGAGGTAAGAGGATTTTTGCATCTTCTTGTTTAACAGTTATAAAGTATGGGAGAAATCAGCTCAGTCTCCATCCTTGGGGTGCCTTCTTGAATTACTGTGACTTGGCCAGCACTGGCCACAGAGTCATAAGACAATTGAGTTGTGCAGCTCAGGCAGGACTTTGCATGACATCTGGTCCCAGCCCCTGCTCAAATCATGGCCAACATAGATCGAGAGACTCAGGGAATCATCCAGCTGAGCTCTGAGTATCTCTAAGGCTGCAGATTACACAGCATCTCTGGTCAGCCTGGTTCAGTGTGTGACTACCCTCACAGGGAAAGAAATTTTTCTAGTATCTCATCTGAATTTCTCCCTCACAACCCATTTCTGTTGCCTGTCTTCCTGTCCCTGTGCATCTCCACCATGCACCACCCCCATGCCCAGAGAACTCCAATTCCCGGGCTTGTGCCTTTGAAGTTCTGGCCACTGAAAATGCCAGCTGTTGATGTGGTATTTGCAAAGAGCCAACAGTGTGCTTAACTCTTTGCCTATGAGACACAATCCTTGGCACAGGAAATCCCAATCCCAGAGACAGATTAAATGTATGAGGCTTGGTGCCCAGCCCATCTGTTTGACATGTCCAACCCATTAGCAAAGCTTGCATGATATAAAGAGCTGGCCATTTCACATGCCTGTCCCCCAGACAGGACTCTGCAGTCCTCCAGGAGTATTATTGCACTAGCCCCGCTGCATTTTATTGCTCAACAAGGTTTGTATGTTATTAACATGTATGTACATACTGGAATATTTCAGGCATTTCCATCTGCAGCCTTGTCACTGGATTCCTGAGGAGCTACTGAAAACATTGCAGTGCAGTGGCAAAAGGACTGAGCCCTGCAGAGTGGAGTCAGAAAGAAAGAGATTGGGCTCTTGCCACAGAGGAAATGGGAGCAGAAGGATCAAAGTCTGTGACTAATGATGCAAGCCACGAATCTGAAGCATACTTCTATCCCTGCGAACACAGGCAATACAATAAGCCTGGCCTGGGGTTCAGAGCAGGCACATCTTCATAGAACAAAGGGAAAATGAAGGATGATAGACTCAAAATAACAGTCCTACTGGGATCTGTTTGCTCAGAGCTGTGCAAAATCTTCACAGCTTGGACCCCAGCTAACAGCAAGATTGTCTTGGAATTACCTCTCCTCGGACTCAAGGTGTTTCTGTAGGATGCCTAGACTATAATGTTACTTCTTCCTGAGAGCAATTATGAGGGAAGCATTCATTTTCACTGTTTAACACAATGTAGACATTAAAAATACCTCATGTGCAGAGTGGGTGAAGTCAGCATTGTTTGTCTAAGGCCCACTGAATTTGTGTGCATGCCCTCTGGGCTGTGTATCAGATCCTAGGGGACAGATCCTGAAACTGATTGCTCACTGATTTCAGCTGCTGAAAGCACCTAAGCCCCTGTGGCACTCACATCCCTCTAGTCAAAAAACAGCCACAGACTGACCCCATGCACTACTTGCTCACTCACTTTCCCACTGTGCAGAATTAGGCCCCTTCCTAGCAGACTTGTGTTGGAGAGAGATAGCTGGTGCAGTCCAAAAGAGACCCACAGAGTAAGCTAGAAATTAGGCACCATGGACAAGCAGGGAGACATGCCCTTTGCTTATTAATGCAGGTTATCTGTCAGTGACCATTTGAGGCTCATTTACTGCATTGGGCTTCTTCACACAACCTAGGACAAAGGGGCTTGCTCCTTCTGCAAAGACTGTGTGTCAGGGAAGTCTTCTTCATGAATCAGTCTCCTTCATGACTTACTCCTTCATGGTGTAAATGCAAAAAGGATGTTCCTACCCGCAGATATCTGTGTCAGTCTCTTGAGTCAGAAGGGCCTTTGGTGTTGGGGGTGGCGGCGAAAGCAGAGGACTGGTACTTTTCTTTACCTGCATTTGTTTGAACTCTCTAGTCGTAAAAACAGAAGTTCAGCCTCTTTGCAGCTTCACTGCTGTTTACTGACCTGGCAACCAAACACATCTGTGTGCTGACCTGGCTGTTTGATATAAAGGTTCTTTCTCCAGGAGCTGGGAGAAGAGGAAGGTGAATGCTGGATCACAGCAGTTGGAGAGAAAAAAGTGCCCAAGATGCAAAGACTTTTTTTTTTTTTCTTTTCTTGTGCATAGATTAATTAAAGTCAAAACTTAATGCTGGTCGTTGAGCAGAAAATCTAACCTAGTGGGTGGGCAGTCAACCCTGCCGGATTCACCACATTCACTCCATGAAGGAACCCGGAGTGCTACCAGAACTTGTCCAAATTCTCGGCACGCACTTAGCCAAATTTTGCAGATGCTTTGTATTTTTTGCAGGGTGAATAATGCACTGATCTGCTGTCTGCATGGGGTTGCTTACATAGAAAGGCGCTGCAGCTTTGGAAACTGAAGACCACACCACCACAATTTATTTCTCTGGCAGCGATGTGCACTTTTTTCTATTACTTCTGAACACCTGGCGATTCTGTAGCCAAAAGCCCATCGGCCTGAAGGCAGGCAGAATGTACCATCTCTGTGCCCAGCCATTAACATGCAGTTACGGAGAAGGTAGAGAATTTATTTCACTTTTGCTTACGGATTCAAGAAATTCACATGTCAGAAGCAGCTCACACAAGCTTGCTAGGGAAAGAAGAAGCCCTGCTATTATCGCCTATAAAAAACAGCTCTCAGTTATCCCAGAGGAACAAGGAAGATGAGGTAATTATGGTTTTGGCATGGTTAGCACTGGCTGAGGGCATTTTCAGTCAAGCTAGGACAGACAGGGTGCTGTTTCTTTCCAGGGCAGTTGAGACAACTGCAGATGATACCGGAGTCCCTTCTCCCTTTCCAAAATACAGCTGTTAAACAGCTTGTGTTAAACACCAACCAGCTGCTGGTGACCATCCACAAGAACCTGCAGGGTGACTTTTAGGTGGACAGGATGCAGTTGTCTTAAAATATTTTGGACCTGGAGCACACCAATTATCCTGGCTCCAGAGCAAATGAAAGACTCGACAGCTGTGAGGGCTTTCAAGGATAACCAATTGCATCTGCCAAGGAGCCACTGGGAGATGAAGCTGAGCCATTTGGGAACCCCAGGAGCAACCCTCCCCCTCAGACTGCTTCAAGGGCCAGGAAGGATGGAGGATGGGATATGTGGTCAGCCTGGTTTGGTCCCAGCTGGACATTCAGCCTCAGTTTTAAAAGGCAGGAAGAAGAGCATGGGGTTACTCCTAGCTCAGGCATGCACCCCATATGCCTACACAAAGACTTCTACTGTCAGGAGATCCAGCAGCAGAGGGCAAGGGACCAGGACTTTTCCTGGGAGAAGGAGCTGGCAAGATATATAGAGCTTCCCTTGCTTGGCCTTGGCAGGAGCTAAATGGAGCCCACAGAGACGGCAGGCAGCAACAGAAGGGTCAAGGCTGCCAGGAAAGGGCTCCGGAGCAGGTCCCTGCTGCTGGGCAGACAGTGCCTGTTGGCAAATGGCAGAAGACAATTTTGTTGTAGTGTGCCTGCAGGACCGCTGTGCGGAGAGAACCTGAGCAGCTGCACAGCCTTTCCACTAACCTCCCTGACACAGGTTGTGCCAACACAGCACGGTCGGGCTTTACATGTGCCCACACTTCTCCCTGTGCTATACAGACACACTGTTCCTGCCAGGAGGGTCAGACCCATCACATGCTTTACAGTTGGGGAAGTGAAGGAAGAGAGAGAAAGGCAATAAAGGGGAAAAGCTTCCAACAAGGGGCAACTTGCAATGGAGGCAGAGGGAAAAATGCGAGTTTCTGTAACACACAGAAACACACAGAGAGCAGGAAATGTTGTAATTTTTTGCTTTCTTCCACTTTTTTTCTTTTCTTTTTTTTTTTTTTCATTCTAGTTTACTTATGGCCATTCGCCTTCCAAGGGCTTCAAGCCAACCTTATTTACCACTGGCACTTGAGTGAGTGGGAAGCCCAAGAGGAATACCTGGGTCCAGCAGGGGTCACTGAAGATTTTCTTTTTTTTAAAGCTTTTAAAAGCTTTTTTTCCCCTTCTTTCTTCATTTTTTTGGAGGGCCTGCCATCCCAACAACACATCCATGTTGTGGGTAAGAATGCACTGTTGGAGCGAACTAGGGGGAAGGTCGTCTTGCTAAGGCAAGGGTTCTTTGAGCTGCACTGCCAGCAGTGGGCCAGCACTGGTGGGACAGATGCAGGAGTTGATCAGGTGCAGCATCCCTTATGCTAGTACTGCTTTGGTGCAGGGGTTACAACAAAGCTTGTGGCCAGTGGACCAACTATAGCTCTGAAGGTCCCATCTAAACCAGATATCCCGGTGCAGATGGTTTGCTCTTCACTTCTCGTGTGAGCACTTGATCTCCTTGCTCTCCTGCCAGCTCAGCTTTCAGATGAGGCAAGAACAAAGGAACCTCTTCAAAAACCAATCATAGGATATCCTTCCTTCTTTCTTGGGGACTGTAGGTTACATAAGCACAGGGAGGATCTCATTGCATTTACTTTCAAGTTGTGGCTGCCAAAGAGGCCTGAGGTGATCGTGACTCTAGGGAATATGTGTCTCCTCTCTGCCTTTGGAGTGGGGGTGAAGCACTTGTGTAATTTCCTACCGAGACAGGTAACAAGGGAGAGATACAGACTTGGGGAAGATAACTAACTGCTAGCATGCCAAGCACCAGGAGCTGCTGCCAGGATGGGTTGGGATCAGGGTTGGGAAAGCCAGATGCTGGAGGGGGGGAGACCAGTGCTCAGGAAGCAGAGCAGCAAAGCATCCTCCAGTGCCTGTGCCTGTCCCTCCTTTATCTTTCTAATCTGGTGTGAAAATGGCTGGTATCCAACAGCTTCAGGAGTGGGCCATGGCCTGGTTGTGTCCTCCCTCCTCAGCAGGGCTCAGCTTCTTCCTGCTCCAGCATGTTCCTCACTGTGTATCCAGCACAAGTCTGCAGCCTTCCAAGAAGTTGCCACCATTACTGTAGATGGGAACCCGGCCTATTTGCCTTAGGTCTATTAGGATGACTAGTTTATGACTCGCTGCGTTTTTACTGTGTCCACTAAAGGCTTTTATGTAAAACTATTCACTGACGAGACTGTAAAGGCCAGCAGCCTACACAAGTGCTATTTCTGCTAAGTTTCCCTGTCTTTCCAGTGACATTTGCCAGAGCAGTGAAGAACTGCTGGTCCCTCTGGTCAGGACATGATGATATGCTGGTGCAGTTGGCAAGGATAAAGCCTCTGAGTGTTAATTCTAAGTGAAAATACGAACTGTCAAAATGTGGAAATCCTCTGTAGATAGGGTGTCTGCATCTGTCTCCTTGTGGCTCACCCTCCATCCTGGGCTGCAGCACTCTGCCAGGGGTAGGTAACACCAGGTGTTGAACTCATTGCCTCCATGTGCAGCAAGAAGATGATTTAGAGAGGATCTGCCTCCTCCAGATGCCAGCGTGTGCCTACACACACACGCATTCACACATGGCAGGCTTGAGAGCAAAGCCTTAGGTGAGAGGAGTGGCTGGTGATTCAGGGTGGTGGTTCCAGCTGGAGTAGCCTGTCCTACAGAGACTTCCGAGTCCTTGTGGATCCTTAACCCATTTGTCAGGACAAGGTGCACCTTCATCACTGCAAATAGCACCTTTCCTCACTAGCCATCTCTCTTATAACAGGTAGCAAATTTTTGCATGTTTCTTTCTGCTCAGGAGCCTGTGACACCCTCCAGTCTGCAGTGCCAGTCCAGTATTGCTATTTCTTATGAGCATTCCCAGGTTTTCCTCAAAATGTAGTGAGCAGTCAGAGACCCCAAGTCCCAGGCTCTTAAGGGGTGACGAGCCACAGATCCCCACTCTGCTCTCTTCTAATGCTGAGAAAACAGATTGCCACTAACAACATGTTCAATAGAAATTGTCTTTCTGTCTGTTTATGAAGCTGGATGCAGAGTCTTGGGTGTTCATTATCACTGGAAATTCCTCAGTGAATGGCTCCAGTGACCAGCACTGGGTCACCCAGTGAACTGTACTGCCGTTCATGCCTTTCATACTCATTGCTCATTCTGTGGCTTTGACCTTGGCACTTTTTTCTAACCCCTGATTCCTGAACAAGTATTTTCTTTTCATAAAGGTTGTTGCATGAGTACATTCTCTCTAAACACTCATGTGGCTGCTGTGTTATTTAACAAGCCTCCCTTTTATAAAATAAAGCAAAGAAAGATTCTGCAAACAGAGCAGCCTGCTGTAGGCTCCTCCATAAGACCTTTCTGTTTTGTGAAGACACAGTAATAGATGTTCTCACCACATCCCCATCCTACTTGTGGTGATGTGTTGCTCTGTCCTGTACTTTGTCCATACTACACTGCAAGCTTGTATTTATCCATTTCAATGCATGTTCTGTAAAGCAGCTTATTCTGCTTCCCCAAGAGTATCAGGAGGAGTACCTTCTAGCGCTAACAGAGAAGGCACATAGTCCTTTATGGCTTACCACTTTGATTTCAAAGGTGAGAAATCTGTTTTTTGACTGAGGAAAATATTTACCAATATGGCTAGTAGGTTAAAGCCTTGAATCCCAGGTTAGACTGCATTTGGTATTACAAACCAACAGAACAGTTTCATGCTGTCAAAGGAATGAATATGAAAATATACTGACTTTCTTATCTAGTATCTCTAGCAAATGAGTCTATGGAAAGATTTGGCTTTTACTGACAGGCACTGAAGCAAGAAGATGCCTCCAGAGGCTTTTCAGATCATACACTCTATTACTGGCAGTTTTCTCAAGCCCAGATCATCACTCTTAATGGGATGTGCCACCTGCAGCTACAGTTAGTGCACACGCATGTCCACACACAGACCTGCCAGAAGGTGTTTTGCACGGGAACCCAGTGCAAATCAATACCTCCCTTCTTCACAGTCTTACTCTTTCCCTTACAAATGACAGAATTTAGAGACTTTCAGCTCAAAAAAGCCCTGCTGACATGAGTGACTTAAAAAAGTAGAATCACTCTGGAAGAATCCATGTCACAGAGCCTAGCTCCTATGAAGGCATCTAGGTACCAGAGCTCAGATTAGTTCAGTTCCTGACTTTCTCACCCTTGCTTGCAATGAAAATTGCTGTGTAACTAGGTTTTTTCTTGATCTGACCCTCTACATTTTATGCATCTAGCAGTGTTATTCGTTAAAATAAATACCTATAGAATATGATCTTGCTAGATTCACATAATCATAATACATTTATTAACCAAAACATCAATCTATCTTAACCACCAAGATTAGTAGCTGCAGATCTAATTGTAAGGGCTTTCTTCTGGTATGTACCACAAGACTGGGGAATCATCTGCCAAACAGAAAAGCCTAAATTGAGCAGGGAAATAAAAGCTCTGTCACTGATCTTCTGAGCGGTGATGGCTATCTACAGAAAGTAAACAGTTTGAGCCAACCCAAAAACTGATCTAGAACGTTCAACATGAAGACTTTCTGAAGATAACACATCCTGCTGAAAATGAGGATGAAGCTGTGTGCTCTCTGGTTATATCATAGAGTCATAGAATTGTAGAATGGCTTGGGTTGGAAGGTTCCTCAAAGATCATCTGGTTATGAGAGGAGTAGTACTAGCAGAAGTATGAACATCTGCTTTCCTATCTGAGGGGTCACAATCAATCTTCTCCAGCAGCACAAACTGCTTACTCCATCCCGAAGTTAAAGCTCTTTTGAAACAATCACAGGAGAACCATCTGGTTTTGAGTTGTCTCATCAGTATGTGTCTCATGAAAGATATTTTCAGATGTCAACAAACAACTCCATTCAAAAAAGTTCTTCCATGTTTCTTGTCATCCATGATTGCATATATTTAGATGCCATATGCCCTGTACTCTGCTTCCCTGGAAACTCAGGGTTGGCTTGTGCCAAGAAATGCATGTAAGAAATTTGCCTTGGGTGTGTTATTGTTCATATGCTCTTGCTCAGCCCCAGGACTGAAGTGCAACGTGCATACACATTTGAAAATAGATTGACTTGGTGTCCCACTCACAAACTTCAAGCCAACCCACCTCCCCTGCTCCTTCACTGGAGTAATTTAATCAGTTGGGGCTTACAAAGCAAGGTTTTTGCTAACCCTTTGTACTCCAAAATGTTATTTATTGTCTTCCCCTTCATCACAGCCTACATGCAGAACCAGTATTTGAGAATGTATGATACATGATTCAATGCCATGCAAAAATTCTGCTGAGGTTCTCTTGTTTGGCACCAATAGTGATCTGTGTCTGGTCTGTGACTGAAAAAAGCCAGCTCCCGAGTGTGTAAAATATGTTTGACCTTACTTTCAAACACCCACATGCACACTCAACATGCTGGAGAACTCATTACATTCATGGTCTGGAAACTCGTGTTTTGTTCTCTGTCCCTGCTCTGTCTGACTTTGGGTGAATGCAATTGAAAATGTCAGAGATGCAGCTCCTATGTAACGTAAGAGGAGGATTACAGTTTTCCTGACATCGGAGGGGGGGTTACAACAATGCAGCTGACGTAGGAGGGAACGGATTACAGTGGATCTGACACAGTAGCAATTATAGGAAATGTATTTACAGGGATGGATGGAAAATGAATTTAATATGCTGTTCCAGAGGAGGACAATAAAGGTGTGTTGCAACAATCCTTCCTCCCTCTGGAAAGCCGTATTTCTCACTTGTCCATCAGCACAAACAATCTGTGCTGTATGGCAGGAAATATCAGACGCAAATATCGCATTAATCTCTAAGGAAGGATACCTGTTTTCGTAACTTGCTCATTCACTAAGGTCTCTTAGTAGTGGCTCAGACAATAGGTGGATATATCAGGTTTTCCCTGTGGAATAACTGTACCACTGGCACTGTGCTGCAAATGCCACTTTTATTTTGTTTCTGTTTTCTTTCAGAATGAACAAAGTGGAGACCGGGAAGGGGGAGGGGAGAAGCTCCTAATTTTTCAGTATGCAGTAGACAAATGCTGTTAATACTCTCTTCAAAGGAGCCAGTGCATGCCCCCTTGCCTGGCAGAGGTACAGGCAAGCACAAGCAGATGAAGCAATTACTTGGGACACTAGGAAGGTGATAGGCTTTCTATTTGAAACTGCAGCAAGAGCACAGTGCATCTCAAATGATAATGCACTAATACAGAGGAAAAGTGAGGGAGAGCCTTATTAATTTTGTCCCCAGGGAAGGATGTGTAGCTTTCTGCATGAGTCACTCACAAGGGAGGGGAAGGGAGCAGAGGCTGGTGAAAGGGGACATCAAAACTGCCACATTTGGGTCCCTGTTTCCAGCAGAGCAATCAGCAAAGAAAATACGTGTGCAATGAATTCCATTGTCTCAGGCTACTTCCTCATTGGCGTGTGTCCATGTCGCCCACAGATCCACCACCAGGGCATCTCTGCATCCTACAGCAGTCCTGTAAAAAGCAGTAGGATGCTGGTGAAGGTCAAGCGGAAAGGAACGAGGCTGTTACCTTCCTGCCCTCACAGGTTGTCCCTCAACCCAGCATGGGGGCAGACATCCAGCCCCAGTGAGGGCATCTGCCCTGGCTGAAGAATAACTAGCAGGTCTTGCCCAAGTGGGAACACCTCGTGGCTACCCCAGCAGCCATAAAGCCAAGGGCAACAGTCTTAAGTCTTCTGGACTGTCCAGGACAGGATTCCCAAACTTGTTGAATGGGGGCTGGTTTCCTACCACTTCTATCAGGCTGATGGAACAGACCTCACCTATTTGTAGGGATCACAAAGAGAAAAGATCCTGGCCAAGGCAAGGGAAAAGAGGCACAAGACAGTTTGGCTTCAAGAGCTTTGGCTCTTATTCAAAGCTTAAATGTGGTGCTCCCACTGAGAGCCCTGCCTTGGGCTGGTGGTGTCCTCTGGCTGTGAAGTCACTGGACACAGATGACAGGGTGACCAAGCATCCTGACTCCTATATGACAGCTCAGGACCCATGCATGGCAGACTCTGCAACTCATCCCTGTCCCAGCACAGTTTTTTCACAGAACTGGCCTTTCTGCAGCTGTGTCAGTGGGTTTCCTTCCCTCACCATTGCAAGGGGTTTCCAGCACTACTTCCCTGCTCTGCCTGCTGCTTGTTGTCTCCATTTCACCCTGTCTGCAGCCTCTTCAGTCTCAGAACCTTTGCCTCCTTCTCAGCTGCCAGCTCTGTCTGGGGCCCTGGGAGGACCGATAGCTTCCAATTACAGCTGTGTGTACAACAGTGAGCAAGGGAGGATGCTGGGCCTGAGAAGAGGAAGGATAATTTCACAGGAACTAAGCCCCCTGTCAAATGGATCATGGACGTGTCTTCAACCTCTATGCTCATATCTGAAGTCTACTTACCATTTGCTTTTTGCTTTGGAGCTGGCAGCTTCTGACTGATCTTACACTGCTAAACCTCCCTGTCAGATGTGGCCTAAAGAAACCCAAACAACAACAACAAAAAAAATACAAGAGCTCCTGCAGCATGTAGGATGCTTCAGGGAGCAGCGAGAAGTCATACACACTCTCAACAGAAACTGTTGGCAAAGAGTCACAAAGCCTTGAGAGCACCAGAAAGCAAGCTGACTCTGTTTGACCTGCCTCTCTGTCCACACTCCAGCTGGAAGCGGGGGGCTCACATTAAATTACAAGTATTAGTGTTACAGGAAGTCCAGCCTGATGTGAAAAATCACATGTAAGAGCTGCCTATTGTATAAACTGTACTAAATCCAGCATGTATGTAGCTTTATTTATAGCAGCTGTAAGACTAACATTAATCACTTAATTGCAGTGTGGAAGATGGCCTTGCAGTTAAAGCACTTTGCTGGGGCTCAGGACACAGAAATGTATTTCACAGCTTCTGCCACAGACTTGCCACATCACCACTATGGGCAAGACACTTAATCTTGTAGTCTTTTTGCCCTCCCAGTAGTACAGTAGGTGTAGTAAGTTGGAGAAATTACATATGTTCCTTATCTGCTGTCCATTTTGCCTTTGAAGATCATACATGCTTGATGGGAAAGTCCCATTTCCAAGTATTGGTCTATAGGCATCATAACTCCATATGATTCTGCCCCAGGAAGATGCTGACCTAGCTAATCCTGATGCTAATAGTAAGAGTAGCTTAACATAGATGTACTCAGCTCCAGAGGCTCTTGGAGACCTCTTTAGTCAAAGCCAGTCTACCAAAGAATATGTGCTTTACCTCACAGGATACCTTACAGGCGGGTGTTTTAAGAGACGTTGAGCAATTGCAGCTTCCATTAAAATCAGCAGAAACTGTGGATACTCGCTCTCTCTGAAAATTAGCCCACATACTCTAAAATGACCTTCAGCAAAATTTAAATAGGCATGGTTAGATTACAGGTTTGCATTCACTTTTACTACTGTCACCGCCTTTGGTCATTAAGCTTAAACAATTGAAAAAAAACACCTCTAATTCAAACACCAGTATTCAATGTTGGTTGTTTAGCTTCTGCATTTTTTTCATCCTGGGCAATGGAAATAACCTGGCCCACTTCTCTTTTTACATAATCTTTTCATATGTTCATATGCCAGTTGTTAGCTAGGTTCACATGCCCCGACACAGTGGAGCACAATTAGAGTGACCTACACGGAAGGGAAACAATTACAGTAAAAGAAAGACGCTCTCAAGGGCATAGCCCACCTTGTTTGTTCTGTGTTTGTACTTCCCTTAATACAAACAAAACCAGTCAGAGCCTTGATATTAACAGTAGATTTCGTAGCACCTTATATCTAGGAAAGCAAAGAAGCCTGACATACCTGATGATGACCCTTCAAAAAGCTACTTTATAGCCCTAGATAAGGATGAATGCTGACGAGAAGCTCTATGTACTTTTACTCTGCAAGACAAGCTCAATGTATTATGTCAGTGAAATGTCATCACCTCATTAATTATGAAATGTCATAAACATTAATGACAAAAGATCATTCTTGTGTTCATAATTATGTAACTCTGATGCAATATAATGACCAAAGACATTCCAGTGGTCTGAAATATATTTCTGGATACCATTGTGGAGCCTCAGTAAGGATATGCTAGCTTTGAAGTATTTTTGCCAAAATTGCAGTGGCAGCCTGGATTTTTTCACATTCAAAGACACTTTGAAGTCATATTAGAAATAGTCATGCACCATTTTTTTCAAGATAATGCTTTTGTCTTTAAAATAAGCCTACAAGTATTTTAGTTGGTTATCTAATCTTCCTTACTTTAAATGTCCCTATAATTTTTGTAACGTGACATCTTCGATTTTACTTTTTTTCTAGGTCAGAGTCCAACTTGCTGTGATGGGGAACAACTCTAGTGACTTCAGCAAGGTTTTAGTAAATTAAACTGTCTAAATGAGGGGGTGCTGAAAATAGCCCAACAAATATGACTTTAAAAATTATTAAATTGGTGTTTCCTGTGGGAAAAAAAAAATAAAAAGAAAAAAAGTAAAAAAGAAAAAGAAACTACAGTTGTACTGCATCACTCCAGCAAACCTACCATAGCAAATCAGGCTGACTTCTGACTTCATCTGTGGAGGGTGAAATGGGTAGAAAGGAATGCTTCGGTTTCTTTGCTTTGTTTTCTTTTTGCCAAGTGAAGAAAGTTGCTATTGTTGTTGGTTTGTTTTGAAACTGATAGAAAATGCTGAGTGAAATGACTAAAGATTGAATTGCTGGAAATATCTGCAAGATGAGTTCTGGAAGGCAGCAGTCATCATGCATATTTCCATCTGTAGACCATGTCACCCTTAGGGAGGGAGCGCAGGACTGCTGCAATGGAAAAACTTAGCAGTTGTGTCCTCCCAGTTTCTCCTTCTTCCTAGAGAAATCAAAGGAATGTCCTCTTGGAAATGCTTTGGAAAGTGGCCCTCCACTTTCCTTGCTTTTCTACCCTAGTTATATACAAGCCAGCACCATAATTATACCTCTTCTAACCGTGGATGTTTCTCTGAGGTGATTCCTTGTTCAGGATATCCAAAACACCAGAGGGCAGCAAAAGTGTTAAAGCAGATACTGCAAAAGCATCAACCTTCCCAACAGAAGCAGCTCTGTGATGATAAACTGGGATTGTGTAAGAGATTCATAATGCCTTGACAGTATCAATTAATGGTGAAAGTGGTGGAAAATTATGATACTAGCAAAATGGTGCAATGGCTACTTCTGAGCAGCACTGCTGGAAGCTGTTGTGACCCACATGTATCAAAATGGAAGAGAAATATCAAAAGGTTGCTGAGAGTAATAGATGAAGGGGGTCTTTAACTTTCAATAAATCATACATACACTAGTGTTTAACTGTTAAAAACTATTTGGTCCCTCCTTCACAGCAGAAGGTGGGTGTACCCCATGTTGTGGACTGGAGATGGCAGGTCTGTGTAAGTACTTTCCACAGTGAGCAACACTTGCCAATTCTTCTTGCCTCTTCTATCTAATGCAGATAATTAAAGCCAGGATGGTGGATTCTCCTCAGTGTAGTCCTCCAGTGAGGTCTTACACCGTCCAGGCAGTCCCATGGCACTGCCTCTTAGGATGGAAAAAATCATGAGATGCTAGGGAGAGCACCAAATCCAGTCCTCTTCTTTCCATTTGGGAAGAAAGAAATTGAGTTCTTAAAAAGAAATAAAAATGTCACACTCCTAGCTGAGGCTGGCTGTGTTGAGTGTTCTTTCTAAAAAGACCAGTTCTGTTTGCCATCCTAAAACACTTAATCAATTTCAAATGAAAACAGCAACTATAATTAAAGGGAGGAAAACCCCACCACAGCAGAGGAATAATTATTAAGGTAATTTTTTTCTTTTTAACTCCTGGGGCACTGTTCACAGTCGCTACTGTATGCGCTGTTTGTGCGTCACCTCCTCTTCATGAGCTCCATGGAGAATATACTGTTAGCTTAATAATAACAACAATAATAATAATAATAAGTCAGCTTTGCGAGTTATTCAAGGCACTGTGTAAGCACTAATTGAATGTTACAATTGCCCAAGCTGGCTGCATGCTATTCCTCCGTGTACAGCAAATCACACAGCAGTCCCATGACCTGGGTCACAGTGAATCATAAAATGGTTTGGGTTGGAAGGGACCTTTAAAAATCATCTAGTCCCAACCCTTCTGCCATGGGCAGGGACACCTCCCACTAGACCAGGTTGCTCCAAGCCTCAAACACTTCCAGGGAGGGAGCTTCAACAGCTTCTCTGGGCAATCTGTTCCAGATTCTCACCACCCTCACAGTAAACAATTTATTCCTAAAATTGAATCTAAATCTAGCCTATTTCAGCCCCTAAGGAGACCACCAACTACAGGTGAAAACAATCATACCAATTGCTTTGAAATCTTCAGTGTGAAGCAGAGCTATACCACTATACCACTTCAACCCCAGGCATTGTCAAATTTTAAGAAGCCTGGCAAATCCAATTTGCATGGTGCCTTTGATGGACAAGGAGGGTCATCACCTTGCATGCCACCATGATGGTCAGACTAGGGGCTTAGTCTGAGACTTCCAGTGAGGAGTCCAACCACTGACTGGAGAATTACTTGTCTGAAAGAAGCCTAGGCTGGCTCTAATAGAGAAGATATAGTTGAATAACAGATGTGGCAGGCATCACTCAAGACTTACTTTCAAGGCTACTCTGGAATTTGAGACCAAATGTACAAACATGGTCACTTGCTGTGTGAACACTCAAGACCTACATGCTTGAACACACGGTATCTGCTGCTTCACATTTGACCTTGAGAGGAACCTCTTGGGCACTTCTAGGGTGCTGAGGTGCAATTGCAAAAATGCCCCTCCAGCCTGGATTTCCAAAAGGGTAACTTCCCAAGCCTCAACCCCAGCCCAACCAGAGACCACAGCACCGCAGGTATATTGAGAAGTTATGAGTAAGCTGCCAAAGTATCGAAGTACTGCACATATATATACCTATATGTTCTTTATTTTTGCTTCCCTTCCTGTCTGTGCCCAGCCGGTGGACGCAGAGGCTTGCTGTCCCCAGCCTCGGGTGTCAAGGCGGGGCGGTCGGCAGCTTCTCTCCATCACGCCCAGGAAACAACCGGGAACGGAAACCAGTCCCGCGCAGGGGAAGGCGGGTCAGTACCCCGCCGCGGGTATTGGTGCAAAGGGTGGGCGGCCACAGCCCTGCTTGTGCTTTGGGATTAGGAAAAAATGTCCCCCGCAGCGTTGCAGCCGCACTTTCTCTGCTGCTGGCAGGACAGTCCCTGTCGGTGTCCCCACAGCCCCGGCGGGCCCAGGACTCTGACACAGGGCAAGAAGGTGTCTCAGTGGCTAGGATGGGGCTAGCGGGGGCCAGGCACCCCAGCCGCCAGGGCCGGGGGCTCACCAGGGCTGGCGGGGCGGTGGCCCCGCTCATGCGGGGAGACGTCTCCACGTCTCCGCCGAGCCCTCGGCAGGGTACTGCGGCTGCGGCAGACCCTGCCCGTGGCGGGCTTCTTGCTGCCGGTGAGCTCGGGCGCTCAGGGTGCTGAGGGGAGACCCTCGCGGCACCGCCGACCACCACCCCCTCTACCCACTGGCCGCGGCTGACCGTCCGCCGGACGGTTAACGGCTGCCGGCGCCCCGCACGCCAGCAGGGGGCGACCCCGCCGGGAGATGGGACGCATCACGTGAGAGCAGAGCGCGCTCCCCCCTCTCTCCGGCCGGGAGGGGGGAAGGGGCAGGAGACCCCGCACCCCCCTCCCCTCCCTCTGTCCTGACGTCATCGCCCCCCCCGTCTCCCGGGCGACGGCTCCATCAGCGCGCGCGTCAGCGCCGCCCGTTCCTTGGCAACGGCCCGGTGTCTCGCTCTCCTTCAGCCCCGCGCCTGGGCTCGCGTCTCTCTGGCGTCAAAATGACGTCAATGGACCCGTCTCGGCTTTCGGCGGTGGGCGGGGGGAAGAGGGCGGGAGCGGAGGGCGGGGTGTGCGTGGAGGGGGAGCGGGCGGAGCGGGGCGGGGAGGTGGTGGCGGTGGAGGGAGGGAGGGAGGGGTGGGGGCCGGGACATCCCGCGTGCTCCCGCCTGCCCCACGGCGCACGCATACACATACACATACACATACACGCGCGCGCGCGCACACACACACACACGCTCACGCACAGCCTCGCGCGCACATACCCCACCGCGGCGGTGGCGGCGGCGGCAGAACCCGGCGTCAGCAGCCGTGCACAGTGCCCGCCCGCCCGCCAGGTATGACGGCTCGACGGCCGCGCCGACAGCCGGGCAGCGGTCGGGGGGTGCGCGGGTGCGGCGGCGCGAGCATGCAGCGGGCGCCGAGCGGCCGGGGGTGAGTGGGGTCGGGGCGGCCGCGGCTCCGCTGTGGGGAGCGGGGGGTGGAGGGAAAGAGCCCGCCGAGTTTCGAGAGGGACCCGACGGCGGGCGGGGCTGACCGCGCTGTGCTGTACCCTTTCCCGGCAGGTGCGACCGCTCGCGTCCCCCGGGCAGCGCGGATGCTCCCTTCTTAGGCACGGCGAGCGCTGCCCGCCACCCGCCTAAATCATGGTGATCATGTCAGAGTACACCGCCGTGCCCGCTGCCGGACAAGCCCAGCAGCGGCCCCTGCGAGTCGGTTTCTACGACATCGAGAGGACCTTGGGGAAAGGCAACTTCGCGGTGGTCAAACTAGCCAGACACAGAGTGACCAAAACGCAGGTGGGTGGGTGCGGGGGCCGGGGCAAGGGGGACGGGGGGTGAGGAGCCCGTGCCGGGCCGGGCCGGCGGCGGGCTGCTGCCTCTGTCAGTGCTGGGAGGTGAAGCGGCACCGGGGATGAGGAGGAGAGCGGCAGCGAGGCTCTCACAGCCCGGCGGGCTGGCGGGCTCCGCCGGCCGTGCTGCTGTGCTGTACACCAGGACTTGATGTGGCTGATCGTAGGAGCGTCAAGTTTTCCCCGAGTGTTCAGTATAGTTGACATAAAATTAAAACCAAGCAAGAATTTATAAAAAGATGACATTTCTGAGTGTTGTGGTAGCTTCACTGAAACACTCCATTTTAGTATGCCAAAGAGTACACCAAATTAAGGGTCTTTCGAAGTCTTTAGACTGCTTTAATTTTTTCATTCAAAGTGTGTGCATCAAGAGCAAAGAACTTGCAGTGTTAATTGCAGAGGTAATTTTTAATGGGTATTTTTATTTCTGGTGCATGTCAAAATCGTATCGGTCACTACAGTAGAAAATGGTCTGCTACAGGAATCTGTTTTTCACTGGCATGGGGTGGATTAAAAGATTTACCGAATCCTGTCCAGTGCTAATTTCTGCAGTTCTGTTCACTACCTTATGTGTAAGCCTTTGACGTAGAAAAGAAAAATGAAAATGTGCTGTGTTGTGAATCCTGTGTAGTTCAGACAAAACAGACCCAGCTTTGTCAAGTCTGTGCTTTAAAAGCTGCTTTACTTGGATTTTGAGTTGTGTTTGTGTGTGGGGGGGAAAGGTTTGTCTTCCCCTTTTTTTTTTTTTAAAGATATCTTAACAGTAAGATTAGTTAATCTGTAATAGCTGGGGTTGCTTTATTACTTTTTTTAAATCTGCAGGTTGCAATAAAAATAATAGACAAAACAAGGTTAGACCCAAGCAATCTGGAGAAGATTTATAGAGAAGTTCAGATAATGAAGCTTTTGAATCATCCCCACATTATCAAGCTATATCAGGTAAGAGGTCAGCTTTGAAGCACAGCACGTAGATGAGATATGTTTGTGCCCTTCTCTTGCACATGATTTTACATCAAATACTTGCAGAGGCAATGCATATTAAAATGCTTTTTGAAAAATACTTTTTCTTTTAATAAACAGGGTTTTTAAAAAGTCATTTGTGATTCTTTGAACAAGATTCTGGTACATTAGGCAGCTTTTTGACAAAATGGACTGTAAAATTTGCAATTAAAACCAGGCTGAAGTTTGTTTCAGATCAAGGAACTGATTATCTGAACTTCTATGATTAACTTGCCTTTCCTAACTCCTGTGCTTTTTCAGTTTAGAGTACTGGAACTTCTTACGTGCTTTTGGTAAGAGGAAGACTTAAACTCATGTAGGATAGCAGAGAAAGAGCAAAAGCTGAGTTTGCCATAAGTGGAGGTGATGTAAAATCAACAACAATTAAACCAAATCAATCTAAGAAGAAAATCTAAGTAGAAATCTAATGTAAGAATTGGAATTCTAATCTAAATAGAAAACAAAATGCCAGTAGATGTTGGTATCTTATAATATGTCTAAAATTTACCTGGGTGGTTATTCTGTGCCAGTTTGTGTAGTTTTGAAAGTGAATTTTAAGTATCTTTCTTCTTGCAGAGTTTCGCAACGTGAATTTTGGCTTAGATTTGTTCCATTTCTGCATTGATGGGTATTTTAACAGTAAGAACAAATTAATATGTTGTGCAGAAAACAGGATCACATCTGTCTAGTGAGCAAGGACTGCTTTGCAAATTCTAAATATTCAGTCTAATTAGCATTTGGTGTAAGTTCCTCTTAATCATCTTAAATAGTGCCATGTGGATTTAAGATGAGGTATCACTGTCTGTCTGGACCTGTCTCTAGAAGGGCAGCGGGGACACAGGAATAGATGGATGAAACAGCAGGTCTGGAAGTCCGTATACAGTAGTAAACACTATTATCAGCTGCAATCTTACCGTTGTGTTTGTTAGCTTTTAAAAAAAAAAGTTAATTAACGTGTAGGGCTGAAGAGCCAGTAAGGCAGGTGCTTAGGCAAGGCATTATTTGTAAAGACCTTGACACACATGAAGTGCTTGATATTTATAGTATTAACCATCATAACAAAAATTATTCTGTGTTAACATCTGATGTCATTGTTGCCCATAGGGCAGTACAGGATATACAGAAACATTCTAACAGTTCAGTTGATTTCATTTTGGTGGAATGATGTGGGTGAAAATACTATTTCGAAGCTTTTCGAAAAGCAGGTTAAATTCCATCTAGTTGAACCACTCCACTTGATGGAGCAAGTGACGTTGGTAGTGGACCATAATTTCTTTTCAGTGAAGTTTTCTTTTCTTTGTTGTTGTAACTGATGCTTTACCTGTTTGGTGGAGTCTGAGAAGCAGGGATGGAATTAGATGACATACCAATGTAGGGTGTGTGTTCTTGTGTTATTTCATCATTGTTTTAGTTTCAGCAAGGCGTCTTAATTTCATCCAGCTGGCAACTTTCCCAGAACACGTTCCTTCAGTTTTTTAAACTGGGAACCTCTCTTCCTTTGCTCCGTGATTGTTTATTTTCATTTTGTGTCTGTGTGTACTTGTAGTGAGGGGAGGACGAGAGTCTTCGAAAAAGGTTACATGTTAGTAGCCTGGAAGCTAAAGCCTTTGAAGTAGTATTGACACTTTTTTGATTGTTAACCTGTTATGAGTCTTCTGCTTCCAAAACAAAATATCCACTCCTTGAGAGTCCAGTTCCAGGGAAATGCTGAATTTTAAAATCTGAAATGCTGTATTTGAAAGATGTGCCAGAGTAACTGACAATGAATTTGGAAGTGTTCAGCATTTCTCATTCATTGTTTGGTTTTTAGTAGTTCTTTTATTTTTCCTCCAAAGGAAAAAAAAATCAGGAATCAAAGAAAGTTGCTACTAGATTGATAGGTGAATGCTGGGTGATACATTGACAGTAGTTGCTGTGCAGCAAGCACTGCCATTACACAAACAGCAACCTATTGTCACTTGCATGGGAGGCTTGCGGTGTCCCCAGCCAACACCAAATGGGAGCAGGGTATTTGATACTGCTTCTGGATTTGTCCAAGTTGCAGGTATCTCTCCTGATCTAAGTACTTGTTAGCCTTGAAACAGAGACGACTTTATATAAACTTTTAAGTGGCTTTGCATGTTCAAAATATATAAAAGTAATTGTAAAACTGTTGTCCCGAAATGCGTATTTTAACAAAAAAGGAATTCGGGGAACTGTATGAAATTATTGAAGTGCTCATCAGTTGCCTTATGGAGATAGGTGGTATGGTAGCAGTGAGAAGAACAATGTCATGGGAAGCCATTCCATATTGTAGGCACATAAGCATTGATTTGTTATATTTTTGATTACCAGTTTGCTTGGAAAGAACAATGTGGTGCAAAATTAGATGCCTTTACTGCCAGCTGCTGTGGCAAATAAATAATAGAACTGATATGTTTGAGAATATACTTAGAAAAATTAATGAAAATACAGAGTTCTGCCTTTTTTTTTTTAAGCATGTGCTCTCCTGTCTTTACAGGTTATGGAGACAAAGGATATGCTTTACATTGTTACTGAGTTTGCAAAGAATGGAGAAATGTTTGGTAAGTCCTCACTGGTAGAGCTAACAGTTCTTTAGATTTCTAAATCATGGCTTGATTGTTGTAGTTTCTGAGTAACATATTCTGATTAGAAATCCAGGGTTGGTGTTGTCAGCTGTCAAACAGCAAGTGCAGCACCAGCGGGATTATTTCCTCCAGGTGTTTCTAAATCCCATGCCTCTTTTATTTTGTCTTGCAGATCATCTGACCTCCAATGGGCACTTAAGTGAAAGTGAAGCACGGAAGAAGTTCTGGCAGATTCTTTCTGCAGTGGAATATTGTCACAGCCACCACATAGTGCACAGAGATCTAAAAACAGAGAACCTTCTGCTAGATGCTAACATGAATATCAAGTTAGCAGGTAATAAGAAATACACGGTTGCTCTATAAGCAACATTAGGCCTGTAGCCAAATTCGATCTCCCTAGGATGATCTTGTAAATGTATTTATGGTAACTGAAAATAAAACAAAAGTTACTGATATTCCTCTGAACATATCTTCTGGACAAAAGAAAATAGCTTAAATTAATCGGCAGAGAACAAGACACTACTCCATTGTCTCTGTTTTCTGCTACTTCTGAAATACTAGTTTGTGGTTGAGTGATGTCTTTTACCTTCATTACAGACTTTGGCTTTGGAAACTTCTACAAGTCTGGAGAGCCCCTCTCTACATGGTGTGGAAGCCCACCCTATGCAGCTCCAGAAGTTTTTGAAGGCAAAGAATATGAAGGACCACACCTTGATATATGGGTGAGCTTGATATTCCTTAGAAATTGCATTTCACATTTTGTGAGCATCTGTGGGCTTTCAATATCATTGCTCCCACTGGAGTCACTCACATGCTGTACTGTTTTCTATTGACAGAGCCTTGGGGTGGTGCTGTATGTCCTTGTCTGTGGTTCTCTGCCTTTTGATGGACCCAATTTACCCACACTCAGGCAAAGAGTGCTGGAGGGGCGGTTCCGCATCCCTTACTTCATGTCTGAAGGTGCTTTTTTCAGTTCCTTAATATTAGAAAAGGGGCTACAAATAAAGAAATAGCTGTCCTGTTACCCTGTTCCTTCTTGGAGCAATGACAGGTGGGACTGGTTTTGCAGCTGGCAATCACGTTGTCTTTACGTATCCAGTAATTTCTGTAGGGCAGGGCTTACAGCTGAGCTTTCTGGTGCATCTGAAAGGCTGCCATTTCCTTTCTTAGAGTATTTCTATGGATTACAAAAATACTTGATGCCCTAGCTGGAGAAATAATCACAAAAGAGAGAAAATAGGATTTTAATGAGACTTGCTTGCAATGCTGAGATGGGTGTAGTTCTCTTAAGATATTTTAACTATGTAGAAGAGGTATATTTCATTGTGTCTATGCTGTCAAGGACAGCAGAAATAGTGGGGCTTAGCACTGGTTCTTGAGCACTCCAACGGTCTGTTGAGAAAAAGGAACTGAAGAGTGTTATTACCTCTTTCTGATGTGGATTTGAAAACAAGTGAATGGTTCTCTTCTTCAAGTGAAGAGTGTATTTTGAAGTCTGACCTTTATCAGCTATTGCTATAGACTGCTTCGATTCCCTGGTTATAAACAGAAAAGCAGTATATATGGACCAGGAAGCTGCATGTGATGGGGTTCTGTACTAAATTCTGACCTATTTTACATGGATGTAGCATCATTAAACCTGCATCCGCTCAAAACTAGCTCCTCCTACGAGGTGCAAGACCACCTGAAACCTGCCAGAATCCAGTACAACTTCATTTCCTGTAGTGACATGTCGCTTTTGTGAAGTGTATTGGACATCGCTTGTGCTGTTTTGAATATCTGGTGGTCAGATCAGGCATCAGCTGCTCAGAAACCTTTAATTCCTGTTTTCACAGGCATCATACACTGTTGCTGGGAGGGTTTTTTAGCAGTGACCTGGGACTGAGCTGTTAGTTTTACCCTTGCTCATGAGTTTGTCTTTGTCATCCAGACTGTGAAACACTAATCCGACGGATGTTGGTTGTGGACCCAACCAAACGAATAACCATTTCCCAAATAAAGCAGCACAAGTGGATGCAAGCTGACCCGTCCCTTCAACAGCACCAGTCTTTGTCCTTCTCCATGCAAAACTATAACTCCAACCTGGGTGACTACAATGAACAGGTCCTTGGAATCATGCAAACACTTGGCATCGACAGACAGAGAACTGTTGAGGTGAGAAGTGCTTGCCCCTTAGGTACATCTTCAGTGACTATCAGAATGCTAGTGGTGCAGTCATATATACATCATTTGGTGACTAGACTTGATCCAGTGTCACAGTGTAGTAAAATCTTCACTGTCCTCCTGGGTTTTTACATACTTTTTGAGTATGCTATTATGAGGTCCTGGTTATGAGTTTTGGCTGCGTATATCCTGAGTTACTGTAACTCAAGGGTCCTTTTCATGTCTTCTAGTCTCTGCAAAATAGCAGCTACAACCATTTTGCTGCCATTTATTACCTGCTCTTGGAGCGCCTCAAGGAGTATCGAAGCAGCCAGCTATCGAGTCGTCCAGCAACTGGCCGTCAGCAAAGGCCGAGGAGCTCCGAGATCAGCAGTGTTGAGGTAAGGAGGTGCATTATTTACTGGGCAGCTGTGTCCTTTGGCTCTCTTTTTGCTGCCCCTTGCTATAGGAAAACTCAAAATGTTAACTTCCAGGCTTCTGAAAAACAATTCTGATATTGGTGCCTTCTGATAGGACACAGCCTACTGTTCTTCAGCAGGAGGCTGATTGAATACTAATGGCCTGTTTCCTAAGAAGTGACTCTGGGTCATGGTCCAAAGAATAGTCTGCCTCCAGTGCAGGTCAATAAAGAGCCAGAAGATAAGGCCTCTCATGGAAATTTGCCCTCGTAGGCATGGATTGATTACGTGTCTTTTGTTGCATTGTAGGATCCTGAGAAGTACTCCATGATTCAGTTTGTGTGTTTTACGGACATGCTTTGGGTGCCTTTTCAGATTGTACTTCGGTTAAATTCCCTAACATAGGATAAGGAGTTTTGTGTTCATGTTGGCATTGAAGGACTAGTTTTGTTAATTTTCATAGAAAGTGTGTGGAGAAAGCTTGCATGGAAGGTGGCTCTGAAATTCCTTGAGCCTCCAGTATCTGAAAAGTCATGTGGAATTGCAGTGTATGTGATGGCTTCTGTGCATCACTGTCTCTCTCCAGATGCCTCAGGACAGTCTCACTAGTGAAACCCTGCGATCATCTCTGCTTTACCAGCAACCTCAGAGCCTGATTCAGCCATCCTTGCAGGCAGAAATGGACTGTGACATGAGCAATCCATTACAGGTTGGTGTTCTCTGCTAAACTGTTTTTCTTTTTTTTTCATTGTTCTGCCAATCCAAAACAACAGGGACTGTGACTCTGTTGTTCTCTCCTTCCAATCTTTTGTTTAGTATTTGGGCATAGTGTCTTAGTAGCCTCTCAAACAATACAAGACTTGCCTCAGGACTGTGAAGAGTATTAAAAGGTAGTGCAGAAATAAGTGAAACATTCTTCAGTTTGTGATCTGACATGTTTTGCAGCCTGTCTTCTTTCCTGTGGATCCCAACTTCAACGGGCTGTTCCGGAACCGCTCCATCTCCCCCAACAGCCTGCTGGAGACCACCATTAGTGAAGAAGTTAGGCAAGAGAAGGAGCTGGAAGATGAAATAAAAGCATATGATCACTCCATCCGCATCCCTAGCAACACCAGCAGGAGGCACACACTGGCTGAAGTCACTCATTTCTATCAGCATGCCCCTCCATGTAAGTAAGTCTGGGAGAGATGAAGGGTGTCCGTAGTTAGAGGAAAAAGGCAGAGCAGGAGTGCCATAGTGAACAAATGCCTGTGGAAGATATGGTGATTTTACCTTGACTGGGATAGGAAAGCCTAGAAAAGAGGTTTATACTCTGCACTTCCAAGTTCTGTCTTCCTATAAATAAGTGTGGCCCTTAAGGAAGAGACATTGCACTGTCGTATTTCATCTACATCACTTTAGAGGGAAGCATTGTCACAAGCAGGACATAACCCTTCTCTCCTTGCTTCTGCCGTCGTACCAGGGGAGATCAGGGTGGTGGTGGGGGCTAAATTAAAAAAAAAAGTCATCACTAACTGTATTGGGCACATACCCAGACCCCGTGAACAAAACAAACAAGCAAAACTGTTCACAAAACAATAATCCTGTGTCAGAGCTGTTGTGCTAATGAAACACTGTAGGCCTGATCCAACATAGCCTGGTGATGCTGGAGTTGCTGGCATAGCTGGGCTGGCTGGACAGGAGCCCAAACAGGTTATTTGTTGACGACCCCTTGCTGGAGTCAAGCCCCGTGACAGCACAAGTTGCTGGACACCTCCAGCTCACAGTTGCTTATTAGTGCCAGTGTAGGTAGGCAGAAGGCTCTGATGTCATGATTGTTCCTTCCCATACTCATCTTGGGAATGCTCTTTCTCTTGTTCCTTCCCCTCCACAGGTATAGTCATTTCCTCTTCTGCAAGCCCTACAGAGGGAACTAGTTCAGACAGCTGCCTTACTTCATCTTCAAATGACAGCTCAGTGGCCCTCAGCAGCTGTTTGGCAGGTCAAGTAATGACGGGGAGCCCAGCCACAGCTAGGATGATGTCGCCCTTCTTAGCTTCCCAGTCTGACGCTCCAGTGTTACAAGCCCAGGGCTGCATGGGAGGCGCTTCTCTCCTGCCTGTCAGCTTCCAAGAAGGAAGGCGAGCATCTGATACCTCATTAACTCAAGGTAATGTCTTCCTTGCTTTATTGCTGGGGAATCACACCCTTCCAACTGCCACTAGGAAAGGGTAATATGCAGGGGTACTTGCTTGCCCTTGTTACTGTTACACTGGGGCCAGCCACCTGGATATTCTGCCTCTTCCATTCATGGTCCCCGGGGGAGGGTTGGTTGCCCCGAGGAAGGTGCCTAGATGGGAGGTTCTCAGACACTGATGCAGCCTGACCATGAAGATATTTCTGCTGCTGTAAGTGGGATGGCAGGCTCCACATTCCTCCTAAAATACGCATGCACAATATCATGATTTCTGTCAGGTTTCTCCTTTGCTGTGCGTGTGTCCTTTCATAGAGGGGTGCAGCTGTCCCAAACCTTGTTCCATTACATAAATTTTGCTCTGACCATTAGGCAGAGGGGTGAACATGAGGAGTGAACATGAACTGAAGAGTCATGGTCTCCTTCAGTGCAGTTCTCATGTAAATGAAGGCAGCTGCCCAGAAAGGCTGATCTGTAAAGTAGTTCCTAGGCAAAAGCTAAGGAGGATTAAAGTGCATTTCTTTTCCTCGTTTCCCACAGGCTTGAAGGCTTTTAGACAGCAGCTGCGGAAAAACGCTCGAGCCAAAGGGTTTCTTGGCTTGAATAAAATCAAAGGCTTTGCTCGGCAGGTGTGTCAGTCCTCCTCATCTCGGGCAGCAAGGAGTGGCATGAGTCCTTTCCAACACACACAGCCGAACACCTGCATGTACAGCAGCAGTGGGAGCAGCAGAGAGGGAAGAAGCCTCCTGGAGGAGGTACTACAGCAACAGAGGTGAGAAGCTGGCTGGGAGGAGTTTTGCTGTTTTCATTGGAGTTCCTTTGATTAGGGGCAAGCGAGGAGGAGTCACCACAGCAAAAGAGGTTGGGGAGTTTAGTCACTTGGGATTCCTATCCTCCATCTTATCTGTATGGCAGCAGATAAACTGCTTGTTTTCCCTTGTGGCTTCCTGCACTGCATATGTAACACAGGATGTGCAGTTCCACTGAAAAATCTCAACATCCAAATATTTGGGGGTTGTTGAATTGAGAAGCAATTTGGTACTGGGGGGGGAAAACATTACTTCTCCCCATTGCAAGCTGTGTTTTTCTTTGTTAGTTTTGGGAATGATTTCTTTCCTCCTCTGCCTCCTCCTGTAATTTTCCCATGGCAAGGAAGTGAGACCTTGTAATTTGGAAAAGTTCCAGCCCACAAAGGAGGCACAGTTCCAGTGGCCTCAAATGTCATGTGTGGTAGCACCTCTTCATTCCCATAGAAGCAAGATGGAAAATAAGAGTTTCTGGTTTATCTGCACACATTGTCTCTAGAACATTTATTATTAGCAGGCCAAATGGTGACTAGATAACTTTCTGGCCATAGTCACTCCGTCCAACATGAGGAAAAGCCAAGTGAAAACATTTTGCCCTGGCATGAGCAGCTTGCTTTAATTGTAGTGGCTGGGTAAGGAGAGGTTTGACAGAAGGAAACATGGGAAAATATGGTCGGGGTGGGGTAAGACAGGAAGTATCCGAGTTAACCTCTTACATCTTTGGATTTTGTTCAGAATGCTCCAGCTCCAGCATCACCAGCTACTCCAGACAGCTTGTCCCCAGACTCCTCAGACATCTGCAACAAATGGCGTCCCCTCCTCTGATAGTGTAGGTACCTGCAAAGCATCCAATTCTCTTCTGTTATCTGAGCTACAAAGAGAGAACTCGTTTGAGCTGGCCTTTGCTGGCAACAGCCAACTACTCCAACCTCATTTCTTTGGTGTCAGCGTGTCACCGGTGTCCTCAGCAGCTCACCTCTTAGACACACACCTGTACATCAGCAGCAATGTCTCTCCAGTTGGCACCACCTTCTCTCAGCAACAGGGTTTCTCTGCACAGTCTCCAAGCTATGATGCTGTCGCTCTGCAGCATGCGGACTGTGAGATGGAGGACCTGACTTCCAACCAACTAGGGAAGTTCGTCCTAGTCAAATGAGAGCCTCAGCTGCTATAGCTCATGCTGCTCTTGTTGCAAAGAACTTTCACCACTGTTCCATGGCTTGTGTTGAGTCCATGGCTGGCTGGTGTCGTGTGGACGAGTGACTCAGAAGCAATAAATTTTGAAGTATGTGAAGAGGCTGTCTGGCTCAGAAAGCTAGCAACTTTATAGAACTGAAACAAGCAATATGTATGTCTTTTTTGCTTCTACTATTCTTGCACTGAACAAATATGAATAGAAACTGAATTTTTTTAAAGGAAAAATAATGATGGGGAAGATGGGTGGGGCATTTGTGGGGACAGGGAGGGATGTGGTTGGGAAAGAACTCTTTGGTACTGTACTCAAGTCAGACCAATACAGCTCTGCTGTTATGCAAGATTAGCAGCTGTCAGTAGTGGTGACACAGCAGGGAGAGGCTTTTCAAAGAAGGGACCAGAGCCTCCCTTTTTCACAATATTAATTTATGGGTTTGTGAAGATGATTACCTCTTTTAAAGAAAATAAACAGAAAACCAGTGGCATGCAGCATTATGCATTTGTAGAAGACAAAAATGGAAGCATTGCCATTTGTTGTTGTTTGTTTTTTCTCCTGTTAACACTCATTTTATTTAAAGGAAACAACATCCCCATCCCAGATACGTATACTTTAAATGAAAACTGTGAACTTCTTGCTTGATACATCACCTGGAAAAGCTTAAAAAAGCCTCATTCTAATTAGTACAGAAGCAACTCATCTATTCAAAATGTATCCCTTGAGATCAGGATCCAAATTGCATTATGTCTGATGTTTTGCAGGGATGTTTGGGGGTGGTGTGTGTGTATATACACACATACAGACATACATAGATTTTGTCAGTTTGAATGATCTTTAGGAATCTTTTTATAAAAGCTCAGTTTTTTTTTCATATTCTTGCAGAGGCACTGAGGAGGGAAGCATTAATACCAATTGGGTGATGGGGAGGGTTTTCTTTTTAAAAAGCCCTCCTAGAGGTTGCCTACAAAGTTGCATTAGGAGTATTTCTTAGTGTGAACATTATTTCCGCTGCTAATTATGTTTTTATGCATTTCATTATCAGGGTCCAAACAGAACTGACTCTTGGGGAAATGTGCAATATTGAGGTTAAAATTACATACTGACAAAGAAAAAAGGAACAGTTTAGAACAGAATTCTGCTCCAACAGAGTACAGCTATTTCTGAACAAAACTGTATTAAAAGTGACTATAACAGCACAATCTTTGGGTGTTTGTTTTTGCTTGGTTTGTTTTTGGCATATTAGCAACATGAGGTTTTGGATTAGATAGGTGTTTTTTTCGTATGGTTTTTAATGCTGTATATGTATATAAATAGGAAGCAGAAGACTATATAACACTAGTTATTTTTTATATTTTGTAATATGCTTATATTGTGTTTCTGGTGTAAACCCCACTCCCCTTCCAAGGCAGAGGATGACTTCTGTTGGTATCAACAGATGTTATGCTTAGGTATAAAGGGGAGAACAGACTGTACCCCTACAGAAGTGAGTTGGGTAGGGTGTGCAAATTTTGGAAGCAGGTGAGCAAATAATGAGCCAGCTTGGCTGGAAGCTGCCATCCAAATGTCAGAAAAGAGCTGCATTCTGTCTAAATGCTTAAAGGACCCATCTCTTTAGTGTGACACAGGGTGCCTTCAAGTTACCTTGGCTTCATGCAACCTGCAGTATTACGCATCTGCAAATAATACAGATACTTGTTTGGTTTTTTGTTTGTTTTCTGTTGTCTTTTTTTTTTTTTTTTTTTAAAAAAGAAGAAAGCCAAAGATCGACCAGGTTAATTGGTGGGAATAGGAAGGGTTGAAGATGTCATGTGGCTCTCTGTCTGTGGCTCTCCATGAACAACCTCCTTATCTGTGTGTTGTATCTGTGTGTTTGTATTGGTGCATTTCCAGCTCGTCACTGCTGCTACGTGGTCTGGAAACTTCAAAGTGAGAGAAAATTGCTTGAGTTGAATTTCTGTTAATGAGTGGTGCCTTGCAGCAGAGAAAACACCAAAGTCTCATGCTCATTTGTAGTGGTTAAAAAAAAAATAAATCACAAAACCAAAAAAAGAACCCAACCCAAAAACCAGATTGCGTGGAGATGGCTGGAGAGGAGGGCAAGAAGGAGCCAGCTCATCAGAAAGCAGCAACTTTGCCTTGAGTTTTGTAAGAGGTAGCACAGATACTTAAAACACAGCATTTTCTCTTCAATATTTGTTTTATTTGATGCCATGGATCGAAAAGCCACAGATTCTTTTGTTTCCTGTCCTGAGCAATGACAAGCACTTTACTTTCATAGTATTTCTTTCTTTTCCAATTGCTGTAGAACCTCTTTGGAATTATTGCTGGAGCAGAAGGAGGTCATTTTAAAAGCTTGGGGTTTTTTGTAGATATCTTGACAGTGCTGTTCTGCAGACTACAATGCAATAGGGTATTTAAAGACACTATGTGATTGGTTTAGTTGAGATGTATAGTTTATTTTTTATCATGACTGAACAATCATTTTATTTCTTATGTTAAAATGAGAGGTGTACACCAAAATGAATATCAATGTGTTTTATTTAATATTTAAATAAAAAATGTTTTAAAATTGTTGTCCTGCAGCTGATTCTGTGGAGTAATTTCTCCTGATCCATACATATAACTTGCCTAGTTAAGACTCATTTTAAAGCCTAAGTCCATATGACATTACTGACGCTTTCCATTACATAGTAAATGAAGAGGAATGGTGGGTTCACAAATCTGATAATGGGATATTGAGCCTTTCACTGGTAGGCAATCTGTCTGAATCTAACCCAAGTCTGTAGTAATCGGGTTATAAAATCTGACAGTAGGAGAGGTCTATGGAGTGAAAACTGTCAGGCGTGGTTTAGTGGCTACCAGATGAGCACTCCATCTGTGTCACCTTGATCTGAAAGTGGCCCCAGCCAGATTAAGGCAGTGATGGAAAAAGAGCAGAGGGGAAGAGAGTCTGGAGGTGATGCCTTTTCTCCTTTCGAATATAATTTGAGAATTGAAAAAAAAACTGGAAAGTTGCAGGTTTATCTGGCTTTGGAATGTGCGTACGATGCTGTGGAGATGCCTTGGCTGGTTTTAAACAAGCTGAGGTCCCTGCTGTAGCCCTGCACTGCAGCAGTGCCCTCGCTGCAAGGGGGGATGCCCTCAGCTCTAGCAGGAGCAGTTGGGAAGGCACCCCATACAGCTACCTGTGGGAACAGGGGTGCTGAAGGTGGTGGAGACAGTCTATAAGGAGCATGGGCTGGGGAGGGAATGGCCAAAAGGAGGAGAAGGGGGTGGGTGGCAGCAGGCTGGAAGGGGAAGGGGCCTGTGAGGACCATGCCTGGGGGAGAGTGGGGAAGGAGAGACAACACTGCTTAGGCTGTGGAAACAAGATCCTCTTGCCCAGTTTTACTGCACTCGCTCTGTGTTTCCTTTGCACCTTTGAGAGACATACATAGCCCTGGGCTGTCATCTGCACAGCATGCACGCAGGATGTGAGCCATAGAAGGCTTTGTGTCCTGCACATGCAGTTAGAACAAGGGTGAGGACTGGTTTCACCTGCAAAGGGACCCCTAAATATTTGCAACCTCTAGTTTAACCTGGCAAACATTCGGGGGGGGGGGGGGGGGAGTGGTGGAAATATTCTTTCCAACAAACAATGAACAATAGTGGCATTTTTGAGGAAAAAAAAAAGAAATCTGATTTTTTAATTTTCAAATCCACCTATCACATTTTGAAGGAAGGGGAGAGTGCTGGGAAGGTAAATAAAAAAAAAATTAAAAAGTCTTGGGGGCAACAAAGATAATATTTATTTATTTTCCTTTCTAGCTGAGCTGGAATTTGTAGAGGTCTGTATGCATTTGCCATGACTTTCGAGCTGTTAGAAAAGTGTCATACACATGTTTTTCTAGGGTTGTGTTTTCAATGTGACCATCCAAAGGTATGAATTTTGCAACTATTTAAAAAATATTGGAGGTATTCTTAATTATTTTTAATCTATCTTTTAATATGACCTGGTTTAAGAATCCCAGTTGCTGTTTTCAACAGGGTTCTCAGGGCGATATTTTAAACCCCAGTAATTCTGGGAAATCTCTGAAAATTCCTTCTTAGTGGCTATAAATCAATGCAGCTCCACCAACTTTCATTGACATCACTGACCCTTGGGTATAGAGGGATCTTGACAGCATCATGATTTCTGTGAAATGGTAGGAAAAACAAGAACAAAGAAACCCTGGGACTCTGGACTCTGTGTCCGTGTGCACACTGTTTCACTCTTATTGCTTTAGTCACTGTCTTCCTGCCTTTCCTCTGAAATCTGTCTCTGCTCCTGTTTACCATGTTTGGTTTTGTCTTTAATATCTCTTGAGATGCTGTTTTTCTTGGCTTCATTTCTCATGTTGCAACTTGGTACCTAGTTCCTTTTCCTTACTTTCCTGAGCCAGGATTGGTGTTTTTTCCCTCCTTTCAGATGGAACAGATGCTGGCAAGTTTAGCATAGCCCCAAAAGTGAATGATCAAACCTTGTTTGTTGTTTTTTTTTAAAAAAGGAAACGCTTAGAGCTGGCAGGACATGCTAAACTGGTAGCAATGAAAAGTGCCGGCTGTTTTTGCATGGAGCAAGCCCAGAACAGACACCAAGCCAAGTGCTCTGGTGCCAGTGTGGTCCAGCCATGGTATCGAGGGATTCTCCACCTGTCCTGCCCTGTCTTTCCAGGGAAGAGGGACATATAACTCATCCCCAGATGCACAACCTTCTCCCTCACTGTGTCCACAGCAGTCACACCTCAGTGAGGAAAGGAATTCCTCATGGTGCAAGGAATCATTGGGTAATCTTGGCCTGTGTCAGCTGGAAAGGCGAAGAAGCAGGAAGGAGAGCAGTTGAGCATGCAAAATTATGGTGCATGAGATAAAAAGTGATCAGTACTTCCGTTTTACTCATCCTGCAAAGTGAGAATAAGGTACGTTTCATGCAATGAAGGAGAATTAATTTAAGAAGTAATAAAAGGAAATACGTGCCTTGGGAGGACATTGCTTCAAATATGGTTGCTGGCTTATTTCATGACTGCTAACTACTTTTAGTGGTGACAGTTAAATCAATTATAAAGGTAATCCACTGTCATGGTTTATGGATTTAGCCGAGCATCTGTGGGAAATCAGGGAAGAGTTAGTCTTTGGTACAGACTGCCAGGGGCATGATAGATTTTTAGGGCAGAATGCCTTTCTCCCAAGGTATTAGATATTAGCTCCTGCCAAAGGCAAGACATTCATGTGAGTTGAACAAACTTGATCATCACCTGCAATAAATTCTAGTTTCTTAATGTACATTTTATATCATATGTAATGTCTTATTGCAGTGACAGTGGCTCAGACCAAAGGTCCAGATGATTAGTTAGCTCATTTCAGAAGCAGACAACTTAGGGAAAGGGTGTAAGGACAGCACATAAGGACATAGCACAATCCCTCTGTGGTATTACCAGCTCAGTAGAGAGCAGACTGCGGCTGAGGGAATTTTTGACTGGCATCTGGGTCATTGTGTTGAACAGCTGCAGATGGGTCAAGCCTTCAAGAATTTGGCTAACCCCTTTTGGAATTGTTTTATAATTCTGGCCTTCACAGCATCCTGTGACAACAAGGGCCATAATTCAATTTTATGTCGTGTGAAAGAAGTGCATCCTTTTCTTTGTATTAGACCTCCAGCCCAATAGATTGGGTTGTGCTGTCTTTCTCTTGTGATAGGAGACACAATGAGTGATGCTTTCCTATTCACACCTCCATGCTGCTCATGAGTTGTTGAGACGTCTCTCACATCCCTTCTCTGTTGAGGTGACTGAGTAGGGGAACACTACTGTAGTGAGCCTGCCCATGTATGGAAACCATTGCAGATTTCCATGCCACTTCTGTATTTTCACTGTTTCTTCTACATCCTCCCTTGTGCATGCAGAGCTGCACCTTGTGTTTGAAGCAGGGATACCCTAGCAGTGTCCCCTTTTTCATTCTGTCTTCGTTATGTAGTCATTCCTAAAGCTCTTTTTCACCTCATTGACAGCTGTTGAGCAGCAAGTTGGAGTTTTTCAGCAAACTTGATGACTCTGAGGTCTCCTTACTGATTGATGAAAATTTAGAGCCCCTGATGGTGTTTGTATGGCTAGGGTTGGTGTTCCTCCCACTCCTTGCTTTGTATTTGCGGTTGACAAGCTTCATATGTAATTTCATCAACCTGCCATTCAGTTTCTCTGAGATCACACTCCACTTGGCTGCAGTTGGATCTTTTACAAATATGCCAAGTTACTCAGGTCTTGACACAAATGGATTTGCAATGCCTGAGCTCTCACTCTACAAACTTTGCTCTCTCCCATTCTATCACATTTGTGGCTATTCTGCTCTTTGTTATACTTTCTGTCAATTTGCCTTGCCCAGCTTTCCAGCCCACAGGTCTCTGGATGGCCTCTAAAAGCTCTTTTTAAAAATGAATGTAACATTTGCCACCTTCCATTCCTGTGGTGCCTTGCCATTTCAACGGCTGCCGAGGTATTGTGCTGAATAGGTCAGCAGTTTCAACTCTGAGTTGCCTCAGAGCTCTTGAGTGAAACTGTCTGGTTCCAGCAATCTGCTAATATTACTTTTATTGTTTTATCCTAAAATCCCTTCTACTGACACTTGAGTTTTGGAGAGTTTCCGAGTTCCCTGTGCGGCCAGTCACTGGAGTGGGGAGTGAAATAGAGCTAAACTACCATGGGTGGACTGATGGGTCGCATGCTGTCCATTTTGCACCTCGCAGGCAGGTGACAAAGCAGTGACAGTAGGATGGGCACAAAGGAGTGCCCAGGTCAGCCCAGTGGGCCCCTCATTGCTGGTTCCAGAGATAACCAAACCTTTCTTCCTTTGCTGTACTTAGAGAGATGCAGAGTTGAATTTATGGATTGCTTCCTCAGCTGATGTAAACTAGAGTTGCTAGATCAAAGCTAATGCAGTGACGCTGCTTTATGATATAAACCTATTAGCAGCACATTAAGGCTCTGGCCTCCAGAGCCAGGCAATCTTATCCTTTGTTTCTTCAGCCACTGAGGCAGTGGATTTAGATTCATTAATTTTGATGGAGCTTTTCCTGTACCATGCTGGGGTGTTTTTTTAGTTCTCCTCTGTCCTAAGTCCCTTTCTGCTACCCAGGGCAAGTGCTTTTTTAACAGTCCTTGGCTTATTCAGTGACAACCAAAATATCTTAGTCAAGGGCTGGAAGGCATTTAAGAAATTCTAGCTAAGTGCTTTTTTGCCTATCCTTGTTGATAATTTATTTCCCATTTCCTGGTAAGGTAAAATCATTATCATTTGGTGAGCTTGGCCACACACACAATAGGTAGAGGGGTATTAATGACCTCTCGCACCCATCATCCTCAGCCACCTGCTGGATTTCCAAACAGATCTCCTCCTGCAAGCAGCATCTTGCAAAAAATGAGCTTTAAACCCCTCTGTTCATCACACACACACACATACACGCAAATAATTTGATTTTAGCTACTTTGTCCTGCTTGCTTAACAATATGACTCTTACATTTGCTGGGATATATTCACACTTTCTGTTCTTTGGACCAAGTGAAGGTAGTTGTGCAGTGATTGGCTAATTGTCTTACTTTTTTTCCTGCTCAGCCCTTGTATGGTAGCAAATGCTTTTACTGAAAACATAAAATTTGATTTCCAAGAACACTTAATGCACAAGCCTTTGAATTCTATTTTCCATGAATATTTTTGCTTTCTGTTCATGGAAAGTGAGCATAAGAGAACAAGGACACAGAGCCACCAAATTAATTGTGAAGCTGGACAGATCAGGCAATTATTTATATGATCCATACTGCTTTCCCTTTGATGGTATGCCTAATAAAAACTCGGATACTGGTCTTAAATTTGGGGTAGGAAGGTTAATAACTCTCTGCAGGAGGAGGTCTAGACACTTGGAATTCAATTTATTAAGGGAGTTAAAGGATGGATCTTTGTCCTGGAGGGTGGAAGGCTTCTCTGTGCATTAGTTGAGATAAGATGGTTTTAAATGGCTACAGAGATGTCTTAATAATGGCTTTGACAAAGAAATGTAGTTTTAATTCTTAATTACTCAGATCTCTATTGTAAATCACCAAACAACAGACCAAATGAGTCATAGGCATCCAAATGATGTGGCCCAGTGGGTTGTGTTCCCATGAGAGCAGTGAGAAGCAGAGAGGAACAGGAGATCTGACAGGACTAGGTGACTTCAGGCAATTCAGCCCACTTCTACACACTGACTGCTGTTTGGAAGGAGGTCCTGTTTAGCAGGAGTCCAACATGTGGTGGAAGGTGTGCTCTCCAGAGGGAAGGGAGAAGCTGTGTTTCAGCCGGGGGGGATGAACATCAGAACTGCAGGGGGAATGGGAGACCTGGTCGCCTTGTCATGCCTCGTGTTGATGGAAGCAGCTCTCTGGACAGCTTTGATGCATTTAATGCTGGTGTCTTTTCTACCATAAACAACTTGTCATGAATGACACAGGTGGCAGCAGATACTTGGATGGTCCCAGGCAGCAGAAGGAGGAACCACATTCCTGTGATGGAGGTGTACATGTAACTGAACTATGAGGTTGTATGTGCTACTGGACCTTTTGGAGCAAGGGGAAATTGCCTGGGACTACGGGGCATTTGTCACAGTGTTACTGCTTGTCCTCAAAAGAAGTGAGTATTTTTGCTGCATGGAGGCCCTCCTCAGTGCATGTTTGGGTTAGTCACAAGCTGTGAAATCCACTTTTCCCCAGCTCCAGCCCACTGTCAGGTAGTGGACACAGGCGTTGTGGGGTGTAGTGATGCCTGGTCATTCTTCAGCACAGATTCTGTTCAGCAAGCCCTTAAGCACCCTCCTGGTCTTAGGGTGGATCTCTTTCTCTGTGTGCAGGACCCTACAAGCAGCCAACAGTCACTAATTGGATTCAATAACTAGCTTAACGCTGTAAATGTAATGAAGTCACTGTCTGCATGCATCCCTCAAGCAAGCAGGATTAACCAGTTCCTCAGGGCAAAATGTGCCCTTAAACATCGATTATCTGTGCAGCAGAAGGAGCCAGAGCCAGGCACTCTGGCAGCCCCTCTCCCACTGCTTTTGCTGGCTGCTGAATTTGAGGTGCCATGGATGGGCTGTGTGCCACAGCCACATGGGCAGCCTGGGGATATTTTTTATTATTTTTTTTCTTTTCCCCTGCCATGTGTTGATATTCAGCTTTTTCCTGCACATGTGGCCAGGACACAGGCTGCTTTGGAGCTCAGTGCAGAGAGGCTGATGTGCCTCTCTACCACCGCCAAGCTTTGCCTGTGAACTGAGCTGGCTTTCACCTGGGTTTTTGATCTCTGAGATCATACTTTCAGGTGCATATTGTTTTTTGGAGAAATAAAATCTCCCTAAAGGGATAAAAAATTCCAGTGTTACCAGCTTTTTCCCCTGTCACATGAGCCGTTACCGAAGTTGATGAGGAAATCACAGCAGCTCCTAATTGCACTCTGGAGAAGACCTTGCGTGTTGAGACTGTCCTAGTCACTCCCCTGCCTGCTCAGACCCAGTTGCATCATCGAAACAGGCCTTGGCTGGAGTGTTAAAGAGAAACCTTCCCTCTCTTTGCAGAGACAAGTCATGTTCCTCCTGCCATCCTTGTGTGCCAGCACCGGGGGCTGTGCAGGAAGAGGTCCCCATCCTTGTCTTCCTGTATCTTGTCCTTGGGCCCAAGCTGGTGGCTGGTCTGGAAAGGACCGCCTTTTGAAAGGATTGGAACTCATAAAATTGCAGACAGGTGTCTGCCGGAATTTTCAGAAGGGGTTAACCGACGCAGGTGAGGGGTATGATTCCAAAGGACTCCAGACCTTGCTAAATGCCCACCTCTGTTTTATAAACACTTGCAGAAATCTTAGCTATTTTCTCAGGCCCTATGGGAATGGTTGAGTTTTGGGATGCCCAGGCAAACTGATGGCTGTGTCCTGATGTCAGGAGCTGGCTGAAGCAGGGGGAAACAAGAGCTGCCACTTCAGCATGCTGGGCAGCGCTAACATCCAGCGGGGCAATGCAAGGGATCAGGTGTGATTATGGCTGTAGACGAGCCCAGCCAAACTGGAGCAGTACAGACGAGCTCACCTCCTTTCCCTGGGCTGATAGGCATCAGGAGAGGGAATGTGCATGCGCATCTGCACCTGTATGTGTGAATACACACGTACGTGGTGTGCTTTGAACTCCCCGTGTGTCGCGTTCAGAGCCTGAATCAGTGCGATTTCTCAGTACCGCACAAAATTATATTCCCAGAATTAATAATGGCACTCTCAGGAGTTCTTTCTTTGCCTAAATGGCTTGTCAATTATTACCCATTGTCAATCCCTGCCCGGTAATGAGGAGCTAATAAGGCTTTTTAGGACTCACTAACAGTAAGGGAAAGTTTTCTTGGTGGACTCCACTGATGAGCTCTTACTGCTCTGCAGGGGTGGAGTGATGGGAGAGGGAAAGGCAGGCAGGCTTCTTGCCCTTTGCTGGAGTGTGATGGGCAGCAGTTGGCACCCTGTGGTGCCTGATGCTTTTGGATGGATGGAGGGTAGGAGGAGTGCTGAGTTTTGGTGACAAAGAGCAGAGAAAGGCTTGAAGTGGGGCACTCCATCCCTTTTTCTTGGAGACATGAAGGGGAGCAGGGGTGAGAGCTCTGAAACGTTGCTGGTGGGTTTGAACCCTGATTTTTGTTTAGAGGATTTACTTTTGGCTGAGCCATCAGAAGCAGTGCACAGGCATGTACATGCATGGGTGTGAAAGCTTTATTTTTAAGGAGATAAGGAAAGGAATGTCTAACGCTTACTCTGCTTACTCTGTACTGGGGTTCAGGCCCTTGCTTCTTCATGTTGATACTGTACTTATGTGAGGCGAAGAAGATGGTTTATTTGAGAATTAAAGTCCTTGAGGGGATGACCTTTGTACTAAGGGTATTAAAATCTAGCACATTAATTATGTGCATTGTTATAAACCAAGACAATCGTTGTTTTTAAAATAATTTAATATTTGTTTATTTGCTTCTGTGCTTTGTGTTTTGGTTGTTTTTGTTATTGTTTTCTTTGTGATGCAGGGAGAAAGGTCTACATTTTTTGGTTCCTGTAGTAAGGTCAATAGACTTGTGGGCACTTTCTTCCCACAAAAATTCCCAGATGGAGTCCCCCAGAAGTCAAACACTAGACCAAGTATTTTAATTATGAAGAGCTGGGACATCTGTGCCTCTTAGTTGTTCTTCATAATTAAAATACTTGGTCTAGACCCAGATCACTGGCTTCTGGGGCCTTCCAAATTCTCTGTTTTTTTAATTCTACTGCACACACAAGTCAGATCCAGACTCTATGGGTGTTAGAAAGTACTTTACATAGTAAAATGTTTCAAAAATATGAGTTGCCATTCACGTAACACATAGGTCACTGTGGTCAATCCAAGCTCCAATGTATATAATATGGGTGTATCCATTTGTGATGGTGCCGCAGCCCTCCTCTGGCTAAGGTCTTGTCACAGAATCCCAGATTTATGGATGGAAACAAGCTATTAGGTCATCTGAGACGTCCTTGTGCTAATGCAGATTTATTCCCTCCTGTATATTTTCCAGCACTTGGTCCAGTCTATTGTTCAAATGACTCAAATGTCCGCTGCTTCCCTTGAGGGCCCATTTTGGAGCCTAACAGACCTTGCTGTCAGGATTTCGTTTCCCGTCATATGCCTCCTAAAGGTTCTTCTGCTTAATTTAGTTAGTTACTCTTTCTGCAGAACAGTAATGAAGAACAGGACTCTGGAAATAGGACATTTGTTTCTTACTTATTCAACTAATTCTTGTTATCCCATTTTTGATGGCCCTACCCAGTCCTGTTCTCCCTGGTGTTTATCGCCTCACACTGCTCTCTTGGGAGTGAGGTCCAGCTTCAGCTGGCATGAGCTGATAGGTGCCCATGGACTTTGGAGGGGGCAGAACAGAGGCTTTAGCTGCAGAGATACATTTTTTTGCACCTTGTTTTCATTGTGTACAAATCCCTTAAGTTTTGGCATGAATGCAGTGCATCTGCAATGATATTTGAGACTGTTAACATTTGTGTGGAAACTGGAAAACAAGAACCATTGGTAAGGGATTTTGATGTTCTACTGAAATTTTCTTCAACATTTATCGTCTCCCCCTTTCATTAGTTATAATTAAGTGATGGGAAAGAGAGAAAAGAATGCAAAGTTCAGGTTGGAAGATAAGGAACCAGGAATTGAGGAAATTAAAAAGGAGTGTAATAATAATGGGGTTTCCCAAACAACATGAACTTGGCGTTATTCCACAGCCTGAGTACTTTATGTTATAACGAGAACTACTGTCTGATCCTTGTTTGTGCAGAACTAGATCCCTCTGCAACCAAGGCATTCAATTTAATGGGAACAGGAATGTCACTTGTCCCCTCGAGGACATTTTACATTATCAAAGTGATGGAAAAGGCCTCTGTGTAGAGGACAGTCAGATCCCTGATGTGTAATGGTTTAACTTTAGTAAGTGAGAGATGAATAGGAATTTACTCTGATCTCTTTTCGTTGGTACAACTGTCCAGGATGGTCCGTGTCCTCTCTTCCCCAGCAGCTCACCACCACTTCTGCTCTCAAAGTTAACTCCCAGAGCACTCTGAGACTTCAGACCAATGCTTTCGGGGACCATGCTTGAAACAAGAGTTATATATTGTCTTAGCTTACAAAAAAACAACCCCAAAATATATATGTTTTTAAAATGTTTTTAAAGCAGGTAGTTTTGCAAAGTTAGCTTAAAGGAGAGCTAGTCAAACACGGTGATGGTTACACCTGGGTGGAGGGAGCTGTACATACAGCAGCATAGAGGAGGGCAGGATGGCACCTTTTAAGCTGAACCTGCTTCCCAAGGAAACAAAATATGGAAATACAGCCAGGGTTAAGGTTGCCAGGTCGGTTTTAGCTTGGGGATTTTTGTGGCTTGTAGATATTTGCTATAATGTGGGCATATTAACATTAGTCATTTCAGCACGGAATGCATACAGATATAACTTATTTTCTAGGCTGCAAGGTTGGAACATGAAGGATGCTGTTGCAAAGGCTTTGGGGAACTTTGTGAGGAGAGGGGATGAGGTTATACCGTGCTTGGTCTGTCATGACCGACTGAGCAGTCACAGCGTTATGTTCTTGATTACGCCAGTGGTGCTAAATACAGTAATTTAGGAAGAAGCTGTGTGAAAAGCTTTAGTTATCAGCTTAGTGCATCATCAGCCTTTTTTTTGTCGTTTCTTTTTTTTCTTTTCTCTGCACACACTGGAAGCTTTCTGTGTCTCTCCACCTGTTCTCCATAGGTGTCTGCCATCTTGTAATTAAAGGGCCTGAGAACAATGAATGGGAAAAGCTACCTACTGTGGGGAGAGGGGGCCTGGGGGAGCAGGGGGAGTTTTCACCACAGATTTGAACCATATCAGACCTGCAATACAGCAGGTTTATGTCCAGCTGGTCCTCTTTGTGGGACTGCACGACCTAATTATTTATCTTCCAGCCTGATTTTTATGTCCTGGGTTTGCACATTTTCTTCCATATAAATCCTGTCAAAGTTTTGTTGCCTCTTCTATTAACTTCTTCTCTCACCTTATCTTTCTTCCCTTTTCCTTTCATCTAAGAAAAAAAAAAAAAAAGAAAGCTTAGCAAACAGGAAAAAAAACAAAGTCTGAAAAATAGTCCTTTGGGGTTTTTTGCTAAATATATCCTAGCAGAGATTTCCCCAGAAGGTTTCAACAAGAAAAACTTTAATTTTATATGTACATGTGCACATGCCCACAAAGAATCTAGTGATTTCTAAAAGACCACACCAAAGTCATCAGCTAAACAATTTCAGTGGCACAGCCTGGTGAACAGAATTTGTAACCACCGGCCTCCAGCACAGACTTGAGTGAAAAGAAAAACATTATGTATGACCTGTCTTGGATCAGGCTAGGAAGAATGAAGTATATCTGATTGATGCAACCTCCACATGAGCAACAGTGAATATGTATTAGTTCAGCACATTACCCTGTTCATGGTTTTGAACTTTCCTTTGTCATTACTGCATGCTTGAAGGTGGTTCAAGATTAGAGCTTTTGTTAGGCTCCTTGGAGATATTTACTAAAGTGCACAGGCAAATAGCTTTCTCTGCAACTTTTCAAGGTCACCTGCACAAGCCTTCACCTTACCTTTCCTAATCTCGTTGCTGTGAGCTTTGTGTGGCAGCACTTTGGGTGACAGGGAGGCTTGACACCTCCTGGCTGGAGCCACAATGTTCTTGCCACCACTGTGCACCTGCAGTGGTGGCACCCAGCTTAGCAGTTCTGCTCAATACCCACAAATGCCCAGGGTGTTGGCACCTCGTGTCCTCAGCTGAATACACCAGTGCTGTTGCCCCCTCACCCACAGGCTGGCACCTTCCTGCTGAAGCCAATAGCCATGATGAAATGGTGAGTGGTGCTGCAGGCATCAACCCAGCATGCTCCCCTCATCCCACAACAAAAAAGCCTCTTGCTTTTGGCAGGTGAGACACAAGCACAAGTTTCCAAGGGGTGTTGTGGATGCTCCACCACTGGAAGTGTTCAAGGCCAGATTGGATGGGGCTTTGAGCAACCTGGTCTGGTGGGAGTTGTCCCTGTTCATGGCAGGGGAGGTGGAACTAGATGATCTTTAAGGTCCCTTCCAACCCAAACCTTTCTACGATTCTAGGTTTGTGCTGGGGCTGCTGGCCTGTGGCTGTGATGGAAGGGTGCACCTGTAATCCCTTCCCAATGGCTTGGCTCATGGGCAGACATAGAGGGAAGGTGGGATGGGCCTTTCTGGGCAGCCCAGAGCAAACAGGCAGCATGTGCCCCAGCTCCCCAGGGCCCCAGGGAAGGCACCAGGCAGAGAGAACCCTTCCCCAGCAAAACAGGCTGCTGAGGGAGAGGGAGCCAGCCTTTCTGCCCTCTCCTTGCACACCACAGCACCAAAGACAGGCTATCTGCAGCCAAGGGGGCCAGCACTGGAGGGAAGTCCTAGCAACACACAGCCTCCATGCAAAGACAAAAAAAATGAAGCTACTTCCATAACCCCAAACCAGAACAATGGATCTGGTGTGAAGCTCCTCTCTGGCAGACGTTTTGTGCCCCTCAGAAAGCATTCATTAATGGGGATGAAATACGGAGGCTTGCGCAGAAGCCAGTTTCTTTGCAAGCCAGCAGCAGGCCTGGATGGTCAAGACCCAGCATGTTCCCTGGAGCAGACAGAGCTCCACTCCCTGAGGGCTGCTCCCTCTCAGGCAGCAAGAAGGAGAGGATACAAGCTCTGCTGTTCCCATCTCAGAACTCTTTCCTCCAGCCAACTGCCTGCTGCCATCTGGGGTTGATTAGTCAGGCTTAGCAGTAATAACTTTTTTCCATTTCATTTGTCGCTGCACCTGCAATGACAAAAATCAGTGTATTGAGCACCTCAAGTAAAGCATATTTCTCCAGAACACATAATCACTTCTGGGAAAATAGTGATAGAAATTAGCGAGACCTTTCAGGACAACAAGGGCAGCACAAAGAACCCTCCACACTGATCTCCTGACAGCTGTGGGTGCCCACATTGCAAGGTGGGGGCACCAGCAACTGTGGAGACCCATGTGCAGCAGGCTGCTATCCTCCAGGGCCACCTCTCCAGGGGAGGGACCCCGGTCAAGGAGCAGAAGGTTCCTTCTCTGCTTTACTCTGGATCCTGGTAGCATTACCCCTACCAGCAGCACTGTCTCTGGGGCTCTGAGACAGGGAGAACAGTTGTGAATGCAGCCCCCAGTGACTTACACAAAGGGTACCATGCTTCCCCCTTTCCCATCCTTCTCCTCCATGCCTCTGTCCCTATCATTGTTTCTCCAGGGCTTGATAACTCACATAACTAATTCTGTTTCAGCTGCCCCTGATCCTCCCGCAGCACTCTGAGGGAGCTGTACTGCTCGTACCACCCTTCTGGCAGGCTTTGCCTCATAGGCTTATGCTACACCTTTTTTCCTGCAGCGTCCTCTGTGTTGTTTCCTGTGCCTTCAGATATTTGGGTTGCTTGATCTGACTGAGGCACTGAAGAGAAATGGGAAGTTCCTGGTGATCTCTAAAGGTGTCTCTCTCAAGTCAGTACAGTTACTTAAAGGACTCTTCAATCTGATTGGTTCAGCCAAAAGCTCAAGAGGCTTTTCTGGTTGTTTTTTTCCTGGCTTCACCATGGGACCACTGAGCGTATATTATCCCTCTTCTTTTCTCAGGATGTTTTTATTACTGAGGAATTTACACAAATATTTTGTGGCTCATTAGTGCCAGACTAGTGGTCCTTTCTGTGGAAAGTCAATTTCATCATATGAACTGATTTAACTGGGCAGGTCAGCCAAGTAAGGTAAGCAGGCTCTTGGTGAGTGTGTTTCTCATATTGCTTTGGCTTAGCTAGAAGATCTGAATACAGTGACTCAGGAAAGGAGGAAACAAAACCAACTTTTCAACCAGCTACTCATTCAACTTGGGACTATCTGGAAATCAGCCGAGGGCCAAGAAAGCTCTTTATTTTATCTGCACCCGTTCACTCCACCATCATAAAAGCAGGATCACAGAAAAAAACAGGCCTGTTTTTTTTTTTTTTTTTCTTCCATCACTGTTTGTTTCCTTCCTGAAACAATAATACTTGGAGCCATCACAACTGGTTGCTATGGAAGTGACTGAAATGACAAAGACGATTATGGTTTCAGGTGAGCAAACAGCAATGGGCACAGATGAGCTCCTAAAATACAGTTTGGCTGTGAGGAGCAACACTGTAGAGAGGCATTAGGGGACTCTTCTTGTTTTATTTGCCTTATTTACATGTTACTTCCAGCTCCACAACACCAAAGTGTCAGATTAGAGCTAAAGGAGTCACATGTAAAAAATGGGGAGGGTGCTAGAAGGGCTGAGGGGAGGGCTCTGTAGGGTTGCCCCCAGCAATGCAGAAGCACTCTGGAAATTTGTGCTCCTTTCTCCTGCACTCAGATTTCACTAAAATGGGACCAGTTAGAAACTCCTTCAATCCAGGAGCTGAAGCTGGATCTGGTTTGATCTGCAAAATTCCTGCAGCGACTCGATGACAGATATCAAGTGATGTGGCCTTTTTGTCACTGAAAGAAGGATCTAAAAAATCATGAGATAAATCAAAAGGAGGTGGCTTTATTGAAGGAGGACATTTTATTCCACCAAGGAATGTACCTACACAAAGATCCCCAAAGGGGGTTTGTGTGGGGGTAGGGAGATGGTCCTTATTGAGCCCAGAAGCAGAGCAGCAGCTCTGGAGCCCAGGGCTGTGGCAGCCAAGGTGCTGGGGACAGAAGTGGCAGACAGCAAAGGCAAACTGGCTAACTACAGAGTTCCATTTCTTTCCTTTTAGCACACCCCTGTCAAGCCCCATGAGGGCACTGCTGTGAGTTAGGGCAGTTTGGCAGAGGGAGGGCAGGTTCGACAAGCATTTGTACGTAGCTCTGCTCAGCAAACATCTCCCTCTGCCATGGCTTTTGCTCACGTCATGCGGGTGCCTGAGGAGCAAAAGGGCACTTTGCATGAGGAAGGGTGTGGGCAGCAGGGCCAAAGTGGCTGGAGCCTGGTCTGTGGTCTTACCACATGCAGTTAAGCACAGGTCTGAGGGGTAAAGCCCCAGACATGATGGCAAAGGTGTCATACGAGAACTCAGATTATCTGTCCTCCTCCCCACAGCTTTGATCTGGGTCTGTAACATTATACATGCATCTAGTTGGAGAATATAGCACTGTTTGGCTAGCTAGGGTCTGAAAATATATTATAAAAAAACCTTCTTTCTGCCGGCACGGCTCAGGGAAACTGTGGTAGAAATAACTGTGCTTATGCTCAGCTGTCAAAACCAGGCTGTTGCTGGTGCCCCTGGAACAGGAATGCAGCCAGGACCTTGCTGCCCGGCAGGAGAAGCGGGCCATGTCAGAGGTTTGCTTTTGTCTCTGGACCAAGGAAACGCCGATCAAAAACCGGGGAGGTGTTTTTGCTCCATGTGGAGGAATTTCCCTGCTCACCATGCCAGGAGGATCACAACCTCCCAGCTCCAGCCTCAGCTATGTGCAGGGCTGAGGTGGGAGAAGGGCACCAAACCCCCACTACCCTGAAGAGGTAACCCCCACTACAGCAGAAGAGGTAACCCCAGATGAGCCCTGTGGGGGACATTTGGCAGCAAAATCCTAAGTAAGTTTTTCCACTTAGACAAACTGCTCTTAATTAGAGCAGGCAATTTTAGGAACTCTTGGAGGCTGGCCAGCAGTTTTCTTTGGCCAGGAGCAGTGGGGCTATCTATTCAGCGAAACACCCAGTCAGAAAAAGCAACTACAGGGTCTTATGTGATAAGCTGAAAAGGAAAAAAAAACAAAGCAGCCTTGTAGATATTTCAGTCATGACTCGGTTAATTACACAGGCCCAATATAATAGTTATTTAACAGTACAGTTGTGAAATATATAATGAAAGAAATAATAATGTATGACATCAACGTAATTGCAGGAAAGAGAAGGCTGCTAGATGGTAGCCATTCACACATACAGTTCCAGGCTAAAAGGGAGAACTTTTTCATCTTCTGGGCCTTATAAAAAACTGCCATCTCCCCAGAGAGAGCGAAGATGGCTGCAATTATATCCCAGGGTCCTGGGTGTTTCTTATTTCCCAGCTCTGACACATAGTCGTGACAAAGAATTATATATTGCATTCATCACGCCTGCTCTCCAGGCATGATCCCCAAATAATTAATCCTTTTAGCTTACAAGAGCTGCCATCTGGCCAGTTTCCAATCAACCTGGCTGATTTTTCTACAGACTTGTCAGTTGCCCACACTCACGCGGGCACGTACAGCAGCCGCTTGACTCAGGTGCCTGGGTTTTCTTTGTGTTTAAAAACTAGTAACCTTCAGATATGCCACGTGCTGCCCAAACACAGAGAACATACCATCCTTTGCCTCCAAGAGCTTACTGTCTGGAGGGAGGATTTGGAGCTGTACATAATACAAAAAGCAAGACTCAAGCAGACTTCTTTGTTTGTTTGTTTTGTGTTGAAAAACTTACTCTGAATAAAAAGATCCAGAAAAAATCCAGCTGTTTTTTTTTTTCCTCAGTGCTCTTGGTCCTGCATGGCAATGAAATTAAAAAAGGGGAGAAAATCGTTTTGACACTGCAAGTCTGGAGAAGGACTGTGAAACCGAATTCAGTTTAAAGGAAGCGAAGTTGTCTTTGCTCCAACATGTCTGACCTGCCTTCTGTGTAGCAGGCAAACCTGCAGAAGGGAACTGATGCTCTGGAGCAGCTGTCCCACAACAAGGACATCTGGAACTTCTTGGAAAGTGTCCTCTGGGATCATCCTCAAACCCCACATGGGAGAGGATCTTCTCAGGGCTTTGCAGTGAGCTGTGATAAAGCCAGCATGCCCATAAAGAATGAACACCTGTATGTTTCTGAAAATAATCCATTTTATGGAAAGCACTGGGGAGAAACCTTCATAATTTCCCTAAGATCCATATCCTTCCTCTTTTCCTATGCCACTGGTTCTAGGGCAGGCAGAGGGTGAACCTGACCTTGGGTCTCATGCTGCTCTCTGCTGTGGTCAGTGTGGAGCCACATTTGCTTGGCTTGTTTGGAGAACAACCTGCCAGATCAGATGTAGCAGGTGGAAGAACACTTACCTGGTGTATCTTTCCAGGTCTGAGCTATCAAACTTGCTGGATCCAGGAGAATTGAGGTACTGTGTGCATGAATAACTGGCCAATTGTGGCATCTACTGCGCTTTAGCAATAGGATACTGAGGGAATGTAAAGGACAAGGACCTGTGGTGAAGTGCTTCTGAAAATCTCAGAATTGGATTCAAACCATAAAAAGGTGGCTTAATGCTTTATGAATGTACTCCCAAGCGAGTGTCCTCCAGCTGGGGAAGTTAAAAACATGTTGTGGTTCTCCATGGTGCAGTTCTTTTCCAAAAAGGGATTTTTTAATAGGAAAATTAGGGTTCTACAGAGACCATTTGGGCAACAAAAGAAAACAGAGGTGTGTTTATGTAGCTGCTTTTTTGGCTCAGCCTAGAACAGGAAACTTTCTTCTGTAGGCCACCTGGCCAGTCTTAAGAACCAAGGTGCAGCTAGTGAAATTAGGCTCCTGGTGACACCTAAAGTATTCATTATCATCAACACAGACTCTGAAAAGAGCTAGGACAGGGCTGCTGGGGGGGATTTTGGTAGGCAGTTCTGCTGTGATGCAAGTTGAAGGAGAAACCTTACCCCACTCTCTCTGGGGGACTTTCTGTCTGCATAGCAAACAAAGAGAAATACCCAAGGCTTTGTTCTCCATTTAATTTTATTATTAAAGTCACTTGATAGCATTAATTCCCATGGGAGGAGATCAGCAAGTATTTTTACAGATTTGAGTGATGGGGACAGAGGAGTGTTACCAGAATCCAGATTAGCAATTGCACTGCAAACTTCTATCTGAAGTTTGCTTGTAATTTGAATATTTGGGGTAGATAGAAAAAGTCTCCAGGTACAGTGAGCTGGATTTTTTTTTTCATGAAACTTTTGTATTTCCATTGAAAACCCTGAAACTTTCGATGTTTCAAACTTCTTAGTGGGCAGCAGTCTCTTATCAATCTGCATCAAAGCTGCTCAACACAAACTGTCTCAGAAACCAACTTCTGCTGCTCAAGGGCTTCATCTGCAAAGAATCAATGAAAAATTACTCCCCCTAGACATGCTAGCATGTGGAATTCCTGTTTGCTAAAAACCAGACTATGTAGCAGCACTGTACTAGTATAAGATGAATAGTTATATAGCTGAATAACATTTCTCAGTTGATGAACTCTGTTGGAGTTGGGTGGACGCTAGATATCCTTGGCTGCAATGGTTTTCTGTGAAAGAGAACCTTTTTTTTTTAAGGTTATGAAAGAATAGGAACTAAAAACTAAGTATGTACATGCTAACAGCAGAAGAACACCACATTCTTCCAAATGAAGATGTGAATGGGTCAGATCAGTGTTGCTACAAACTCTTTTTCTCCTTATAACTTTCAGGCTCATGCTTAGTGAGTCCAGGTGGGCTGTGAAGGGAACAGGAGTTTTGGAAAGCAGCCTTAAGGAGCAAGGCTGCAGATAGCAGCTCACAGGTGGAGCTGCTGCTTGGTCCCTGGGGATGGCCAGGCTGTGTACCAACCCTCCTTTCCAGCCTTGCCCATCCCACAGCTCTCCACCTGAATCATCTGCTTCTCTGCTGTGGAAAACTTTAGTTACTTACTAAAATGAGCGTTAAGGGTTAATTCTTCCTAGTTTCCATGATTTCTCTCCCGAATTTGAGTGTATTACCTTATTCTCCCTTCTTTTTTTCCCCAAGAAGAGCTTTTCTTGCATTTCAGTCCCCCTGCCACAATTCTCACAGAGTATTTGTTCACCTAAGTATAGGTGCTCTGTTAGCAGGAGAAATCCTTTGGCAAGGTAACAAAAGAACAAATTATTAGATATTTACAGAAATTAAGGTGAATTATATTTACATAAAGGGCCTCACAAAAATTTGCTTGTTTGCCAGCCCAGTAAACTTCTTGACCAAGGCTTTTTTTTTTTTTTTTTTTTTAGATTTGTTGGAAACAAATTTATTTTCTTATAGCTCTAACAGGCACCTTGAAATTTCTGAATGGCTTATCAGCCCACCTTGGTGTGACAGGTTTCTTCAAAAGTGCTGATTTTTCTAGTAGAAAGAAGCAATGTGATGTGCAAACCCAGCGCAGCAAGAGGAGCAGGTGAGAATACAGCTTTCATGACAGAAGGCTTCTGAACACCAAGGCCAGTTGACTAAGGTTGTGATCACCTTTCAGATAGAAAAAAAAAAAAAAGTCTTGGTAGGTACCACGGTATCTAGTGAGACTTCCTTCTCTGCTTAAAGGTGAACGTGTTACAGCAGGATGAGGAGTTTAGCTGTGTTTTCCCACCAGTTTGACAATTGGATGACTGCTACTTGCTGGCCCTCTCTCCTTCCCACACCTGCTCTTTCTGTAAAAACTATATGTTAGGGTGAGGAGGGAAGGTTTCAAACCCTCTCCTTCTTTTTTGGGCAAACCACAATCTCTTGCAGTAATCTTGAGCATCAGCTCCCTTCTTGCCCAAGGAGTCCCCTGGGAAGCCAGGCTCACGTGTGGCCCAGCGAAGGGGAGCTAGAACCTCTTTGCAGCAGATGAGCTGCTTTTTACATTAATTAATAAAGGGGCATAAACAAATTAGCATTGTTGTCAGAGGCTTTTGTGTGTTTCTGTTGAGGCTGGATTCTCCCCACAGGGACAAGCACAGGCAAAATACCCGTGCAGCAGCAGGAACCAACAGTTGTCGCCAAATCTGTCTGAGGGTGTGTCGAGGAATGAGGTGATGGGACCAGCAGGAAAAAGCAATAAGGAAACACTGAGGCTGGCTCTCACATATGGGATTAACCATCCAGTAGCTAAATGTTTATGTCTATGGCTACAGCTGTAGTGTGAGGTAGTTGCAACAGTTAGCTGCACAAGTACCACGTGATTAGTGGAGAATGGTCTGTGTAATAGCTTGGGAATATTTATATAACTGACAATTCCTTATAAATAACTCTCATTATCCTCCAATACTAAGCTACCTTCCTTCAAGCCTAATTGAATGGACATTTAAGATGTTTAATTTAGTGTTTTCCCAATATAACCACAGGATATTTTCACCCTCTCGTTCTTTAGGGGTTGGGGGGGCAACTGAATCAGCATCTTCCACATCTCCAAAGCAGTTTCTGTAGTTTATGTAGTGTCTGGAGGCCATGAGGAGTTTTGTTGGTAAAAATGAAGGAGCTGTTGCTACAACAAACAACTTGTTCACATTGCCTGCTTATTCAGGTCCTTGAATACACTTTAAATATGAAAGCATGGGGTGCTGATGATGCAAGAGGTCACTAATAATGCTCCTACCCATTAATTATAAATGTATAAATAACATGTAAGCAACACATTATTGATTCTGGTAGCTGTACTGCAGTGAATTAAAAACAAGAACAAAACCCTGGTGGGAAATGTTTCAGGGGCTGGTTTTATTTTCCTTCAGTGTGACCCTTCCACACACTGTACTCTATTTTGAGTCATCCAAAGTCAAGCTTGGACCAAAGATTGCATTTCATTTCGTACAAGGTTTTTTCCTATGTCTTTCTTATTTTATATGTGTACATTTTAAAACAAAAGCTCTATTTTAAAATCAACACATTGCCTTATTTTTAAAATATCAATGCATTTCCTGAAGTTTGGGGTTTTTCTCTCAATCTCTTTTAAAAATCTATTTTGTCAAACAGATTGAAGTATGTAAGTAAGTATTCAAATATGTAAATAATAGTTGTCTCTTCCTCCTCCACTTTTATTATTTATCATGTTCAAGAAATATTTTGCTCAGCTCTGATTTCTGGTCGCTCAAGTCCTCATGAGCAGCTGGGACCACAGCTGTGATGGTATACTCCCACTGCTGCACTGAATGTGTTTGGAGCACCGTGCCCCTTGCTAGGAGACAAGCAAGCCTCACCTTACCTACAGCTAATAATTTCACTCTGAGACCTGACTGTATTATTGTGATGTAACACTATGTGGAATTCACCTGATGCAAAGAAAAGAAAAAAAAAAAAGTGCTTGGGTTTTTTTCTCTATGAAGAACTTTTTAAAAAAATATTTTGGATGCTTTGGGGTTTTCAGTCAAAGATAGAAATCATCCACTGAATATTGACTTTTCAGGAAAGCATTGATAATAACAAGCCATTTTTACACAATTGTGTTAATTTGGGCCAAAAAGTGGGGGGTTTCCATCTAGTTGTAAAAAGTGTGGTTTGCTGACCAGTTATAATTATTGCTACCTTTTTCTTTTGTTTTCTATCAAAGCAGCAGCAACCAGATCAATGATTTGCGAGCTCCAAAGCCCATCACTGCTCAAAACTTCTGGCCTTAAACAACATCTGTAAAGCGAGAGTCCCAGAGGAAGGTGCTGACTCTATTGCAGGCAGGGTAGAGGGTCCTAAGCTAAGAGAGCAATCGAGTGGTGGGCTCACTCTTCTCTCAGGGGAGAAGTGGGTTGATTGCAGTGGTTTGAATTAAGGGGTCATGTAAAAAGACTGGGATGCCCCTGAGGCTGGGGAAACAGAGGTTGGTGCAGAAGGCCAGCTCTTAAACTTCGGAAGTATCTGGGCATTGGGCTGCCTCTGTTTTGCAGTTGAATTTCCTCGTCCACACGAGAGCAAGAATGTGAAGAGGAGCTGGAGAAAAACATATGGGCGATGGAGACGAGAGAGGGTGGAAGCCAATATCTGTGTTCAGCTCGTGGGAGCAAGATGAGATGTGGTAAAAATTAAGTGGGTGCTTTGTAAATTCCCCGTACGTCTGTTTTCGGTGGGTTAATAGCTTGACTCAGCATAGAGGAAAGACAGATTTCCTTCTCAAGCACAGTTTATGAGCTCAGACCAAGCTTTTGATTCACACGTTGAGTGGGTTAGTTTCACAAGTCTTCTAGTGAATCTTTGAAATTGGATAAGAGCAAAAACCACAGTAAAAAAGGCTGCTTGCATTTCTGAGCACATAACCACTGCAGTTTCATTATGATCTAATGTTTCATTGACCAAACCTTGGCTTGGGAAATAGCAGAGATGGGGTAAAATACCATCCTTGAAAAACTGATACATGAAAAACAAAAAATTAGAACTGTGAAGCAAAAAATGGGTGGTCTTATAATTAAAATGTGCCTTTTTTGCTTTAGATTTATAAATGGTTTGAACCTAAAACTACTAGACATCCTCAAGAGACAAGACTGAACAGTAGCAAGCATGATGCCTGTGTGCTCCAGGAATGGAAATATGATATGGAATCCCTCACCCCTGGCTGATGTAGTCCAGGCTATAAATCAAGGCCTCATCACAGATGGGAACCACTCGCTAGCTTCCAGGGAGATGCTGGACACCTCCCAGGCAACCCTTGTGCCTGCTGAGAATGGAGTGGATGCACTGCATAGACCACTTGGCCATAGTCTGCCACAAAGGACTGTCCAAACTTTAGTGTGACTCCAAGTCTTTCTGCAATTTTTAGTGGTGGCCTGTTTCACAATGAGGATTGGCACTGGCTCCTTTGGTATCAACAGCTTAAATGCCATCCAGAAGAACTGTCAGCTGCAGCTCCAGCTTTTTAAATGGCAGAAAGCTGAAAATTTCTGCAGTGATCCCTGTTCTGCGGGCAAAAGAAGACAGGGGAGCTGGAAAGCAGTTGTTTCTTGATGCTGTCTTCCTGCTAAATGACCGTCTCTGGAAAACCAGTAGTTGCCCTCATGAGTGAAGCACAGGTTTGATTAGATAAGCTGAGAAAATGATCTTCCTGAGACCTGGTGTTGCTGCCAAATATGTTACTACTACCAATCTGTCTGGTTCTTTAAAAACTACTTGTGCTTTAAACTTGTGCAATTCCTTCACATATGAAGTGTGACCTGCAGTTTTATTACCTAGCTGCTGAGGTGAGGAGGGGGAACTGCAGGATTAAAACAAAAGTTAAACGAGTTTCCAGCCCTTGGGACCGTGACAAGGAAGCTTAGCAATTTGATAGCATGCACCTTAGGAGCTCAGAAACTGGAAGGCAAGGAGCTGATCTTGTGTTTGCCATCTTCTAATGCTTCCCAGGAGCATGCTAACAAGGAGCCTTGCCTGTAATTTTGTGGTATTGTTGAACTATTTTAAAGCGTGTGAAGAGCTTTAGAAAGTGGCTTAACCAGTCAACAAACTGCACGCATATCTGAAGAAATCATAAAATAAATCACGCGCCTGCCTCTAATGCCCATGTTGAGGCCAAGTAACATTAAAAAAAAAAAAAAAGGCTGCAAGACTGAAGTAATGTGTGCAGGAATTCTGTTGTGTTTTTTTTTTGTTCCTACGCACATGCCATTGGTGTGAGGTAGTGTTTGTACTTCACTCACGGTGGCTGGGAACGTCACTGTCTGGCACCATACAGGTAAGAGATTCGGGACAGCTTAAAGGTGGTGACACACTTGTTTTTCTTTCCTTTTTGATTAAGCATGTTCATTTTGCACCAAGGTCATAGTGTGTGGGGGAGGACTGGGGGGAGAGGAACAAAACTTAAAGGGGAAAAGAATGTGCAATAAGACATGGAAATTAAGAAGTCCTGGTAACTGCATGCAGCACAGTACTTGCTAGAGGAGCTGATCCAGTGCCTGCTGAGCCCAGGGGTGCTTCTCAATGCTCCTCCAGCCCCTTGCACCCCTGCAGCAAACCTCTGGGGCACATGGAGGCTGCACAGGCTCATGGCCTTGGTCAGTTCTCCACGTGTGAGCAGTTGCCTGGCTAGCTGCCTGCCCTTGCTGGCTACCCCTGCTGAAAGCCAGGTGCTCTCAGACCTTGGAGGATGAAGGCTTTCTGGGTGGTATGCGGAGAGCTAGGAATGTAGGCACACAGTGTTGCCATGGACTAGGCACACTAGAAACACATCTGTGTTTCCTGGCTGCTCTTTGCATTAAAAATCAGGGTATCAGCTGAAGGTCACCCGAGCTAACCCAAATGAGGGGTGCAGAGCTGGGGTCAATGACCATGCTGTTGCCCCCACTTCACTTACAGCCCCCTCATTTGACTCCCTACAATGCCCTTAGTGTTTGAAACTTGTAAAATTGTATGTGGAGTTTTTAACAGCTTTGTGAAGGGCTTGCTTCCTCCATGGGTTTTGCAAATGGGCTTAATCTGTTTATTTAAGGAGTATAGACTATGAAAGAAACACAGAAAGCTGAGGACACTTGCCATTATAGAAATGCTACTCAACTGAAAGGGAATTAATTTTTGGTCAGACTGAAGTTTGCTACAGTTTACTTAACGTAGCCAAATGCAGCATGTGTACCTGAGACAGCTGGGGCACAAAGACAGACCACGTAGCAAGGATTCAGCTCCTTTATTGCTGATGTTGAAGTCCTTGGGAGCTGTCTCAAGCCAAGATCCTTGAGGTATTTTGTGGTTTTTTTCAGGCTGACCATTAACAAGATGTGAAGAGGAAGCTGGGGTGCTCTTGATAATGTTAAGGTAAAACAAACAAATGGTTTAATTAAAAAAAACAAAACAAAACACAAAAAAAAGCTCCAAAACCAAACCAAAACCAACAACAAACCTTTCAGCCTACTTTATAAATCATAAAATAAATATGACCCTTTGGTCATGTCTCAGCACATTCTTAATTTTTCTGCCACAATTTCTTTTTCTTTTTGTGTTTAGGCCTGAATGAGTCACCTGTAAAGATTGGACATAATTTGTACACAAACGTGTAAGAAATTATTGGCCATGGGGACCCCTAAATAGTCACTTAAACAGCCTTTCTCTCCTAGTACCTCTCTTACACAAACCTGTGCTCTAGCAGATGACAGCACCTCAGCACAAGAGGCGGTAATGTTCTGAGCTTCCAGAAATGTAGGAAAAAGAGGTCAAGTTTTCAGTTCCTGGGGGATCCTAGGCAGTGGATGATGCTCCATGCTACAGAAAAAGAAAGGACAAGAACCTTGTCCTCTGCCCAGACTGACTGGAGAATGAGAGGGGGACATCTTTTCCTTATTCTGCATCTAATAACCCATTTAACCTTGAGCAAAAAAGCATGAGACAGTAGCCTTTCAGGACACTGAAAGGCTTTTGAAATCATGAAGAGATGCAGGTCTTCCTGCCCGTGTCGTGTCTTGAGCTGTATTCCCCAGTGTGAGGAAGTGGGGTGTGGAAGGGCTCTGGGAGGAGAGGTGTTTTCCAGGCTGTTGTGGCTGCTCTTCCAAAATCTGTGGTCATTTGAACTACAACCATAAGGTGGACACAAGTGCTATCAGTGAATGGTAATTAGGTTTCTTTGGTTGAAAACTGGAGGCAGGCTAAGAACTTTGTATCTAAGAGGATTTTATAAAGCACAGATTATTTGTGTAAGGCATTCTGGAAACCTAGGGCCTTGACTTTTTATGAGATTTGCAATATAAGGTGGTTTCAGCTACTGAAGTGAGACAAGCCTGCTATGCTATAGTCAGTATTTCTGCTTTCTTTGTATTCAAAACTGGTAAAGTTATGCAGCAGAGAGAAAATTTTTAAAGGTGAAACAACTCTGAACAGGATGAGAGAGGATAATTTCAGTTTTGGGTGTAGTTTCAGGTTGTTCTTTATTTTATCTGAACCGGTTGTCCCACCCCTAATTACAACACTATTAAGACATTCCTGGGTGTGGTCACTTGAAAATCTTAAGTGGGCAAAAATTTTCAGCTATGTAAGATACTTAAGATGTATTATCAACAGACCACTTTAAACAGTCCAGTGTGGTCTCACTGGCTTCTTCACTGGCTTGTGACCCTGTGTTTGCTGTAGCTTCAGCACAGAAAGGGTCATGTCACTCATTTTTATTGAACTTAGTCAGCACAACAGAGGACTACGTTCTCCCAGCCACAACTCAGATGCTCAGATAAAGCTCTTCAGCTCAAACACAGTCCTACAGAAGGAGCAAAGGGTTCTTAGCAGCTCCCACTGCATTTTCATTGAGAGTTTGCAGGGCCTGTGTTGGTTTTTTTTATCTTCAGATTTATTCAGCTTGCACTGCTGGCAATCTTTTCCATCTTCTTCATTTGTGGGTTTTTTCCAAGCCAGGTAAAAATTTCCATTTGCAGAGCAGATGGTGCAGCAAGACACTTGGCTTTGACTCACCCGTGGCTTTTATCTTGTTTCTTAGGATCTGCTGTAAATCACAGTGCATGTGTGACAGCAGTTATAGTACATTTGTGTGCAAAGCCTACTCTGGATAATTTGATAGCTTGTTAGCAACCAGAAAACTAATTTGGCTTCATAACTGTTTCTGCCTCTTCTGAATCCGTGAAGATTAGTAACATTTGGAAAGCTTTCCCATAACACTCTGCTGCTATTCAAAGTATACATTGTTACCAGCTACATGGATATTTACAAACTTAGCATAAAACAAAACAAACACACAACACCCCCCCCGCAAAACCCCCCCCCAACACTCAGCAGTATCAGATTGAAAGCTAAGAAGAGCTGATGTATCAGGCAACAGCACAGGTTATTGTGCTGGGTTTCATTGGATGTGCATGGGAAGCCTAAGATCTTAAGATCTTAGGATGCTTGGTTTTGTCCTGCTAAGCACCCAAACTTAGATGCACATCTATGATTTACTTACACTATTTCACTCTAGCATGTGGGCTAGAGAAGTCAGTAAGAGAGGGAAATATGCCTTGATGAAAAACTAGTGTGTACTCTCACTGGCTGGGCTGGAAGGTTGATGAAATGAAGTGCTAAGACCAGCTCTGTCCTTCTGTACCAGAACCTGGAAGCACAAAGGTGCTCTACCAGTTTCCTTTTTTAAAGTTAGTTGACCAATCTTCTAATGAAATCCTAAAAATTGGCTAGGTTTGATCGTGTTCTTCTTCCTTCTGAGATGATTTATCTGCAGCTGGGCTAATGTTGGAAATGAGGTGTGAGAATTGCCTTTCTTTTTAGCCTTAGCTATCAAGAAATGTGGATATTTGAGCTCTCATTTACATTTCCACGGAGCCAACTTTGCAGCAGCTGGGGTATGTGTACACAGTATATTGCAGTGCTGTGTGGGAAGTCTCTGGGGGAACCCCAGGTTCAGGAGAGATGTAGTTGTGTCAACATGATGTGATATTAAGGCAAAGTCTCTGTACTAAACTGCAAAGTTATGCCCTCAAAGTCAGGTCCAACCTCATGGCAGAGGCCTGAGGTGAGCTCGTGCAGTTTGAGTAAAAAGCCTCCTAGTTAGGCAGCTCCTGATTACTCAAAGGCTGGAGGCTGAGCTGAGTAGAGAGCAGCCTTCAACCTGGGCTCCCTGTTTGCACAGCCTGCTTTCCTGTTCAGAGGGACAGGGATGAAATTCTAGCCTCGTGATGGAGACATGATGAGCATGGTAGATGGGCCAGGAACACTCATCTCTGATGAAGTGGAGGTTTTAAATTGTCATGCCAAGTGAAACGTTGTCAGCAGGAGAAAGTGAGCTCTGCCCTTCTTGCTCTCTTTGCCCCTGAGTGTCATCTCATACGTTCAGGACTGTCATCTAAAGGACATAGGGTTGGGGGTCAGACTCCCTTGCATGGAGAAAGGGAAAATATCAGATCTCCTGCATCTCGGATGCATGACCTGACCACTGAACTATTAGATACGGGAGCAGGCCTGGTCCTCAAGCATCCCAGAAAACCAGTTCTTCACTTCCTTTGCTTGTTTTACCGGTGTCACAAAAGAAAACTATTTTATCTGGGACAAATTGAATACTAATGTTCAGCACCCATCACTTCCTCTGGCTTACAGCGTTGCAGAAAAATTGAAAACACAATGTGGTTTGAACCCTTTCCTTTTAAGTTTTTGGCTTGGTCATCAGACAGGGGGAAAAACGGCTTATTTATACATTTAAAAGGTAAATAGGAAGTCTTATGCTCTAAGTACTGAATAAATAATCCTGCAGAATTACTGAAAATTATCAAAGAACAAGTGAAACTTTTAGCTTTCTTTATATACCTTTCCTCATATATTTATTTATTTATTTTGCTTACGAACTGTTTGTAGTAGTTAAGTTCTGCAAACTTACAAATGATTTTTCAAGGATACCCTTTGAATACTTGGTGCCAAACACCTGGTAATTTAGGCCTGTGATCCAGACTGCTGTCATTAGCAGAGGCACTGTGCTCAAGGTTGCACTGTGTGTCACACAGGCCTATACAAGAACAAATCTGACAGGTGGGAGGGTTTGAGACTGCCTAGAGGTGATACGATATGCTGTTTCCAAAATGCTTGATGTTGATTCTTTTATTCAAAAAAAGAATTTGCAGTAGTTGCTCCTATTAAAGAGAAGGCACAGCAACATCATAAAGGAGACTGAAACACGGACAACTAATTGTGGTAAACTCCCTGCTATTAAAATAAATAGAAAGGTTTGAGGTTTGTGGGACTCACACTCCACAGAATTTTTCTGGCAAAAGGCTCATCAAGGACAGCACACATTAGAAAACCGAGAGCTCCTTTTTTGTTATGGCAACAAGAACAGCAGCAACACATAAACACAAGCCCCAGATAAGCTAGAAAGGTTATCTTTCTTTTAAAAGCCATCCTTGCCCTAGATCAAGGCTCATAAACAGTTTGTACGCTTCCCAAAGGCAGGAAATCTTACAGTCCTGTGCCCATGAATCTGTTTGCGATGTACCTGCTGCCTTTGCATGCCTCTAAGTGAGCACTACACTGTTCTCCCTTGGAGGCTGTATCTCTGAGCAGCAGGTCAAAGCAACAACCACTTGTCCATACAGGCTGCCTTTACGCTAAATGTACGTTAAGCTAGAAAATGTTGAGGATTCTCCTAAGCACAGATGGAGACATCTCAGGAGCCACAGGCTTTCAGCAGAGCTCAAACCTTACTTAGGCACCACCTAGATCAGGGCCAGATTTTCAGGGTATTGTGCCTGTGGCCAAAGAGGTTACTTCTGCAAGCAAGCAAAGCACTTTAGAAAACTCAGTTCCTATTTTTTAGTGCTGAGGTGGGATGAGAGTTTCCTGAAATCCTGTTACAGTTGAGGCTTGGTCTCCCTTTGAATATCTGGTCCCTTAGTCTTTATTAGTCTCTCTGCAGTGAGCTGAAGAAAATCATACCACCAGTGCGGCTTTCAGACTGGTATTTTCTGTAGGTTGTCTATATTTGAACATCTTGATGTGCTCTCCAAGTGGCCATGTGCCTTGATACAACAGCTACCTGTTATGTTTCATTAGACAACACAAAGGAAGGAAATGGTGCTGCATTGAGGGCTGGAAATTGCCAAGGTTGAATGGTACCATGTTGCCTGGCCAGTAAGAACTGTGTTCACTAGAGTTATCCAGCTAAGGTGTAAAATAACATTATCAAGTTAATGAAGGCCAGGATACAGTAGATTATAGTGGGGGGAAAAGTCCTGGGTAGTACAGGTTCTGGGAAATGTTTAGTCCAGACAGCTCAAAAGCTCTCCATGGAATCAATCAACACCTGGCCTGATGTGGAGCCAGGTCTGATCAGTTCAACAAGACCTTCCTCCCCTGTGTCCTCCGAAGTACATCCAAGGCCCTGGGAGAGGGCTCATCAGCTGAAGCCCAGCCCCACATTCACACCTCCTGCCCTCTTAAGGAGCCAACATCACAAGTCAAGGGAAATAGCATGACAGTCTCTGTCTAAAGCGCGTCATCACGTTTCCATTTGAGCAGCATGGAGGCTTCAGCTGCTGTGCCCTTGTTCCTGCCTTCTTGGTGCTGGCCTGCACAGGGAAAGAGTTGCCAAGGGATGGGAACAGGGAGAGAGAGCGCCTAGATGGTGACATTCAAAAGCTCTAAGAAATGAAAGGTTCCTCCTCATCTTTCTTACAGTCTGTTTTCTGCAGCTGGCTCCCCTTCGTGCTGGCTTTGTCCCGCCCCTCCCCCAGCTCCGTGAGAGGATGCAAAGAAAGGAGTTCCCTGAAGCACCGGGGTTTCACTCTGCTCGTGAATCACACTGCTTTCGCTCGGTGACGTACCCGTGCATGTCAGAGAGCTCAGCCAGCCATTGCTTTCTGCCTTAAAGGTTATTCAGCAGCACGGATTCCCTTAAATGACTGCTAGAAGTCTCAGCAAATTCTGAAGCGTGAAGGTTATTTTTTTCTGTTCCTTTCTGAAGGAGGGGATTTGTGTTACTGTCACCATTACGCCTCTGTCCTTTCCCAGCTAAGCCTGTGACTCTGCTCGGCCTCCCAAAGTAAGGAGACACAGGTCTGTCAACTGCATCACTAGATTTTAAAAGGAAAGCCTGGATGCAGCAAAAGGTGACCCTGAAGACAATCCTCTCTATCATCTCTTTTTGATCAAACAAATATGACTCACTCTCTTACAAAAGCTCTTCACCAGGTATCTGGGGATATTGCAGATGGGGTGTAGCTCGTCCAGCTGCAAATGCCTGCAGACAGCTCTGTGCCAGTCGCTCTGGGCTCCCATTATTGCCAGTGAGAAGAAGCAGGAGTTCCCATGGCATGAGTCATCTGACTTCTAGACCTCTACATGAGGATGAGACAAACTGTGTCCCAGAAATGCCCACTTCTCCCAATTTTCTGTAAATAGCTAACTCAGTTGGAAACATCCGCTTGAGGTGTTGCTTTCTATTTGTTCCCAAACATGGAAGATTTCAAAGGAAATAGGAATTTCCTCCTTCTCTTTTTCCCCTCTCCCTTTTTTTAATGACTTCTCATCTACTGTTGTTTTGGAAAATCTCTGGGTCGCCACATGAATTCCACTCTGTGATACTTATGAAACTAACTCTCTGCCTTCCTCCCCTCCCTGGTGTGGTATAAGAAAACAAATCTGGGTGACTGGTTGTCATTCAGTTGCATGACGTTCTTTGAAGAGGTGGATGATCAAGTCTTGATGCAGTAGCTATGTTTCAGCTAGAAAAAAAAAAATGCTGCTTGCCTTAAAGGATTTTGTCTGTTTGATACTTTAAATACATATTTATATTCTGTTACAGATGGGAGCACTGTAAGTACTGTATGGAAATAAATCACAGATATCACTGTTTGTCAGTTGGTCTGCTCCTTCCTATCCCCATCTCTGTAGCAGACAGCTGAATCCTTGTTTGGATGCCTGGTGAGTTTTAGGACAAGCTTTTAATCTTGTATTTACCCATTATTATGGCCATGATTCAGCGAGACATTCATACGCTTGGTGCTAACCAAACTCATGAACTAACATTTAATCAAGGGCCACTCATGCACTTGAGATTGGGTATGTGCTTGGGAACTCTGTTGAATCAGGACCACCATGCAATTCCTCTTTTCCCTACTGCTTACTTACTGTGTCAGTGTTTCTACTCCCCACAGGTGCTGGGAAAGATGTGTCCTTGCTCACAGTCAGAAATTATATCACCTGCCTTTAGCAATGTTATTCTCTTTCCTGCTGAGCTTAGGCAATACTGCAACATGCCTAAACAGTGCATCCACAACAATGAATGGCATCATCTTGCTTTCAAAACAAACCTGTGGTGGGTGGAATTAGCTGTGCAGAATGATGCTGGCCTGATTGATAACAATCAGTGAAGAAACTTCTTCAGCTATTCAGTCATTCACCTCTGGTCACCCCCATTTTAGAGAGGGTGAGAGCTGGTTGTACTCTCTGCCTTCCCATTACCAAGACAAAGGAAAACTGCTAATATTTTTATATTTTTTAGTCAAATGTTCATTTAAATGGGTCAGTGTTTATGAACTGGGGGAAAAGAGGGGCATTTCTACATCACCTGATGTGGTTGTAGATAATCTGTCTGCTCAGCTTACCCTTGTGTCTGCCCTTAATGCAAATCTACCTGCTCCTGTGAACCACAAAACACCTGCCTGTAGCCTGTCCTGTGCACATACAGATATGGTATTTCCTTCCTGAGCTAAAAGGATATCTGAGTAAAGGGAAGAGTACTCTACTTTGTGGTAAACAGTTTGAGTGTGTTTTGTCTGCCTTATCTTGTATGTGTGTCCAGTTTTTCAGAAATGTGTGAGAATAATTTCAATGACACCATCAGCACATCACATCACTTCCTGGGTGGTACGTAACATCATAAATGAACATATATTTGGGTTATGAGGTGTTTTTTTCCCCACCTTCCTATGGAAAACCCACTCAACTATGAACTGAGTATGCTAGATGGGTGAAGAGGGGAAACCGGACAAGAAGATGGCGAGAGCTGTGAAGACAGCAGTGTGATGCCTGGGAGAAGGCAATGGAGATCAGGTGGGGGAACATGAACAGTGCAGGAAAGGGTACTAGGATTAGGAAGCAAGAGTTTGTGGAGAGAAGCCACAAAGGCTAGTCTGACTCAGAGAAAGGAGGAGGAGGGGATGTCTAGGCAGGGAGGATGGAAGCAGTGGGAGAGTGCTGAGGTTTTCCCTGAGACTTTGAGAGAAAAAGCTGAGGAGAGGTGAAGACCAAGTCTTTAGAGTACAGAGAGACAGGTTGCCCAAGGAAACAGCGATTTAGACCCTAGTGTACATGTGAGTGGCAGAGCCCAATGGTAACAGAAAGGTTGGCTTGTCTCCTGGCAAGACAAAGCTAAACAGAAGGTGAAGGGTTGAAAGGAGACCATAATCAAAGAGTAGGAACTAAGTGCCAGCTGGATGGAGGCAGGGCTTGAGCATGGGGCAGAAGGCTGGTGCCTGGCAGAGCAGTTGAGGGCACCCGGTGTGGATTGTGTTGTGACTGATGAACTGAGCTGCTAGTCCTCAGTGGTCTAAGCTTGTTAGACCTTAGATACTAAAGGCTGAGTGCAGCCAACTGCAGGACTGGTGGTTCTAAATGGGGAAAGGCTGGCTGGAATTATGAGGTCTTCAGCTCATCACAGTAGAGGATACCAGGGTGCCAAGAGGGAGAAGAAGATGGGACTGGAACAAAGATGGTTGCTGACCTCCTATTCTTCTTCTTGCCAAATCCAGGATGTCAAACCTGCAGAGAGCATACAGAAAAGAACATACTGCCTTGAGAAGATATCGCTCTTCAACACAGCCAACACAGCCTTCTGAAAAGTGCTGGGTAATTTAATGTTTTTGGTTATGTATCAGTTGGTACCAGGGATGCATAAAATACATGTGAGTGCATCTTACAGTGTATCTTAAAGTACATGCAAGTGCTTTACTTCCCTTGAAGGACTCAGTCTGAATTTCAAACATCTTTTCCCTAAGATTATGTTTTCAGTGACTGAACTCTGTTGCAGCTTATTCTGCAAAGCTCTTGTTAATGGTGGTAAACACAGTAGCTAAAAACTAGCAGTGATCAGCTATTCCTTCAGTTGTCTACAAGTGGGGTTCAACTAGCAGATATTCTGCAGGGTATTTGATTCAGCTGGACTTGGTGGTTTCTCTCCTTGAAGATACTGAGCACTGTGTAATATTGAGTACTGGGAAGGCTCAGGCTCTGAGAGTTTCAAGCTTCCAGTACCAAAACGGGCATATTCATCCTTTTCTCTCTTGCCTCAGTTTTCCACCTTTAAATGGATTTTGTGAAGCTGGATGAACCCCCATGGCAAATGGTCTGACACTTTAGCAATAGGGAGTTTGGAAAAAAGCTGTGAAATAATAATTTTCTGAGCAGGGCTGGAGCAGTGTGCAGCAAAGCCAGCAGCCATGTGACACTGGGTACCGAACAGGCCAGAGGCCAAACAGCAGCGCGCTGCCCATCTTGTGCTGAGTGAGGTAAGACAGTGTGGAGCAGGCAATTAGAGATTATTTCCCAATGCAGGCACACAAGGATGATCAAGTAAGGCTGCACAGGTGGCCTTAATCGTAGCATTTCCTAACTTTGGACTCCACACCTCCATTAACACTGTTTTAAGGGGCATACTGTGTGCTGTCAGGAACTGATTCTGGGGAACGTACATCAGCTGTTGGGGCAAGATTTCTTTGGTATCAGGGTGGACTCTGCACGAAGGATCATCCTGCAGATGCTCCTCATGCAGGCAAGCCTGCAGGCACTGGTGGAGGAGTGGCTACTTCCACAGGAAGGCCTCACATCTGGTGCCCTTCAGGATGTAAGCTAAGGAGAGGAAAAGGGTGTGTTTTTAAAAATGGACCCCTCTTCTCCTTAAATTTTCATCTGTCAGAGCTCTGATGGCATTAGCGATTTTTAATGTCCCTAATCAGTCTCACCTGGGGCCTTTCCCAAATCTGGCCATGGGCCCAAGCACCTCATTTCATCTCGGCCTGGGGCTGTTGGTCCCCACCTGGACTAGGATTTAGGTGTGGCTGTCTCCAGCCCTGAGGTCTGTGCTGTAGGTATCTCCAGCCCTGTCCCCAGCCCTGTCTCCTTCAGCTCATGACTAGATCTCCTTGATGGACCCTGGCTAACCTCCTCACTCTGTTGGGGGCTATCAATAGACCTCTGTAATCATCCAGGTCTGTCCACCACATCTGGGTCCTGCAGGATGGTGCTTGTCACTGAGGGCATGGCTGATGCTGGGGTCACCCTTGCCCCTAGGGAGCAGCCAGCCCTCTCTGCATCCTGACATGCTCCACTAAAATTGGAGGCGACACAAAAGTCCTCTGAGTTTTATTACAGGCTCTTTGAACCTCTGTCCTCAATGAGAGCTCTGCTTGTCCTGGTACCCTCTGAGCAACTTTTTTATGCAGGGTGGTGTAGCTGGAACATCCTCACCCTGGTCAGAAGACAACAGAAGGACCATTCTCTGCTTCACTAGCTGAGTGATGCTATGCTTTTCCTATGGTTCAGCCCCCTGCTTTGCCATCTCCCCTGCAAAAGGCTTTGCAAAGTTCTCTGTGAGAGGTTTGAGAGAGCTGCTGACCACGCAGAGAAGGGGTATCAGGCAGGCCATGCACAAGGCCTGCCTGTTTGCCAGTTTTCCTGCTCACTGGGCATAACACTGTGGGTCAATATGTAACTTGGGGTAATGGTTTCAGATGATACTTTGAGCAGCCAAGAAACATCCCACACAAAACTCTTGTGTGTGGGAGCAGAGTGGTTTTGAAGGGGAAGGAAGAGGTTTGGGCTGAAAATCCAATCTGCCCAGGTATGGCTATTTTGATCCTGCTGAGTCAAAATAGATACAGATTTTTGGAGCTTTAGAAATATAGACCAACTACTTTTTTCTTTTGACAGGTCTCTTCCCTTTTTCCAGTTCAGTCTGCAGAAGCAGAGAGAGTATGACAAATTTTCCCTGGGATAGTCTAAAATTGGTCTGATCTAAAAAAGAGTATTGGGACTCTTTCAAGAGACCATACTCTCCTGTGATGTGAAGCCCTTGTGGGCAGCAGAAAGTGGGTTTTGACCCTCCCTGAAAATGACAGAACTTGGTGGAAGTGGGCTCAGAAATTTGCAATAAAATTAAGCCTTGGAGATTCTAACAGTTGCTCATGTCCAAACGTGCTGCCACCTGACTGGCTCTGTCTTGCACTGTCTCCCCTCCTCTCACCCCTTCCACCTGCCCTGCATCTGTACACTCTCATCCATCAATCACTGCTCCTCATCTAATTGAAGCCTCTGGCATGGCTGTGGGCCAGATGGCACCAATCCTTCCGGCATAGTGCCAGTAAAACCATGGAACTTGCCAGGTTTCATTAGCTGACTCTGTGTATTTAACTTTTTTTTCACATCTGCATCATGCAGATTATTGTTTTGTTTTTTTCTCTGGCTACTCTGGAGCAATAATTTAAGTCCAGTCCTTACAGGTCTTCTCAGCTTGTTGCTTTGGTCTTGTCAGTCCCTTTAACTGGACCCCATCTCACACAGGAATGTGAGACCCTGAGGTAAAAAACTGGGTCTTTATAAAGCTCATTGCAAGGTGACAACCTCCTGTCCTGACTGAGGTGTAGGCAAATGCCAACAAGAGAAAAATAAGCTTGACTTCAAAAAGTCCTTGAAGCCAGTTCTTACAGCAATTCATCAGTATATGCCAGTGCAAGGTGACACTGTCAGCCTGCTTTGCTTTGTGTTAGTGGCAAATTTGGTGGTGGTTCCTCGTTCTTGTGATGAATCCTGAATCTTGTGATATTTGTTGTTTCCTTAATGCTTGGATGCTTGCAGTCACATGAGAATGTGAGCCACCAATTCTTATGCTATTTCTAGGTCTCACAGTCATCAGGAGATGCTTAAGCCCCTGCCAGTAAACCTGATGATGAAGATATCAGAAGATGGATAAATGACCAGGTAGGCTGAAGTTCCTTTGTTTGCCTGTTTTCCATTTCAAAGCATAATGCTTAACTCACTCTTGAATCCAATGTCACAATTTGTGGAAGCCTGAATTGTGAACTTTTAAGCATGTGAGACTGGTTGTATTTTATTTAGATTGCAGCTTTATTTGCCTATATGTCCTCTTCAGGCTTGCTCTCTACCCTGACATTAGACCACAATTTTTTTTCCTCTGGCCCAGTGAATACAGGAGCTGGATGACAAAACAATAAGCAGTCAGAGCATTCCTCATCTTTTCTCACCCAAGGTGTTCTAAGGAAAAAACTGTTCCACGTTAAGGTTTTTGACAGCTTTGGGAAGTGCCATGCTGAGGTTCTGCTGAGGTTTCCCTCCTCTCAAGCAACACTGGATTTCCCCATGTTCCACTCCCTGCCCCAACTTCTAGCTCTCCAAAACATAGAAACTAGGAAATAATGGAAAAAATTATGCAGCCTGCCCTTTCAGGAGACATTTTATAATGTCACTGTGTTTCCCTGCTCACAGCCTGTAGGTGATGTTGATCATGTTTACAGGAAATGCCATGAGTAATTTGCAAAGCAAAAGTGGCTTGTGATCAGGTCGGGGCTTGTCTGACTGGAAAGTGCCGTGCTACGGGGCTCACAGGCTGGGCTAGCTGCCTCCCCAGCAGCATGCCACACCAGTGGCTTAGGGAGGGGGAGCAAGGCCTGGGGACAAGTTTGCGCAATACTTCTGCCAATATTGGGGTGGAAAAGCAAGGACGGCTTGTGGCCAATGTCACCCTGTCAGAAAGGTCTAGCTTAAGAGTTGCCATCTTACCAGAGGAAGCCATTTCTAGAGCTTTCTTCACCTTATCCTCTTGTTTATTTGCTCCAGAATGCAGGACAACACCAAAGCCTTTTTCTGTCCCCATCTTAGCTCAACTGTGGTGCACCAGCTATTTCCTATAGGACTTGAAATGCCTCCATCTGTCCCAACAAATTTGCTCTCTCAGTGTAAGACCTTGCATTTCTGCTCTCTCTGGTTCTGAACAGCCAGAAGCTGCTCCTAGTCTAAAGCAATCAAGCAACAGCCCCCCCTACTACTCCACAGTGTCCAAAAGAAAGACTGAAAATTCCTGCAATGAGGAAGATCCAGCTCTGGTCCTCTCTGAGGTCAACTGCAAAACACTGAGGGACTTCCCTACACCATGGCTCCTCTCCGGTGGCTCATACTTGCCTCTATGTGTATTGGACAAAACTGTGTGTACTGTGCTTAGTTGCAGATATAGCTGAGTACTCATACCAGGGATGTCTTCCCACCACAAGCTTCTTAGTGGTGAGACACTGGAAGAGGTTGCCCAGGAAAGCTGTGGATGTCACCTTCCAGAAGTGTTCAAGGCCAGGCTGGATGGGGCTTTGAGCAACCTGATCTAGTAGGAGGTGTCCCTGCCCATTCAGGGGGGTTGGAATCAGATTATCTTTAAGGTCCCTTCCAACCCAAACCTTTCTAGGATTCTAGGATTGTAGGATTCTTGTACACCACCTGCCTCTTTCTCTCCGCTCTAGGGGCTCCTGCCAGCTCCCTTCACCAAAGGCACTTTGGTCCCTGTTTCTCTCATCCCACACCCAGTGTAACTTTGTTTCAGCTATTCTGGCAGGTCCAGATGCTCATCTCCTTCCTCTCTCTCTTCCTTTCACTCTTTTCCTTCCCAGTATCAGGATGCTTTATCTCTCCCTCAATTTTTACATGAAAGGTGTTCAGGCTTCCCCTTCATGTCTTCTCAACTGTCTTCTGCCCCCCTCATTCTGCACTTCCCTGGGGATTAGGCAGGAGAGCTCAAACGCCTTAGCAGAAAACGGTGATGTGGAGGTAAATAAATTCCCCAAAAAGATTTAAAGGATGTCTACACTGCAGTCAGTATAGTCAGGATAATGCATGTACGAACACGGCAAAAGGTGGGGATGATACAAGCTTTCAGGGGGACACACCTTCTGCCCAGCTGTGTGCCTAGGGTTCTGGGCTGACTGATGTAGGAGGATCCATCTTCCCTGTTGCAACACTTCAGCTGTGGAATTGATCGTAACTTCTTGAACCTTGCGATGGGGGCTGCAGTCTGAATGCACTTGGCACAGGGAGGGCTTTAGTGGTGTCGGAAGAGGCCTCCTATCACAGGAGTCACTTAAGCAGCCTCAGCTGAGGAGTGAAATGCTGAAGGAGCAGGTCTCCTAGGAGGGAACCTTGGGAGTATTCTGAGCCTAGACCCACCACACTGCATCCCAGGGCTTTGGGCTGGTTTTGAAGACTCTCAGGCTGAGGAGACCAGGCAAGGCACAGCACTCCTTCTCCCAGTCAGGAATCAGAACTGGGTCTGGCGGTTCTGTAGACTTAGACCGTGGCTAGTCCGTTCCCCACACAGGACTCCCCCAGTGACTGTCTGGAAAGTAGGAGAGCCACAGTGTTGAAAAGACTCATGTTTGTCAGACCTTTACAGGGGCCAACAGTGTGCAGGCAGCTCTTTGAGACAGCGGGTGGCTGCTGAGCTCTCCAGGTAGTCCAGTTCATACTGCAGAGTTCCTAGAAACCATGAACTTCTGATTTCCCAATTGCTGAGCATCTTGGGAGCTTTCTCTGCTCTGTTCCTTCCTCTCTGCATTTCCTTGAAATATTCTGCTTGTTATTCAAAGTGCAAATTTAGGTGACAAAATAACTTCTTCCCTGTAACTACAAAAACTGGGTAAGTGGTGGGAAGGAGTAGAGAGTTATGGCAGAGTATCTATTCAGCTCCTTGGTAGCTAACATAAAGGCTCCGTGTTTCAAAGTGTAGTATCAGCCTAGTCAAGAGCTCCTACACCCTCTGTGAGCAGGGTTGGTGACACTGAGGCCATTTGTGCTGACGTGGTTTAGGCCCAACACGACAACAAAGAAACAGCCACATGGCCGCTCCCTCAACTCCCCCCCCCCCATACACACACACACTCTAGGATGAGAAGGACAAACCCAACTAGAAGCTCATGGGTCAAGACAAAGGACAAGGAGGATTCTTCACTGATTAAGGTCCCAGGCAAAACAGACTCAACTTGGGGAAAACCAATAATTTAATTTCACACTAATCAGATGCACACAGGACACAGACAACACACAGAGCAGGGCTTACATACGTTACCCCCACCCCTCCCTTCTTCCTGGGCCCAAATTACTTTGTTCCTGATTTCTCTCCCTCCTTCCCCCCGAGTCAATTCACAGTCCGGTGGTTCACAGAATCATAGAATCATAGAATCATAGAATCCTAGGGGTTGGAAGGGACCTCAAAAGATCATCTAGTCCAACCCCTCCTGCCAGAGCAGGGTCACCTAGAGCACATCACACAGGAACTTGTCCAGGCGGGTTTTGAATGTCTCCAGCAAAGGAGACTCCACAACCTCCCTGGGCAGCCTGTTCCAGTGCTCTGTCACTCTCACAGTAAAGAAGTTTTTTCTGATATTCACCTTGAACCTCCTATGCTCCAATTTACACCCATTACCCCTTGTCCTATCACTGGTCACCACTGAGAAGAGCCTAACTCCATCTCCCTGACACTCACCCCTTACATATTTGTAAACATTGATGAGGTCACCCCTCAGCCTCCTTTTTTCCAAGCTAAAGAGGCCCAGCTCCCTCAGCCTTTCCTCATAAGGGAGATGTTCCACTCCCTTAATCATCTTAGTAGCTCTGCGCTGGACTCTTTCAAACAGTTCCCTGTCCTTCTTGAACTGAGGGGCCCAGAACTGGACACAATACTCCAGATGCAGCCTCACCAATGCAGAATAGAGGGGGAGGAGAACCTCTCTTGACCTACTAACCACACCCTTTCTAATGCACCCCAGGATGCCATTGGCCTTCTTGGCCACAAGGGCACATTGCTGGCTCATGGTCATCCTCCTGTCTACCAGGACCCCCAGGTCTCTTTCACCTACACTACTCTCCAGCAGGTCAGCCCCCAACCTATACTGGGACATCGTGTTGTTCTTCCCCAAATGCAAAACTCAGTTCCTGCTGCTCCTTTCTCCTCAGGAAGGATTCCTTGCAGTCCTTCCCTGCTTCCCCATGGGGTCTCTCCCATGGAAGAGAGTCCTTCACGAACCTCTCCTTCATGAGTCCTTCCCACGAGGTCAGGAGCAAGCTGCTCCAGCGCGGGCTTCCCACAGAGTCACGGGCTGCTTCAGGAACAGTCACCTCCCCTGGCGCTGGAGTCTTCCACAGCTGCATAATCCGAGTCCCCTGGCAGCAAATCCGAGTCCACTGGCCACAAAATCCAAGTCCACTGGCCAAGCTCACCCCTCCTGGTGACCCCAGGGAATGCTCCACCATGTTCCTCTACGGATGCAGGGGGACAGCCTGCCATCTCACCATGGGTTGCAGGGAAACTTCTGCTTGGGCACCTTCTTCCCCTTCTTCCTCACCAACCACCAGCACCGCTCTGCCCCTCCAACACAGCTCTTCTTTTTGTGTTTGCTCTGCTTGTATCAGTTCTTTCAAATGTAATGGCAGAGGCGCATCCATTGTCCCTCTAATGGCTCCTTGGCTGGTTTTGGAGCAGGGGGAGATTCTCAGCTTCTTACTGGAGCCACCCCTGGGGCCCTTCCCCCGCTACCAAAAAATCCAGCCAAACCAAACCAGCACATGTGCCTTCAACACTACCTGAAGATTCAGAGCTGGGTTTCCACCTCTTGCACCAGCCGGAAGGTGGGGTATTGGCTGAGTGTGGTCCACATCATCTTTCCACTGACAGTGTCTTCACTTTGCAGCAAAACCCCACCCCTCTTAGGCCTCAAGAGAATCACTCTGGATTTTAAAAATACTGTGGCTGCTTCAGTCTCTCCACTTACTCTTCATGTTGTCTCATGTCTTCTGCGGTTCCCAGGCCCACTGTGCCTTTTTCCTCAGCCACTGGCAAAGCTGATGGAATTGCACAAGGTGGGACCTGAGGCAGCAGCCAGGAGAAAGAAACAGAAACCTCAACGTGTGCCTCATAACATGATTTAGCTGGGGAACTCCTTCGCCATGGAGGGCAATCCTGTTAAGTAATGTGGCACCCTTCCTTCCCCTTACACACTTGATCCCCACCATCCCTGATGTAATCAGCTTTACCAGTCATCAACAGAGAACAGCAGGACTTCCCTCTGTGGGCAACCATTTTCCAAGAGCTTTGTTTGCAGGCTGGAGGCTCAGCCCTCTCTGTGACTACCCCTGTTGCCTTCTCCTTTTCCACAGATCTTTACGTCCCTTTTTGTTTCACGTCAAGTTCATCCATTGCTTTAAGAGGACAGTCACAGAGACGCTGGAGTACTGTGATGACTACTTAACTCTCTCCACATGGGACCCACTGTGCAATACAACTCTTGTGTCTGAGTTCTCTCTTCAGAATCTGGACATCACAGTGAAGCTGCACTGCCTAATCAATCTGTCCACACAGCACACTGATCTGTTTGCTTATCTCTTCCCACATCAGTTATTTAACATCTGATTTTGACAGACTGAGCTGTGTCTCTTGTGAGCTGACATGCTCTAGTTTAAGCCTATGGTCTCCTGCACTCTTTCCCAGCCTCCTATCACTTCCACCAGTGTGCTCTGCACTCCATCTTCCAGCTCCTTCTCATTACTGGGGTGCATGTACGTGTGCACACCATTATTAGTACTTAGAGACCCAGAACGGGAACAGATCTCAGTGCCAGGATCTGTGAGGAATGATTCTGCTGGGAAGCCTTGAGAACTTGAGAAACACGTCAGGAAAAGACTGTACCCCACCTCCTGGGGCAGGGGGACAGCCTGCATTTGTGTGGCACTGGCTGTCCCTGGGATTTCTCCCTGATCCTGCCAAAAAGAAAAAAATAAAAGCAGCACATTTTACACCTGTCCCAGCTGAACTGTTGATTTAGTGCCCTTTCTTTTTCCCTAGATGTAGCAACCTAGCAATGTGGAGGCACTTGGATATGGAGGGACATGGAAGAATGTGGGGGGATATGGTGGAACATGGGGAACATGGAGGGACATGGGGGAAGCAGGGTCTGGAACAGGTGGGGAGCAGCACCCTACAGTCAAGTAGCAGGAGGAACCTGGTGAAAAATGCCAGGTTGATCTGGGAAGAGGCAAGTTGCCCAAGACTAATCTTGTGCTCTGCTTGTTAGTCTCACAAAAGGGAGAAGCCAGCTGGTGCTGTTTCAGCCATGGGCTTAGTGGGTTTGTACCTCACCTATCAGCAGGAGGAAACCTGCCCTGCCAGCGTTGCGTTCAGCTGACTGCTGGCTGTGCCAGTCAGTGGGGCATAAAATGGCCATGGGAGGAACAGCACATGGTTGACACGAAGCATGACACCAGCTGTGCCAGGCTCACAAGGCTAGAGGTCAAGCAGATGGTGACCAGGGTGGGCCCCAGTCTTTGTCACAGCTCTGCTCACTGGCTGTGGGTGTGCTGGGCCCTGCCTTGTGGCTGAAGTGGGCCTAGCAGTAGGGCTGAGTGCTGGGCTGTCCATCTTCTCAAGACCTCTGGGTTGCTCCTTTTCCATCAAGCAAAGCACTAACAGCTGGTGCAGAGCTTAAAGCTCCTGGGCTGTGATGAGGGTGAAGGTCAGAGGGCCACAGTGGCCATATTGAAATTCCCAAAGGGACCTGAAATCTTGGCATCTCCAATGGGGTTTTACCCAGCAACAACCCATTCCTTGGTCTTTTCTGCAATGTTGGATGAAGATGAGTATCTGACCCCATCACCCTTTCCAGACAACTTCCTTACCTGAACACTGTTTTCAACCAAAATGTTGAAATGGGTGCAGTAGAGGTAGTGGTGGTGGAAATGACTGCAGCCAAACTGCTGACCACGTTGGTGTGGCTGGTTGGACCAACTCTGTGTGGCACACCACATATGCCAGAAACAGGTCTGAGAGCCACCTGCTTAGCTGGGGCTGCTTGTAGGGCTGCCTTTGCAAAGTTAAAACAATATCCTGCAATAAATGCAGCTTTCTCAGATAAATGTGAGCAAGTCCATGTTTCATTTTAATTCTGTTACTTTAACCATAATCTTTCTTTGATGTGGTCTAAATCTGTGGACTGTGTGACAAGCCAAATGCCTCAGACTTGCTTTTTCCCACCTTGCTGTAGCATACAGCACACAAAAAAATGGTTATGACCTTTTTTCCCCCAGGTGTCTTCCTTTGCCTTAATCTAAAAAAGTTATAGATCATATTATGTTGTGCTTACACTTCCATGAAGGATTTAGGTGTAGGTTTGTTTTTTTTTCCCCAGACAATAAATGCATTTGTACCAGTCCCTCAGTTTGGGTCAGTTCTCCAAGATTTTCTTGAAATGTCTCTCAGCCATAAATAGAACTGTCTTGGACATTTGGATACTTCCAGTTCTACTCAGTTGAGAGTTTCCTTATAGATGGAAATATGTTCTCCAGGTCTTCAGCTGCTCTAGCCACACTCTCTCCACTGAGTACCTGCTCTTAATGAGTCCAGATATTTTAAATGTTTTTCATCTCATTCTCATTGCTTTTTTTTTTTTTTTTGCTTGGTTTCATCACAAACTCTGTCTTCTTCCAGATTCTCTTATTATCTGTTTGTCTAATTCTTGGACTCCTTCCCCAGTCGTGGAAGTGTGACTCATTCATAGAATCACAGAATCACAGAATGTTTTGTGTTGGAAGGGGTCTTTAAAGATCATCTAGTCCAACCCCCCTGCCATGGGCAGGGACATCTTTCTCTGGATTAGGTTGCTCAAAGCCCCATCCAACCTGACCTTTAATACTTCCAAAAATGGGACACCTACATCGTCTTTGGTGTCTTTGACAAGGGGTAATGGGTGCAAATTGGAGCATAGGAGGTTCAAGGTGAATATCAGAAAAAACTTTTTTACTGTGAGAGTGACAGAGCACTGGAACAGGCTGCCCAGAGAGGTTGTTGAGTCTCCTTCGCTGGAGACATTCAAAACCTGCCTGGACAAGTTCCTGTGTGATGTGCTCTAGGTGACCCTGCTCTGGCAGGGGGGGTTGGACTAGATGATCTTTCGAGGTCCCTTCCAACCCCTAGGATTCTATGATTTGGGTTTCTTAGAATGGGGCTCCATTAGAATGGGGCAGAAAAAAACAGACCCAAACTCTTCTCACTCACACCATGTTGTTCAGGTGCGAGGCACATCCAGGCCAGCAACAGTGTGGCTCTGCTGACAGCGCTGTGCCCTAGCTACTATGCCCTGTCCTACTTAGGGGAAACTTGCTATTTGGCTCTGTACGCCCCTGACCATGGATACAACCAAGCTGGAAGTCAGATACAAAACCTGCATCTTGGCCTGCCTTTATCAGTTCTCTGCACTTGGTGCAGCTAGGCCCTCCACTGAACCAGGCAGCATGTGATTTGCCAGAGCCAAATGTGTGTGAGTGTGTGTTTGGGGAGGGGAGAGGAAATGCTATCTTTTTTTGTTTGAAACTCCAGTTCATCTGGGCATCTTATTAGGCATTTCAGGATCCAGAGGTTTGTGAAGGTCATGGGGTCATTAGAGCAGTGTCCTACTATTGGGACTCTTGCAGGCTATCTCCATGCTTACAGTGGCACAGAAGGAGACAGTCTCTTCGCACTTTAGCTATGCCTGTCTGAACTGGAGGGCTTTTGCATGTCTCTGAGGGAAGGAGCTTAATTCTTCCTCATGACCTGCTTCAAGCAAAGCTACGGCAGCAACCAAATGGACCGTACTGTGTGAAACGCAAAGTCACGCTACTGTGAGTCAAACATCCCCCTCTGGTGCTGGAGAGCTCAGTTAAGGAGCAAATTAAAGGCAAATACATCAGCAACTGAAAGTGGGTGTTTTTTTGCTTTCTTCATGACAGCAGCCCAGTGGATTCTGACTGAGATCAAAAAGGAACAAATCACCTGGAGGTCCGTGGAGAAGCAAAGAGATTTTGAAACCTCCCACCACTTCCATCATCAAAGGCTCTTTCCATGTGTTTTTTCATAGCCAGCCTCAGTGAGAGCAACCGTTAAAAAGCGACAGTAGGTATAGCTTCTTTTGGCTGAACCAATTAAAATTACCCTTCAATGTCACCAGGGGCACACACATAAAAAGGAAAATTCAAGGAAGAAAAGAGGAACAAACACGGAGTCCCACTGAGGGAACCAGCTAGTTTACACAAACTGGCAATGGGACTATGCTGCTGTGCTTCAAGGTCACAAATTTGAATTCAGATAAGGTTAGCCACAGCTAAAAATTTTTATTGGTGGCTGTTCGGTGGCCTATGTGAAGTTAATGGATAGTCTCTTGTAGCCATTTAAGTTAACCAGTTAACTGCTGTATGCTTAGTAAAATATATCCCTAACTAAAACTATTAATATCTGTGATGAGCTGATGCATGGGGAAATTAATAACAAAGTTCACTGAAGTCTTTTGCACTAATTTATTAAATGATGATATTTTTAAACCTCTTTGCTCCTGAACTTTTGTCCTGTTTATTGGAGTTGAATCGTAAAGATTTAGGACAGAGATGTTGGAAAAGGATCTTTTGTATGTTTGCAACATACCAAAATAAGAAAGAGATTTTTCCACCAGGGCATGACTATCATTACATGAGACTCTAAGTTTCAATGTGCTATGTGGTAGCAGCAGCATCCAAATGCTGGTCGTCTTCCACTCTACAACTTACTGAGAACAACTTGTCTGGAAAGCTGCAGCTGCTTTATATTCTGTACCTTTAGGTGGGGGGAAGCCAGAGCTCCTGGTGCAGGACTTCATGAGAACTCAGATGAGTCCTGTGGTGCTGAGGTCCATTTCTGCTGAGCTCACTGTATTAAAGGTGAAAGTATCAGTACATTCTGTTATGGCTTTCACTGATATTTTTACTTATTTTAAAATACTTTCCAAACTTCTTTGTTTGTGTGTCTTTAGTTGGCTTTGGATAACAGAAGTTACATGTGAAATTAATATCAGCAACAGTTCAAAGACAGAGTAAAACCAGACCTATCAAATCTTTCATTTCTGTCAGCCAGGTCAAACATGGGACTAAAACTGTTGTCCTTTGGTTTATTTGTGATCATATTTATTCATCAACAAGGACACTGGAACAGGTTGCCCAGGGAAGTTGTGGAAGCCCCATCCCTGGAAGCATTCAAGGGCAATTTGGATGGGGCTTTGAGCAACCTGGTCTAGTGAAAGGTGTCCCTGCCCATGCAGGGGGGTTGGATCTAGATGATATTGAAGGTCCCTTCCAACCCAAACTGCTCTATGATCCTATGATGATGAAAGTGCTAATATCTGGTAACAAAGGTACTTCCTGGGTACCAGTGAGAGGCTTGTAGAATGGCTTAATTATTATTGAATATTGGATTAGTCAAGTTTTTGCTCTTTGAAATGTTTCCATTATTTGCTTTTGGCAACTCTGGAAATAAAATAAAACTCTAGTGTACTTTGCTGCTGTAGGTGCAGTCCTGACACCTTGCCCCATGTACACACCAAGCATCATTGAATCCTGGGGAAGCTGCAGTACAAAGCTGGTGTTAGTGAGCAGAAAACACACTGGTAAGTGGCAGAGAGAGTTCGCTGGCTGCATTTTGGAAAATGCTGTACGTTATTTTTGTTTATTGCCTGGAATGGTACAAATAGATCGGAATTTAAATTTGGGGACTCTTGGACATTTCTCTCATGAGATCTGCATCTGTGTAGAGAGAGTGTTCTAATATGCTTTCTTCTCCTTGAGGGAAGGATAATATCCCCTTGGCAGCATGAGTGATCACTTAAGTGGAACAATAATATTAGGCAAGAGTTTGCAGTTGTCTTTCAGGGTGCATTAGCATCTGGAAACAAGAGAGGGAAGGGTAAGCATTGTATGGGTAAGCAGTTAGGAAGATAGGAATATGGCAGAAGGAGAGCAACATATTTAAAAGCTGTAGTTGTTTTATAAAGGACTGAGAAAGGCAGGGTCGTTACTTGTTATCTATATGCAAATGCAAGGAATAGTATATGGAATAATGCTGTAATTGCAATTTTTTCATTATCCTTGTTACGTTAGAGGAGGGAAAAGAGAGATGGGGGTATAAAGATTATAATTTTGTGTTGAAACCATACCTTAAAGTGAGCAGCTTGGGAAAATCTTGTTCTGTGGGCCACTTATGACGTAACCACTGAATATGAGGTATTTGCCTCTTTCTTCATGGTGCAGGCCCTTGTCTGAGATAAGATGTTAATTTGGCTTAGGATCTGTGGGAAAACCCCAGTCAGTGACTGTCTCTGTGAAGGTCACGCCTGGCTGGCTCTGTGCTCAGTGCCTTCTCCCAGGCTGGGAAACAATGAGCACAGCTGCTTCCTTGGCATCTCTGTGTGAAATGAGGTTGGGGACTATCTCCAGCTGGAGCTAAGGTGAAAGCTCCAGTAGGAGCAAGGTGCCTTGTATAGCAAGTCCTGGACCAAGACATTGTCATTCAGTTCAGAAACAGTCCCTGCCAGCCTCCCACTAACACTAACTGTTTGCCCCTTGCCTTAACTGAAGGCCGTTGGGATCCCAGCCAGGAGCTCTTGTGGCCAGATAGGAGGGCTAGGCCCCAGTCCACTTCATGCCATGACATCCCTTGCAGAATCGTGACCTTTAGCTCAGCTCCATTGCCCAATCCTGAGTCCCTGCTAGCTCTCAGGCAGCCTTGATGGCTGCTGCAAAACTCAGATTTTCATCCATGCCAGGTTCACAGTGGCTCCTTATTGTGAGGCCCAAGTGCTACTGCCCTGTTCTGCATGGTGTTACCTCCCTTTGGACAAGGATAGGAAAGGTGATGTCTCCAGCAACATGCAGGGAAGGGCTGGAGCACTAATCACACTGCAGTTGAAGAAGGAAATTACTATTATGATGTCAAAGCAAGCAGCTAAATTATGAAAGTCAAAGAACTCAGTCAAATTAGAGTTTGACAAAAGGACAGGATGGTGCCAATCAGACAGTGTTTTTCCCCTTTGTGTTTTCTAATTGTTTTCCTGCCTTTTATATCTTTTTGCTTGGAAACATAAGCTGTTTTGAAGGTCAAAGCTCTAAGAGACAGAACTGGTAGTGAAATCTCAAATAATTTCATAGCGATGTTCTGTTGCCCACTCTTATGCTAAGAATTCTTGATGTAAATAATCCCCAAAGTCACAGTTCAAGCATCCATTGCAGGTCCATTGTGTCTTCTGGTACTTTTATTTTTCAGGATTCCTGTCTGCATCTACTCATATTTGCATATTGCTTTATGCATCCAGAGGAGCTAACTTCCTCCCTTTTCTTCCTCCCCAGATGGATACTGTGGTTTTATGTGAGGATGAGTGACATTTGTGACAGATGAGCTGACAAAACATGGCAAAATTATGGGACTCTGCAACACCAATAGTCACATTGATGTTTCCATGTCCCTGCTGAGGATGGGAGATATTTTGCCATCAGTCTTCCTACGTATACAGTCCTAGTGCATTCAGAAGGGGTAAACATTTAGTGATGTGACTTTCAAGTGTTGTGTTGTCATGACAGGAAGATGTTCTTGTACTTCATAACATGATGTGGAGCCTGTGGCAGAATGGCAGTAGGGCCACAGGACCATCATCATACATTGCTACCTAGCTGGAGTGACCTTTTTCCTAAATGGCCTGCAACTGCAAACAAAATGGCCTTTTCCCTGTATTGTAGCAATAAATTCCTACAATCTATACCATACTTTTCTCTGTGCTCATCTGTGCTACACAACCATGTGTAATTCCTTACTCTTAATTAAAATGTAAATTTTTTGTCAGTCTTTTGGAGTAATTAAAGCACCATTGTAGGAGGGGGTTTAAAGTTCTGTATCTGGAACTCCTATTGCTAAACACATGACACTTTATGCTGTTTAAAGTAGGACAGTGGATTGCTGAGTGGGACAGAACTGAGCTTCCAGGGGAAAACAGTCAGTTGATGTGTGTCTAATATTCAACAGAGTGTGAATCCATTTTGCTACAAAGTGATATGGCTTACTGTTTTGGTGTTATATGCCTGCATTTTGGTCTTGGCACCAACAGGGAGGATTATTAATAGGTATATTTCTCTACCTCCCCAAAAAATCCAGACTACTTTATTGGCCTCAAGCTGTTCTTCAGGAGCCTTCAGAAGGACGGTTGATGGATTGCTGTGCTTACTGTAAACGTTCAACTTGCCAGAGTGTCTTGCAGGTTAGCCTTCATTCTTCATAGACCTTGAAGTTTCACATGCAGTTGGCCAGCCATTAAATGACTGATTAAGGACATGAAAAGAAAAACGTATTCCACAAGGATGGGATCATGACAGAGTGCAGTGGGGGACTTAGTTGTAATTGTTAGCATTTTCCCCTCCTCCCTCAAAGCAATAAAATCTGTGAATTATAAAGGAATGTATAAAAGGTGGTCTTGGGGTTGTGGATGAAGTGCAAAGAGCTCTTCATGAAAGAAAACTGTCACGCAGCTACGCATGAGTACAGAGAAAAAATTCACAGCTCCACCTTAGAGAAAGTCAAAGGGATTAGGAGTATTTCACCAGCAGACTTTAGATTATTTTTTCTCTCTACCAAAAACATGACCTCTCCTCTGCTACATCCTGTCTCTCCCTGTCTCTCTCTCATGTGGACAGGCAGACAGAAGGTCATTTCAACTCTTGGGGGAAGCTTACTACTGAACAGAAGTCCCTCGGACATGGAAGGAAAAGGCTTTGCTTTGTCATTCCCCAAAGTCACATTTTTCTTATGTTCATGCTATGCACAGCTCTCTTGGAAGGTCTGGGATTCATTACCTGCCTTCTGCCATAACCTTCTGGCTTTGGAAATATGCAGAGATTTTCAAGATCAGCTCCTCCGGCCAAACTGTGACATGAAAGCACCGTTGGCTGAGAGACAGGTTGTGTGTACAGCTCCTGGTGCCCTCCTCCCCATCCCTGCCAGCGCTGCCCCAGCAGCTCTGTCCCAGTGTTGGCAGCCCTTGTCCAAGCAGGGTGAGGAGAGGTGGGGCAGGAGTGGGCCACCAGCTGCCTCTTGTGCCTCCCTGGTTTGCAGCCCTAGGCCACTTTTTGCAGCACTGGAAGAGGCAGCTTGCAGCCATCCCTGGATTGCAGGGCACTGAAGCAAATGGAGTCTGATGTTTATTTTCTAGGCCACATTTAGACAGAATCTTAGGAGCTCTGTTTAAATTAGGTTTTCTGTCATTGTCCTTTGCAATGCACACCACAGGTTGGGGGATCTGCAAAAGGTCCTCCACTGCAAGAGACGTCCAGAGCCCCCTGGGTGACACTTGTCTCCTCTCTCAGTCTCATTCAGGTCCCAGGCTTTGGGCAGCCCAAGAAGGGGTCTGAACAGACTTTCTGAGGTGCACATGCATGCAGGGCTGTAAGGGGGGGAGGGGGGCAGCAGGGCCCTCGCTCAATGTCAGAGGCTGGTTTGAAAGTCAGTCTCTGAAGCAGTCTGACATCAGCTCTGTCGCTGTAGGAAGTATTGAGTTAAACTGATAATTATCTGCAGCATGTGTACGAATTATGAACCTTTTGATGTTCAGACTCACATGTTTTGAGTTAGCCAGCACATCTTAATCAGATTTTCTTTCCTTTTTAAATGAAGATTTGAAGCTCTCTTATCTCCCATTCCCTTCCTCTCCTTTGAACTTTTACTTCACTGAAATTTTCACAGACACAGCCTTTCCTCAGCCAGGTCCCACCAGCTCCTGTCCACAAAGCCAGCTCAGCAAGGTAAAATGGCAGGTGTTGTTGGATTTGTAGTAATAGGTTTGATACAGCACGAAAACAAGGAGCTCTTTGTCAGTCACTGCTTATCCTTCTGTAATGAGATGCATTTTATCATTGACACTAGATGGTGAAAAGGAAAGGAAGAAAGAGGAGAAAAAATACCCTCAAAAGAGACACTGGTTAGTTCGATAAAAGCCTGGCTATTCTGCCTTCCTTGAGTATGAGCAATTTCCTCACTGGTGCAGGGAGTCTCCAGAAAGCAAGCCCTAAAACTCGTCAGCTCTGCTTGCAAAATTCAGTGTCTTTGTCCTAACCACAAACACTTCACCAGCACCCCACCTGCCACAAAACACAATAGCTCATTCCCTCTATGGCCCTCCAAGTTTTTCACAGATATTAGTCAACATTTTCATATTATTATTACAGCTTTACTTTATTACTCTCCATTTTTTAATAAAAATAAAGCATTCATGCTGCTTTGGCCCAGTTTTTTGTTTTATATTTATAAACGAATCTGCTTTAAGCTGCATTTATGACTAAATTAAGGGGAAAAAAAGGATGTATTTGACTCATTTCAGAATAATTTCTGAAATGTTTCTTCACCACTCTTCGTGGTCTGCATCCCTCTGGGGGGTCCAGGTGTTGGTGTTGGCAAGTATTAGATGCCCTTTCTGTAGCTTGGTTCAGGACAGCAAGCTTTCCCACTGCAGCAGACTGCAACTCCCCTGTGCTTGTCCCTCTTCCACTTGTATTGTGCCTGTAGTCATACGATTCCTTCCTTCCCTGCATGGGACTGGGCAGGAGCTCCACAGCCACTGAGCTCAGTTCTCTACTATGGTCAGGACCACCTCCTACCACCCTTTTCATAAACTTTGTGAGCTTCAAAGGTGGGGATTTACTTCCTGCCCCTGACAGGAGGTACCTGCCTGTCTTGGAGGCTGGTGCCTGGTGATGGCCACCACCATCAACGTGACGGCACCTTCTCCCTGTTTCCAGCCTCAGGCCAGCATGCATCTCTCCACTGTCCGTGATGAGGAGCAGCTGCAGGTCAGGTCCTGCCCTCTGCTCATCCTCAGGTCCCTGTGGTCATCACGAGCTGTTCACACGGCTAGGGAGAAGCCTGGGAGTGTCCTGGTGTCTAGGGGACAGTGGCTGAGCACATGCAATGGCTTGGCAGGATTATCTCACAGCCACGCTGGAGTAATCCCTTAGGTGGATTACTCCCAAAGCCACAGCGAGAGCGTGCCATTTCAAGAGTCTCGGGCAAAGCGCTCATGGAGCTGTTTCTCCCATCTGTTTGCCAACTGATAGCCGAAGGGTTAGTTAAAAGCCACACACTGCTCAGCCTCCTGAAGACCTTCAGTGCATGGCTGGCCTTTGCTGAGAGGAAGGAGAGGCTGCTTTTTGGAGGTGAGAAGAGCTGTGAGAGCATGGCTGCATTTTGTCAGGCTCCTGAGCCCTTCAAATGGCATTGTCAAGGGAGCAGGCAGCGAGCTGACAACTTTTGGGTGATTCCCAGAACAGCTTGCCAGGGAAGCCTATCAAGGCCCAGTAATCGGGTTTGATTTAAATCTTTCTCCTTCTCGTCACCCTTTCTGGATTAAGTCATCTCCGCTGACTGAGAAAGAGGCTGCCTTGGCAGAGGCACAGCCATGCTTTTGCACAGGTGTTTGGCGATAGGAGGAAGGGAAAGGTAGGCAAGTCACTGTCACTTTTTGACCTTACCAGCTCCATCCCAATTTTGCTGCTCCTTTGAAATCGCAGCATGACAATAATCTAGAAACCAGTAGCTTTTGATCCCTTTTATTCTCTGCCAATTATTTGTATTGCTAATGTATTTCTGTGGGTGCTCAGGAGGCGTGCTGGCTGCATTAGGGTTTGTGATACTGGAAGAAGAGGGCCTGCAAACCCTGACACTGCATTTGCACATACCGGAAGAAGCCATTTCACAGGCTATTTTTACTTTGTTTCACTGACTGTTTCTCACACTGAAAAAATGCAGCTCATTACCTGAGACTACAAGCTAGCACAGGCTTCCTTTGTGAGTAAGCAGCACCCTGGTTTGCAATACAATGCTTTCTGTGTGCTGCAAGGGCACGAGTACATGGGGGAGCTGGCAAGGTAACCTAGTCCTGTTCTTTCAGCATATCCCACTGCTGTGACAGAAGAGAAAACGTCAGTGCAGTGCTGCTTCGCTCATAGCCTTGGAGGAGCAGGAGGGTGGGTGGGAAAGGTTATTGCAGCAAAGAGAAATGGATCTCAGAGGCAGGTGGCAAAATGCTAGAGGGTAAGGTAAAGAAGCACCACCTTTCTAGTTGGTACCACTAGGGTAAGAGTGGTCCGGTGGCACCAGGGGGAAAGGAAGAGGATCTAAGCTGTGTGGGTCTTGCGGGGAGAATGGGGAAAAAGGGAGAGTTTCTTTGCAACATGTAGGAGGAGAGGGTGTTTCTCCTCAGCTTAGTCCTCACCCATGAGTGTGAGAGGGAGTTGCTGCATGCAACGCATGTGATCTTGCAGAGTAAGAAGGATCACTGAACGGGTGACGCAGAAAAAGGAGGATTAACCTGCATGTGATGGCAGAAGTAGGATGGAGGAGCATTCTTGCAGGAGGTGAAAGGATGGAGATTACTAAGGGATTTTCTTGGGGATCTAGGTATAACAAAGAAACTCCACCCTCTACCTTACACTCGGGGCATCTGAAAGGGGACGCGAGGGGTCATCAGAAGCCATCTCATGTATGCTGTAGTCCTGATGGCTTTCTATCACCCTTTGAAGTACTTGTTGCTTACTCAGCTGACCTAGCACCAGTTTTCACTGGCTTTTTGGGGAGCCAATGACTTTTCCATATTTCTAGTTGAGAAACAAAAAATGAGGCCATCTTTGTGGAAGCTAAGCATCTGTCTCTGCTGGAGCAATTTGAACTGTTTGGCCACTTCCGCCTTTATAGCCAGAATGCAACTTCCCATCCACACAGGATTCCTTAAACAAAAGCAGGAGCAGTTCATAGATACTGACACACCTCAGTGCAAGAGGTTCTAAAACCTGCTGGGTTAATGGGAAGATGCTTCTATTCATTTCAGTAGCAGTCCTTCAAATGCACTGCACAGACCTGAAATTATGCCCTTTTGTGCTCACACACTTTCAGGCCACTGTTGCTGCTTTGTAACATGCAGAAAACTTCACATATTCACAAAAATAAGTTAGTTTTATTTTGGGGGCCATACCCAGCAGGATCACATCTCTTCTGACAGGAGAAGGTGAAGTGGGAAGTTCACTATAACTGTGACAGTGACTTTAATAGTCATACCAAAGTTGTACAGCTGGGAGAGGAAGGCTAAAGTCTGGCTGCAAGTGAGTCTTTAGAAGTAGCAGCCTCTGTGAATAGTCCAGCAAAAATGGTTGAGTTTTGGCTGAGTTATGAGGTTTTGACAATGAATAATTGCTATTGTTTACATAACACCCATGCACAAACCATAAACGCTTGGCTCTTTGACCTTAGCCATGACCATAGAGATCTGCAATAGATGCTCTTCATGTCCTCTGTTACACAGCTCCCTTCCAGCTGCCTCAGCAAGGCTGATTGGGGCAAGGGAAAGATGTGCTGCAAGTGATACCAATGGCAGGAACAGGGATAGACTCAGCTCATGGGGGGGAAGCGAAGCTGGCAAGAGGCCAGACTGCAGGAAACACAAGGGAAAACCAAGATCTGAGGAACAGAAGAGGTCAAAGAGAAGAACCGAAAGGATAATTGCAGGCAGGGAGGCTGTTTGCCAAAGCAGAGGTAAGAGCAACCTTTGTATTGTACGTACAGCCTGTTTGCTATCTGTACATCCTCTCACAGAGGACATAGTAGTGTCACGTATGCCATGACAGTTGCACTGCAGAGCAAGGGACAGAAAATTAGCAAACCCTGAAGGAGAATTACCAATAGAGGGACAAATACCAGGAGGGAAAGAATGGCAAAGAAAGCTAGGAGAAAAATATCATAGCTGCAATTAAAATAAAAAAGCTTAAATGAAAAACAAACAGACAAAAATGAACAAACAAAAACAAAGAACCCCCCCAAACAAAAACAAAACCAATAAACCCCACAACCTAAAAATGTTACATTCTTCATAAGGGTAAGGCTTACTTTCCCCAGTGCTTTCCCTTGTCCCTGTTGCACATCTTTCACTTTCTGTCCAGTCTTTGTCCTTCCTTGCACCCAGCTCTCCCCCTCTTCAGGCCCCAGCCCTTGCCTGAAGCCCCTCACTGTGCCCTGCTTATAATTTCCACTGTTTCCTCATCCAGCAACCCCTCTATCCTTGTCATTCTTCCTTCCTTCACTGCCAGCCTCCTCCGGCCAGCATCTCCACCCTCCTTAGGCCATGCCCCTGGCAGGAGCTATCCCTGCCTGCTCTGCCTCGTTTCCCAAGAGCCAGTCTGCATCCCTGCTTCTCTGTCCTTTCCTCCTCAGCTGCCCGCCTGCAGACCCTCCAAATCCCTTGTGCTTTTGGTTTTCCAAACTGAGGCTGCTGTGACTATAGGGAGTATTTTCCCTGTTGCACAGAGCTGCAGAAACCCAGGTCCACTGGTACACAGTGCTCTAGCTGGGAGTTCAGCACCCTTAGTCCCTCAGGTGTGCCTGTCACTGCAGTGACTGACACCTGCCAGCATGACTGACTCAGAGGGAGATGGCTATCACCCACACTGCCAGTTCCCCTACCTGCTGTAGCAGCACATGGCTTTCCCTTGGAGGCATACATGCCAAGCTTCAGCCAAGCCCAAACCCCTGCTAAGTCTCTTAATGAATCACAGATTGATAGAGTGGTTTGGGTTGGAAGGGACCTTAAAGATCATCTAGTTCCAACCCCCTGCCATGGGAAGGGACACCTCCCACTAGACCAGGTTGCTCAAAGCCCCGTCCAACCTGGCCTTGAACACTTCCAGGGAGGGTGCATCCACAACTTCCCTGGACAACTTGTGTCAGTGTCTCACTACCCTCATAGTGAAGAATTTTTCCCTAATGTCTAACCTAAATCTACCCTCTCCCAGTTTAAAACAACTACCTCTTGTACTATCACTACAAGCCCTTATAAAAGGTCCCTTCCCAGCTTTCCTGTAGGCCCCTTTAGATACTGGAAGGCTGCTGTAAGCTCTCCTCAGAGCCTTCTCTTCTCCAGGCTGAACAGCCCAAACTCTCTCAGCCTGTCTTCATAGCAGAGGTGCTCCAGCCCCTTGATCATCTTTGTTGCCCTCCTCTTGACTTGCTCCAGCAGGTCCATGTCCTCACATACACATTAGATGTGCAACCGTGAGCACACGCTGCCTGTGCATCTGTCTTTGGCCCAGTGGGCAGTAGCCAGCTGCTCCCCCTTGGCCTCTGCAAGGAGCCATGGAGCAGGAGTGCAGGGCTCAGCCCTGCACAGAGGCAGCTCCCATACAGCCATCCCTGCAGCAAAGGTGGAAATTGCCACCTCCCAATTCACAGGCCACTTTTTGCATGGACCCCGGGCTCTCTGCATCAGGCAGGGATCCCAGCAAAGCGCTTGCCCTCCTCTTCCCTCTGGGCACGGCTGGAAGGGGCACAGTGGCCCCAAGGACCCTTCTCCCCCCAGTGAAGCAGCACAGGACACACTGGGACAGGCAGGGAGCTCCGCAATGGCAGGGGGTGGGGTGCCAGCAGCGCAAATGACAGCAGGATTATCCCTCTGCCTGCCAGCAAGGGTGAAACTGGACAGCCAGGAGACAAGCGAACCCTGACCTGTGGCCAGCGCTCCAGCAGGAGAGCAGGCTTATTCTTATAACTAAGCAGAAAGTATTGTCCCCAAGTCTCTTGCAAATGAGGTGCTGCCCAGGTCCAAATTATGTTTTGGGGCCATTTCACCGTATTATCCACCTGAGGCTGAGCAGATTGGGATTTACTCTCCTTTTACACTTTCTTTGCCAAGGATCTCTGTAAGACTTGCCCTCCACCACTGCCTGTGGGAGAGGGAAGGTCAGACTGGCTGGGCACCTCTTTTCTGGAGCAGTCACCGATGGCTGCAGCAGCTGGATGGGAACAAGAGGAGGGGTTTCAAGAAGCAGCCTGGGGAGAAGTGGGCCATTCGTTCCATCCTTGTCACTTGTGAGGAAAACCAAGGACAGGTCCACAGCCAGGTGTGGTGGGACCTAGGCAGCAGGAAGCCCATGAGAGGCTACCACCTGAGCAGGACCTGGCTCTTCAACAGGCTTGGCAAGAAGCTCTCTCTGCTGCCACAGCTCTGCTGCAGCTCATACCCATGCTAGCTGGTGTAACGCCAGCCTGGGTATTATGTGTTAGTGCTTCAGTTATAGCACAATCAGACTGATCCAGATAAGGTAAAGCTATTTTTGTTTGCAGCCCTGGATAAAATACCTGTCTTAGTCCATTTGCAAGAGGGCCTGCATGAGAGGGTATGGTTTTCCTTCACTTCTGCTGGTTGACTAGAAGCCAAAAAAAAGTCTCTTTAGGTGCTGGTGTCATGAACAGCAAAGAGGTGGAGAGGGAAGCTCAAGTCCCCACTGGCCTCTCTGTTTGCCCTTGAGAAAAAACTCCTGCCCTTCAGGCTGTAAGCAGAATCTTGTGTCAAAGGACCAAAACCCACAAGCCCTGCTGAAAGAAATCTCAGGTGATGGCTACAATAACAGTTCTGTGCAAGGATGTGCTGTTTACACGGAGAAGTGTGGGTAATTTGTTGTGGGAATTTGAGATTGTAGCCACAGTGGCTAGAACAGAGACTCTGAGCCATCTCTGATTAATTAGAAACATAGCTGAGTTTTGTTGAGGCAGGTAGCTTCTCTGATGTCTGCTAATGGACTAAATTGCATTTGTTTAGTCTGGATTTTTGGCCTCCCTGACTGCAGGGAATAAGAACTAGATTGGGCCCTGCCATAAGCAGCTCTCTCTCCCTGTAACTCATTCAAAGATTGGAGTTGTTGCAGCCTGCCAGCCTGCCAGTGGCTGCTCTGCACGTATTTCCCATTACACTTTTCTCGTTGATCACACTTAGCCAGAACTTGGTCTGAACCAGTGTCTCGATCCTACAGCCTGGGGATGACCACACAACTCTGGGAAAATCAAAGTGTGCAGCCTGTCTGAAGGTCTTGCTCCAGTTGCCCAAGCATAAGCACTGGCACCTTAAAAAGAGCACCCTATGTGTCTTACTAAGGAGAGAAAACCACAAGGAAAATGGCAGATGCTGGAGCATTGCTCTGTACTGCATCCCACTGAGGTGTGTCCCATGCTGTCACAAGCATTTCTGATGAAAAATTGAAGCAGCAACTGAAGCTGAAGTGATGAAGTGAAAACACCTGCCTGCTGAGAAACATTAAAGCACCCAGATTTACCTGTAACGCATTTGGAACCAGGATCATTTGTTTTCCTGGCTGCCTGCCAGGTTGTCCCTCTTCTGCAAGACCACTGCCTTTGAGGTGCTCAGTGCCTGCTGGCTCTGCAGCTCTCCTGGCTCCATCTGCCCCAAGGAATAAAGAAAGAAATGGGGAGATTTCAGAAACTTGCCTCCCCTAGTCTGAGAGCAGCCGACAGAAGATAGCTGCTGAGCCAGGAGTTGAACATTTCCCTTCAGCTCTCTTGCTTCCTTTAGCTACTGTGTTGGGTGATGTTATTAGAATTGTTGCTCCCAAAAGCATCACTTTTAGGATCAGCTCCAGAATGACTGTGAAATAAAGGCAGCTTACAATCCAGGCATAATTCCTAAGGTTTCTAACCCTATCAGAGTGGTTGGATAATGTGGGCGAGAGGCAGAAACCATCTGGAACAAATCCTTCGACCTCTGGCACACAGTATTTTTATACTCCCCTGTGACCTGAAAGCCTGTCCAGAGCTACCTCACCGACCTAAAGCCTGGATGTCCTTACAGGTGGGAAAACTGTGCCTTCCTAATGCAGCTCAACAGCCCTGCTGCAAAGGAAGATTTTAGAGGAGGTGCAGAGCCAGTCCATTGGCAAGGTTTTGAGTCCAAGGGCTTCATGGCATGTTCTCTTCACCTGCTGCCGGGGATTGTGCACAAAAATGCAGAGAAATCTCCTGGTCTCCAGATACTGTCCAGGAAAACTGGAAAGGCTCAGTTTAAACTGTGCCCAGGGGAAAACCATGCTAACAACCACTCAACAAAGCTGAATGTCCTTGGCAGCTATTAATTATTATCAGTCCTTTACTTCAGCAGAGTGTGTGAGAGGCTTTCAGATGTAGCATTCCACAATCCCCGCGCAAGCTGTTATTGATTTGGCACAAAAAAGAGGGTGATAAGTTTGTGTTTGGAGTGGGCTGGAAGGACATGAATAAAACCCTATAGTCAGGAAAGTATGTGCTGGTTTTGAAGGACATGTTATTTTTTGCTTGTTCAGTTTAACCATTCCTTCCCGTCAAGGTTTCTTTCCTACTTCTGGGAAGCAATTGATTGATGGAGAGGAAGCTTACTTTTGACATATTTCATGGAGGAAACTAGAATTAGTGGTTACTGCATGCTGGCAAAGCAGTTATGGATTTAGATTTGGTCATTTTATAATCATTTTCTGAGGGCCCTTGACAAAGTTTGTCCCCATAAATTTTCCATTGGTTCCCAGGATCCTTAGTCGTGGGATGGAAACATGCTGCAGCCATACAGGCTGTTGAATCTCTAATAGGACAAAAAGCAGGGATCTCAATAGCTGTTATCCTGAGGATCCTTGGTCTTTGGCACTATGATACATGCCGTTTCCTAGCATTGCAGAAAATTGAGCTACCCTCAATAGCCTAAATCAACCTTGTGATTTGCTTTTAATTTGCAGTTTGCTTACCGCTCTCTCCTTCCTCTTTCCCTCCTCCTTTTGTATTCCTCATTCAAACTGTAATCAGAGGTGGGTTAACATAATGCAACTGTGATTCAGGTTTCAGTAACTGCCGCCATCTGTGATGAATCAGAGAAGATGCAGCAGGGAGGAATGGTTCAAAAGGAGGTGATTTTCCCTTTAGAGATTTTAAGCATGAGGGATTCACACAGCCTACTTCAGGCTGTCAGCTGGGGTGCCTGTACATTTAGGGGGGCAAGCTCCCTGTGTAGCTGATGGACAGATGCAAATACCTCCAGATGTGATTCAAAGCTGCTGTGCAATACAGTTAAGGCTGCAAGATATGAAAGCTGCTCATCCTCCCCCTCCCTGGCACTGGCCTGGTCCATCACATGCACATCACATGAAGACAATATCTCTGCTAACAAATTGATTAGTACCAGGGGATATCCCTAGGCACTGGCTGCTGCTGGCACATCCCTAATGCTGGAACATCCACGCCATCAGAATGGCCCCTGGCATGCTTTTAGCTTGGATCCACTGGGATTCTCCATAGAAATTCTCCCAGGTGATTTGGGAGCTGGTAGGAGTCAGGGGCTGTTTCCACTGGGCATTTTGCAGAGTCCATGCTGAGCTGCAGGATCACCCAGCCTGGCTGTGGGCTGGTCCCTGCCAGCTGGCTGGGGAAGGGTCTCGGGGAAGTTTAGCGTCTTCGCTTTCTTCTTCTCCTGTGCCAAAAGAGCCCTGCACATGCCCAGCAGATGGCACTCCACCATGGTTTTACACTGAAAAGCCCCTCCTAAGTAACCCGGCCCATCTCTGGGGGAGCAGGGCGGTGGGCCAGGGCTGCCCTGCTCATCGGGACCTTGGAAGAAGCCGGCTGCTGCTGCCATGCCTAGGGAAAGCCGTGCTAAGTCTGGGCATGCATTTTGAGGCGTTTGAATAAAATTACTTCATTCATATACATATGCATATATGTATACACACACACACACATATCCCCCTACCTAGCTCTCTCTACATCTCTGTCACAGGTGCAAAGCTGCTAGTCACACCTTTAGGGCATGAAGGGCCAGCAAGGACAGAGGGTGCTCAGCATTTTGGAAGGTCTGAGGGTCACTGTGTGCCTGCTCTCAGGCTCGATGCAAGATCAAGGCTTTTTCATACCAGGCCTTATGCACAACCACTGCAAGGGATAGGCCCAGGTTTTAGTCTGCACTATTGTGGGAAGACAGTGCTGCTCTGTGCAACCTGCTGCTCCGATCAACCTGCTGCTCCCAGCCAGGTCAGTCTGCCACACCAGCCCCATCTCAGCACCCATTGCTTTAGCTGCAGAGCCAGGCCTTTCTTTTTCTTTTTACCAACTTTGTGAGTCAGTGCTCTCTCTGCCAAAAAGTATGGCTCAGCACATCTCTTCATCAAATTTTAAGTCAAGAAGTTAGGTTCATCATCTGCTAGTTTTCCAGAGATCACCTTTGCAGAGCATGACAAGATTATTTTTATGATCACTAGAAAATGTTTAAAAAAACTTGGGCCTGCCAAACTCGCTCCAGTGAACAGCAAGCTTTGGCTGTGTGAATTTTGCCACTTTTTTTCCTCAGCTAATTCCCTCAGATAGCTAGCTCTCCCTTTTTGTTGCTTTTGTTGGCTTTTCACCCAGCTCCCTGCAGTGACAGGTGCTTGCAAGGACAAAGTTGCTGCCTCTCCTGGTGCTAGAAGAAGCCCAAAGCTCAGCTGTTCTCTCCTCCTGTGGATGGTTGGGCTCCTTGGTGAGCTGGGGCATTACTTTTTGCCCTAAGCAAACTGGCAGCTTTGGGCTTGGAAGGCAGAAAGTTGCTGCTTGGCAGCAAAACACTGCTCCCAGAGTCAGAATCTGCACACAGGCTCCTGCTTGAGGCTCCTCGCCTGAAACAGGAGTGGGCTCAGGGAAGATAATGTGGCATTACAGGACCGCTGAGCCAACAACCGCAGCTTCCTACCAAGCATTTTAGCTTTCTCTAAGTGGCTTTGGATTTCGTCTGTCTCCTTTTTTTCCCCCTGACATTTCGAAAATGTTCAGACTGCTGAAAATTGGTGCTGCGGTTTTGAAACATGTGCTTCCGTGATCCTGATTTCTCTCTTGAGGACACAAGATGACCATAAATAAATAATTTCTTAATTCTGTTGCAGGCAAGTGTGTGCTTTTCACATTTATATGCAGATTTGGGTTGTTCCATGCTCAAAAAGGCAATTGTTGGGCTATTGGTATCTTTTATCTTCTAGGGTAGGTGATGTGGCTTAGCAGTGGTATGCTTAAGATGCTCCAAAGCTTGAGCCTTGAACCTGTGTCAGAGGAGAAATGTATCTCTTGGCATCAGCAGAAACAGGCCTTGCGTTATATAACAAGGAGCTTCTGAGTTCATTGTTGCTGCAGCTTAGGTCCAGGTCTTTGCACGAAACTCTTGCAGATGGCTCCACTGGAAAGCTGGGGAGCAGAGCACCTCTTCAGGAGGGTTGGCAGCACTACCCCCATCAGCATCACTGTAGCTGTGAGCTTGCTGTGTGTCTTGCAAGCACCTCTGCTGGAACAGTTTCTGCTAACAGGACTGTATAAGTGGACTGAGTTTCCCTGGCTAGAGCAATTCCCTGAGCTGGGCAGTTAGTGCCCTGCTCTCTGCTGTGTCACCATTTTATTCCCCTTTCCCTGGGCTGGGGTGTACTGGACAATCAGGTTTTGCCATCTCCAGTCACAGGCAGCAAAACTCTTCTCTGCGCAACCTGAACTGGCAGCTGCAGGTATCTGATCTTGAAAGGGAAAGGGCAACAGGGAAGAAGAAAGACAGAGGGAGAGAGATAACCCCACCACATAGTCTGAATCTATTTCTTCTTTCCTGGAAGAGCTGCCACAAGCACTGAGATCTCTGCTTTGTTTCCCAAAGTAAGTGGCTCACACCTGTCAGTTTGTACAGACCATGAGTAGCTCTGAGAACACCTCAGAAGGTGAAATAACTTCCCTCCCCTCTCTCCCACTCTGCTGCTTCCTGTTTGTACTCTGGTCTGCCTTGCTGGAGCTGGTGCATGCCATATGTGGTCTGTCCTCGTCAGTCCCAGCCAGCAGAGTTCAGCTCTCCTCCCTGTAACAGGCAGAGTTTGGCCTCTGGCTGCTTCCTTGGCTCTTTCCATCACAAACCTCATTTTAGCTGTATCTCAGCTTCACCAGAAGTGAAGAATTTGAACTGAAATTGCCCACATTGGATATCCCTTTGGGGTTTCAGTCAAAATATCTCTACTGTTTCCACTGAAAGCAACCAGATGTGCTGGGAAGTGAAAGACTGAGCAACTGAGGGGCTGAAAAAGGGGATTGGGCATGGAGGGGAGAGGGTTGCAAGAGGCAGGGAAGTTGGTATAGGTGTCTAGGTATAGGTGTACAGGTATAGGTGTATAGTGCTATGGTCTTGACTGTGCATCATGCTTCATGTCCTCCCAGGAGTGTAGAAAAGTGGAAGGAGGTGGTGCAGGAGAAGGCAGAGAAGCTTCAGCCCCAGCTCACTTTCCTTGAGCAGACATTTCCCCACCACAGCCCTGGAGGCAAAGTGCTCAAGAGCTGGGGCAGGAGAGAAGCTACTGAGCCATCTAACAGCCGGCATTATGGTCTGTTCCCTCCCTCCTTTGCAGCTGTGTGTGCTGGGGCCACCCCAGGCACAATGAGATGTTGAGACATGGCTCCTTCTACTAGTAACCCTGGGTGGCACATAGCTATAGCTAATTACATGGGGCTTGCAGAGTACAGAATTTGAGTACAGGCCCTCTCTGGGCCTGTTCCAGCCTGGATTTGCATGCTGACTGTGCTGACCTCAGGGCTTTTGCTCAGTGAAGGCACTAGCAAGTATGTAATTCCCCTTCCACAGGGTAAAGAGTAGGTGTAGTTTGTGTACAGCCAAAAAGGTGTCTTCTCCAGGCTTCTTCTTCTGCTGGGTCTGTATGGCTGGCAAGAATCTCAAGGGACATCTGTCTTCAATGGGAGGGAGAAAGTAATTATTATTATGCAAGTGATACCTTTGAAGGTTGTCACAGCCCTCATTGCTGGGGCCAGAGCCTGCAAATCATGTCAGTCTAGAGCAAGATGGGTGCAGCTTTCCTCATGACATAACTGTTCTGTGGGTATACAAAGATATCTGCAGGACTGTAATTTCAGTGTCTTTCACTGGAAGTTATGTTTGTGCTTAAAGTTAGAAAGATGAGCCACTACTCTTGGTTCAGATAGTGGCAGAGGACTTAAGTGTGCATCTATGGGATTTTTTTCCCCATAGAGCGTGAGGGAAAAGGGGCTTGTTCTGTATGTGTCACCCAACTGACCTAAAGTGTCCAAAAACGTGAGAGATGGAAGGGAAAGAGGGAAAATGTATATATACTAATTTTCTGTTCTTGCCATTTCCACCAGTGATTTCCACAAACCTAATGAAAAAGCTGTACTTCCATCCCAGGCTGTGAAGCCAGCACTGGGTATTGCTATGATAAGCAGTTCCCAATTAAACCAAAAAAGAGGACACAATAGCACAGAGACAAAGCATCAAAAGGTGCAGTTTTTACTTGAGTATTTCAGTCCTGCAATTCCTCTCCTGCAATTCCTTTCCCTTTTTAAATTTGACCTGGGAGCTGGAGGGCTGGCTGTTGTATGCACACAGGAATGACAGCCTGAGGAACCCAGGCTAGCTTTGGAATGTTTGTGCTAAAACCCTGCAATTTCTAGGTCTCCCCCTCCCCGCTATCCTCCAATATCACCCCTTGGTGTGTGTCCATAGAAACTCTCTATCTTTCCAGACCCCTGGGGCTCGACCCAGCAGTGAAGGCTTCGGAGGCAGGTGTCCCGGTTCCCAGCCACCCTCGCCGAGGGCACGGAGCAGCCTGGCTGCAGGAAGTGATAAGCCTTTGTCCAACACGGCTTTTATCTCCCCGGCAGCAGTGGCGGAGGGAAAGAACAGGGTGTCCTTGACCCGGGCAGGCGCTGGGCACGCCAGGCTGCCTGCAGCCCGGCTGGGGACTGCTGTCTCAAATACTAGCTCCCATGGGAGCAGGAGGAGTGATCCCTGGGGGATTGAAGTGGCTTCAGGCCCCAGCTGGCAGCCACCCATCTAGGTCAGCCTTCGGGGTGATGCCGCCTCACATTCCCAATGCCTGGATGTCTCGGGGGGGGCAGGGAGCTGCCGAATCCAGGAGAAGATGAGCAGCCCGGCAGTCAGCGGTGGTGCTGGGTTGCTGGAGCCAGGAGGAAAACGAGGGAGTCACTTGTGTGTGTGGCTTTTGTTCCCCCCCCCCCCCCGCATATTTTTTTTTCTTGAAAAAATAAAAGCAATTTAATTGTGTGAGTTACCATCTGGAGGTCAGGCTGTTGTGAACAATAAGCTTAGGTTGTAATTATATTTATTCTGGGTAGGTTTTTTCATGCAACTCATTTAAATGCCTTGGGCCTCCCTGGTACGTTCAGCTAAAGGAGCGGAGTTAATTGGAGGCCTCTGGCTCAAATACCAAAGGTTACTTGAAACCTGCAATTTCAGAAAGATTAAAGAAATCTATGAAAGCACTCAGATGAACCACAGATCCTAAAGCATATCCACAGTACAACACCTATTAGCTTGCAGCTCACCACAGACCTGGAAAAATGCTTTCAATGAATATTGGTTGTAGAAAAAGCTAAACATTTGGGATTTACAAAATAGCCATGGCAATTAATTTAGCTGTCAGCCATTATATAGTCACACCTTCCTTACTAAAGCAACCAGGCTCTAATTTACAGCATCTATGGAAAGATTTTGCAGGATACGGAATTATCTTCAATATCTTTAGGAGAATTTTAGCCAAGAAACACATCCTCCCTGCTCTCTAACCCCTCACCCCAGCCCTCTCACCCGTCTTCTGCCCCAAGCCAATCTTCTGGGGATCACTCCTTTCTGTACTCTCCTGGGGGGCTGTGATGAAGCAAAACTGATGGCTGCATTAATTTCCAGGCATTGCTGAAGGAGCTCCAGTGTATTTCTTTTCAACCACTTACCTCCCCATTGCCACTGAACCCTTCCGGGTTTTACAGAGATACAAGTGCCTCACTTCTCTTGTTCCATGAGATGAGCTTCTAAGTCACTGTGAGATGAGGAGGAAAGGACTGTGAGGCAGCTGAGCAGAGCCCAGGTTTGTGATATGGTGTCTGGACTCAGCCGGAAGTTTACTGACTTTGCCTCAGCAGCAGAGACACAGAAAATACCTCCCTCCATTCTGACATGAGGCTGTGAAGATGATGGGCATATGTGAGGGTTAAGGGGGAAGGACAAGAAAGGCAACTTCCTTAAAAACCAATTGTTATGTTGGAGGGAACAGCAAAGAGAGAAGCTGGAAAGTCAGTGTGTGATTAAGTTTGACTCAACAGTTGGTCCTGACCCCACATGGGAACGATGCCCTTCTGAGGAGGAGACACATGACCAGGCTTTGTGGGCTAACAGGCCACAGGCTCAGAAGAGACTCTCTTCCTTTTGTCTCACATCTCTCTGATTTTTTGTATATGCTGCTTTTTGTGGTTGGGGGTGAAAGAACAAAAGAGACCTTTTTAAACACAAGGTTAGTTTGACTTGTTCACCTTACGTCCTTGGGATGCTGAGTTGGCCAGGCTGTGTCAAGGTCAATGAGAAGGGTTATTTTAGTTGTGCATGGGAATTTACTGGGAAAATAAGAATGAGTATCCTGGCAATGAAAAATGATGGTGCACTCAAATGTGTTATGCGCTGCAGTTTCCTCCCCATGCTTTACTCATCTCAGTTTCACTGCTGAGAGGGCTTTTTCTGGGAGAGATTCTGCTTCTGGACTCAGAATGGAAAGAACCAGCTCATAAGAGGAGAGCAACCGGGCAGGGGGCACCAGAGGTCCCTTTTAGCCTCTCGTCCTGGTGCTGGCAGCAGCAAATACTGGGTGCTTAGAGAAATGCTAAGAGATCCAGAAAAAATCTGGGTGTCGTCCATGAATCTGAAAATTCTTCTTTTGTGTGAACTGATACCAACATGGTTACTGAGAAATTTTACCTTTAGGGAGGACTGCTGGCACATATCAGGGCACTTGGGAGCAGAGGAAGGAAGCACAGAGGGAGGAGATGGAGAACAGAAATGCTTGTGATGAAAAGCTATTACAAAAGATGCATGACAGGATAAGAAAGGGAGGGATGAAAAAGAAGGGAGGGAAGAGAGGAAAGAAAAAGGAAGAAAAGGAAGGAAGGAAGGAAGGAAGGAAGGAAGGAAGGAAGGAAGGAAGGAAGGAAGGAAGGAAGGAAGGAAGGAAGGAAGGAAGGAAGGAAGGAAGGAAGGAGGAAGGAAGGAAGAAAGAAAGAAAGAAAGAAAGAAAGAAAGAAAGAAAGAAAGAAAGAAAGAAAGAAAGAAAGAAAGAAAGAAAGAAAGAAAGAAAGAAAGAAAGAAGAAAGAAAGAAAGAAAGAAAGAAAGAAAGAAAGAAAGAAAGAAAGAAAGAAAGAAAGAAAAAGAAAGAAAGAAAGAAAGAAAGAAAGAAAGAAAGAAAGAAGAAAGAAAGAGCAGGCGTCTAAAGTGTGATAGTTGTGAACAGAGTTTCTCTCAATTGGGGAAGAAAGTCTTCTTTTACTTGATACTTTTTTTTATTGCCCTTTAGGAAATTTCAGTCAGCTGTGCCATTTTGCCTTTTATCCCATAACTGTGCTGCTTTGACATTCAGGTTATGGACCAGGAACACACACTGGAACCAGTGATGGCTATTGTTTTATTTACAATGCCTGGGTCGCAAACCAGTCGGGGAAAATTTGCATTCAATTCATGAGAACTGTTGCAAAATCCCAAATGTTGCAAAGCAAATGCCCCATCTTTCTTCTGGTTTCTTGTCTCCCAAAAAATTGTCTGGTACTGTTACCATTTTGCCGGGAGCCAACAAACTACCCAAATTAATATTTATTTTTTTTTTAGATGAATACTGGCTTCGTTTGTATATTCAGTGGCAACAGTGGCAGTGTTAAGGTGAACAGCACAGGAGCAGAAGAAGGCATAGGGAGACAATAACAGAGAAAAGAAAATGGATGGGAGTTGTGATCAGAGGAAAAGACAGAAGCAGGTGACTAAAAAGAGATGTTAAAGACAGCAGTAGAAATGTAGGAGAGGCAAGTGCAACCCAACAACGCCAGTCCACAGTAGGAAGCGAAGTAACTTCTCCTTAACCCCACCACAGTGGTGAAGAGGGTGTGCAGTCGTTTATACCATAGATGGCTGAATAAAAAATTAATCCAATAGCATATCCTGTCCTTAGTGCTAACACAGGCTTGAAATTCTCTGCTTTGAGACCATCCAGCCAAAAATCCATTTATTTTTCTCTCAAGTGCAGTTGTATTAATAGAAACAGCTCAGGAAGCCCTCATCCCAGTGTAGTTTCAACACTTTGTACAGCAGGGGGTCTTAATGGGATCTTTTCCATCCAGGGTGCCATTAGCTTCCCTCCCTGTCTCTCCATTTCCCCCTTTCTAATAAAATGCCAGTCTAAACACATACTGGGGTGTTAAGAAGAGTGATTTCTGCACTGGGTGTGTGTGTGCATGAAGTAGCTCTGACTTGTTCAAGTCTTTAGTTTAAACCTTTCCACTCATGAAAAAAAAAAAAAAAAAAAAAGAAAAAAAAAGGAAAAAACCCCAAACCATTTCCTGCTAAGTTAGTCTCATTAACCCAGCAGCTGGATTTCTTACCGCTGCATCACTGCTTCTGTATTTATGACCCTTTTCTCTTATCCTCGCAGCCTGCTATCCCCATGCCAGGGATACTTTGTACCTGTTGATGGTTTCCACCTCACTCTCTCGCTCAGGCTGAGCTGCCAGTTACCGTTGGGCATGGCTCTGGGGCGTGTTAGAAGCATTTCAGGTGGCTTCAATTGGGGAATCTTGTTCTTTATGCCATAGTTGACAGATGGGAAACATCTGTGTACATCATACGTTAAAAAATTGTTCCTCAGCACTCCTGCACAGAATGGTGGATGGCTGGGGATTTGAGCCAGACTGTAGACATCATCATCTTTTCCAGCTTGAAAGGCCTTAGCAGAGAAATAGTCACTGAAAGTAGGACCAGCTTGATTTGATATCACTTTGTACCAAGTTGACATGGATGCCCATGACTACTGACGGGACAGATCCACAGTGACTACTTGCTGTTCTGCAAAGGTCCCTAACCTAATGGCACCGTGCTCTGAGAAGGGCTCACACCTCTGGAGTGACCTGCCTGGGGTCTGACACTGTCCAGCCACCTCTATGCGCTGCAGCATCTGAGCTGGGCTGGAGGATGGCTCTCAGGGGCTAAGCCACCACAAGGTGTGAAGGCAGCCATTTCACTTACAGAAACAACGTTATTACTCTTGTTAGAGACAACACAGGTGCCTCTGTATCCGGTAGTCACACACCACCTACTCTCAGCTTTCTATCCAGTAACCTGGGAGGTATTACTCCCTATCAGTTAAAGATATCAATGTTTGGGAAGCTCTTAGAGCCACTTTTCTAAATGGGTCTATAGTCATGGAAAGGATGAAGACTTTGTAAAAGGGTTTTTGTTTGTGGTGGGGTTTTTTGTCTTCTTTGGCCTGCTTATTGACTGGCTTCTTATTCCAACTGTTCTGTGTCACCATTTGCCAACTAACCTGACAAAACAACCTTTTGGACTGAGCTGGCTTTCTCCTTATCCGCCCCAGAAGTAACAGACATCTTTCTGCACAAGCACAGGCAAGCAGCACACAGATTCTGCTGAGGAGACCTTGCTTGCTTGACAAAACTTGCTATTCATCATGGTTTTGAATAACTTGGATGTCACAAGGAAGTCCCATTCAGGTGCTTCCCAACATAAAGCTGCAATAGCAGTTGTAAATTCAAAGAGCAACTAAAGTGCTCTCCTTTCCCCTGGTTTCCTTTTCATTTTTCATGAGCCTTTTGGAGCCAAAGTTTGGGGAAAGACTGAAGACAGTTTCCAAACTGGAGCTCTTGGAAACAGCTTGTTTCCACACATGTGCCAGCCTGTGGGAACAGTGAACTGCATCATGTCCCACTTCATCTGCCGTGTTTCATTACACTTCTGTACTGATCTGCTCAGAAACCCTCTCCCTCTCCTGCAGTAGGGGGGAGAAGATGATAAATTAGATGTATTAAGGCAAATACTTCACATCCCCTCAGGTCTTTACAATTCCAGCTGTCTGAAATCACAGTTTCTTCCCAGCCAAAGCGTTGCAACAAATGAGCAGAGTCCCCCAGTAACTGCGGTTGGTGTCGGCAGGGACTCTGAAAGGAGAGTCTGCTTCTGGGAAGTGAAGGCTGCTTCAGGCAGAACAAATATAAATGCTGCCATCTTACCGACCTCTTTCCTCTGTCTCCCTTTTCTTCCTCTTAATTTGTATTTTTGTGGGTAAACCAAGCAATGCATAGCTTGCTTGTTACTGTCACACACTTGGGTCACCCCAGGGAGTCACGATGCAGATTTTCCATTAGCGTCAAATATACATGGATTTATGAACTCCCATAATCTGGAGCTGATGAGAGCAGATTAGGGAGCAACTGTTTTTAGATAACTTGCATACCTAAGAAATCAGCTAATATAAAGCTGCCTGCAGAAATGTCAGTTATTTTCCAAAGAGCGTGAGAGAATATTATGGTGACCCCTTCTTGTTATGTTGTCACTTTATTACACACAGACACATGCACATATAGATGCAGAGTTTGGTATTCATTTCTCTGCCTCCTCACATTGAGCTAATTCCCCATGCTTTATGCAGTGCATCCTGTACCAGGACTTCTCATCGGGTATGGGACCTTTGGGTTGTGTCTGCGCTACACCAAGATACAAGGCTGAAGACACACCTGTCTAGTTTTAATGTAGATAGCTGTGCCAGGGGTGACAAGCCTCACCACCTGCCATGTAAGCTTGGCCATCTCCTCCAGGTGGATTCAGGCTGCAGGTACCCTATGTGAATCTCCATTGCTGTAGGACACCAAGACTTCTCCTGGACAAGCTGGAGAGTGGGCCAAAGTGAACCTCATGAGGTTCAACAAGGCCAAGTGCAGGGTCCTGCACCTGGGCTGGGGCAACCAGAGATATCAATACAGGATGGGGGAAGACTTGCTGGAGAGTAGCCCTGTGGAAAAAGACCTTGGGGTACTAGCGGATGAAAAGCTGGACATGAGCCACCAATGTGCAATTGCAGCCCAGAGGGCCAACTGCATCCTGGGCTGCATCAAGAGAAGTGTGGCCGGCAGATCAAGAGAGGTGATTCTGCCCCTCTACTCTGCCCTGGTGAGACCTCAGCTGGAGTACCGCATCCAACTCTGAAGCCCCCAACACAAGAAGGATGTGGACCTGTTGGAGCGAGTCCAGAAGAGGGCAACAAAAATGATCAGAAGGCTGGAGCACCTCTCTTATGAAGACAGGCTGAGGGAGTTGGGGTTGTTCAGCCTGAGGAAGAGAAGACTCCGGGGGGACATTATAGTGACCTTCCAATACCTGAAAGGAGCCTATAAGAAGGCTGGGAAAGACCTGTTCACTAGGGCATGTAACAACAGGACAAGGGGTAATGGTTTTAATCTAGGAAAGGGTAGATTTAGGTTGGACGTTAGGAAAAAGTTCTTTAATATGAGGGTGGTGGATCACTGGAATGGGTTGCCTAGACAGCTGGTAGAGGCCCCAGCCCTGGAGACATTCAAGGTCAGGCTTGATGGGGCACTGAGCAATCTGTTCTAGTTGGAGATGTCCCTGCTTGTTGTAGGGGACTTGGACTAGTTGACCCTTAGAGGTGCCTTCCAAAGCAAGACTGCATAGCAAATCTATGATTCTATGATAATGTGTACCCTGCAGTTGTAACATAGCCACTTTGCAAAGATCTGACCACACAAAATGAGAGCCAGGAGTGAGAAACTTTGCGCTTCCCCATCATCCATCATCAGCAGGGCTCCGGTCTTATTCGACATATTGGTGTGTCCTGCACTCCAACACCCCTGCTAGACAGAAAGGACTGTCCCATGTTTATATGTACCATGGTAAACTGTGTCCTATGTTGCAGGGTCTGAGGCTTTGAGTGTCTTGTGCTTGGTCACACAAGAAGTCCCCTAACAAAATGAAAACTCCTTAATCCCATGCCTGTAAGACAAGATCATCACTCTGTCCATAGCAATGAAGTTCTAGTTTTTATTTTAAAGAAAAGTTTCATTTAAAGCTGCATGTTCCTTGGAGGACTGTGTGATTAAGTTCAGGTTACAAGCACAGGAAGACAATGAATCTGGCACTGGAGTTCAGCCTTTCTATGGAGCCGTGATGGGAAACATACCACAGCAAAATGAGATGGAAATTTGAAAATTTGGAAATATCCAAACTATCATAATTCTCAACTTGTAGTTATTTAAAGCTTCCATATCACCCCCTCCTCTCCTTTTAGGTCTCCTTTGTAACAACTTTTTGGATTAACATCAAGTGCTGCATTAGTTCCTGAAGGAGGGGAGGCTTGAAAGCAGCATTTCTCTAGTGAACATGTGGAAACTGCATCTGGCAGCTTGGGTTTTGAATAGTCCCGGGTGCTGGGGCAAGGTGGAGAGATCAGAAATGGTCATCACTGGGTGCTGGACCTTGCTCATCCTGCGAGCACCCTGGCAGCCTTGCTAAGCACAGGGAGAGCCGTGCTGGGGAAGGAGAGCACTGCCCTGAGCTCCCCAGCTTTTGCTACATGAAGCCAAGGGAAATGGGAAGAGATTTCCTTGGGTCAGGTGCTTTACCTGGTGGAGGGTTTGTAAATAGTGATGCTTTTCTCCCCTGTGGTGGAAGGGGTGATATGGGTCAGAGGGGATGAGGAAGGGCAAGAAAGGTTGACTTTCCTGGTGACAATGCAGAGACTAAGAGCACATCCTGCTCCTGTCTTCCATTTTGTTCAAGAGATGAGTGACTCCAGTGTGGGAAATCAGGATCATTCACCCAGCTGTCTCTGCCACAAGAAAAACACGTGGGACTGTGGGAAAAAGAGAGATGCATTTTCCCTCAGCTTAAACATAACTCTGCCTTCTCCAAGGCAGACCAGGAGCCACGTATGGGCCTGGGCACTCTGGTACCCCAAGATATTTCCCAGCTCCCAGCCTTGCTGAACATGGCCACATTTGCATTAGAGCTACCCAGAAACCAGACACATATGTTTCTCTGTAAGAAAGTTGCTGTAAGATTTCTCTGCCACTGGTAAGCAACATTCGCAGCCTCCCTGGCATTCCCTTGTGCCACTTGAGGGATCCTGGCTGGGCAAAGGCACTTGCAGCTGCTCATTGCCAAGGTCAGCACCACTTGGGCTGTGAGCAAATCTTCCCAAGATACCCACAACAGCCTTGTCCAGCTCAGATGCCCCTGCATACTTTGCATTTCTTGGTCAGGGTGATACCCCTTGGTCAAATATTTTCTTGAGGAGCAGGCATTCACAGAAAACCAGTTCTGAACATTTAGAGAGCCAATGGGTGAACCAAACTGAAATGTTGATGCAGCTCACCATACCCTCAAGCAAAATCGAAGTAGATTGGTTGAATGGAACTTAAAAAATGTACATTTCTCTCCACTTTCTTGCAAGGAATGTCCAGTGCAGATGTGAGCATGTGAACTGTAAGTGTTCACAGGTCAGAGACAAACCCCAGTTCCCCCCATGCTTAACTCAGGAAGAAGACACCTCTTCTTCCTCCTGAGGAAACTGAAGATAGGAGGACACTGAGATTAGTTTCTTAATCCTAACATATGTTTTAGTGGCACCTAAAAACCATCAGCTTCAAATGCCTTTTCTACCCAACTGACAGAAAGCCGAACAGATACTGCCATGCAGCTCCACAGTGGTGCTTGTTCTTCTCTGCTGCATTTCTGAGAATGGTCAAATGTAACTTGGAAATGGAAACTGAATTAGGAGGTGTCTGCCATCTGTTCTGGCGTGGCCCAGCCACCGCGGCTGTTCTCATCAACCTCAAACTAAAGCAGACACTCCCGTTGACTGAAGCCAAATGAAATGAGGAAGCCAGAGGGAAGCTTGTCTCCCCCTGAGCAGAAGGAATGGGATACAAGCATGATGATTCCCCAGCAGATGGCAGGTCGACAGAAACCAATGCTAGTTTAATGAGTTGTGCTCCACACGCCTCCCAAAGGGAAGCAGCAGCAGGCTAAAGATTTCAAAACTTACCACTTCAGATCGGGATCTGAGCTGCTTACAAAACAGACTGTGTCTGGCTGGGCTGACTCAGGCAGAAAGAGCAGTCCACAGTCCTGGGTGTCTTTGCATTCTCTGCTTGAGGCATTTTACTCCGTTTTGGGGGCAGCAGAGGGAGAGAAGAGGGAGTGCTGTGATACAAAATATTTAGCACAGTGAAGTTCCCCAGACTGCAGCCAAACACTGTCTCCTAATGTATGAAGTGTCTGCTGTGTTTTGCAAGAACGCTCTGGTGCTTCCAGACCTGCTGGTGGGGATGTGCTTTGGTTAGCAGTTCTGCACACTCTTGTCTCCTGGGATCAAACTACAGCCACTTTTGGCATCCACAAAGGAGGGACCATCTACTGCTGGAGGTCTCTATCTTCCAGCCTTTCCCTTTGTTGCAGTCTGTGTCTCTTTCTGCTCCCACATTGCCTCATAACTTCCTTTTCATCCCTTTTCATGAAAGGGGGCTGGGAAGCAGGAGATGTTGGTGTTCCTCTCCCCCACGTGGCTGGGTGATGCTGAGCTCTCTCATCCCTCCAGTGGCCCCAGCTCCTCTTAGCATCTGTAGTTCATGCTAAGGGACAGCTGAGTTGGAGAGGATGGGTCAAATCTGAGAAAACCCTGGTAGCATTAACCTGTTTTTCTCTGCTCAGTCTAAACCTCTTTTCTGAAGCCTGAAGTTTGGAAAACGCAGTTGCAATTGTGGCTTAAACAGCTCAACTGGATAAACTGTTAGTCCTTTCCTGGTCTAGTTAAACACTTTGCAATCCTACTCTGGATGAATGGGGTGGGTTGTTGGTTTTGTTTCGTTTTGGTGGGGTTTTTTTGAGGTTTTTGTTGTTTAGCTTGGCTTTTGTGTGCATGAAATGTAGTGGAATGGATTACACATGCGTACAAAGATCTGTAAATAGCTGTTTCTTGCTTACAGCTGTGACTGTATACTGTTTCTAATGCTACATGCATTCATTATTTCCTCCAGAATCAGCTATTGTAAAATAATTTAAAACAGATTATTTTTTAAATTTTTTTTTTTTTAAAAATCAAACAAGATAGTGGTTGGTGAGCTTTTTTAAGATTTATGACTAAATAGGCAGGAATAAGCCAAGGCCTATGGACAGTCTTCCACCCCTTAAAAATAATATCCCTTATTAAAAATTATCATGTAAAGAATCTTAAGAACATGCTTTTCTACCCTTTTACTGTACCAGAGCTTTTCTACCTTATATACACTCCTTGCATAATGAATACAAGGAAATCCCAGGAAATTGTTTTCACTCAGAAAAAAAATACTAAGTTGTCACCAAACAAGATGGGTGACTGCTGGAAAGAGAGAACATTCAAAGGAAAACTAGAATCACATTGAGAGAATAAGTAATTCTCCTTGAAGAAAAAATGTATGATATTTTAGGGGAGTTGCTGGTAATGAATGGATATATCTGACATCAGTAATTTGTTTTAAAATGTGACTGTTTATGTAAGATATCAATGATGGGAGTTTGGACTCCCTCATCCTGGTATGTCATACCTGCTTACTCACTGTAGAAGAAATACAATTTTAAAATAACTTAAAATGAAATCCAAATTTTAAGTGACAATTTAAAAAATTATTTGTTGTATTGTACCCTTCAAGGTAGTATGAATGTTTTCCAAACATTCTGCATATGCTACCTCTCTTTGGGTATATATTCTTAAGGAGTACTGGGTGTTTTGGGAGCCTTACACCATGTTCCCCCAGGGAATGTCCTGTACCTTTTCGGCTTGAACCAAGGCATTTAAAAGACAACCTTCCTCAAAGAGCCATCCCCAGGGACCAGGTAGCTCAAGGCTCTTGTGTAGCCCCTCCAGGAGCCCATCTGCCAGATGCATCGTGGTGCCTGTTGCTCCCAGGGTGACAGGTCTTGCTTGGCCCCAGTGCTGTACAACTTCAGTCTCTTGTCTCATGGGGGCTTTAATTGAGTAAGATGGGACTCTGTTTTTTGGGACAGGGTGGCTGCAATTTCCCAACAACTACTTCTGGTTTTGTTTCGAGGCACCGAAAAACTGCATTAATTACAATTTGCCACACACACAAAGTGCTCCTTTGGAGGGACATGAACTCTCTGTCCTGACTCCCACTGAAACGTACTGAACTGGAAGAACTTTAGGCAGGAATACAGTTGCTAACAAACTTGTAAAGATACAAATCACACATATCAAGCTCATACAACACTCTGAATGTATCATGAGTCCACCTTGTTTTGAACTGGGTCACACTGACAGAGCCTTGTGAAGAGGCTGGCAGCTTTATCCCTGTCCAGCCGAGCCTGACGACCCTTTATTTGCACAGGCCTTATCTAGTCTACCTTCAATTGCATGCAAATAGTTCTGCTCATCAGACCTGATTGCTGCTATTTGCCATGCTGAGCATGAGAAAACGTCCTGGCCTCAGTACCTTTTCATAAAGAAAGTGCCATGAAAAGGGAGTGTGTTGCAGAGGCTTGGCAAACATTTTGAGCCTTGGCGGCCTCTGCTAGACTGGCAAGTATCCGGGGTCACAGAGCTTGCCTAAGGACGGCACCTGGATTTCAAAGACCCAAGCAGTGAGATAGTTCTGTATCAGAAGGGCTTTTTCTAGAGATTGATAGTTACCCAAATTTTACCTTAGAAATACTTAAATCCATCTGCTTTGTCTTATCAGGCTTGGTGAAGCACACACCATCATTTGTCTTGCTGCCAGACCCAGGATCTCTGTGAGCAACACCTATGTCAGGAAATCAAGGCCACGTGCTCCAGATCTTCAGCTCACCTCCATGCTGTGCAACCAGGCATGCATGGCTGAAACAGAGATGGGACTGAACCCAAATTCTGCATCTAAACATCCCCAAACTTGGTCTGGGTGTGAGTAATATTGCCATCTGTGGAGGACGGGCTCAGGCACCCCATGGCTTGTGCTCTGAACTCCTGCCAAACCCAGAGTCCTTCTCCTCGGGGCCCCTTGCAGATCCTTTTATCTCGGAAAACCCTCTCCCACTGCACTTGGAAAGAGATGGATGTTTTTCATGTCAGAAGCCTCTTGATAATCTGACATTTTCTTTGCCTCAGCTGACTGACTATGCAGGAAAAGGGTACAGCAAACTGAGTTATCATGCAGGTTTGGCCTTGGCAAGCTGCTCTTACTGAAGCCATGACAGCAACATGGTTTGCATAGGAAGAGTTCAAACCCAGGTTAAAAACCCTACATGTGCCCTTGCTGTCCCACCATGCTGTGGATGGGGTACATTGTGCAGGGAACCTACAGCTTTTCTGAGGGGCAGGCATAATCCCTCTGTCTCTCCCTCCCTGCCTGCACTGCTTGCCCAGTGCATGCACAAGAGCCCTTTCCCCTCACCATCTGAGGTTTTACCACCTCCTCAGCCTGCTACACTCCACAGCTGCCTCCTTTTTTTCTCCTAGACCCAGCCTCAGTTTTTGCATACAGATGAATACGTGTTACATCTTGTGCTACATGGAAGCAGCACCCAGTGAAAGCTAAGACACTGCAGGGCCAGAGACCCATCACACCCATCCGTGCTGCATTTGTGGGTGGTTGTGTCCCTTTGGTTGCATTCATTCTGCTCACCATCACCAATTATCCATCCTGTATGTGCACCTTCTGCTGCCAGTATGCAAAGCTTCTCTGCTGCAGCTTGGGGCCAGCGTGGGAGCAGCCACTGTTATCTTTTGGCACCTGTGAGAAAGCAGTGATAATGGAAAGACAGCTTATCACTGCCAGAATAGGTCAAGGGCCTGGAGGAGTCACGGAGCAGCTGGTATGGCAGTCACCTGCTAGCAGGTATCTGGTGAGGCCGCATGCAGGTGTGCTGGGGTGCCACCTTCTGCAGGTATTTTATAAACAGAGCACACCATCTCATTTGCAGTAAATATGCATTACAAAGCAGATAATTATGTGTACCAAACAGTGCTCTGCAGGGTGTAGCTGGCCGCACAAGGCTTTTCTCAGCACATCTAACAGAGACCCTTTTTTTTTTTTCCTGTTAGGGAGAGGAAACCCTTTTCTGAAAGTCTTCTGAACAGCTACTGGCATCAGTTGTTAGCCTCATCTCAGCCACACCAGCTGTGGCAAAGGGGTCTTGCAGCATGTTAATAGACCTCACAAAGCAACAGCCCCTTGTGGTCTGGTCTGTGGTGGCTGATGCTGAAACGCAGAACTCCAATTGTACATCATTAACCAAGACCTCAAAAGACACCCTGCACGAGTCGCAGGGTTAAATGCATGTGGCTTTCCACCCAAGCACCAGTCCAGATCCCCAGATCAGGTAGCAAGAGCCTGCTCAATTAAATGTTGGTGTGGTGGTTGCGTTTAGCTCTGGTGTCAGGATCTGCCTGCTGGGGGTGGTGCAGAGCTGCACATGTGTTTCAGTGGTGCTGGAAGAGCCCCCACCTGTACTTCCTTTACGCACCCAGCGTGGGCACCCCATGGGGAGCACAGACACTTGGAAGGTGCTCTGAGCTTGTGGCTCTAAGGCCTTCAGGCTATGAGCCAAGATATTCACCATACTCTGCCAAAAAGGGAAGGCACCGCTTGGACTTTAAGTGCCAAGCTAAGGTTTGCTGCCTGGACACCGGCAGACCTTGCAGCAGCTTCACTTCACAAGCTCAGGAGGCTCAACACAACCCCACGGTAAGCACCCACAAATCCAGGGTGTCCTGGGAGGCAGCACATGGAGGCTGGAGAGAGGCCAGGATGCTAGTCGGGAAAAACCTGTGCTGGTCAGTCCATGGTGGCTGCTCTTCCCTGAGCCCATCTCTTCTCTGTAACAACAGCTGGGTGTTCGTGTGCAGGAGCAGTCAGCAGCAACAAAGGTTCACTGCCTTTGAAAAATACCTTCCATGTACAAATAACAGGATAGCATTCTTGAAGAAAAATCTTAAATTATTTACAGTGACCATTTACAATGATCATTGTACCCTGCTTGGTGTGGGCTTTTTGCTGGTGAGAAGGGTGTTGTTTATCTGGATGGTCCATGTACTGAGAAATGGAAATGAGGAGGTATGAGTCTGTCTAGTGGAAATGGAAATGACAGGTCTTAAAAATACATGAACAAAGAAAAATGCAATCTATTTAACAAGTGTTTGCCTTCCTGCAGTTGTGGTTTTCAAAGAGCTTAATTAGCTGAAGGATGAGCCCAATATTGTCTTAAGTCACAGCCACCCAATGACTACACTGTGGTTTCTGTCCTCTGGTACAATCATTGTGAAAGTAAGTCCTCATGCTGCTAATAATGTGTCCTGCTTCTCTTTCTGTTCCTCTCTTTCTTCCTTCCTCTGTTTTCCTCTGGAGTTATGAGTCCTAAGATGTCCAGCTCCTAAGCAGAGTGGTTATGTTGCCACATTTGGCATGTCCTTGCACCAAAGAGAAACCTGCATGCAGCACATTCTCTCTCCAGGTGCAGGTGCAAGTCATGGGAGATACTTCAGTCTCATCTAAATGCACAGGCTGTATATCAACTCAGGACATGATGTTGTCGTGTTGCTGCAACCTTTTTCCACTTGAGGAGCACTACATCAATCTTTTTGATACAGACACATGGTAACTGATTCAAGAGTGCATATGAGGGTGGTCGCACTGAGTTGCCCACATCCACTTCTGATGGTCTGTTTGTGCCTCATGACACTGCAGATCTATCATTGTGGAAGCAGTGGTTGATTCTAAGATTACCAAAGAGTGCCTGGTATCAATTGAAGTTGTAGTACAACAGGGCACTCTTGCTGTGAACAGGCTGAGGTCTGATTACAGCCAGTCTCTCTTCAGACTCTCCACTGAAGTGCCAGAGCTAGTGCTGGAGGTGACTTGGTCTGCCTTAGCACCAGTGAAGAGAACAGCTGCTCACAGGAGGGAACAGAGGTGGGCTGAAATGCCCTCTGGAGGTGTCTGTGTCCTCCTCCACTGCTGACACCAGAGCAAGGGCAGGCTATGTAGCCCAGCCCATGCATCAACTGGATGCAGCTGCAGTGGGGCAGCACCTCACCAGGACCATCCCCTGCCCACAGCTGCCCTCTCCTGACTCCTGCTCTTGCATGTTCTCTAGCACTGGCTTGACCCCTTGGTGAACCAGTTCAGCACGCAAAACCAGACCTGTGTCTTTTTTTCTCCTCTGGGTTCATTTGAGGCCATTTGAATGAGCTGGGATGAGACAGGCAAGGACAGCGGGACAGGACAAAGGTGGGAGCTGGTCCACCCTTCCAGCTTCAGTCGTACCATTAAAACCCTCACCCTTAGACTTGTAAACTGGCATCTCTGCCCACTGGCTAGACCTTCACTGGGTTGAGTCAGATCCTGACTATGTAAAAAGGATTTGTATGTATTAAAGATCATGTATTTCTCCTTTATTTACAGATGAGGACAGAGCTTAGTTATGACTCATATATAAGAACTGCAGGTAACATTTAGTAACTGGCCATTCTCTGCTATTTTGAATATACTTATGTGATGTATTTTCCTTCTTTTCCCGTATTTGCTTGTTTAATTTTTTTTTAAATTATCTGAGTTTCTTATCTTCCTTTCCATCCCCTTTCTTCCCCTGGCAAGCCACCTAGCATTTTTGTGTCTGATTGATTGTGAAATCAGAGTAACAATACTGCATACGTAAAAGCAACACTGGACATCATAACCTTTGAAGGGACATGAACTCGTTGTCCTGACTCCCACTGAAATGTACTGAACTGGAAGAACTTTAGGCAGGGAAAGAGTAGAATGAAACCACAGCCATGGACACTGAACTCTCCAGCTGTGTGAAAGATGAAAATAATAGTCACAATTGCTGCTGCAGTCACTTGTTTCTTATCTCAGAAAAATAGCGTAAAACCTCCCAAATATGTCTGTGAGCACACTGAGAGTTCTACTGACATCAGTAATAATAAATTTGGTTTGTTCTTGCAATTAGTAGCACCAGCCGTGTAAAAGGAGAGAGAAACATGCTAATTTGTCCTGGCTTAAAAATGAAAAAGAGAAAAAAACTTAGATCATGAAGGCTATTTAGCTCCCTCTCAACCCAATTTAGAAGGGGATAGCAAAGGAGCATCCACATCTCCTGCTGATGACTCTCCTCCTGCCTTTAATGGCCAATATGTGGCCCTGCAGTCTGTAGGATTACGATCTGGAAGTGCAAAACCTAACAAAACAGAACATTAAAAAACAATCCAGAAGGCATTTGCACACAGATCAGGTGCCTATGGAGACCTGGAAAAAGCAGTGCTGGAGCTTTCTTCTTGGCAGCACAGCTGGGCCTCATGATCCCTATTAGCAGCCTGCAGCTAGGGGACAGAACATTTACATGCTTGTCAGTGGGGAGGGATGCAGCATTTTGTTGATTACGTAGCTGGAACAGAAGAGCCTCCAGATACTCATTCATTCATTTATTTATTTCTAATGGCTTAGCCAGGAACTTGGAGAAATCCTGAGAGAAGGCAGAAAGGCTGCTTTTCCCTCTGACCTGTGCTAGTCTCCCGGAGAGAGGAGAGCGATGACCTGTTGTTCAGGGGCTATTCCTGGGGTCTGGACACCAAAGCCTGTAATTGAAGCCTTCTCTGCCTGTGACTGCAACCAGACATCGAGACCAGTTGGCAATCCCTGCAGCATCACAGTCCCTGCTGCTGGAAAAAGGAGCAGCTCTGTCCACTTTGCTCTAGCCACATGCTCCTTTCCTCTCCCTCGTGCCAGCAATAGCACTCATGCAGCCTTTGGCGAGCCTAGGCAGAAAAACAGTCCAGCAACCTGTTTTGGAAAACCAGCCCTCATCTCCTTGGAAAACATTGGTTTTCAATGAGATCAGGTGCCGAAGGCAAGGCCGCATTCTTTCTGCAGTGTTTCAGACTTAAATCAGCTCAAACTGGTCTTGAAACTATGTCTTTTAGCTTTTTGCCTGCATGCTTTAGAGATGGCGAAATATTCCCTTTCCAGAGAGCTCTTGTTAAAGCCAGGAAGAGAAGAGGTGATAACACAAAGATGGGCACTAGGCTATATCCATGTGCTCAATCACAACCCCAAGAGCCAGCAGCATGGTCAAGTGATGCATTATTTGGGCACATAGACTTCAATACTCTTAAAGAGCTTTTAAGCACAAATCTGACACCCAGAATCCGAAGAGTCACTTATAAAATCAAAGAATGGTTTGGGTTGGAAGGGATCTTAAAGATAATCTAGTTCCAGCCCCCCTGCATGGGCAGGGACACCTCCCACTAGACCAGGTTGCTCAAAGTACCGTTCATAAGTTATGAACTTGCAAAAATACATGTTTCTAACTTGATTTTATTTGCCTTCAGATGTTACAGCTTTGGTATTTCCAGGCTGTTCTCTGCCTTCAGAAAGACCTTCTTTCCCAACCATTTTTTTTGTTTGTTTGTTGGTTTGTTTTTTAACCAGTGAAAGTTGAGATCCACACTTGAACAAAAGAGCAAATGTAGTTTGGAGGAAGCCACCAGCTGCGAGGAGCCCCATGTAGCTCCAGATCCGTGACAGGGCAGGGCCTGGTAGGACAGAGCTGGTCACACAGCTCACAGCCTGTTTTGCAAGACGGCGGAGAATCACACGCTGCTTGTATAACTGGTGAGGAAGGGTGCTTAAAACTTGTGAGCTTGAGTGTTCATGCCAGGAGTCTTAGGTTTTATGGGAGATTAGACACCGCTTGACACAGCAGGTCCTCTTGCCAGACCCCTGGCACAATGACAATTAAATGAGCCAAATAACCACATCCATCTCAGCATGTCCATGCATGCGCAAACAATTACTCTGTGGGACTGTTATCAAAGAAAATTAAATCTTAAGTCTGTACTCAGCCAGGAAATCTTAAGGGATACTAATTTTCTAGGAACCATCCAGTGGGCACAGCCTGGGTAGCCCTAGAAAAGTTCATAAATCTGCTCTTAAAGTCCCTAATCCTGTTTATCTGCTACTGTACTTCTTTTAAAATCCCAAGATTTTTGAGAAATTGAGGAATTCAAATCCCCAGGGACTCCTGCATACCCTTCGGACTGGCATGAACTTAGGCATTTGTTTCCAGTCAAGGGCATTTAGATCGCTTAGGACTTTGCCTGTAGTTTACTTTCCAGCTGAAGTCAGGCCAGTTTCTTGCTCTGCCTCAGCAGCAAATTCCGAAATTCAGTTTTTAGCATTCTACATGAAATCTGCTCACCTGTTTTGAAGGAGAAAAAGACCTTACCAATAAAAGCAACAACCCTTTTACCCCCTAAAATAGGTGGCCCAACTGATGTTGGGCTTTTCCTGGCTGCTGCCTGGAATTTTTATAAAGGTGGCAAGACTGCATGAGCCCTTACAGTGGTCTGGTGTGTGGTATACGTAGAAATGGAGGTAGCCCTAGAGTATCTGGAAGAGCGAAGACCACAGTAGCTCCTGTGGTGGAGGTGATGCACGCTTGGACATCTCAGTGGGGACCAGCACATGAAAATAAAGGACAAGGAGGGAGAGCTGAGCATGCTGCAGATGTCTTCACAGCTCTGGAAGCCCAACAAACTCATCAAAATGACATTTGCTGCCAGCCTGCAGAACCACCACTCAAAGATTCTTGGGAAAAAAGTGGCTGTGGAAGAGGAGAGCCTTTATTATTTGGCTGCTTTTGAATGATCCATTTCAAAAAGAAGTTAGGAAGCTATAGGGAAAAAAAAAAAAGAGAGAGAATATCAGGGCTTAATGCTCCTTTATACATTTTATGGATTTAATATAAATATAGTTATAATAAAAACACAAATCCCATGGTCTGCCTTCCTATTTGCACAGGCTGTAATGAGTTGACATTTGAATGAGTCTGGAAAATTGTATTTAATAACTCCTCAGAGGCCCCAGAGTGGGAAAACCTATTATTGCTGCCTGATTTGGAAGTTATTGTTTTAAGGACATTTTCAGAGTTGCACACCTCTTTCAGGCTGCAATTCTGCATCTTCTGAACAAGGAAGGCTGAAGTTCCCCACTCATGATGCCTGGTGTGACTGTGTGCCCTGTCCCATATTTTGAAGCTCCTGTAGATTGATAAGAACAGAGAACTGCTCCATGAAGCTTTGCTTCAGATTTGGTTTCAGAGGCAAAAACTGAGGTGAAATCCATTGTTTTCTGCTCACATAAATTACTGCCCTATAAGGGAGAGGAGATGGACCAGGACTGGACTAAACAGCACAAGACCTTCAGGAGGGTATAAACTCTGTGTGGGTGAAGAAGCAGAGGTTTCTGCAGTTTGCCTGGGCTTATTGCTCACCTTGTTTCAGCATTTTGCTAGAAGACCTTCTGCCATTGTTAACAGCGTGTTCACATTTGCCTGCTTGGATGTTAATTTTTAAAAACAAGCCTGTAGCCTTCTTGGGCTACCAAGGAGACTAGGTGACATCTCCTGTCATAATTCTGTCCTGATGGGACAGGATGGGTGACAGCTGGCTCACGTGTTTCTCTGTTCTCTCACAGCTAAAGCTTAGCTCAGTTTACATCAACAAGTGCCAGGTTTTTTGACTAATTTCTAAAGAAAAAGAGGTTTATACTGACCAGGCTGCCTCCATCCCCTCTGTAACTCATCAACAAAGTTCAACCAATCCTGGTAGAGGTGTCGGGTATCTCAAAGGAATGAGACTCCTCCGTGCTTTAGGAAGGTCTACAGATGTGTGGACAAGAGAGGTCCTCAAAGTGGGGCCACTGGCAAGGTGAAGCAAGGGTGGCAGTGCTGGTGTATGTGTGATTTGGCACCCAGATCTCACTAGTCAGTCCATGCACACATTGTGCAGAAACAACAAACCTGGCTTTTATCTAAGTACCCTGTGGTATGGACAGAGATTTAGATGGAGCATCGGGCTAAGGATGAACTGTGATTATTTTGGCAGGAGGTGTGAGACGATATAACAAAATTCATAGGAAGACAGCCTTTGCTAGCTCCATTGCCTAATAAGTGACCTGAATTCTGGAGAGACATCTGACAGCTTCAACACAAGTTCTCCAGAACTGAGGTAATTCAAAAATATATTTCTTATTTTAAGATACCAAATGCAGTTTTAAAGCCCAAGTTTTAGGTATCCAGACATGAAAAAAATGTTATCAAAGCCCTAGGTATAGGAAGAAGGAACCAACTTGTCCAAAACAAGAACTTCCATGAAGAAAAAAAATGACTGGTTTAAACTCAGCCATAAAATTCTCCTCTTGCTTGTGTGCAGGGGAATGATTGAAATGGCAGCTATGGGGCTCATCCCTCCAAGACAGAAATAGGAACTGGGTCTGTCTTTCAGTGGGAATATTAGCACCGCATTACGAAGCAACAGTTACTGACGGCACATGAGGCTGTGTGACGAAGCGCCTACTTGTCTGATCCCTGAGTCTGTCAACTGACGAGTCACAGGGCTTAGATCTGGAGTACAGACACCCTATCATGGCCCAAAGCAATAAGTCATAGCACTGACTAACGCATATGTGTGCGTATGGGAGGTGAGTATTGCTGCTTTCAGGTGACGAAGAGTCGCACGTATGTGCAAACATTCATTACGTACATATGTGCTGAGTAGCGAGGGATTAAAATTTCATTAGCCACTGCAGAGCTCCTGAATGGTAATTCCAGAGTGGTAAGCACAAAGATCTGCAGATGAAGATACACAAAGGGCTTTACTTCTTCCAAGTGCAGAACAGCTTGTGTGATTTAAAAAAATAAAGCAGGGAGCTGACACACTCATTTTATCATTGGTAGTTAATGTCCAAACAGGGAAGTGTTCCTAAAATGCATTTTACAATAAATATCTCCAATTACTATCTCTTCTCCATGCATTTGCAAAAGTATTGAAAGAATATCCAGCTTTTCTGCCTAATGGGGTGCATTTTAGCCCTCTTTCAAACATAGCTTTCTCTGTGTCTACATGGGAAATTAGATGACAATGACTACTCCTACCCCATTTTCACACTTTTGGAAACATTCCCCAAAAGTCTATGCCATGACTTTTCCCATTTGCCTCCCATACCAGTTTCCCCAGCTCCCAAAGCAGAGGTGGAAGCTGGCCAGGGGAGTGGGGTGTCTCTTTCTCCCCAGAGGGCTGTTCCCTCCTTCCCTCTGGGCCCCCTTGCCTGGGCAGGCACTGCCAGAGCTGAGCTTTGCCCATCAGCACCTGCCATGGCCAATGGTAGGTTCAGTTTCCCTGGACAGATACTGGGCAGTCACTGAGCCACTCTGAGGGGTCACTGCCCAGGAGCACCAATTTGTAAGCTCAGCTCTGGAAACCAGATAAATGCTTTTGGGGAAATGTTGGATCAACACCCTCAGCCCTTCCAGCTCAGTGCCCAGAATAAGAAAGGAGCAGAGAGTCTGTCCCACGAAGGAGGAGAGGAAGATGCTCTAAAGCCCATGGTGGCTTTGTGCTGCTCTGTAGAGCCCCCGATCAGGGGGAAAGCCATCATCTTTTAAGGGGCTTCATCTGGAGACAGTTTGGCTTTATGATAGAAATGCATTTGTAGATGCTGATATCAGTGGGATTTATGAAACTGTAATGGCCTATACTTCTCTTCCCTGAAATTTCCTAAATGTCACTCTTCTCAGGGGTTGTGCATTTGTATGTAATTATTTCTTTTTCTGTATATTGATCCTTCTCTCCTTCCCCTGAATGCACTGTAATTATATTTTCTTTCGATGAGTGTCAGGAGCAAACTGTCACTGGTACACAATGGCTCCACTTTATCAAACTGGAAAGGAAAAAGACCCTGTTTTGCGGGAGGTTTTGGGTGGCGGGATGACAATTGTGGGTTCTGATTCATATCTGGGCAACTGCTACTCTGTAATCAGGCTGTGATTAGTCACCAACAACCAATTACCGCACCCAGCTTCCTAAAGAAGTTTGTCTATTGCGAACTTTACAAATCCTGGTTAATTCTGTAGGGAAAAGTCGACTGGCCTGGGACCACATCCTCTTCTCTGCCATCCTTGGGCTGGTCGGTAGGTGATGTGGCTGCCTGAGCCAGTTGGGCAAGAGAGCAGCCTCCCTCCCCAGAAAGGTGGCAGTTCTGCAGGCATCATCACGTTTATGCACTGTCCCATATGGAATGAGGGTGTTTTCTCAGTTCATAGTGACAAACAGCAGAGGTCATAGAATCTTTGAATGGTTTGGGTTGGAAGGGACCTTGAAGATAATCTAGTTCCAACCCCCCTGAATGGGCAGAGACACCTCCCACTAGACCAGGTCCCTCAAAGTTCCATCCAACCTGGCCTTGAACACTTCCAGGAAGGGGGCATCTGCAGCTTCTCTGGGGAACCTGTGCCAGTGTCTCACCACCCTCACAGTGAAGAATTTCTTCCTAATATCTAACCTAAATTTACCCTCTTTCAGTTTGAAGCTGTTCCACCCCTTGTCCTATCTCTACATGCCCTTGCAAAAAGTCCCTCTGCACCTTTCTTGCAGGTGAGCCCTCCCTGCATGTTTGAATGGTGGGATCTTCCCCTGGAAGTTTCAACACTGCAGTTACAGGGAATGGTGTCACAGGTTTGCATGACCTGGTACCTCACCTGCCCTCTGCAGTGGGACCACCCTCCCCTTTCCCACGGAGCTACTCCACACCTTTCTCAAACCCACCACTTGCCTGCACCTACCCACAACCCAAGTTTTATCAAAGGCTTCATCACTTTGTTCATCCAAGGTGATGTTCAGAGACTGCCCGCAGCCCTCTCATGCCCCCCCCCAGTTCTGTGAGAGGGGTTGTGTAGTGCCACAGTCACTGCAGAAGGACAAGTGACTTCAGGGAGTGCTGGGGGTGAGCAAAGGTCTGTGAATCACCAGCAGACTTTCCTTAACAAGCTCACTCTGCAGCTCGCCAGAGTTATCATTAGCCTTTGAAGCCTGAAAACGAAAGTTGTTTCAGAGGGAATGGTTAATGGAGCCCCTGCTTTTATCTGCTGCTGGTGTTAGGAGCTGTCCTGCACTACCTCAGGTTCAGGTGGACTTTCTGCAGTGGTCAGAGTCTCAGTGAAAACCCAAATATCACAGACATAAAGAAAGTTCCTACCTGCGGGTAAGTTATTCTTTCCTGAGCAGAAATGGGCAGTATTTGCTGGAAGCACTTTCACGCTGGTGTAACACTGAAGGAGCAGGAGCTGCTGTTTAACCACACCAGCAAGTGTGGAGTGCCAGGATATTTCTGGATAGATGGAGCATCAGTGTCTTCTTTCCTGCCAAGTCTACACTGGTTTGAAGAGCAGTGAAAAAGCAGCTGTTGAAGTCAGTGTTTACAGAACAGCATGGTCAGAAGCAGACAAGCACATACATGAGGCAGGAGGTGATCATGGCTTCCCCTTCCATGCTTGCAGGGTCCAGAGAAGGAAAGTCCCATGTGAATCCCAGCCCTTGTGTAGCTGGTGTTGGGGGTGCACACAAAGGCACATGCAAAGGGAAACCAAGCCCCTGATGCAGGACACTGTCCCTCTCTGAATGGGCAGAGTGCAAGAACCTGGAGCTGGCTGGCCACTCATGCCAGCTGGCACCCCACCACCCTGCTCGAGCATGCTTTGGGGTAAAACTGTCATTTCGGACCTAAACACTTTTTATTTTGCTTTACAGGTCCTTCTCTTGCTGCTATGACCTGAAAGCCTGGCTTCTCGCGGCAGGCTCCCTGCGTCCCCTTGGTTTCCACCCCATGCCCAGTGCTAGCTGAGTCTGATGGTCATGCCAAAGCACACCAGGAAAACATTCGGAGACCTAACCCAAGTTCATCAGGACAAACCACTGGGAAAAAAAAAAAAGAGGTGTCTGTAGGTAAACTAGAATAGCTGTGCCTGGCTCTGGGCACCCAGCCACTTTTCCACTCCTTGGAGGCAAAGAGCAGCGAGTCCTGGTGTTCCAGTTGCATTTTGGTTAACAAGCCTGTCTCACAAATGAGCAGCTACCAATGCACAGAAGCATTTGCAACTAACACACCTGCTAAACCGCTTCTTCCCCATTGTGCTGCAGCGTGGTTTCAGAGACATCAAGGAACTCCTGGGTTCAATTTGTGCCAATAAAACAATTTTTCAGGATTTTCATTCTGCATCTCTTTTTGCTAATGTGTTTTCATTTTTCTTCATTTATTAGTCTAAGGTCCATTATGATCTTGAAACTAAAACAAATAAGATCATTATGTCATGTTGGATAGTAGCCATGGCCAAGATGGAAATGCAAATACAGGATACTTCCTACCCCAGAACAGGAGTAATACAATTGCCAGTGCCTTTGCTCTTCAGAGGCTGGTGACATAGTCCTCTCACATGCTTTGCACACTTCTCCTTGACCTCTTATGGGTAATCACGTCACCTCAGAGAGCCAGGCTTTAGGCTCACCATCTTGCTAGAGGAAGATCATGTGGGTCATCTAGCCACCAAGCAGAGAGAGGCGCACAGGGATGGAGGGGATGCTTGGAGGCAGGTCTGGTGCCAGGTCTCTCCTTCAATGTGGCAGGTTGGGGATGCCCTTGTCTGTTGCTTTATGACAACATTCCACTATCGTTTCTTTCCTTGTTTTGTTTTCTTTTTTAACCACCATCTGTTAATGACCGGTTTTTAGCAACTGCAACTTTTATCCAACGATTATAACAAAAAATGTGACTCTGAGAAAGCAGTACACAGAGTAGTACACAGAGCCTGTAGCCTCTGGAGGAGGAGAGGAAGGGTTATAAAAAAATTAAAGACACCCCTTCCAAACTCCCCACCAAGTTACAGACAGGGTACTCTCCTGTACCAGCATCTCCAGAGGTGCTGGTAAGGAGATGGGTGTGAAGACAAGAACACACAAATCCCATTCTCCCACTTTTCCCCTTCCTCCACCTTAGGGACAGATCAACTGCTCCAGTGCCAGTGACATGGCTGGTTCCCCTTTGTTTATCTGGTTGACATATCAATGATACCCACAATTTCTACCTGCTATTCTTTTCCTCTTTGCAATAGAAAACAAGAACAAAAGTAGTTTATTTTCTCATGCCTTACATACTTTAACCGCCTCTGTCCCTGAGGCCTCCAGCCCCAAGGTATTTGCTGTTTCACTGCATTATTTGTTGCTGCATACTAAGCCAAAAAACCTGAACTCCCATAAATTATCATACCGCATGGGGGAGGCTAAGTTTAGCTCTTGCATATTTTAGACATCTGTCAGGATAAAACTTGGACTGGAAGGAGTCTCTGGCATACTTGTCTGTACTGAAAGTGGACAGTGACAGAGGCATTTCCTCTCCTTGATCTGTCTCCAGCTAAATCACTTCAGTATTACTAAGTTCACATAAAGTTTCTCAGTGCATGCTCCAGGGATCTGCTAGAGCACCATGCGCACTTGGAAGTGAGCCCCATGACTTCTTGGCTCCAAAGCATGACGTTCTCTCTTCCTTCAGCAGCTTGGATTTTAGCCACTTCACGCAGGGTGTTAAAAACTCATTGTGTCAAATATCCACAAAATTATGTCTTCACCCTCTTCGCTAGGCCTTTGTTGAGTAGAGCTGAGGTTTAACTTTTAAGGAGAATATAATAAACATCTTGGAAAATATGGTTTGAAGAATTTTCTGTGCACTTATTTTTGCTTAAAAATGTGGAGGCCACCATATAAAGGGTTAAAAAGGGTGACATCATTTGTCAAACGAAATGGCCTTCTTTGGATGCAGTGAAGCATTCTGCAGCAACTCCAAATGACATTTTTCATTTTCCGCATGTGACTGAAAAAGCAAATCCAGTTGAAACGCATTTTTTCCCCTTTCATTCTTCTTTATTGTAGTAACCAGACTTTAAAAATAATTATTTGCTTCTTAATCTTCCCATAGCCATTCATGGTAATATTTTACCTTTCTTTATGTGGACTGTTTCTTCTTTAGGTTGTTCAACGGCCTCCCTGGCAGGTTGAAATCTCTGTAAATACCAGCTGTTCCTTCTCCTGCTTCATCTTACAGCTTTTTTAAATTGGCCATTGCACAATATTAATGAACACAGTCCATTTAAAGAATGTGCATATGCAGCAAATAAAGGAGAAAAATCTCTGCTAACCACTATGGGGGAGTTTTCCCAGACTTTTCCTCTGTGTTCATGGCCACTTAGGCTACCCTCTTCTGCTCTGCGAGGAGAAGGGTAATCCCAATCGATCCAGGCAATGCCAAACTCCCTTCCCAGGTTTGCCAGGTCTTCCCTTGTCTTAATGAATACTTTTTGAGAAGTTCTATATTTCCTACCTTTCTCTTTTTTTTGAAAGGAAAAGTATAGTGTCTACCTGAGTCAGAAAAAGATAGTTTCCTGATTGATTAATATTTCAAAAGGGCCTCATAAATCTATAATCTCTACACAATAGTACAATTCACTGCTACTGCTCCATTCCCCTGGTTAGCCTCTGAATCCCTTTGCAGGCAGTTACTGGTCTCACTTTGCAATGGGGGTATATTGAAACATACAGTAAAGGAAACAGAAAAAGAACATTAAATGACAAGGATGGGGTGCTAGAAAAGTTTATTATCCATTTCCTACTCCATCAATGAACATTTTTATTTCATATGGCTCAAGCTAAGAACTATGTATCTGTCATACTTAACGACTGGAGACTGGAGTTTCTGGGTTTAGTCTTAGGTCTTCGTGATACCTTTAAAATCTCTCTGGAGGAACAGAATTAATTTTATGCCTTTGGGAGTGTTTCCGTCTGGAGCAATAGGTGGGAAATCTCTTGAAGCTTTCACCCTCAGATCAGTTTTGCTGCAATTCTTCTAATGAGCACAGAGATCCTTGCAGTGTGAGTGCATGAGAAAGGCATGAGAAAGGGATGCTGCTGATGGCTGTGCTTGGTGGGCTCTGTGCAGCCCAGGATGCAAAGCTGCCCAGGAGGAGGGATGCTCTGCAGAGCCCCACACCAGTGGAGGGACGGCTCTGCTGGCACAGCCAACTCTGGGACGGCCTTGATGTTCTCCAGGTCAATATGGACTCAATACTGGTCCTTGTCCTCATCACCCTCCTGGGCAGCAGGGCAGGAGGCACCTTGATATACAACCAGGTGGTGGTGAGACACGGGAGGGCAGTGCTGATCCTCAGAGACACCTGGAAGGCTGCACACAGGGGCTGCCAGGACCATTGTGCGGCTGCCTGAAGCCAAGTACAAAATCCTGCTGGCAGGATGGATGAGTGCCACACACAGGGGCTGATGGGAAGAAAAACAGCTTTGCAGGAGATGATTTGGGGGATCTGGTAGCAACAAGCCCCCCTGGTGTGGGCTTATGCAGACGACAGAGCCAGGCCCTTTCTGAATGTCCATAGCAGCAGGGGACAACAGGCACAAGGTGCAAGAGGGAAAACTCCAGTTGGCTTTACATGAGAGTGGCTTGGCACTGGAAGAGTGTAATGGTTTAATCCATCAGGCTTAACCTGTCAGGCAACTAAGTACCATGCAGCCACTTGGTCACTCTCCCCTGCCTCCCAGGGAATGGGGGAGAATCAGAAAGGTAAAGGTAGAGAGAGTCATGGGTTGAGATAAAAGCAATTTAATAATTAAAATATAGTAGTAGTAGTAGTAGTAGTAGTAGAACATACAAACAAATGAGGCACAGTGCAGCTGCTCACCACCCACTGACCAATGCCCATCCCATCCCTGGTTAGTGATGCCAGAGGACAGGTATCCTAAAACCACAATACCAGAAGAGCGAGAGTGCTTCCCTGGCCATCTCTCATCTATATACTGAGCATGATGTTGTGTGACATGGAATATTCCATTGGCCAGTTCAGATCCATTGCTCTGGCTATGCTCCCTCTCAGCTTCTTGTGCACCTGCACACTAGCAAAGCAGGGGAAGTTGGAAAGTCCTTGATTTCTGAGCAACAACTCAAAACATCAGTATATTAGCAACAGTCTTCTCATAAAAAATCCCATTAAAAATCTCATAAAAAACAACCCTATTCTAGCTACTAAGAAGAAAATTAGCTCTATCCCAACCAGAACTAGGACACAGAGGCTGTCCAAAAAGGTTGGAAAACCTCTATTCTTGGAGGCAATGACAAATGACTAGCACAAGGCCCTGAGCAACCCAGTCTAACCAAGAAGCTGGCCCTGCTGTTGGGCACGGGACCAAGTGACCTCTAGAGGTCTCTTCCAGCTTAAATTATTCTTTGATAGTCCTCTCAAAATGAACTCATTTTGTCATTAGCTATTTCAGCTTGGCTTTTCCCTATCAGCCAGCCTCAGAAATAATGCATTGCTCCATGGGTTGTGGGACAGCTTGGAAGTGCTCTCACTCTGGAGAAGGATAAGGAGAGCAAACAGAGGTATACTTGTCAGGGTGCTTGAGGATTTCATTATCTAATTGAAAGGAAGGTGAATTTTATCTGACTTGACCCTTATTTAAATCCTCCACTCTCACATGCTGAAGTTCACCACCTCTTCTTCTTTTACTCCCAGTGCAGCGTTACACCTCCTTCAGAGCCAGAGCTGGTGTGACTCATCCTGGAGGGTACTACTGTGCACCATTGTTTGCCTGACCCATTGCCCTGCTGTGAGGAATCTGCAGCAAGAGAAAACTGGAAGCAAACTCAACCTCATTTTGGATCTAGGAGCGGTGAGAATTAGGAATCCATTTCTATTTATTCACTTTAAAGTGAGTTGTACTGCCTGCCCATGGAAGCACAAGGTGCAACTGAGGAAGTTGCTGCCTTTGAGCAAGAAATGCCACAAGATTCAAAGTGCACATAGGTACAACACGTGTGGATAAGTCAGGTGATCCTGGCTTCAGATGTGAGCTCTTCAAAGCAGTGTCTGCCTTTTTTGGTGCAACTTGCACAGACCTCTTGTTTAAAGAATGCAAATTTATAATGAAATGCTGAACGGCTCTGATGTGCGAACTGAGGCTGCCATCCATTGCAAAGCAGGGCTCCCCAAGGGCTTCTTTCTGCCCCAGGCAGGTAAAATATTGCTGCCCATCTTTCTTGTTCTCTATGGAGATGGTGCACGTGGTTGCCCACCCCGGCGGTCTGCTGCTCCTGCCAGCCAGGCGTGCTGCCAGCTCTGCCCCAGAGCTGCCTGTTGGAGCAGAAACTTCCTGCTCATTAAAGAGACAAAGGACAATTAGGTTGCAAATAAAACGTGTTATCTCCACTTGGAAGGCCTGTTTATCCACCAGGCCATCGCTGTCTCTGGAGTTAGAGAAGGTGCTGTGCCAAGCTCTCAGGTCCCTATTAGTTACTCCATCGCTGCTTGCAGCAAGCCTGATCAGCGCCTGAACGGGAAGAAGATCTGCCCCCAAATCCCAGGTCTGCCTCTCAGTGTCGGCTCCAAAACACACAAGCTTGGAGCCTGGCCTGGAGCCCTCAGACATTGTGCTAATAATTAGTTTTGGTAATTAACTCAGCATCTCTACACCCTGCATTACGCTCTCCTCCTCCCAGCTCAGCAGAACGGCGTGATCTCTTTTAGTATTACTTCACTAAATACAACCCTCTCCGTGGCTTAAACCCCAGCCACTTTAATTAACTGACAACTCTAATCCACATGTTACATTCTGCTTATCTGGAAACTGACTTTTGCTTCTGATAAGCCATGATCTAATAGCCCACTATCCTCAGCAGAAGCGCAGAGCCATCACACTGCTTCACCCAGGCAGTGCCCAATAAGTACTCCTGCTCGTCCCAGCCCCATGTTAATCCCTGGCATTGAAACATGGCACTGGATGTGAGGAGGTCCTCACAGGCCCTCTCCTCCTTCCCTCCTTCCCTCCTTCCCTCCCTCCCTTCCTCCCTCCCTCCTTTCCTCCTTCCCACCAGGCACTGTGACCTGGACCATTTTATCTTCTTGCCTGTGTAGGGCACCTGTTTGTAGGCCTAACATCAGAAGACAGTTTTAAAGTAAGATCCCACTGAACTCAATCTACAATTAGCTGATGTGACTTTGGCTGGTATATTCTAGATTTATTTGCTGCCTGTTGTGGTTTTTTTTAGCTTTTAGGAAACTTTCAGAGCCCAGAATGCAAATCAGTACTTGAATTCAGCAAATGCTTTTCAGGTATTTGTTCTTCTCCAGAAATGAGGGTTTTCCAGACAATGACAAATGTATTTTGGCTGTTTTTCTAGAGCTTCTAAAATAGTTTTTACACTGAGTATGGCTGTATCTTTTATCTGTCATTAGGTCCTCCCAGTCTTAGCGTGTCCAGCCAGTGCTCTGCTGTTGCACTATTAGAGAGATGTGGCAAATCATTTTGATTTGAAGCTGCATTTCTAGTCACAGATTTGTTCCCTTTCACCCCCACCTTGTGGAGAAACAAATAAGAAGGAGGCTTTGCAGATAGATGCAGAAAAAATGCCAGCTCTGAGTGAGATGAGTTTGTGTCCTTCTCTAGCCCTGGCGGGGACAGGAAAGTGAAAGGATAGGGGATGGGAGAGCTGCAGAAGCACCTGGATGCCACATTTTAGGAAGGTGAAGTGGGAAGAGACCTTGTCAAGGAGTGGTCCACAGCCAGCAGCAAGGAGAGGACATTGAAATGGCTTCCCTGTGCCGGAAGCACCACAGTGTGGATGCAGAGGGATGCATGTGAGCACCTGACCAAAGCTCTTTGCTGGTTGACTTCTGCAAGGGAGCAATGTGGGGTGGGAGCCAGCACCACTAGTGCTGCAGGGAACAGGAGACCGACAGGGACCTGTGCCCTGGATGAGACCCACAGGCTGCACGAGGGCTTGTACTTGCCTCTGTAGTGGTCCCTGCTGGGGCAGGTCTCAGCCCTGCGCTTCTTCGGTCTGCTGTGTGCTCCAAAACCACACCAGCCCAGGAGAAAAGCCTGTCTGCCTGCCTCCTGTCCCTGCATGATTATCTGTGGGGAGGATGGCTTCTTTCCATGCTATGGCAGCCCATGCCTAGAACTGGTTCACTGGTTCACTGCTTCACTTTTCTGGTAGAGCAGCACCTTCTCAGCCTGCTTTCCATGACTGGTATAATCTTCATTCTTTCTCCGTTGCTTTGCCACCTTCTTAATGGTCCAGGCTCCAGCCTCTTTGCATTGCATCTGCAAGCTGTTTCCAAATGCTTCATCCAGAGCAGGTAGCAGAACCACAAACCACGGGGCTCACCTGCTCCCAGCCCTTTTTCCCTTTTCCCCAGGCAGAGGCTCATCTGCTGCAGCCATGCACCAGTCTGAACTGGAGGAGCCTGCAAGGAAAACATGGGAGCTGGGAGGATGCTTGGTGCCACCCACTGCTATTTTGGAAGCTGGGCTTCCAACACTTTCATGTGTTGTGAGTCTCATTCTCAGGAGGATCATGGGAAGCTACGCAGAGCGGTTCTCTCCAACTGGCGTGGCTGCCTTCCCTCAGAAATGTACAGACGTAGCAACTCCATGTCATGAATTGCACAGGCAAAACTCTTAGCAACCCTCTGAGCCATTTGTAACACTAAAATATTACAATACATGTAATTGCTTCAGCTTGCCAGATTGGGTCCTATTGCACTCACGCCATGCAGAACGGATTTCCATTAGCTGCTCCTCAGGTGGCATTAGAAGTGACGGCTGCAGATTTTCCCTCAGTCGCCTGCAGAGAGGGACAGGGCTGGATGGGGGTCTGGGACAGGGTGAAGGGGGACTGTGAGGGACTCCTCACATAAGTTGCTGCTTCAAAGGACGAGTGTTTTTCAGGGAGCACAAACTGCTTAGTAATGCGAACAGCATAGTGAAAACAATCCAGCACACCCTGGTGCTTTCTGTGGCTGAAACCTTGGATACCTTCCCTCCATCCTTAGTTCCTTACCATCCATCAATCCTGGTGCCTTTTTGGTCCCTCAATCTTGCAATGTCTGTGGCATAGGGAACCCGAAATACTCCAGAGTAATTTCCATCTTGCTGTCCCTGACACAGAGACCTCATTATCCCAGAGTACCCAAGTCTATCTGCCCTTTCCTCTGGGATTTTATTCCTGTGGGGTACAGATATTTTTACGAATGACAGAAGCAAAGCTGTGGGAACTGGGGGAAGATGTACATTCTTCTTGCCTCAGAGGGGATGTCCATAAGGACAGTGCAGGCACAAGCTGGCCCTCATCAGAATCACAGAATCACAGAATTGTCAGAGTTGGAAGGAACCTCTAGAGATCATTTAGTCCAACTCCCCTACTAAAGCAGGAAAGCTGTGGCAACTTTAGTGCAGAGCCTAAACCTGGGCAGGGTGAGCCTATCTGTGCTTAGACATCCCCAAAAGTAGAAGTAACATCTTTGGCTCTTACATGAAGTCACCAGGTATATGTATGTGACAGGAACTGAGCGGTTTTCTTCCACTTTCTCAGGCGAAGAAAGAGACTTTGGTTGGAGAGGATGTTTTTTGGGTTTTATTTATGTCTTCGTAACCTTTAAGTCATGGTTTAATCACATTTGATCAACAAAACGTGACTGGAAAATGAGAAGTCAGATGTATAATTCTGAAAGTACCCAACAATGCTTTGAGGTTTTTTAGCTCTGGTTCTTGGGGTTTTTTTTGTTTGTGGTTTGTTGTTTTTTTTTTCCTCTGAATTGTTTTAGCAGACAAACTCTGAACTTGTCTGGCTTAAATTTGAAAAGGGTTTTGTTTGACCTAAAATGCCTTTCTTTCAGTGAGCAATCCATTTATTCCAAAACCAAAAAACATGGCAGCTTCCAGGCAGAACACCATCTTCAAGCTAGAGTGCAGCTGTGCCCAAACTTCTCTTCATCCACCCCTCCTCTCCACTCCAGGTTAGGAAAACAATGCAGTGATTTCACTCTACATGCAAACATACTTTCCTACTCCTTTCCACCCCTAGTTTGATAAATAAAGTCTCTGCCATACAGCTCAATGAGATCTATAGGGAATTGGCCCAGACAATAGTTGTTGCACCTCTCATTTATGGGCTTTTTGGGCTGCTTTGTCATCCCTGGACCTCCCCGTGTGTGAGTTTTACCCCATGGGACTGAGACAGTCCAGGGTACAGCAGGGAAGAAGAGAAAGGCACAGTTGTGCATAGATGCCAGTCCCAGAGAGTATAACGGAGATATTTTCACCCCTTTTTGCTAGCTGGCCTTGGCCTTCTGCTGCCTGGCACTTGTTGTTTTCCTCCAAGACTACATGGCATTGACCAGCTGACGAAATTCAGTAGAATTGTCTTTACTGACTTTTACATGCACCAGAGGAAAGGAAAAGCTGTTTTATTATCAGCTTAAAAGCCATCATTTAGTGGCAGGCATAAAATATCCATAAATGGAAGAAATAGCAGACCAGGATTTGATGAGAAAACCACCAGCAACCTCTGGTCGATACTGAGCTCTTGCAAACTCCCTACTGGAGCTCCAGCCTACCAGGCAACACCACCTCCAGCCAGGCAGCTCCACCTCAAGACTAGTGAGAAGGCAGGGAAACTGGTACCCTGCAGGCATCCCTGGTGAGCTCCAGCCTTTCCCACCCTTCCCAGGCACACATAGGCAACAAACCACTAACGGGCTGTGTCCCATATGGTGCAGTTGAGAGGGTATTTCTGGTAGGTCATCCTCTCACCTCGGTTGTCAGATAGCTTTTCAGGTCAGTTGAACCTTGGCTGTTACACACTTCAAGAATATTGCCAGGTTTGCTGGTTACCAGGTATACAACTACGTTCATGCACAGGAGCCTCTCTAATGCAGACAAAACCACGGCATCTCCAGAGCTAAGGGAAGGGGAGAAGACCTCTTCTATCAGTCACCTTTGTCTGTTTTCCTGTATTTCTCAACCTCTGTAACTCCTTGTCCAGGATAGCCTATTTTTTTTCTCTTTTTTCAAATCTTATTTTAAACCAACGGATAGAGTCAATAACAGGAAGTATTTGTAAGTGGGAAGATAGGACATTAATTACCATAAAAGGCTTGAGAGCCACCATCCTCCAAGGCATCAGAGATGTTAGGAGTGTAAATGAAAGGAGGAGATCAACAGATAGATCAGGTTGTTTCACCTCACATATAACTATTTTACTGGGCAAAAAAAGAAACTGTGAAAAATTGAGAGGAAGCCTAAGCAGTTTGGTAACGCAGGAAAAGGCAGCCAAGACAGATAAACGTGGAAGAAAATACATCTCCTCTTCTGAAAATAACATATTTTAAAAATCAGGTTTGAGGCATTTCTGCATGAGACAGTGGTTTGGCTCCTAGAGCCAGAGTATGGGTCAGAAGTAATCAGGAATGGCGGGCAGAGGCAGCATGCATAACGAGGGAGTCTGCATGTGGGCTCTTATCGTTTGGAAGCTAATAGATGATGAAGGCAGCTCAATCCCTGCAAATATAGAATAATGACAACCCTGACTTCATGCGTCACAAAAATAAGGGGAATAGTGGGGGGGCGGGGGAGAGAGAGAGAAGCAACAGCATTTGAATCAACGTGCGTCATTAGTGGATGGGACTGGAGGGAGAGAAATAATCCATCCCAAGGAAGAACGGAGCAGTGGCTGCTGCTTCTGCGCGCAGGGAAACCCACGGGAGAGGAAGCAGAGAGGAGAAGATGTCAGAGGAGGCACCTGGCCAGGCACAGAGGGATGCTGACCCACTTGGTGCCCACCCAGTCTCTCAGCCCAGGTGCTGGCAGTGCTCACTTCAGCCCGGTCTCCTCCTGCCAAGCCCAGCCAGCTGCCAGCCCTGGAAAGCCCTTCTCCCCACGGTGGAGGGAGAGAGCCCCAATGCCAGCAGCACGATGTGGGCTTGCCGGTCGGGTAAAAACTCACCTTTCCCCTTAGTGGTAGAGCAAAGGCTGCATTTTCTGGGCATCCGGTGAAAAGGCAGCGACCGAGACCCTGCCGTGGTAAAGGGGAGATTAATTCACAACCATTAGAAAAACTTAAAAGGGGTTGTTGTGTATTTAGTCGTCGCTAGGAAATTTTAATTAGCCATTGGATATTTTCTTTCCTACTGATAACATGCCGTCCGTGCAAAGCAGCACAACTGATTCCCCCCAAGATAAGCATCATCACAGATATGTCTGGGCCTTTGTTTTGAGTATAAAAGCCACAACTGCTAATGGAGAGGGCTTTCAGTGCAATCTGTAGGCATGTCATCCTTGGCCTACTCCTTACCCTCTTAATTCTCCTAATTCTTACTGACTCCTCCACTAATTACTGGAGAGGGTGGTAGATAGATGAGATCCATGGCACATTCTTGTCTGGAACCTCAGCTATTTTTATCAAAAAATACATGGAGTTAGTCAGGTCAGATCTATTTTTGGTAACCTCCTTGGTTGCATTTTATACCATTTTCTATTAAACTCTGTATCTTTCATTATTCCTCCCTTCAAAATTAGTCAAATACCTGTCATACTCCTGAAGTTAAGCTAACAGATCAATTTTTGCCAAGATTAATTTCCCTCCCCCTGTACCATCTTTGAAATCTGCAGCCTCAGCTGTTCCCCAGCCTTGTGGCCCCTGCTTGCTTGCAGAATCTTCCAAAAGCCTGGCTGCCAGGCAGGTAACATCAAGTGCCTCCTTTTCTCATAGTTTGGGATGAAGTTTACTGGCTGGCTGAATGCATGGATTTCATCTGCCTCTTCCTCTTCAATGCCTCTCCATAGTGACAATCCCATTAAACTTCATGCTTTTGCCACACATTCCATCATATCATTCCAGCTCTGGTCAATGTTATTGCTGCACCTTTCATCTCACCAATATCTTCGTGTACCAAAATCTTCTTCTTGAGATCCCAGTCAGAGACCATCTAAAATTCAGCTTGGCATTGTCATATATATATATATTTTAGCTACTCATGGTTCATCTGGTGAAACAATCAGATGTACTGAAGCTCTGCCAGTTCATTTATGCTGAGCTAGTATAGGCTGTTAATAACTATATTTTAATTACCCTTTAATCTGGTTTTTCTGAGCCTGCAGTAAGATTCACTAATCTGTGTAGTCACACTGGCATCCTTTCCACAGATGAGTGCAAGATAGTTTTTTTCCTTTTTGGTACTCCGATAAAATAACACTTGAAAAAGAGATTGCATTTTTTTGTTATCAGTTTAGCTATTATGTTTCTTTGTCCTTTTGCAAAAACTTAACCACATATAATTTTTTCACTGGTCAAATGTACATGTTCCTGGGGAAGGCTTTTAAAATTTGAGCACTTGAAACTTGTTACACAGTTGGTTTGGACCAGTCTTCTTCTTTTGGTGCCTGAATTCCTGATGAAGCCTCAGCCTTTTTTAACCTGAAAATCATGTATCTAGCATGCAAATACCTCTCCAAACATCCTCTGCAACAACCTGAGGAGGTCCTTTTCTCTGCAAATGTCCTTAGCCTTTTAAATTGCCCTGTCAGCTCATTTACAGACCTGTAGTTCTGCAACCCTCTGGCAAGCTTCATGCTTCCTGTGTGCCTGAAATGTTCTTGTTTGCTTTAGTATATTCAGCACTTGCCTGTTCTGGACCCTTCTCAGCCATCATAATTTTCATGTCACATTTCACTTGACATTGCCTGCATATCTCTCCCTTGGCATAATTCACTGTAGGTCACTCCTTTCTGAAGGAAGGATTTTTTGGGTCAGAAGTCCTTTCAACACTACCAGGGCCTCAAGAGGTGTTGGTTGTTGTGAGTGGCATCTACTGAAAGCTGTGCTGAGGTGAGGCCCCGTGGTGCCCAGAGTGCCTCAGGTAGCCCCGCCTGCCCATTGGCACCCAGCAAAACATCCAGTCCCTTTTTCTGCCTGGCAGGAGGTCTGCTGCTCTAGAGCAGGCTAAGGAGCCAGGAGCAGCAGTTGCTTTAATGCCTTCCAGGTCTTTCTACCGAATCTCAATAATCAGATAGCTGGGGAGGAAACAGAAACCAGAGCATTACCTGGAGACTTTAATGCTTGTCATTCCCCCTGAACTTTGCTAATATGAGAGATTGCATCACCTGTCCTATTAATCTACTGCAACTTCAAAGACAGTGGATAATGATAAAATCTGCTTCACAAACAAGCTGCATTCACTACCCAGGACTTGCGCTGAAAATTGTTTTCCCATTCTACTTTCTGGTGCTGTCTCTGAGCCCCCAGCACTGGCTAAGGTGCCTGCTCCAACCACTGAGAGCAAGGTGGTTGGCCGGGGACGTCCAGACCTCACGCTGGTCTCCATGCCATGCTGCTCCTGTCCTGTCATCTCTGTCAGGGAGCTTCCCTACTGGAGACACAGTAACCTTGCAAGGCACAGGGTGGTATTTTGGAGAGGAAGGTGTTTCAGGAAGGCAAACAGGCTGTCTGCCTTCTCACTAACTGCTGCAGGCACTTTTAAAATGGGGAGTCATGTTTGCTACACCAATTCTCTTTGGAAAAAACATGGTCAGGGCAGAACTAAAAATCTTGGAGTATTTCCACTGACTAGTACTGAGCAGGAAAATAACACTGGAAAAAGACACTCTCAAGACCCTGCACCATTCAGTTTGAACACTACATGCTGTCCTCTCACAAAATAAGCGCCTGAGCTCATTTGTCTGAAAAGCATAAAGGATTAACTTGCTTTGCTTTAATACAGTGCTGAAATAGGGATAATATTATCTTGTCACTTTCCCTGTTTCCCTCAGTCTGTTCTTCTCCTCTTACAGAGGGGATCACTGGGGGTGTGGGGAGGCTACTTCTTGGGGTGGAGGAAGGCTGAGTCCACCACAGCTGGGTCCTTCTGTCAGCAGTGGGGTACAGGTGGCCTGGCAGAGCAACCAGCATCTCACCAGTGTGTGTCTTTTTCCAGTACTTCAGGGCTGGAGTTGCAGGACTGAGCTTCTCCATGGGGATCCTGGAGCCCCCAACACAGGAGGAATATGGAGCCCTTGGAGTGACTCCAGATGAGGGCCATGAAGATGGTCAGAGGGCTGGAGCACCTATTCTATGAGGACAGGCTGAGAGAGTTGGGGCTGTTCAGCCTGTAGAAGAGAAGGCTCCAGGGACACCTTATAAGCAACCTTCCAGTACCTGAATGGGCCTACAGGAAAGCCAGGGGGGACTTTTTGCAAGGGCATGTAGTGATAGGAAAAGGGGCAATGGTTTTAAACTGGAAGAGGGTAGATTTAGATTGGATATGAGGAAGAAACTCTTTAGTGTCAGGGTGATGAGGCACTGGAACAGGTTGCCCAGAGGAGTTGTGGATGCCCCCTCCCTGGAAGTGTTCAAGGCCAGGTTGGAAGGGGGTTTTGAGCAACCTGGTCTAGCAGGAGGTGTCCCTGCCCATGCAGGGGGTTGATCTTTAAGGTCTCTTCCAACCCAAACCATTCTATGATTCTATGTGGTGTTCAGGGACATGGTTTTGTGGTGGGCTTGGCAGTGCTAGGTTAGCAGTTGGACTTCATGATCTTAAAGGTCTTTTTTCCAACCAAACCCCTTCTATGATTCTATGAAATTTAACAGGCAGAGCTGACTAAAATGCAGTCCTGAGGTGGTCCCACACAGGAATGTCACTTCTCCAGCCTTCTGTGCAAGTTGTCATGCAAAGCAGGCTTCAAGCTCTGAGACTCCTCTGCTGCTCCCTGCTGCCCTGCCATGGCCAGGGATGGGGTGCTGGGTGTCTGCAGCCAGCTGTGCAAGGCACAGGGGGCAAGCCTCTGCTTGGCAAGGGGCCAGGGTCTGCTTCCCTGCCACAGCAATCACAGGAGAAACCACGAGGAGCATCTCTCTCCTGCAGTGGTGGTTGCTGGGCGGCTTCGGGTCACGAGGAGAAGAGAGGCAAGCAGGTAATCCTGCTCAGGGGAACAAATCACCCCTGTGTTCCCAGCCAAGGCTTTGGCTCTCAAAAATACAATCTCTGGATAACCCGTCCAAGTTTTCACTTAGATCGCAGCTTGTGCTCAACCAGAGCATTTGGAAATGGTTACTCACTTCACTAGGCACATTTGGGCAGGCTGCAATACTCAGAACAGCTCCCTGCTCTTTACCTTAGAGCTTGGGCTTTAATTTGCAAGGCGGTCAGTGGGCTTAACTGGCTCTCCTGCTTGTTTGCTCTTCACAACTGAAGCAGTTGGTCATGAGGGACTTTTGATCCAAAGTCTGATGTGAACTTCTCCAATGTTTGGACATTAGTCTGAGGATGCTGCCTGTCACCTGTCTGCTCTTCTGAAGGAAAAGCTAAAGCCCAATAGAAAGAGGGAGAGAGAAATCCTATTATAGCTTCGCAGGTCTAATCTGCCAAAGCAGAGCAAGAACCATTTTTAATTTTATGAGCACTCACTTTTAACCTTATTCAGTGATATTACCCTTTTCCACAATCAAATATTAGTTTAAACTATCTTAACACCTTATTACACAAAGCTTCTTAGAAACAGAAATAAAATAAATAATCTTGCACAAAAGTGTCAGACCAAAAGGGCTTGTGAATGCATGGCTAATTCAAAGCCAACAAGGTTTCAGATGTAAGGTACATACATTTATGAAGCTATTATTCTCCTTCCTCAGAAAATCTTTAGTTAAAACTTTAATCCAGCTGAGGTGTCTGCTGGAGGGGGGGGCTCTTTCCCTGCAAGGTGAGATAGAGAATTTTCCTCTGATTTCAGCCAGCATAAAGCTAGAGTCCTCCTATTGCAGGCAGTGGTGTGACAGGGTTTTAGCCTGATTTTAGACCATTTTCACTGAATGTTTACCCTGTATTTTTTTCCAGGCTTCTGATACAGATCTTCTTTTCAGAAAGGCAATTAAGCCGAAACAAAGAACTGAATCCTTCTCTAAGCTCTACAAGAGATCAGACCACTTCCGCCTATCACTCCAGAGATAATAAGAGCTCTGGGAGCTTTTCAGGGAGTAACTTATTGAACATAATGAGACTCGTACTGGGGCACCTGACACCAGTGCTACTTAAGAGCATCTGCTCCCAAATATCTCTTGAAATTTAACTGTAATTTTTTTTTCCTAGTCAGCTGATGACTTTATTCCTCAGAGACATCACTGAAAATAGCTCTCTCTCAGAGTCCTACCTGGTCTTTTTGTCCATGGCTGGGCAGTGACCTTTGACTGTGTGTCTAGGAGACCTGAATGGTCCAGGCCTAGCATAAGTTACTTGTCCCCCCTTGCAATGATGGCACTGGAAGCAGGCATCAGAGGCCCTGCTGTGTGCCACCAAATGGGGTGAAGAGAAAGCAGTTAAGTGGACCAGCTCTGGCCCCAGGGTGTGGGCTACCCTGTCACTGATGAGTGTAGAGGGCTTGAGAGTGAGTGCTGTGGAAAGGGGAAGGATGTACTCATGCAGCTGGAGACAGACAAGGGAGGTGAAGGAGACCCAGAGCACTTACAAATAAACTGCTGTTGGTTAGCCTGCAGAAGAGAGCAGAGAAGCAAACACCGGGTGAGTCAGCACTCTACCCTTCAGAAAGGCACTGATTTCATTTGCTTTTCAGATGGCATTTCAGGGCTTACACTAAACTGTAGGCATCTTCCAGGGTCCCTGAACAGCTCTGCTCCAGCTCCATGAAAATTTTCTGTATATGCACAGCATGGCAAAAATCCCTAGGCAGCACTGTTACAGATGGGTTACATCTATATTGACCCCAGCAAATTGTGGGTATGCATGAGCTGGGGCTAAGCTGAATCACTGAGAGGGATGTCTACGTGGGAAGGTGCAGCAGCAAAGACTTTGGAGTTGCCTGGGACAGCCTAGGGGGACTGCTGTCACACAATGCTCTGTGAAAAGATGTAGGTCTGACTTTGTAGTGTTTTGCATGTTGCGCCCAGGCTGGGGATGGCAGACAGCATGGTGGTACAGGTTCTGGTGAGGGCTTCCTCTGGCTAACGTGTCTTCTTGAGGGGACATGCTTTCTCCATGGGAGCAGGACTTGGCCTTTGGGTTAATGTCAGGCTGCAGTTAGCATTGGCTCCAGCCAGTCTTCCCTTCATCCCTTTCCCATTAACATCAGGGCAGCCCCTTACAAACGATGCTGCCCATTACTTGCTCTGCGGAGCCGTGAATTCCCAGTCACAGACACAGACAGAGAATCTTAGGGGTTGGAAGGGACCCCGAAAGATCATCTAGTCCAACCCCCCTGCCAGGCAGGGTCACCTAGAGTACATCACACAGGAACTTGTCCAGGCAGGTTTTGAAGGTCTCCAGTGAAGGAGACTGCACAACCTCTCTGGGCAGCCTGTTCCAGTGCTCTGTCACTCTCACAGTAAAGAAGTTTTTTCTGATGTTTATGTGGGACCTCCTATGCTCCAGTTTGCACCCATTGCCCGTTGTCCTATCACTGGACATCACTGAAAAAAGCCTGGCTCCATCATCCTGACACTCCCCCTTAACATATTTGTAAACTTTGATGAGGTTGCCCCTCAGTCTCCTCTTCTCCAAGCTAAAGAGGCCCAGGTCCCTCAGCCTTTCCTCATAAGGGAGATGTCAGTGACCTCAAGACCTGTACATCTGTCCTGCCTCTTGCTTCCTCAAAGCTTTATTTGCAGCTCAGTGCATGGCCTCTCTTGCGCTTTCTGACCCCAGACATCACCTTTGATACCTCTGCACAACTGAGCCCAGCTGCTTAGGGTGTGGAGCTGGGGAACAGCCAGTGTAATGAGCTGCAGTGGAGAACGGGCTGCTTGCAGGACCACTGCACTTTGACCAGATCCTGAAAGCGTCAGGCCTCCGGGTACCTTGAGGATAATCAAGTGACACAGCTTACACAAGACCTGATGAGCCCAACACTTCCCACAGCACTTCACCGGCCATGGCATCAACTCTGCCTTGATCCAGAAAGAACGACACCCTTCTGGTCCACCAAACAGGTTGGCCTTGTATGTGATGGCTTAGTCAAACAAGTTGCCCAGGAGACGTAGAGTCTCCTTAAAGGTTTAAAGACTCTAGTAACCATGGCTGAGCCGACTTCATGTTGCAGGTAGCCCTGCTTTTGGGGCAGGGATGGACTGGATGTTCTCCACAATTCCCTTTCTGTGACTCTTTATTGATATATGGCTTATTTTAGCCTTTCCTGTATTCTTCACAGATGGAAATGTTGTTGCCCAAAGGAAAGATTTAGCAGGGGAAATGATTGTTTTTGACAATATTCAGTGTGACCTATTGCTGAAAAGAAGACAGGTAGGCAGTAGCTCTGTCTTTTAAGATGACAGATGGGGATACTAACATCAGTGCTTCAGTTTGCTTCATTTTGCTGAGAGGTCATTTGAAACTGCTAGCACCTCTCACACAGCCCTGAAATATGGCAGCCATAAATCCAGATACTGCCTTCTGTGATGCTCCTTGAACTGCGTGCCTCTCTGCACGGGCATCTCAGCAACGGGAAGGCTTGCTTGGAGATAACAAGCATGCAGTGCGCTCAGCTGATTGTCCTGAGATAGTCAAGAGCCAGTGAGCACACACTCTCTGCAATAATCAGATTTCATTATGGAAACTTTTCCATTGTTGCTGCTTTTAAATAATCCCCAACTGGGCCTGTCCTCCCCTTCTCCTCATCTGGTTCATATCTGTAGCTAAGAAATAAAAAAGCCCACGTTGGAGGGAGGGTAGGAAGGCTCGTACCCTGTTGCTCACTCACTATCCCAGCATACTAAAACCCCCTGGCTTTGTCTTCACTTCACCATCACCACTGGATGGGATTTCTTTTCCAGACTTCTCATGCAAACTCATTCACATCACTTTTCCATCTGACCCACTTAGAGACCCGCGTCACCGGTGATGTTTCAGCACTGAGCAATCTCCCTCCATTTTTCTGCTCATATCCTGGGCGGGGAGGGGGGGGGGCAGGGGAGTGGAGGTGCCGTGTGGGTCTTGGCTGAACAGCACTGCCTTTGCGTGGATCTCTATTTATACATTTAACGTCTGAACGGGCTCAGCCTGGCAAGAGTTGTCTGGGGCGAAGCGCACCTAATGGGGCCCTTTCCACCTCTGGGTGCTGATGTGGCGGGCCCGCGCTGCCGGTGCAACGCTGGCTCTGCGCAGCCAAACAATGCTGCTTTTTTTAGACTGACAACCTGTAACACTGCGGGTGCTGTGGAGAAGTGATAAAGGTAACATTTCACACTGCCAGGCAGAAACTGCCTCTCTTAGGATAACTCGGCAGGGAAAAAAAAAAAAAAAAAAAGAAAGAAAGAAAAAAAAAGGAGGAGGAGAAAAAGCACAAAGCAGAGTGAGCAACTGTGATCAGCAGTGACGTCCATCGTCACATAATCTCTCCCGAGCCACGTTTTGAGCAGGATTGGGTGACACTGTTGGAGGGAAAGTAAGAACCAGACACTGAAGGGGTCCCATTAATACAGTCCATCATCCTCCAAGCCAGAATGCTACTCTGCAGGTTGTACATTAAAAGAAAAATATTTTTAAAACACTAGCCTGCTGTAAAAGATGGTGAGTGAATGTGCACATTTCTGTGGCAAAAATGGTGCTGCTGGCAAGGAGACTATGGCAGGACAGGGCCCCCAAAGCCATGGTGCTTCCCTGGCTCCCAGACCTGCTCAGCTTGCACTGAGGAGATGGCAGCCTGCAGGAAGGGAGGTTTGGCTCTTGCTGCCAGCTTGGCAAACCTGCCCTGGGCTCCAACAGGCAATCTGGGATAATTCTTTCTCCTGCATTATCACCTATAATGGAGAATCAGCTGGCCAAATTAGACCCTCTGGCTGTGGTTCTGCAAGGCAAAAGCATTCAGCCAGCAATATGTGCCAGGAGCTCACCGCTCTGGCCCCAAGCTGCAGTGCTCTCTCCTGCTCTGACTTGGAGGTCAAAAAACTTTGGTGTAGAAATTTCCCCTCCACCAGCAAGGATAGGATGACCATTTACACAAAATTAGTTTTGCAGGTAGTTCTCCCTCTTCACTCAGCCAGCTTTATTCCCACAAGTAATCTGCTTGAATATTCTGCAGAATAAAAGACAACAGAAAAGGTCTTAAGCTCAGACTCCTCTATATTATAAAATCACCTGGGAGACTTTTTAGTTGCTGTAACAAGAACTGTGCTGTGCATGCGTTGTACCCTGCTAAAGAAACTGCCTGCCAGAGAAGAGTCTGCAGGATCTGAAAGTTCATTGCTTAGGGGCAAGGGGAAAGGGTCATTTGCTTGCTTTTTGCTTGGTGTTTTGGGTTTCAGGGTGTTTTTTTTGTTTTGTTGTGTTTTAATAGGTCACATTAACAAATGGATTTTCATCCCTGGATGCTGGTCATCTTTTTGCCTTCTAGCTGTTATGCTCTTTTTTCCATTCTCCTTCAGGACCCTTCAATGCTTCAGGTCACAGGAGAAGGACCTGTCAGCTTGTTTTAGGCTCAGGTGTAGGAGTGAAGCTGCAGAGGGAGGCTGTAGGCTATTGATCCAGTAAGAACTGAATGAAGATGATATTTGATCTGTAATTATATAGCCGAAGAGGTTCTGCAGGGCAGGCAGAGTCAGCATTTTGAATCGGATGTAATGTGCTTTTTTCCTGTTGCTGTAAATTAGCTGTGAGCTGCACCTTTATATCTCATCTTACAGGGCTCCCTATCAGACATTTCTGACTTCAGCCACTGGGCAGGAGAGCAGCACTGAGCACAGAGAAACCAAAAAAGGGGACAAATCTTGCTGCGTCTCTTTTGGTGCCCTTTTCACGTGCCATTCTAAAAAGCACTTGGCTTGCTTACTGGCTAGGTTTCACCAGGCTGTAAGAGTTAGCTATGTGCTGCAGAGGTACTTTATGATGCTACAATTTCATTTAGAAGCTAATTTATGCAAGTTATGCATCCCTCCCTCTCTTCCATTAGAAGGCAGCTGTTGGTTCCACCCTGTGTGCAGCAGAGCAATGGCTATGGATAATTGATGAACTGGGAAGTCACCACCAGCTTCCAATATGAAAACAGGAGGTGGCAAGCAAGGATGGGCTACAAAGAAGGGATTTAGAAACACTGCCCAGGCAGGTAGGGTGGTGCTAGGAAAGACAAAGCTCACCTAGAGTTGACCCTTGCAAGAGGCATCAAGGGCAACAAGAAGAGTCTCTACCCCTACATTAGTAGTAAAAGGCTGAATAAGGAAAATGGATGTCCACTGCTCAATGGGGTGGGTGATTTAGTGCCAGTGGAGACAGGTCATTGCCAGGCACTCATTGCCTTCTTTGCCTCAGTCTTCACCACCTAGGTCTCTCAGGCCTCTGTGCTTAAGGAAAGGGTTGAAGGGGGAAAACAACCAGCAGCAGATGAGGAACAAGTTAAGGTTTGCTGTAGAGAATGTCCCACCCATGGGACCCACAGGACTCCACCCAAGGGTGCTGGGAGAAATGGTTGTTGTCTTTGCAAGGCTGCCCTCTATCATGTTTGAAAGGTTGTGGACATCAGGGGAGACTCCCGGCAATTGGAGAAAGGCAAACATTGTACCCATCTTCAAAAAAGGCCAGGAGACAGCAGCCCAGTCAGCCTTATGGTCAGTCTCTAGGAAAATAATGGACTGAGTCCTCTTGAAGCATGTTTCTGAACACAGGAAGGAGAAGAATGTCGTTGGGAACAGCCATCATGGATTGACCTAGTGTAAGCCATGCTGGGCTAACCTGACTGCCCACTGGGGTAAAAATCCAGAAGGAGCAGTGAAAGAGAGGTCAGATCCTCTATTGCCTGGAAAATGAGGAAGCAAAGATGACACCATGGCTCATCCCAGTTAATCTGAGATATTAGTAAGAATTCATTCCCTGCTAACAGGCCACATGTTCCTGAACTGCCAAAGTGTCAGGTTCAGGAGGTGTTCTAGTATTTTGCATTTCACAGTAGTGAGCAAATAAATCTCATTGCAAATCCCTTGGCTTTCTGGTTTGGTGTCAAAGAGAAGGGAAACAAACTTGACAAAAATTACACGTTCTGGTATTGATACATCTCAGTCCTTTGGAAATTTTTTCCCTCCTAGAGAAAATTATGCTTTTCAACCTGTTGCTCTCCTTTCCTTCCCCCTTGGTGGTGGTGGCAGATGAGGTCGTCTGGCAGTGCAATGTCAATGGGCCATTTTGTGAGAACTGTCCATACCTCAGTCCCATATATGTACATTTCCAAGGGATTTGAGTTTCACAACATCTAGGGAGCAGTGAGACTATCCAATTTGGCCCGGAGGCTTAACAGGCAGTGAGCTTGCCCACAAGAAATAACTCAGGCAGAATATCTAGGACAGCATCTCACCTTGTCAGAGACAAATGCTTACCTGGTTGTGGACACATGAGACCACAACTCTTGGACACTCTAGAAAGCCTGAGAGATAGGATTTCAAAGGAGTCAGAGCTCTGTTGGCTTTCAGGCCAAATTTTCCATTAAAAAATATTAATCTAAAAATAAAAAGTTCAGACGTGCAAAACAAAAAAATAATAATAATAAGGTGGTTTCCCCAGGTAATTACGTATTTCAAGATCAGAAATTCTGTACTTGCAAAATATACTCCCTGCAGGTTTTTCAAAGCTCAGTTTTCTCTCAGGAAACAGCACTTTTAGTGGGATTGTTGCTGCTGGCTTCTTACAAAGGGAAATGTTTACATCTGCAGCCCTTTTTATTGGCCATTAATAACTATATGCTAATAAACTAAAGAAGGTCTTAATTTTCAGAGTATGAATATTGATGTTGTAAATTCAAGTGGGGCATTTGCATTTAGCACTATACATTATTTGCAGAGTGTCTGTAGAGGGTTCTGTACCCTTGTGGCGAGTATGTACGTGAATAAATCAGTAAGCATTCATTCCTGAGGCTTATCCTGTGGGGTCTGGTTTCAACTTGAGCTTTACTGTCGAATTTATGAAGGCAGGGTCCAGTCCAAGAAGACTACAGAGATTAGACTGCAGTGAAAAACTGCTGAAATTGGCATAATTTCTTACTGAAACGTAGCGTACAGTGGGGTTTTACAAACAATTTTGATGGAATTCAAGGGTCTTCATGGTTTAAAAACTTGCCTGCATGTCTTCAGGAGCAGGAGCAGGCAAAAAGGTTAAAGCTTGTTACAGAAAAGCCAGCCTTTTCTGTTGAGCTGCCATATGTTATCTGATGTTTGGCTAGTGCTATTGCTGCCTTTGACATATTTGCAGGAAGGAAGCTGCTAGGATTTTTTTTTTTTTTCTCTTGGCTCTGAACTTTCTCAGTAGAATTTCTTAATATCCCAAATGAATTTGGATGAGCATGCCTCTTGCCCTGGGAGCCCGACCAGGATGGCTGCACTGGGGAACACTCACTTTGGTTCCCAGCACACAGGAGACAGCTGGAATCATTATAATACGCGTTATCCATAACCACCTTCCTGAGATGCCCCGTCCCGTTCGCCTTAGAAACAAGCCCTGCTTTGAAAGCGGGTGTGCATGCGGGGGGAGGGGGGAGCTCTGAAATTCAAGCCCTGCCCTTGCGAACCTCCCTGCTGGCCCCTGCTGACACACCGCACACCCAGGGCAAAGAAACTAAACGCAGGCTGAAGGCTGGGAGCAAAGCAGACAAAATGCGGCTGTCCCTGAGCACAAAGCAATGAGCAATTTGCATAATTAGGGCAATGCTGACGTAATGCTAAGTATCTCCTTTGGGTGCATGGCAAGCTCGAAAGGATCCTGGGAGAGCTTCATGGCATTTTGGTAAGCTCTCTTTCTGTCTTGCCTGAGATAATTATTTCACAGAGATACCTCTTTGTGTTACCTCTCACCTCTTGATTGAAAATGTTTTACCACACCTCAATGCACACAGAAGCAAAGTTGCTTCTTAGCTGTGATGTGTAAAAGCTGTGGTGTGCTCAGCTCTTTTGTGCAGGGGAGGCACTGGAGATGAGGAAGGCATCTCTACCCCTCTGGCAAATCCACACAAAAAGGCAGGGCTATCTCTGGGACTAGGTTCCCTTTCTGCAGCAGCATGTCATGTTTGCCTTCGGCAGCAGCACTGGGGTAGGGTTGAAGAGTGAACTCATGGGTGAGGGCAACATGTGTCCATTATTCCCAGCTTTGAGGAGGTTATCCACAGCCTCTTTGTTCATGAATTGCTCCAGCCCAACTGGTTTCTTACATTTTCTAAATTTTTTGTATCGTTTACAGGACCAGTTGTCTTTGCTCTGTCTGTCACTAGGACCATGAAGCTTTGTGAAGATCTTATCCTGTCCATTGCATTAAGTAATGACTCATCTGTCCTCCAGGCTGACTGGTATCCTGCTGCTGTCCTGAAGCACAGTCCAGCAAGGGATGTCTTAGGTTCTGCATATCTGTATACACATAGTACACAGCGGAAGGCTCCTGTCTCCTGTCATATTGCATTGCCCTGTCACTTGGCCATTTCTGACTGGTGACAGAAAAAGCAGTTTGTAGAGGACAAATCTCGACACGGATGATGATGGCGTTGCAGACAGAGATAAGCCAGGGGTATGGCTGGGTTCACCTGCAAGTAATGTGAACCCTGAGAGAAAGAGGAGATGAAAGAGGAGGGGCACTACATTTGGGCTTTGCCACCAAAGCTGAGACTACAAGTTCAAGAGCACCACAGTAGCCACTGAAACCCAGTCTGCCCACTGCCACATGAAACCCCAGACCTCTGGGGCCTGGAGATGTGTGAGGTTGGCTCTGCATTCATGGGCCACATGTAAGAGCTGAAAGGTTGCATGTTTCTAGGTGCATGCCTTTGGCATTTTGTATGTGAGTGAATGAATGAACTGATTAAACAATTAATTGCTAAGGCTAGTCTGATGTCCTACTGCAGGATTTGTGAGTCCCTGGGATCCCCTTGGGCAGGACGCAGTGGGCGGGGTGAGAAAAGGAGGACGTCCAGCCCCAGAACTGGAGCAGCATTGACTGCAGACCAAGCCTTGGCAGGGGTGCAATGCAATTGCCAAGGTTCAGCAGCACTGGGATGTCTCCTTGGGCTTCCTGGTACTGCTTTGCTCTTGAGTATGCTCAAAACCAGGCTGCTGAGGATTTATGCTTCCCCTCCACATCTGTCTAGCTTTCCCCTCCACCTTCTTCTCCCTGTGGGGGCTGAGACAAGGCAGGAGGAGGGCGGGAAGAGAGGGGAAGGTTGCCCACCACCTGCATGCGACCAGCACTGCAGGGATCAGGTTTGCACTGACATCAGCAAGGGCTGGATCAAGCCTCTGACCAACTCAGCTGTGACGGCTGAAAACGGTGTGATTAGCCAGGTTTGATGAGGAGTGCTACCCAGGACCTGGACCGAGATAGCCAAGCAGGGCTCCTTCAGGCTGTGCTGTTTCTGATTCAGCCCCCTCCAGGAGGATTAGAGCACGTGGCAAAGATTTTTTGGTCCTGTGATAAGATTTTCTTTCTGAATTTCATGCCAAGTTTGAGCTCACTAATCTTCTCCTTGAAGCATGACAGACGACTCCTCACACTGCTGACACAAAATTTTAATCCCACGCTCAGATCCAGCCACGCAGCACCCGCTCCTAATTCCCCTCTCGACATTTGGAAGCTCCCTGGGGAGCCTGTGTGCCCTAGTGAGTGCTGTCCAGCTAAGCCTGGGGGTGGTGGGGACCCCCCGGCCTCCCCTGGGCAGCCAGGCCCTCTCCTCCCTATCCCGCAGGCGCTGACATCAGCAGACGTCGGCACAAAGCGGCTCAGGAGGCGGCATGAACAGATCAAGCAGTGAAGCTGAAAATTGAATTAGCGCTTATTAGAAGGGCGGCTGGCAGTGCTGCGGCGGGGCCACGTGTGATGTCCCGGGTCTGGCGTGTCACACAGGAGCAGCTGCGGCACAGGTGGGACAGCTGGGAAGAGCCCCTGTGACTCCCAGTGGGCTGTCTGAACCCAGCCACGGCGTGAGAGCGGGATCCGGCCCTCCTCCTCCTCCCCCTTCTCCTCCTCCTCTTGCTGCTGTTGCTCTGCGAAGGACACACGTCAGGGCCAAGGCGGTGGCGTCTGCATCGGAAATGCTCTGCGTAGGAGAGGCAAGGGAGGCAATGGCATTAGTGAGCCAAAATATCCCGAGATAGGGGGACCTTGGCATCACAGAGGTGGTTGCTGCATGCGTGTGTCCCCCACCCTCCACCTCTCCCACTAGAGAGCAGTTGCTCGTGGCTCTGTGAGCAGGTTTGTTAAACACCGAGTTTGTTTGCTAATTGCATTACTAAGCACGGGCAGGTTCCTCATTAGAGAGGAGTCCAAATGGGAGTACCAAGTTAGTGTCAAGCCTGCATTTGGAGAAAATTTACATTGATGCTCATATTTAATGCTCCAGCTATGGCAGTTGCAGACCCCAGGGTGAGCCAGGACTGATCTCTACATGGATTGAAGCAATCAGCATAGGAGGCAGCAGCATGATGTAGCAAGTCCCCAAAAGCACTTTTTCGTCTGCAGCTAAGCTCTGCTGCCATGTCGTAGACATCAGGCACCAGAGCTGAGGAAGGCCCTTGCAGGGGCTGGGTGGGCTTGTCTTATACTGTCAGGTTTTATTTCTGGTGCCTTCAGCCCCAGATGGATTGACACATCCTCTGTAACGAGGTCCGTGCCACAGGAGCAGTTTGCAGCTAATGAAAAAGGCCTGGCTACTGTTAATCCTTCTAATAACTTAGGGTCTGCTTCTGGATGTAGGCACTAGTTATTAACTCAAGGAGTTTCTTCTTTGTTCAAAGGACATAAAGATCTCTTTCACTGCTTTGTACCTGCTTGTCCTCCTTGTAGGCAGTTTGCTTGGTGAGCCAAGAGTGTTGTTTCACCATGTTTCATTTATTAAAAATGTTGCCTGTCCCAAATACAGCATCCTAATATTAAACATTTCACAGTGTTGTCTGGGAGAATATTACCTCAAAAACAATTTAGTACTTGATGCTTTTGACACTGAATAGTTAAGAGGGCTCAAAACATGGGGTCATGTGGCAGAAGAGGAAAACTGTTTGGGGCCAGTGTGGGATGTGAACATAGGCATCCTTCCTGAGAGTGCTACTTCCTAGGACAGGCACTCTGCATGGGAGGGCAGCATCTTGGAAGCAGACTGGAGCCCCAAACACTCTCACCCTGTCTCACGTTATTCCTGCATTTGGGTCCTGTAATGGTGCTAGCAGGATCTCAGGGAAGAGTGAGCTCTCCTGGAGCCTGCTCTCCCACCAAGACCCATATGGGATGGATTTGCATTTGAAGGAGCTAGTCCAATCCTGACCAGCTCACTGGAGTGAGGGCTAAGCATGCCGCAGAGCCTGATCCCTCCTGCAATGCTTGGTGTCTTCTGTTGGCTTCAGAGTAAGCTGTCCCCATCCCCCTTGTAAACATCAGCACGCCACTTGCTAATCGCTGGCTTGGCATGAAGAGTTTAAGCTTTCAGCTTTATTTACCACCTTGCTATGGGGGAGGGAGGTGCAGGCTGGTGGGAGGACATGGATGTGACCATGGGCAGGCACATGTGGGGAGGAGGAGGAGAAGGATTTGACCTACACAGCTTCCCAGGGCTCCTTAGGGGCACAAGGCAGCTTCCAGCCCTCTAACCAGCAGCCAGTATTTACCTTGGTTTGACCATGCACATGTAATTCTCAAACTTTCTAGCATGCCTTACCCCCTCCCTGTATAGCTTGTTGTTTTTTTTCCGTACTCTGAGCACTGGTTCAGATAACATATTCAAAATCTTACTGTTTCAAGATTTCCCCAGCAAATACTGGCTGCTATTTCCAAGTTCTTTTCTGAGGGCACACAGCCCCAGGCTGCACAGCTGCCAAACTTCACTGGCGAGCCAAAGAAGGGAAAGACGGTGTCTTTGCAGATGGATGCAAAGGACTGCTTATCTTCTTTTACAAATGAGAAACCCCAACGACTTGAGACACTTGAAGTACTCAATCCACAACAAATTCTTTCCTTGTATATTTCTTTTTCTTATCTTTATCCTTTTAAGTGATGTTGGGGAAGTTTTGAGATGTCCCAACAGCAAGCAGTTTTCTTTAAAATGCCAAAAAGAAAGTGCTTGGATTTTTCTTTGGGCAGAAATATTTGCCCAATGGAGCTCAGATCTACTGCCAGTTTCTTTCAACCCAGGACTGCAGGGTTTCAGGACCTATAAAATATCTGTTTGGAAAATGTGAACCAATTTTATTTGTCAGGCTCAGCTCCTCATAACTCCAGCAAGAACACTGTAGCTAACAGGGACCTCTTGAGCTCAGTCATACAGATATTAACATTTTACTCTGCTGTGCCTCTCACAGATAAAGATGGTAAGTGATTTTTTTTTTCTTCTTCCAGCATTACCTTAGACACCCTGGTAGCCACAGGGAAACACGAGCACATGGGATTTTGCAGTGAGCACTCACTGCATCAGTGGACATTATCTGGTTCCAATCAGCTCAGCGCAGCTCTGCTATACCTTGGTCTGACACGCAGTGAGTTTCTATAGTTACTTACTGCCTTAAGAAGACCCAGCCAGTCAGTCAGTTATTTCACTTTATACTCATATTTAGCATCCAATCCAGAACTAAGTGGTCAGCAGAAGCACACTGTATGAGTATAGTAATTTTGAACTGCACTTGGAGTAGGGCTACATGGCAAAACACCTCCCACCGCACAGGTTTTGAACCTATCCATCCCCTGCTTCATGCCCACCCTTTAGTTTGTTGGGGCAAGGAGGAAAGAGGGGAGGGCATCATGGTGCATCCTGCACTTGAGTGCTACAGACATAGGAAACATACAGTGAGGGTGAAGAACAGTCTTGGACTACTGAGGAGATGTTGGAGTTGGGTGAATTAAAACATTTCCAGATACTCCTGGTGAAGAAAATTGCTCAAATATTCCCCTTCCAATGACCTGCTACAAAAATTAAATTAATATGGCCATCAAAAAAAGAAAAAAAAAAGGAGGGGGAGGGGGATTAAAAAAAAACCCTAACTAAGTAGAAGGCTCCTATCTTGTAAAGGAGTTTCTGCACCATCTGCGTGCAAGCTCAAGGGTGCCTCACAGGGAGCAGAGAGGTAGCTCAGTCTTGCAAAACCCATGACTGCAAAGCATTTGGCTAATAAACTGGAACCCCAGATAAAATCTTTGTCCCCACTTTTGCCTGGCGGAACTAGAAAAGTGTGCCTTTCTTTTCAAGAGACAGTACTGCTCCAGATTCAGCTATGCCTGTAGGCTGCCATTGGCTTCTTTGTTTTTTCTTCCAATTTCCCACAAATCTAATCTGCTACCAATGCCATCCTTTCCTTTTGTCAATATATTACAGGGCTTTATCAGCAAAGCTTTTATTGCACCTCTCCCTGCAATGAGCCAGTGAATAAAGGTTAAAAAGACCAACCCCGTGCGTATCTGCAAACGTAGCTTGCATAATCAGGGAGCGCTGCTGGTGCAGGGCTTCGCTGACGCAACCGGCTGGGGAAAATTACCGAGCCGCCTGCTGAGGGACAGAAGTGACTAACTCTCATCAGCAGAGTCCCGGCGTCTGAAGGAGCTGCTGCTAAGGCCATGGGCTAAAATAGACCTGGAGGAAAGCTGATTTTGAACAGCAAGGGCCTTTTTATTTATTTTTATAAAGAGCGCTCTGTGCAGATTGCATGCGGACTCTTTTTGTGACTCTGTAGAAATCAGAGGAACAAACAAACCTGGAAGCAACCACTCACGCTTGACATCCTTTTGTTGGCATTTATCAGCTGCCAGCAGGATCCTCATGAGGTTCCCAAGGGCAGCTGAGACCCTGCCAGGTCACAGGCTGTCCCACTCCAGGCCTGCCTTAGATAAGCAGAGCTGTCCTCCAGAGCATCACCCTACTCTTAAAAGGAGTGAAGTATTGTGGCCGAGAGCTTGCGTAAAGATCCGGAGCTGCCAGCCACAGGTTGCTCGCCTCCAGCCAGCTGCGTGCTGCTGGGGATGCTGAGTGATGCCTGAGGCTGTGCAGCAGCGCCTGGCTGGAAGCCATGCGGTCTCAAGAGTGAGGAGAGCTGGAGCAAAGCCCCAGTGAAAGCCTCAGGAGCCCACTTAGGGCCAGGACTTCAGACTTTGACCCTTGATCTAAGCCAGGAATAATGATCCCACTCAGATTACATGGGGAAGGCTACACTACTGAGGGCTGGAGGACGGAAAATATAGTTTTTCAGGCTTGCCCCATGGCCTTTGTACTTGGTGGTGGGCCAGGAGAGCCCTCCTATGCTTCCCACAGGGCAGACAGAGGGAGCCAAAGAGAGGGCAAGACCTTGGCCATGAGATCCTCCGGTGCCAAGCTCCAAAGCAGGGGTGTCCCCATCCTGTACCAACTCCATAGCCAGAGGTAAGGCACACCTCATCCCCTGGGCCTCGCAGGGGGCCATGCTGGCAAGATCTGCATCCATGCCGGGACTCGCAGCCCTACACCTGACCCTTTCACTGTGTGACTTCTGGGCTACAGATGTGCAAAGACGCTTTCCTGTCCAACGCCGTGCAACGGAGAAAACCCATCTAGGTTCAGATAAATAGGAAATCAGACCGCATCTCATCCTCTGCCAAGGTGGAAGCCTGTTACAGACACAGAGCAGAAGCCTCCTGCCCTGGTTTCCTCTGGAAAAGCACAAGGGGCTGGAGATACGGAAAGCAGCAAATCCATGCTGTTGGAGCTAGTCACCATCAGGAGAAGGATGCCAGCTTGTCCCAGCTGTGAGAGGCAGTACTGACCATTCTTGGCTGTTGCTGGTGGGGACAGAGTGGCTGCCCTGGTCCACCTGTCACTTGGATGCCAGAACTGAGAGGCTCAGAGATGTCTGAGGTGGGACACACTTGCACTAAAAGGCACCCCGCTGACACAGCTGACACCTCTGTCGGGTGTGAATTGCTCAAGCAAGCAGGATTCAGTCACTGGGTATCTCTGGCAAGATGGACAGAATAAGAGCTGAGGCTGGGCAGCCAGCCCAGATGAGCCTGGAAACATTTCCAAGGCTTCATGATCTTCCTCCAGCTACTTAGGAGGCACAAAGCTTTTGCACAAACATTATCTGCAGTACAGGCCTGGTGTAGCAAACAATCACTTTCTACCAAATCCTGTGCACAAACTACCTTACTACCACCATGTGTACAGAAGCTGTAGCTGGATTTATAGAGTGTCGGCTGTTGTAAATGTACTCACATAGGCTTTAAATGAGGTTGTTAACCCTCTCCTGGTTTTCTGATGAGTGGTTCAACCGGTACTAATTGGCTGAAAATTATTTAAGCTGCTCATCAAATGCTCTTCCAATGAAATGTGTTTTTTTCTCTTGGGCAAATCAAGAGGTGCCCTGGGAGAGAGAGAAAAGCCCTAGGAAATGAAGATAGCTCAAGTCACAACCTTGAGTCTACAGGGAGCCCTGGGGAACCCAGAGTTGCCCATCACAAGCCTGAGGGCTACACAATTCCCAGGAAACCCTGGCCCCTCTGTATCCTGAGCAGGACCTGCTGTCAAAGCACCAAGAAGAGAGACATGCAGCTCTCCAGGTGAACCAAACTGAATGCAAGTTGTCCCCACCATATCTGTGACTGTAGAGAAATGGACTACTTCCTATGCATCTCTGCTTTGCACTCATGTAAACCTGTTCTCCCCAGGGGAACAGGGAGCATCCTCTGAATGCATCACCATCACCTCTTCCACAGGCAGATAAGGCTGTGGGGAGACAGGTGGTCAGGGGGTCATGGCCCCACCCTCTATCCCATGACATCTATGCCAGTCCAGAGAGATGTTTTGCCTATTCAGAGAGTACATGGACTTGTACCAAACCATCAGGCTGGTTGGCATCCTGTTTAAGGCCAACACAAGGCCTTCTGCTGTCTGCCCATATACAGTATCTTCTTCCCTGTTACTAGACATGCAGCAAACATCTCTAAGCCAGATGCATATCATATTACAGAACATAGTGATTAAAAAGTAGCTTTGCTGCTGTTTCATGGTAGCAAACAACATCTGCTTGTGCTGTGTTTTGTAAAAGTCTCTGAAAGGTGTATTCATGGGAAGGCAGTGTGGGAAGTACGTGTCGTGGTGCCATGCAGTGGCTGAGTTAAGGCTTAATTGCTGAGCTAACTCAAGTGAAACTGAAGGAGACACCACTGAAAACTGGAAGCCAAAGAAACTATCCTTCCTCCTTTGTAACTGAATTATCTTTTCTATTCATTTTTAACCCACTTGCTGCCAGGAGCCCATAAAACCACAAAGAGGTGGAGAACCGGTACTTTGCAGGAGTGTCAGCCAATCCTAAGGTTACCAAATTCTGCCCAGAGGTAAATGTTTAGGCAGTGGCTGATTGCATTTTGTTACATTGATTAGGTGAAGGCTCAGAATTAGTGCATGGGGAAGTGCTGTTCTGCTACAGACCTTCTGCATGACCTTGTGCCAGTCATGTAACTCACTATGTCTCATTTTCTGGAATAACACCACCCATAACCCAGATCTGCTGCAAGCTGGGTAGATAATTACCAGTAAGGTGGTTTAAGAAGTTGTGCCAGCATCCTAAAAAGAAACCACTATTGAAACCATTTCAAAGCTGAGCATCTTAGGCTGGCTGGAAATGCTTCAGGACAAGAAAAATGGACTGTCATTATGTGGGGGCCCTTTAGGGCACAAGATTTGAACTAGCTTAACAGTGAAGAAAGGATTTCTTCGGTGAGTGGACACAGGTGTACTTCCCCATGCACTGAAAAAGTGCAGCCACTGCTTCCTACAAAACAGGTAGAAAGAGACTGCCATATATTTACTGTATTTAGTGCCACTCCTTGCACACCTCAGTGGTGTTCTCATGCAGCCTGCAGATTCTCATCCATTCGCAGGGCCTTGTACATCCAGATAACTGATGCATAACTACTCTGCAAAGGGAATATATATTAGGAGATATAATCCACTGTAGCACAAAAAATTCACCACTGTGTTTCTTTTTTAAAAAAAATCATACTCATCTTGGGAACAATGGGATGAGAGCTGAAAATATGAGGGTTTTAAAAAGAACACACTCCATCCTGCTCTCAAGCAAGTGACCTGGGAGCCTGTCCCACCACAGCAAATCTGGTTCTCCAGCCAGCTGCATTTCTAGGGCATTTGTTTTGGGGGCAGATAGGGCTGGAAGCGCAACATTTAGGAGTATCCACCCACTCCTGCCAGCACCCACTGCATTTGCTCAAAAGTTTGTGCACCATACTTGGCATGGTTGGTTTTTCCCAAGCAGCAAGTGGTAGTCACCTTAATGACTGCAGGAGGTATCCAGCTCAGGGCTTGAAAAAGCTGGTGTCTCAGCTTCCCACAGCATAACAAGAGAGAGCAACTGGCTCTAAGTAACTCACAAACAAGTTCAGGAGGGACAGGACATATGAAATGGATAGCATGGAGCCTACGTTCTCTGCACTCAGATACATGAGGACACTGTCATGGAAAAGTTTCCAAAAAGGAGAGGTGATGGAACACAGGTTTTTTTCCCTTGCTTAAAATTTTAAAGCCACCTCCATTGTGCCATCTGAAGGAGTTTTGAGTGGGGTAAAAAAATAAAGACAATATTGCAAAAACATTTTGAACTATAAGATTATTACACCCATAAAAACACCAACCGGAGCTTATAAAACTTTAACAGTAGTAGTATTAAAAATGCAAAGGGGACCAAGAGAGAGCAAAAGGGAGAGCAGTAAAGAAATTAAGAACCTGGCAGGAGGAAACACACAAAAATGGGTGGCTTAGCTCAGGTACTATAGGCATCGATTTAACACAAACTAAATACATTGTCACCCCAACGTGAACTTTTTGTCGGCAGCAGCTGTTGGAAATAGCATGGGGCAAAGGGAAATGGGTGCAAAGGCCTGGGATTTATGAGCAGGGAGATAAGAGAAGATAAAGAGAGAGCACATTAGGTCAAGGGGACAAGAATATCTCCAACCCAGTGTATAGAAACGGCCCCCATTTGCAATTGCCAGTTTGATAGCTATGGCTTTTCATGAAGTCACCAAGCCAAGGACTGTGTAAAGGGACAGGAGAAGAGGCAACGTTACAGCTGGGGTCAGGGAAGGAGTAGGGACTGGGGAAGGCAGTGGGGGTAGCCACACATCAGTTAATCTGGCCTCTGCAGGAGAAAGCTGTTGGGATAAATTCTGCAGGAAGGACGGAGAAATAGAAGATGGTGCATGATAAATTGAACAGAGGAGGGCATAGGTTTCCCAGCTGTAGCCTGTGCCTGACTTGCTTGAGCCAGGACATGAGGGAGACCAGGTCTGCCTGATTCTTTGTCACCAAGTAAGAATATACTCATTAAGATGAGGTGAAAGAAATTTAGTCTGGGTCAAGAACCAGCCTATCCGTAGAAAACAGGCTGTGCTGGAAGGGGAATTAAAAATTGGCAGCAAGCTCCCGGTGGAGTTAATCAAGGAGCTGTCTTGGATGCTATCTTAATCTGTATTTTCTTTAAACAATCCTAGCAGAGAGAGCAGGAATGACGTGAAGTTGGGAGTCACTGCTGGTACTGATAAGGGTTGGATTATTATGTAGGAGGAGCTGGGTGCCCTTAAGGATGAGACTGAAACAAATGGGATGTAATTTAGCAGTAAAAAATGCGCCGCCATGTACTTGGACACTAGAAACAAGAATTTCTGCTATATGCTGGCAGTTTATCCACAAAGGAGCAGAGATAGATCACTCAGGCATGAGATGGCTCTGAGCCACGAGCGTCTCACAGCTAAGAAAAGCCAAATGCAAACAGAGGAGGCATCAAATAGATTATTTCCAGAAGGGGCTGGAGGGAGTGGTGCCAGGGGACAAAGGACTCCCTGAGACCTCGGCAGTGCTCGGGACCATGCCCAAGGTGCTGAAGACATCTCTTCGTGACAACTCAGCCCTGTGTCCTGCACCTAATGGAATCTACATCTCCCTGCAGCCTGCGGGGGTGCATGGGGATATGGACACCATGTGTAACCCTTTTTTTTTCTACACATGTCCACTAAGAAGAGAGAAGAGTTATTTAAGCTTGAGGATAATGTTGGCCATTGAGCAAATGCCTCTGAACTACTCCTGACTATGTTTAGATGAGAAATGGCAGAATTAATGACCACTGGAGGAATGAAATCCTGCAAAGGCTTTCCTGCAGGAATCCTAGAAGCAAAGTGCTACCTAGTTTTAAGATTGAGCTTTGCAGCCCTATGAAGGGGGTTGCATAACATGACCATGCGTGACAGAAGAAGATGCGACACAACAACCTGGGAGATCCTGTCCAATCCCATGATTTTAAACTCATTATCTGCAAGCAGAGCTGTAGACATTGACAGAAGGGGGGCATCCAGCTAGACCCTGGTATTAAATTTGCAGATAAATCATGGGCAGTACTTTGGGGCACATAAACAAGGTATGCTTTATTTCAGACTTGTCTTTGGAAAGCCCCACTCAGGACGTGAAAATTTAGAGTCTCCAGGGCAAGGCAAGAAAAGAAAGCCAAGACAGGCAAAGTATCTGCTTTGAGATGCCTCCTTTGAAGGGCAGTGCAGATCTCTGCTATGCTCCTAGAAAGGCAGTATCAGGACAGACACAGCTCTTACCTGTGCCAGCTGTCCCCCAGTCTTGAAGGAACCTCGATTCCTGTCAGGCCTGCCTAGGCTAGAAACCCCCAAAAAACAGCCCATCCTCTTAATCCAACTCATTAGTCATATAAACGGGGCAACAAATTAAGCCATAAGAAGAATCTACCTAATTGCTACCTTATTCTGTGGGCTGACCTCAACACAAAGAGAATTTTTATGGTGCTCACTTGGAGTTAATTAAAAAAAAAAAAATGTTTCTGTCACAACCTTTTTGATCAAAATGATCAAACATGATGACCAAAAGGACAGAGACCAGCTTTACCCATCACTGCATGCCCTGTGGATGGGTTGAGAGGGCCAACAAGTGTCAAGGTAAGCAAGGTAGTTACCTCTCAGGATCAGTGGTGGCTGGAGGTCAGCCACCAGGTCAAGGGCTGTGATACATCTCTGCTATCCCCAAGGTAAGCCAGAAAGAAATAAGGGCCATTTCCAAGGCTGCATGGGATCCCATCAGCATCTCAGGTGTAATAGACCCATCTAACCTGAATGTGTACAGAAAAGGAAAATGTCCACCTAAAAAAGGGGTTGATACACCAAGGGTTCCACCAAGAGGAAGGTTCATGTAAAGGTAGAGGATCTCCAACACACAGCATAGGGACTGACTCCAAAGAATGTTGGTGATACCTCCAGTCATTGAGCAGATTCTCTTCACCCAAAGGGGACACATAGTCCTTCAGGCTCATGTGTGATTATGTTTAGAGGATGGCTTAAGCCAACAAAGACATTGGCCTTCACCTTCACTGCATTGCTAGGGCTGGGACATGCTATCTCCTCTGTCCATTTTGTTTAATTTTAAAAAGGCTTTTCCTGCCCCTGTTGCCTAGTTAAATAGTTCACTATTGTCTCTTGTGACAGGTTTTTATTAACACAGCTACTCTCAAAGTGTAGTTTGAGAGGGGATCTCCTTCCCGGTTCCCTTCTGCACAGCAGCTTCCCTGAGGGTGTCCTGATGGTGAAGCTGACCTGTACAGCAGACCCAAGAGGACAAACATTAGGAGATGGTGGACATCTGCAGAGGAGAAATTCTGGGACTTGTGATTGCACTGAAAATAGCAGTTGACTTTTCTGTGCTGCAGGTTGGCTTTCAGAAAGCTTCAGAATCATAGAATGGTTTGGGTTGGAAGGTACCTTTAAAGGTCATCTAGTCCAACCTCCCCTCAGTGAGCAGGGACATCTTCAACTAGATTAGGTTGCTCAGAGTCCCGTCCAACCTGACTTTGAATGTTTTCAGGGATGGGGCTTCTACCACCTCTCTGGGCAACCTGTCCTTCTTAGCTGTCCTTCTACAAATGTGTGGTTCAGGTTTTTTTATTCCTGTGGTGACAGGGCCATCAGAAGGAGGACTAAATGGAGAGTAAATGCAAGAAATAACATGCAAGAGATTATCACCTTTTGCCTAGAGGCTCCATGTTTCTTTCCTCTCTTGGGTACTTTCTGGAGTTATTAGCAGGTAGAGCCTGTGACATCAGAGCACATCATGGGTTCATGGATGCCTTGGGTCTTAATGCTCTAGGACACTAAGGCCCCTACAGAGAGTGACTTTCCAGCCACACCAAGGGCTACACTAATTTTTATCTGCAGAGGTGTGGAAATCTGGTCTCGACAGCAACAGGATTGGGGTGCCCCTCCAAGCCCACTGTATGCACACACCAGCTTTGCTCTTAGTATTCCAGCTGTAGAGTACTGTGTTTGGCACAAGACCAAAAGTAATGCCAAAAACGGGCCAAATAATCCCCCCACCTGACTCCCATCCTCCATGCCATCATGTCCCAACCCCTCTGTACCTTGTCTCATGATGGCCTGGCAGCATAGGTGTGTGTGCAGACTCTGCCACTTCTGCAGTGGAGACCCAGGCTGCACTGACACCTCTGCAGTGACCTGTCAGCCTCAGGCACACCCTCATTGTGCAGGCTGACAAAGCCACCAGACTCTCTTCTCAGGGGCCAAGTGGCACCGGGGTACTTCTCTGAGAAGACCTCCACCTGTCCCAAGCCTTTCTTCTCCATGGGAGTGAGACCACACATCTGGTTAAATTCCTTTTCCTGCCATGTCTCATTCCTTGCAAGGTGTTTGCCGACGTGAGAGCCCAACACTGAAAAACGTACCCACCCTGGAAATAATTTTGCTTCCTTGATTCACTGCAGGGGAAAGGGCAGGCTGGAGTACAGGAACAAGAAGCAGGAGAACTTCTTAGACCCTCTAGCTAGTATTAAACCTGAAATGCAAGTGATGAAAGCTGCTGAACACCGAAGTACCCACAGCACTCCATCCTGCAGCACCTGGGAAGATGTCATGACCTCCAGTGAAAAGATGCAGACTAATTCCACTAGCTTTCACCCTTTTAGAGGAATTTGCTTTTTTCCCTCAAGAGTGGAAGAATCAATTTAAAATCTAACGGTCAATGCACTCTGGCCTCTAGATTGCTTTTAAAGCACTGGTCCTGTGAGAATCCCCCACTTAAGCTCCTCTCCTGCCCCTCCCGGTGCAAGGCAGACTCCTCCCACTCCTCAGAGGTCAAGCTGGCAGCTTGAAGTAATGGTCCCTTCAGCGGTTTGTCTTCTGCCAAACAAAAGAAAATCAACCCCCTTGATCCTCACTCAGGAAATGAGAGTGGTTCTGCATTAGCTCCATGTAGATTAACAGGCTCTGGCCATGCTAAACCCAGCTGGAGGAAGAAATAACTTCCTCAGTAGTCGGCTCCTCTCTTCCCATGGCAGAAGGACTTGCTCAGCATGGTGTGGGCTGGCTTGGGGAATGGGTCAGGGTCACCTCTGGCTGAGCTGGGGAGCAGTAAAGCAATGTATTCTGTGTTCTCAGAGATGGCTGGGTTGAGGATCTAGGAGCTGACCTCTTGCTCACATCAGGAGAAGCTGGAAATTGTATGACAACACACAGCAAATGCTAGCTAGCCAGATCTGCAGCTTTCCTGTGAGGGATATTTACTGATTTTGACTATACTGGATTTTTTAGTCCAGGCAGGCTTTGGCCATTTCTCATCTCCTCTGCTGAGAGCCTCTGCCTGGTGTGTGGAACACCGAGATCTGGGTCTGCATCTCAGCAGGGACACAAATTCTGTTCCCCCACATCCTAAGCAAGGGAAAGCTGTCACGGGGGAGAGTCAGGCTCTTCCCAGCTTGGCACACCTCCTTTTGCTCATCTGAGCTCTGGCTGGTGAAGTGGGGAGGAGCTGAGTGGCAGTAACAGAGTGGACCAAAAACTCAAGCAGTGCATTGGTCCTGGAGAAGCTGCAGGGGAGCAAGCAGAAGGACACGTTGGACATCTGGCCCCCCACCAGCCAAAACACAGACTATGCAGATGCTCCTGCAAAGGTGTCAGGCATTGGCACCTGAAAGAGCTCCCAAAGATGACTAAATGATGTGCATGAGTCCATCCAAACTTTCAAGGTCAGGGATGTGCCATGACCCCCATGCTCTGGCCTGTGTTGCCTGGAGGAGGCCTTGGGCTTCACTGTTGATCTGCACAGAGAGGGGGTCAGACCCTCTCAGGGCTGCAAGCCCGCATCTGCAGGGCAGGAGCCCCATCCCTTCAGCCAGAGTGTGTGTCACTTAGCTCATGCAGCCATTGGAGAGGCTTTAACCTCTTTCACAGAATCACAGAATCATAGAATGGTTTGGGGTTGGAAGGGACCTTTAAAGGTCATCTAGTCCAACCCCCCTGCAGTGAGCAGAGACATCTTCAACTTGATCAGGTTGCTCAGAGCCCCATCCAACCTGGCCTTGAATATTTACAGGGTTGGGGTTTCTACCACCTCTCTGGGCAACCTGTTCCAGTGTTTCACCACTCTCATGGTAAAACATTTTTTTACCAATACTTAGTCTAAATCTACCCTCCTTTAGTTTCAAATCATTATGCCTTGTCCTATTCCTTTCATATACTTTATTTGGGAAAGAGTGACCTGCAAGAGGGTCTCTTATCCTTTGCACATTCAGTCCCTGCCCTCCCAGCGGTGGTTTTCAGAAACACTGCTCTCTGCTCTTCCTGCTTGGGCCAGAAAGTCAACCAGAGGGGATGTTTCTCTTCTGACCATGAAGAATGCCTTTGATCTGCAGGTAACTGCAGGTAAGCTTGGGACCTTACCTGAGAGCATGGGTGCTGCCGTGGGGTGACCAGCAAAGCTACTGGTCCTTCTTTATGTTTGACTCAGACCTGCGTGACACCCTGATGCAAGAGACGCACTGCATGGAAAAAATCCATATAGCTGCATTACACCCTTCAGAAGTGAACTGATCAATCAGTCTAAAGAAATTAAATTTGTTTGGCTTGTCAGAGGGAAAGCTGGGAGGTAACTTGACTATGACTGACAACTCCCTCAGGATCAGGATCCACTGCTCTGGTGGGAAGAGGCATGACATACCTGAGCACCCAGGCAGGCCAGCTCAGATCAGGAATAAAGGCATGCATCCACACCGTGAGGATAATAACCACTTCAGTGGCTTACTTGGGGACATGGAGCAACGACTTGCAGCCCTTAAATCAGGACTGACTGTCTTTCCCAAAGATTTATTAGATCTCCAAAGGAAGTCCTGGGCTTGACGCACAAATCATGCTCTGTGTTGTATCAGGGGTCATGCTAGCTGACTGTAATGGCTCCTTCTGGCCTTGAAATTTATGGCTGGTGTCAGAGGGACAAATACATCTGCCAGCAGGCACTGCTGGAGGAGGGAAAGCTGCGGGGGCATGACCATCTTCAAGGAGAGTGTGGTAGAAATGCTGCCCAGGTGGCCCTGTCCATCCTGTGGGGCTGCGTGGCAGAGGCACGGTGGCTGCTGATGCTGTGCTGGATGGCAGCATGGGGACATGGCTCCCATCCTCCTCCAGGCTGACCACATAATGAGAGAGTCCTATGTGACCCAAAGCCCTCGCTGAAACCAGGACCTTGAGTTGTCAGAAGGAAAGGGATGATAAATGTTAAGCTTATCTTTTAGGCAGATTTTCTTTTCCAAATGAGGGCTTTTTAAATTTTTTTCTTAAAAAGTCTTCTGCCAATCCTGGTTTAATACTTTCACAGCACAAGGACCTGCGGTATCTCAGCTAAAGTTGTATGCCTTGGCATGGCACAGTGAGACAGGAGGGGAAAAGCCAGGCTCCTCCCTCCACACGCCGCCTGTTCCTCTGTAACACTCGCCCAATGCAAATTTCCATTTCCTAAGCGAGCCACTCGTTGCTCTTGGGCAGAGACTTCCAATTTTCTCTCCACGCAATGATTGTGGCAAAGTCTTTGCGAGAGGGAGGGGGAAGTCTCTGTAAAATTATAACCCCAGGGGTAAATCTTCAACGGGATCTGTACAGTTTTAACTGTGCAACTGTTACTTACATTAATGGGAGCCATGCAGCTAAATAAGCGTACTGAAAATACCCTGGTTGCCAGCTACCTAGTCTAAATAAAAATTATAATAATAAAAATTAAAAAAACAAAGTAGAGGGGAAGGAACAAAAAGGTCTTGTTCTCCCAGCACAGGAGGTCAAGAGAAGACCTGTGGCAGAAGCAGAGATGTCAGTCACTCCTCACTCATCACAGTGCAGGGCAGCAGGGAATAAGCATTTGTGATGCTGGGAGAAGGCTGGCAGCTCTCTGGGCATATGTTACTATAAATTTGAAATTAGAGCCACCGAGGGGATGCAAAATTACAAAACCAGCTGTTGGTGGGGGTGCTGGCTGCCAGCAGAGTAAAGTGTCAATTATTTACCATTTGCTAAAGGACACCACTTTCTGCAGTCACGCTGAAATACGTGTGAAGCGCATCTTAATCCCCCCAGCGAGTGAGTGCTGGTGGAGACAGCCCCAGCCCTTGCCTCTGCTGGAACTGGGCTTGGTGCAAGGGCAACCCAGCGTGGCTCCTGGCCATGCTGGGATCTGGCACCAGAGGACCAGCCGTTGTCACCTGGGATCATTGCCTGCCTCTGCTGTGTCCCACCAGGTCAACCCCAACAGAACCCCCTCAGAGGTCAGGGCAGGGACGTGAGCACACAGCTGGCACCATCTTGCACCCCAGCTCATGAGCCCGTGGTTTTCCCAATGAGAGCAGAGAGCAGGCAGTGCCAGGCACCCACCACAGCACAGGCACAGCACACCTCTGGTTGTATCCAGGCTGGAACCTCTGCTTGGGACAGCCCTGGCACTGGTTGCTCTGCTTCTCCCATTGCCGTGGGATGCATGGCTTGCAAAAGCAATAGGAGAGAAATTGGCATTTTATAAAGTGTGTGTGTGTGTGCAAATAAAACAGATGGTGAGGGTATTTACATTAGCACTCATGCTGGAAGTGCTTCGATTATCTTCCTTCTTAGCTAAATTAAGGCCCAATTTGGGCTGGGAGCATCACTAAAAAATGACTGTTCTTCCTGCTGCTGGCAAACGTGGGCTCCTGTGGAAATCTTTATTCATCAAAACTTTCCCCCCATATGACCAAAACCTTCTACATATCTATATTTGGGGGCCTGACAAGTCAGGGCACTTCAGGAGTGCTGATAGCTGCTTAATCATGGGGTCCTCATGAGGTTCAGTCATGCTAAATAAGTCATCAAGGCCATGAGTCATGTCACAGGTGGGCTCCAGTGTGATTCAAGGAGGAGATGCTCCATCCAGATTTATTTCATGATATCATTACCCAGAAGAAAACTCATTTAAAAGACGCATTTCTAAGCCTCTCATCCCATCCCTTCCACTTGAGCTAGCAGTGTCTCCTTGCTGGCCCCTCGGACAGCCACCTGGAGGAGCAAGAGATGCTACTCCACCAGCTGGGCTTGAAGGGAATGTTTTAGTGGAGGTCTCACTTGACCTCTACTCACTTGCTGCCTACCCAGGCTTTCCTACAAGGGCTGGGCACGTGACAAGGCTTTTCCCTGGCTGGCTGGGACAGCATTATCCTCTGGGGACTTGGAGCAGTCAGGCACAAAATGAGCACCGCTTCTTTGATGGTAAGCCAAAGGGGATCTACAAAGCCCGTATAAAACTGTCTGTTGCAATGCCTTGGCTGCAGCGTTAATACCCCAGTCCCATGTCACTGCAAGAACAGCCACACGTGATTGATGCTTGGCTGTTGGTATCAGTGGATCTTTAGCACTGGCTGCAAGCAGCAGTTTGAGAGCTGTTTGTACACACTCAGTATGCTCTGTGCATAGCGACGGCTAAGGGTTGGGTGGAGTTTTATGGCCAAATTTTCCATGTCAGTATTCAGGCTAGGGACTGGGTGCTTTCTGCCTGTCTGCAGTGCTGGGGTCTCAGGGGCAGCAGTGAAGAAATGTGGGTAAGCCCTGGCCCCTGGCACCCTGCTCACCATGTGCACATCTACATTTTTTTGAGAGCCATAACCAAGTTGAATAATAGAATCATAGAATGTTTTGGGTTGGAAGGGACCTTAAGGATCACCTAGTTCCAACCCCCCTGCATGGTCATGGACACTTCCCACTCAATCAGGTTGCTAAAAACGCCATCCAACCTGGCCTTGAACACTTCCAGGGAGGGGGTATCCATAACTTCTCCAGACAACCTGTTCCAGTGTCTCACCACCCTCACACTAAAGATTCTCATCCTAATATCCAATCTAAATCTACCCTCTTCCAGTTTAAACCATTCCCCTTCATCCTAATGCTACATGCCTTTGTAAAAAGTCCCTCCCCAGCTTTTCTGCAGGCCCCTTCAAGTACTGGAAGGCCACTGTAAGGTCTCCCTGTAACCTTCTCTTCTCCAGGCTAAACAACCCCAAATCTCTCAGCCTGTCTTCATAGGGGAGGTGCTCCAGCCCTCTGATCATCTTCATGGCCCTCCTCTAGACTCACTCCCAAAGTGAAAACATGAGATTTCTACATGCCTCACTGAAGCAAAAATGGCCAGCTGTTCATTTTCTGGTCACAGGTATGCAGTTTCTCCCTCCTGATTTATCAGACTGAGAGTAAAAGACACATTTCCACCTCTAATTTGCTACCAGAAATATTAGTTATAGCACCTGTGTCCGCATTTCTGATGAAAGATAAGGAAGACCATGCCCCAGCAAAACTAGCTGGGAACTTGAAAATAAAGGGTTCTTGATCTGGAGTCAGCCTCTTTTGTTATAAAATAAACAGGCATTAAGATCACTCTATTTTATGCTCTGTGTGTCCATATCGGGATGTGTGTACGTGCATATGCAGAAGGATGTGACCCATAAGATAAACAGCAGGGATAAATGAAACTCCTGGGTATAATCTAGGTCTGCACCACGATCTGCCTTCAGCATGGCTTTACCCTGTGTTGTAGCAGCAGTTGTGACCTGGGAACTTGGTACTGCTGGAAAGGGAAAAATCTCAGCATAAGGACCTGGCACTCACTTATGGCCTCAGGAGGACCAAAGTTGTCAGAGGCTACTGTACAGTATAATTCACTTTATAGCACTTGTACAGTGGTGGCCATCTCCTGCACATTTGGAGCCCAGGATGACTGAGTCAGATGGCTTTGCAGGAGGTGGGATCAGAAAAATTGTTCCATTAAAAAAATTAAAACAGTAAAACTTCCCTGCAGATAGTTTTCAGTGCGCGGAAGGTGGCCTCTTGAGAAGCCTGGGGAGCTGCTCTCTCAAAAGCAGGAATAATGAGCTTTCATGTTCCTCATGAGCAGAGCAGAGGGGAGCTGCACAACTCTTCATGAGAGACAAGTGACCTGGGTGAGCCAGGTAAGGGACACCCGCATCCTCAAGGTGCCCTGATATACAGTTCTGCAGTAGCATGGCAGAGATGGACCCCATAGCCCAGTGTTTAGGGACTTGGTGCCAGCATGGTAGGAAGGACAAAAAGGCATACAGAAGAAATCCAGTCTGTGCATGACATCACCCTGTCTTGCCCCCGGAATTCTGCTGCCAGGTACCCCAGCAGGACAAGCACCAGGTCCCAGGGTAGAGCAGAGAACAAAGCACTTCTCCCTCTGCTTCCTTACATACCACTTGTTTCTGTCAGGGTGGCCACATATCACACTTTGAACTACACTGATTTATCTGTAGAGGCCTCTGATCAGTGCAGGTCTTTAGCACAGAGAATTTCCTGGACGTGGGGGTTCTAGTTGATGGCAAGTTGAACATGAGCCAGCAGTGTGCCCTGGCAGCCAGGAGGGCCAACCGAGTCCTGGGCTGCATCAAGCACGGCATAGCCAGCCGGTCAAGGGAGGTGATTGTCCCAATTTACTCTGCACTGGTGCAGCCCCATCTTGAGTACTGTGTGCAGTTGTGGGTGCCACAGTACAAAAAGGATATGAAGCTGCTGAAGAGTGTCCAGAGGAGGGCCACAAGGTTGGTGAAGGCCTTGGAGGGGATGCTGTATGAGGAGCAGCTGAAAGCACTTGGTCTGTTCAGCCTGGAGAAGAGGAGACTGAGGGGACACTTCACTGCAGCTTACTGCTTCCTCACTAGGGAAGGCAGAGGAGCAGGCGCTGACCTTTTCTCTCTGGTGACCAACGATAGGACCTGAGTGAATGGTAGGAAGATGTGTAGGGGGAGCTTTAGGTTGGACATTAGGAAGAGATTCTTCACCCAGAGGGTGGTGGAGCACTAGAATAGGCTCCCCAGGGAAGCAGTAATGGCACCAAGCCTGACAATATTCAAGAAACATTTGGACAATGTCCTCAGGGACATGGTATGAACCTTGGGGTTGTCTTGTTCTGGGGCAGGAGTTGGACATGGGGATCCAGGCTGTCTGAGGAGGTGTTTGAGACACCCACCATCCCTGGATACATCTAAAAAGACAGATGTGGTGCCCAGGGACAGGGTTTGGTGGTGGACATGGTAGAGCTAGGG